>CM051238.1:66771793-67971793 GCA_027917425.1 Gastrophryne carolinensis
GTCCGTGTTCAAGTTCAGCATTCACAATCGGGGCATTTGCTGTCGGCATTCTTTGCTGTCAAAATGTCCACAAACGGGGCTTATGAAAGATGGCCACCCCCATGAGTGAGGGCACTGGCAGCAGCTTCTCATGTAAAGTGTCCTCAGTCATGGGGGCAGACATCTTTGCCGAATCCAAACTTCACCCAACACTAGTCTGGGGTCATGTTTTAATTTATTTTGTGTCAAATAATTATATTACTAACCTTCCAATTTATAACACTGGCAACGCTGAAAAGTTCATTTCCAAAATGCTCATGTTATACAAGATGTTTTCTAAAGAAGCCTTTCACTGTCACAACCTCCTCACAAGACGCAACAGGAGAAGGGCTTCCATCTCTCCCACAGGAGCAGCAGTTAGTTTGGATGGCAGGAACTAAAGTATCTTGTAGATATCTGCCGTGTCACAAAAGACCCCTTTCTTTGTCTGTAGAAACCTTGTCTGTAGAGATAACCTTTCAGGTTATATAAGTATTTGTTAAATAAATTCATTATGACAGTCGTTGCTATGTTTCTTTTTGTACTATTCTTTATGTATATTGTTCCTTTGAGTGATGTGGTAGTGTCAAGACAGATCTCATGTTCCACATTACAGCTGGTGGCCAATAGTGTTTACCGCAAGACAGGACGCATGTCCATACAGTGAACCCCATTGTCTGTCAGCAGTCACTTGGGAATAATGGCTTTTTCCGACATGTCCTAGGCTAGTTAGCAAGGGATGTCTGGTGGGTAGGAAGTGTAGTGAGGGAGGGAGTTTGTGGCTGGAGGTCCACTTTAAACACACTCTCAAAATTAAACTGCCGTTTTCTTTCATTTTCTGAAATGTTAAATGCCAGCATTTTGGGAAACAGGTTGTCCTGGTAGCAGAGACTTTCAAAACAAGAGTTCTTTTGTCTATTTCTCAGCCACAAACAATGCGGCAGGCATTCAAACCCATAAAGGGTGTAGGATGCTATATTATCAAGGCAAAGAATAGGCCACAAATAGCACGCGTTTATAACAGCTTCCACTGGCCTTTCTAGCCAATCAAAAGATTCCCGTTGTGAGCCCAGAACACCCTGTAATTATCCAGTGAAAGAGGCTGTGAGATTACCCAGGCTCTTGGCATAAGCATACAAGTAATGTTCTAGTTTATAAATAAACCCAAAAGGAAAAAAAAGAATATGGGGGTGTCGAGAGAAAGGACTTTATCATTTAAAGCCAGCCAGGCATGACGGCCTCATTTACGTCTCATAACTCAGTCCAGTAACTAACAACAATAGAACATTACCCAAACTCAACACATTTTTGTCTTCAAAATAATGAGGGATATGCCACTCTACCAAGCCTTGCCAAGGGAGGACGCATGTAATCAACATGAATATTGTCATCTGTTCACTTGAAATTTAGATAAAATAGATAAAACCAGGCTGACATAATTGGCAGAAACTGATACAGATCTGATCATCTGATGCATTCATCATCATCCCATACTTTATTTTCCCCCACGGGTTCCTGGACTGAGGTGTGCCAGCCATTGGGCTACCCAATGCTTTTACCCAGGCGTTACCTTTCGATACCATATCCTGATGTTATAAAAATAAAGGGGCAAAGAAATAGTGAACACTTCTAGTCCTTTACATATGAAAACTGTTTTGTGCAGGAATGCTTATACACCTCTTCTCTCACTACTCCAGTGCTGCTCCCTGTCGATCCCTCCACTGGCTGGCTGTTTTAAATTATTTCCTTAACCTACGAAGCTGTCCATGGCCCCTTCTTGTATTTTATTGCCAATCCAAAAGTACTTATCCAGACGTAGCCTTGACGCTGCATACAATCTCTTTCTGCCTTCTATCCTGATCACTTCCTCCCTCCCTTGTCTTCAGAACTTCACACATTCCTTTCTACTCTTCTGGAATGTCCTTCACCATACGGTTCACCACTCCAAAATCAATCAAGCCTCTAAAATTATCCTCAAAACTAGACTATTCTGACAATCCTATTATCTGGCTTAAAGCAGCCCCACACACATTTCTGATATAAATGAGCGTGGGGCCCAATGTGTCTCGTGGGGGTATCCAGGTTGCTAAATCCCCCACCTGAGCATAGACCCAACAAGCCCTCACAATTCTTACCTGAACCTTGGTCCCCTGGGCAAACTATGGCCTTGCGATTGGCCACCAGCATTTACATTGACCGGGGTCACGTAGGGAGCTGTGGTCAGAATTGGTGTGGTATATAGGCCACCTGGACAATCTGAGGATTTAAATAACCTGTTATTAGATGAAACCAATGGAATGGCAAAGAAGTGGGACATTGCAATTATGGGTGACTTCAACATGCCTGATGTATACTGGAATATCCCAAGTGCATCGACATGCAAGAGCAGGAATATATTAGAGGCCCTTAATGGAGTATCTCTAAAACAACTTGTGACATCATCAACTAGAGGAGACAACATTCCGGACTTGGTTCTGACCAGTGGGGATCTGGTGTCTGAGGTCAGGGTTGAAGATAATCTGGGCTCCAGTGATCATCAATGCTTATGGTTCAGACATTGTGAAATCCCACACCAGAACCAAAGTGTTAGACTTTAGGAAAACAAACTTCAAGGAAATGGCGGAATATGTAGAAAGGTAATTAGGTGAGTGGAACAGAGTAGCAGAAGTGGTCTCTATTAAAAATGGCCATCTTAAAGGTAACTAAGCAATATGTGAAACAAACTAGCAAGAACAAAAGGAAGAAGAAACCGCTGTGGTTTAATAGGGAAGTCAGCACTATCATAAAAGAAAAGAAGTCTGCCTATAAGAAGTTTAAGGAAAGTGGAAGTGTAGCTGACAGAGAGGCGGATAAAGATAACAGAAGGAAGCAAAACTGATTATAAATGCTGCTAAAGGGAAAAAAATGCCAAATCTGTGAAGAGGGGAAATAAGACCTTACAATATATTGGTGACAGAAAGAAGAAAAACAGTGCAGTCTCAAAAATTAGAAATAGGGAAAATAATTATATTGACAGATATAAGGCTGTGGCTGACCATCTGAATAGCTACTTTTGTTCAGTATTTTCAGATAGTAGCAGGCATGGCCATAGCATAGCATCCAGCTGGGAGGGCCAAGCCACAGAGTTTTTGGAGGCTGATGTCTTAGCTGAGCTTGCACATCTAAAGGTATGTAAGGTGATGGGTCCAGATGGAATCTACCCCAGAGTTCTAAGGGAATTCAGGTTTGTAATTGCAGCCCTTCTGGCTGATTTACTGAACCATTCCCTTTCAACTGATGAGGTTCCAGATGATTGGAGAATTGCCAATGTCGTACCAATCCATAAGAAGGGGAGTAGAGAAGAAGACAGTCATTACAGGCCAGTTAGTTTAACATTTATAGTGGTCAAACTAATGGAAACTCTCTAAAAAAAACAGATAATTTCCCATCTAAAAATTAACAACCTGTTGGACCCAAAACAGCACGGCTTTACTGAGGACCGATCATGTCAGACCAGTCTATTTGATTTCTTTGACAATGTCACGAAAGTGTTAGATGAAGGTGGTGCTGTGGATATCGCCTATCTGGATTGTAGCAAAGCCTTTGACACTGTTCCACATAAAGAGCTCATAGAAGTTATTGAAGTTAGGACTCAATCCTTGGATAGTACAGTGGATTTCCAGCTGGCTGAAGGATCGATATCAGAGTGCTATTATTAATGGCGTGCAATCTGAACAAAGGCGGGTTAAAGGTGGTGTGCCACAAGGTTCTGTCCTGGGCCCCAATCTTTTAAATATGTTTGTAAGTGACATAGGAGAAAGCTTGGTAGGAAAAGTTTGCTTGTTTGCTGAAGGTTAGTAATAAGGTGGATATTCATGGAGGTGTCTACAACATGGAAAATGATTTAGCTTAGTGTCTCTAAATGCAAAATCATGCACTTGGGTAGAAGGAGTCCCTGCTCCGAGTACCGTATGGACAGTACTGTGTTAGCCAGGACCTCGGAGGAAAGAGATTTAGGGATACAGATTATTGAAAACTGCAAGATGAGTGGACAGTGTAGCCAGGCAGTGGGAGCCCTGGTGAGGCCACAGCTAGAATACTGTGTGCAGTTCTGGAGACCTTACCTGCAAAAATACATTATTCAAATAGAACTGGTCCAAAGGCGGTCAACAAAAATGGTAGAAGGGCTTAAACTTATCAGGAGAGACTTAAAGAACTTAATATGTACTGCCTGGAGGAAAGAAGGGAGAGAAGGGACATGATTGAGACCTTTAAATATGTGAAAGAATTCAATAAGGTTGAGGGGGGGGAATTTTTTTTGGGAAGAAACTTAATGATATAACAAGGGGGCACAACCTGAAGCTAGTCAGAGGGAAGATCAGGAGCAATGTTAAAAAATGTTATTTTACAGAAAGAGTAGTAGATGCTTGGAAAAAACTTCCAGCAAAGGTAGTTGAAAAATAGTCTGTCACTGAATTTAAAAATGCCTGGGATAAGCCTCTATATATCCTAAGATAAAGAGAACATACAGTATACACATAAAGGCAGACTAGATGGACCGTATGGTCTCCTTCTGCCTTTAACCTTCTATGTTTACTCGTTCCCAGCAGTCAATCGGGTGGGCGAATTTCGCTCAGGTAAGGTTTGCAGGGGTAGAGAAGGTCTATGCGTAGGGGGGCACCAGCAATCTGGATGCCCCCTGAGACTGTCACAATGCGGCCCCACAACTATTATATAGGTAAAGGGTGTGGGACCACTTTAGGCAATGCTCTTTATAGTTTTATTGCTTTTTGTAGCACTTGCAATCATGTTTAGTACATATGTCTTGTGACCAAATCTATCAGCAACACCTTACCCTTTATATTGTAATCTTGCAAGGGCAGAGCATTTACCCATAGTGTACTTCAGTATCAATGTGAATATTTTCATTTCTGTCACCTATTGTCAGACTACCGGGTGTGAACCCTGATTGCGGATACTAAGAACCGGCTAACCTCTCGACCGGGAAGCCTGGAATCTAAGGACCAACCTGGTTTTCACTAGAGCCTCTAATGGTGAGGATAGACTGGGCTGCAGGAAGGCCCCGGGTCAGGCAACCTAGGAGTGGATTTTGCCAAGTTCTGGGTAGAAGACAGACCAGAGCTGGCTTGAAACGTAGTACAAGCTGAAGTTGTGGCTGGCAGAACAGGATCAAGGTCGTAAACAAGCTGGGGTCGTGGGCAGGCAGATCAGGATCGGAGTCGTAAACAGGCCGAGGTCGTCAGGAGAACAGGAGCGTAGTCAGGATCAAGCCGGGTTGGTACACAGGAATGGAAGACTGGAACTCAGGAACAAGCATGAGAAATGACCAACTGGCAATGGAGCTCAGGGCTTGCCAGTATTTAAAAGCCCTTGCGCATGTGCAAAAGCGAGCGCAATTTCACGCGTACGCAACGCGCGTGCGCGCTCATAATCGCACATGTGCACAATTCCATTGACTCATCTGGTGCACAAATGCACGCACATATTCACATGCTTACTGGCCCTCCTATGTCTATTGCGAACATGCGAGCGTACGGGGAATCTTGGCGCCCTCTGCTGGGAAACCATAGGAACAGTCCTGGTTCTATGACAGCTATGACTTGTAATACTATATTTTATATGTCTTAGATTGTACATTGTATTCATTACCCTGTCTGTAATTTCAACCTTGTCCGGTGCCACAGAAAATTGTGGCACTTTAAATCGGGCCTACATTCTAAAATGGCGTGAAATCTGACTTCCTTTGAAGTGCAATTGAAAGCCAACACATCCTATTAGAGGGTCTCTATTGCTCTTTGTATAGCAGCCACCTTTGTTGCAACCCAGAAACTTTTCTGAAAATCCAGTGGCTATAGCTAAAGGTGAGACAGCAGGGGCCAATGGAGCCAGCTCCATGGGTGGTTCAGAAAGAGGGCCCTTGCGTTTGGCATAGACTAAATCCCTTTTAAAATTAACTCACAGATGTAGTGTTCCATTAATACCAGCCTTTTTTACTATGTTGAAATGGTTACACATTTTAGTCAGCATTGGCCTTCACTGTTTGTCCTTTAAGAGGGCAGTTTACAGCACTGGGAGTTGTTATTTTGGATTTTTTAAGGCTGGGCAATAAGCTGCTTGCCAGTTAGCCAGGCTCTCTCAGTGACTGGACTGTCCACTGCGGAGACTATTTATCTGTGGTGGACAATCAAAAGCACATCAAACTTCTATAGATACTTGAATTGAAAGTGGAAGTCCAGAGGGCAATCAGGCTGTGGGGGCTGCCAGGGATCAGGCCCAGAGCAAGCCATCACTGAAGGGATAATCAAGAAAAATCCTTAAAAAAGCCAAGTCTTTGCCAGGCAGCGCAGAAGCAAATTCACAGTCTGGGCCGTAGTCACAACAGGAAATCCGTAGTCGTAGCCAGGATCCAGGCTGGGGGCTCAATGGGTAACCTAAATATCAATGATCTACCATTATCAAGAGACAAGCTGGTTTCTAAACCTGAGCTGATGGGGATTCCAAAGAGCAGAACAAGTTCAGGTGCTTTAACAAGCTTAATAAGGCAAAGCCTACTAGCCAAGCTGAAGAATTTATAAATGGGACCAGGCTCGCATTGGCAAACATGTTAGCTAACTAAACCACAGATACCAGCTTGCCAAGAGTTTCTGATACGACCATTTTTTACTACAGCTACCAAAGAGCTTCAAAAAGGCAGAAGTCTATTGCTCTGAGGTTTATATTAAAATAAAGGTACTGTGTGCAGTAAGGAGCAGGAGTATGTGACATCATACACAAATATTTACGAATAATGACTTTATTCTCTAATAATGATTTACAGCTTAATGGATAAAAACAGGTCAATATAAAAACGAGGAGCCTTGTTACAGAAACTGAAGATAATTACATTTCCTGGGAGACCCTTGAGACTGTGTGGTATTTTTTCTGAAAATATGAAACACATTGACAAGAGTTGTTGATGTGGGTGTTGAATTCTATTTTCCTATTGATTGCCAATCAAAAATTAAGGAATTTATTCTCATTAACAAGGAAAGGACCTTTCTTTCAACAATGAGCAGAATGTATTAGGAGAAAAAAGTCAAGTAAAAGAAGCATTAAGAGCTTAATAAATGAGGAGAAAATCAGTGTAGGAGGCAAGAACCCTGACAACTGGGGTAAGAAGTAGATGGATCAATATTTAAATCCTTTATATTCCAGCTTGGCAAAAGCTTAAAGCATATATTATAATAGGATACTACTAATTATGCTACAAGGCCCTGGTGCCAGGAAAACCATAAGGGCTGCTGACATTATTGCAGTGCTATGGGATCTTATTTTTGAGCAGTATTCAGAAATGTTTGTCCATACTTCCAGAAGTGACTGGGACCATATAGGCCAAAAGAACACATTCTGCAATTTCTAGACATATACTATGTTCCAAGTGTTAAAACTTTGGGTTGTTAGGTGTTTGGAAAGAGGTGGGGTTATTCACTTCCCCACAGTCCCCCCCTGAAATTTTTGGGCCAAGAACCACGTAGGTCAAATTCAGACAGAGCCCCATATTTGAGATGAAAGTAACTGCAGAGAGACTGTTGGGGGCAGTGTTGTAAATGTTGGCATTCGGCTCTGTCCTCCTTTTAAGTCACAGGTTATACCCACCATCTGGGCAAGGGGTCTAGTATGATCTTAATCCGGACATTTGGTGGGGGCCGAGTTGATTTCTTCTATAATGAGGTTTCCTCACAAACAGAATAAATAGGTTGCTACACCAAATCCCAATCAATATCTGTATCAGTCCATATAAACGTACGTATTTTTGATACGGTTCCATCTAAAAGTTTGGTGGGTTGGTTTCATGCCTCGGGATGGAGGTAATCTGGTTAGTTATCAAGCTTGAAAAAACTATAGAAGGAATAGGTCCCTGGGTTACATGGCCAATCATATTTTGCATGGGATTACTGCTGAAAAGTTTAGTTAGGATGTATAAATTTGATGGAATCTGAAAGTTGAACTGAAATCTTTAAATTTGCTCTCTAAAGCCCCTCAGACAGTCACATCTGACATCCTTCTATTTAGCAGGCTGCAAGAAGGAAAAGGAGGAGATAATGGATTTTTTTCTACCAGTAATGATAAATCTCATTGTGGAAAATTAATTCATTCTGATATAACTGTATTTGTTGCTAGACATCAAAGTAATTGTTTGAATAGTGTTTGCTATACGCTGTACAATATATGCGCAGAGCCATCTCTCTGGCCTTGGCAGCTATTGCTTTGCATTTGGTGGGAATGGCTGTGTAGAGGCGACTGCAGTTAAGTATCCTAGTGATAACCTTGTGAGTGTTGGAGAAACTGTGTAACAGTTTTGTGATCTGCATCTATATTGCCACGTTAATGCATAATACATTTATGACAGTAGATGGCACTGTTACATAAATCTATGTGTGGTCTCTGTTGTACCTTCTCTACTGCATATTGTGTTTTCTGTACATTGACATGATCTCTATGACTTATTTTTCCTGTCTATTTTATTCACCTTGTAATGTGACTGCATTCATGTTCCAGTAGAGCTAGTTCCTGTTACACCACAACACCTTTGCTGCACCCAGCAGGTTGTGGGCCCATGGCTGAATGAAGCCACAGAGACCAGATAAAGCACAGTGTGACCACAGAGACATCTTGTGTACAAGTAAGACTGTTCTTATACATAAAAGAGGGAAAATGAACAGCGCTTGACTGACCAAGCTAAACAATGACAATTATCAGCTATGTGAAATGCCATTATCCAGAGATGACATGCAAACATGCACGGGTCACCATAAGCTAACTAGTAGAAGACAATCAGCTTATTCACATACGCAGTGAGAAAAAACGAAAGGCATGTGGGATATTCTGAAAAGACTGCATGATAGATCCAGTTTGCAACCATTGTATGTCCAAATGATGGGGGACACAATTTTGCCATACCAGTAAAAGATGTGCTTTATGTTCCAGATCTAGAAGGAGGACTCTGTGAAGCACCTGACAGCCAATGTACTCACTGTAAAACTCCAAGTCGACAAGTGTTTTATCCTGGACAGCAAGCAGATGATAGCAAGAGCCAAGCTGGATGATCATCTGTATCACCTCAACACAGTGAAAGAACAGGTGAGACTATGTACCCATAAACACAATGACTGTATACACATGTGGCATAGGCATTTAGGTCACAGACACCCAGAATGCATACAAGAACTACAAAAGAGGAATCTGACAAGGGGTCTAATGGTACTCCCTTGTCCAGTTACTGATAAGTGTAAATGTTGCATTTAATCCAAAGCTACAACAGCAACACTTTCTAAAGTCAGTCAGACTAGAGCTCAAGACTCACAGCGATATATGTGGTCCCCTAAACCCACCTACACCTGGAGGCAACAGGTACATATTTACTTTCATAGATGACTATTAAAGATACGCATTCACTTACCTAATGCAACACAAAAATGAAGTTCTTGACAAATTACAGGACTGTGTAGTAAAGACAAGTAACAAGTTTCAGAGGAAACCTCTTATACTTCGAGGTGAATTAATCAAATTCATGAATAGAGCATCAAAATAGAGTGCCATACACACCAGAGCAAAATGGGGAAGCCGGAAGGAAGAAACAAACTCGAATTGAAATGGTCAGATGTATGCTGACAGATTCTGGACTATCAAAAATACTGGAGTGAGGCAGCAATGACGGCCACTCTTTTCTATAAATAACTCCATATGAACTGTGCACAACCTAAGAGTTTTTGGATGCAAAGCATACATCTACATTCCAGAGGAAAAACACGCCAAACAGAGCATATGAGGGAGACTTTGTTGGATATGGTGACAATGTTAAAGTGGAGCAAAACCCAGGATTTTCCCTATTCTGGGTTTTGGTCCACTTCCGAGGGGCACCCAGATCGGCCCCGCTGCGTGAAACCCCCCAGAACGCCCGATAAAACTCACCTCACCCCACTCCTACGGCGCATGCGTGGCCGCTCGTCTAATCAGCGCGCTCGGAGCCGCTGTGGTATGCGCGTCCAAGCGGCGTCCAACCACAGCGGCTCCAAGCACGCTGGCGGCCGCATCTCGTGCTTCCCTCTAAATCCCAAAGCTGTCAAGTTTATCACTAGCAACAGCATAAATTTAGTTGAAGCTCTGAGAGACATTGTGATGACAACAGAGGAAGTAAGAACAGATGAGAAAACTGACACTGTAACTTCTGAACAAGTAATTGAATTGAGCGCAGAGCCTACCTTTACTGAAGAGCAGACACAAGCAAACTCAGACACAGAACCCAGGCACTCAACAAGAGAAAACAAAGGTAAACCACCTGTATGTCTCTCATACAAGGCAAGGACTGTCAGTACTAATGAAGCTGCAACTTGGAAATACGTATCTTTGCTTTCAGAAGGGGCAGCCAGTAAATGGATAAAGGCTGCAAAGGAAGAGATACAAGCCACGCATGACACTAAAACATGGTCACTTATAGAACTATCACCTCGAAGGAAAGACTGTAAATGTAATAGAAGTACAATACAGATGGCACAATAGAGCAATACAAAGTAAGACTCATAGGCAAGGGATATTCTGAAAAATATGGAAAGGATTATGATTAAACTTTTGCTCCAGTACTTAAACATGCTGTAATAAGGACTTTGCTGACAGTAGCCACCACAAAAACAACAAACAAAACAGTAGTTCTACATGGCGAGTTAACAAAAGACATCTACATGGAACAACCATTTAAAGACCAAACCTAGTATGCAAACTTCAGAGAAGTATATATGCGCTAAAGCAAGCCACCAGAGCATGGAATATGAAAATAATTGAAGTGCGTACACATGAGGACTTTCAGAGGAGTAAAGCAGACACAAAGAGATTGGCAGACAGATGGCTCTATGTGCTCATTTATGTGGACAATATCCTGATTTGTTTTGAGCAAAAAGGGGATAACACAGAAATACTCCAAACCCAGAATCAGCATTTTATACCAAAGATCTTGGAAACATAAAGAATTACCTTTGCACTGAGAGAGATGAAGATTGTAGCTCTCTTTTGAACTAAAAACGCAAAATAAAATAAATAATTGAAACTTTTGGAATGGAAGATGCTGAACCAAGAAATCTCTCAAGGAAACCATTCACCTGAAGCAGATAAACAACCAAGAAACTACACTACCAACTAACACTCAGTGCAGGAAAGCAATAGGAAAATTGCTGTACATAACCACCGCTACGAGGCCTGAAACTGAAGTAGATATTGGAATCCTATGCAGAAAGGCTTCAGTGCCAAGTCAGGTGGACTGGAATGCTGTAAAGCAAGTTACTCGCTATCTCTAAGGGACTTTGCACTACAAGCTTGGTTACCAGCAAGGGATGAAAGCATCCTGACAGGTTATGTGGATGCCGACTGGGGTGGAGACACCAGTGACAGAAAATCTATCAGTGGCTACTTGTTGCTTCTATCAGGAAGTGCTATGAGTTGTTTTAGCAGAAAGCAGCTTTCTGTTACACTATCATCTACTGATACAGAGTACATTGCAGCAGTGCAGACAAGCCAGGAAGTTACTGTTAACAGACTTGGGTCAACCACAGTTGGAACCCAATGAGAATATTTGAGGACAATCAATGATGCCTTGCACTCGCACGAAAGGGTTAGCTCTAGAACCAAGCACATTGATGTGAAATTCCACTTTCTAAGGGATGTTAAAGAGCAGAGACTTCATGAGTTACTTTATTGACGAACTAAGGATATGACAGCAAATATTCTTACCTAGTCCCTGACTGCTGTAAGACACTCGAGGTTTACAAAGAAGATGGGTTTAACAGAATAAGCCTCAGTTGTTGAGAATGGGGGATGATACTGTACAACAGCTTACTCTGTATGTGATCTACATCTATGTTGCTAGGTTAATGCAGTTTACCTTTATGGCAGTAGATGGAGATGTTACATACATCTATGTGTTGTGCATTCTTTACTACATGTTGTGTTTCCTGTACATTGAGGTGATTTCTATGACTTTGTTTCCTGTCTGTTATCCGTGTAAGGTAACTTTCTCTTACTGTTCTCATGTTCCAGTAAAGCCAGTTCCTGTTACACCATTTGACTCCGCTGCACTCATTACTCACACTCTGCAACAGTGAAATCTCCTTGTGGGTGTTTTGTGACAAGGGGCGGGATGGAAGTAGGTACTTGGGCTCCAATTTACCAAGGCTACAATTCTAACATAAGCTCCATTCATCCAGCACTGAACTAACACTAGAAGATTCACAAACAGGGGCTGAAGGAGACAAATTGGCAGCAAGGTAAGCTAATTGCTTTGTGCCTGTTATGGCACTCCTGATGTCTATGAAAGTGGACTTTTCCTTGAAAGGGTCTGTAAAGCCAAAACATAGCAATTTAAAAATGTTGCCTTTTTCCCCCTGCACTCCTCCCAATCTGGTGCTTATACAATTCTCTGTTGCTGAGATCAGGTCCTCCCCATGTCTTTGCATCCTCCCACCACCCCTACATCAGTCACAGTGACTATGCATGCCCACTCCAGGGGCTGGCCAGGCATTATTTATCACACCGTTCTGTTGCATTGAACAGAGTTGGGCATGCACTGGACCTGTGATGGACACTGGGGCTGAGACACGACTAATAGCGAGCATTGGTCGGGCACCCAAGAAACTCAGGGGCATGCACGCACTGTGTGATTTTTTGGGGAAATAGGGACACTTCTGTGCACTGGACCAGAAGGAAACTGTTATAGGGGACAAACCTGGGTATTATTTTCTTTGGTTTTTGCCTTTACAGACACTTTAAAAAGTAGAGAAAATTAAATCAGGCAGTTTTACAATTATACACTTATGTGTCTTCTACTGAGCACAGCAGGGGCACAGTGACTGCAGCGACCCATATGGGGGTGTGCAATCCCTATTATGGCTGCAACGTAGGCTGTGGGAGCATGCAGATGGTGAGTGTTCTGGTCTGATCTCATGCATTTCTATATAAAGGATGCAGACATTTTCAGGCTGTCCAGGGGAGCAGGGAATACATGGCCATGAGGGCTTATGGGGGGTTGAGTCACTATAGTGCTTTTTGGTGTAGGTCCACTTTCACATATCTTCATAGGGGCAATATACAGTAGAAAGAGGGGACCCTAGCAAGTTAACAGAGCGGTCACTTCATTAAAAAGAATGAAAACTCATCTGAATGAATCTTGTGGGGGTATTTGGGATGTTCTGCATCACGAAACCACTTGGTGTTGCTGTCAAATCAACTTCTTTCTTGCTCACGCGGCCCTGTCTGGCATACCTTAAAGGGGTGCTCATCACGCCTGCCAGATTTAAATGTAGACTAGAGCATGCATAAAGGGGTTAGCAAGAGATACCACAGGTGATTGGTTAAGCAGATCTAATTGCGATTCCACAGCTAATCCTGGGGCAGGGAATAAGGTGAGTTAGTTTGAGGCATTCCAAATCTTAATACCACAGGGACAGTTAATTGGCTGTGCCATCTTTGAGACTCTAGGATCACTAAATGGTGTTTATTATGATTTAAATACAATAGTAATTTAAATTTGGCAGTAGAGGCGGGGGATATGGCCTGGAACCTGTCCCAGATACAATGTAGTAGTAAGATTAACTACTACTACTACGGTATCAACTATTTGAGTAGATAAATGTTTATTACCAGACATTTGTGTAAAAGCAATGCACCCCGTTCATTGTAACTTTGGTTATATAACACCTTTCTTGTATACTGCATTGTATTTTGTATAGGATCCAAGCTGTGAAAACTGTGAATATTTTTGTTACATTTTTGCAGTTAAATAGATTTATATGCCCCTAATGGTCCGCCCATTAGATTAAAATTAGTGGGAAGGCAAGTATGGACACAATTGGCTTTGTTTAAATTGAGTGTTCTATTGGGGATATCCTTCAAGTATACATTTCAGTATACATTTCAGTACACAATTTACCACAATTTATTTTCATTAGGTGTGTAAAGGCTGGTGATATATTTTGGTCCAATAGTTCATTTACTTGCTCATTAGGTACATTGTAATGGTTTATTGATTTAAGATTATTGTGACTAATAATCCTTAGAATTCCTCTGAGATATCCCGCAGGACTGAGCACCTGGAAACAACATACTGAGAAGGTTAGCAACTAAACAATAACCCAATAGGTCCCTCAAATGGCTCCTCTCTTATTACTTGAATAAATATTGATCAGCCAATAGGGACTTCTACATTACGTGTAAAATCTTTATCACTCCAAAATCCAAACTAGGCAGCCGATCTTGATCCAATTCAAGATGCCCCAGGGGAACGGAACAAATCCTGGGAAAGCGAGAAGCTCCCCTGCACAGTTCACTGCCTACAGCACTTATATATAACAACATCTTTCTTGTCGGACTAGCCAAGCAAAAGCACCAAAGATCTTCCAGTTATCCCCAGGCACTAGCCCAGGGCCATCATCAAGGCAGTTAAGGAGATGCAAGACTAATACAGTATGGGTATGAGTTATTTCCTCTAGAGTACCCAAGAATGATTTCCTCTGGGCCTCATGAATGATTTTCTCTGGTGTATCCAAGATAAAGGGTTATGCAGTGATAGGATGGAGTTCTAGAGAGAAACCTGGTGGGTAGCTATAGAACTGGCTAGAACTTTTGTTGCATGCAGCTGTCCAAGAGATAAGGTAGGTTAAAATTCAGAAGCTTTCTATTGAGGTAAAGAGTCACAAAGAGCACATGTACCTGGTTTTACCCACCCTTCCCAGCTCTTCAGCTATTCAAAAGCCGATTTGGTTAGAGTGTGGCTTTGAGGGACATCTGTTTACTAAGTGTAAATTCAAAGCATATACATTCATTTGATCCCCAGTAGTAAAGACTGGTTTGGATGTTCTCTGCTTTATGTTCTGGAGATCCTGGGTTCTGTTCTCCATGTGCTCACCCCTATTGCCTTGTATAATTAATCTAATGTGAGCAGGGATGAAGCCTGGATCATGGATCAAGATCTTTTAAACAAGAGAGTTAGCAGATCTGGAGTCAGCACTATTTGTTTCAGGATATCAATGAGAATATTGTTTTTTCTTTTTAATTTTGCCCAGGCAGGGTCTTTAAAACTATGAGGCTCTGTTTGCACCCATGAAGGGTTAAATACATTAGTTGGTGGGCTTTTTCTCTATACTGTATATGTATGTGCATTGTCCGTAGGGAGCACAGGCTGAATTCCCAGTGGGATACATTGCCTTGGGGTTGGTTGGGAGCATAGAACACAGGCCCCCACCTACCTCACACAAAGCATGTGCTAAAATTCACTCATTATACTTTTAAGACCCCACAGCACTCCCACTTCCCAACTTTTCCATCCAACCCCTTTCCCCAAACCCATCTGCAATGTATCCCACAGCCAAGACACTGCAGCCCATGTTCTGCCCCTTCAAAGCTATAACCTCAGCATCATGGCTGTGTGTGTGTGAGTGGCGAGGGCAGGGAGAGGGGCATAGGCACAATTGCCACTTGTCCCTTGCTTTAAAGCAGAAATTGGTCTTGTTAAAAATCTTTAGTAGGTTGGGCATTTAGTTTTTTATGATGGGCTCAGGAAACAGCTGCACACCCAGTGTCTCCTATTGGAGGATGTACAACTGCCTCATGTGTGTGTAGCTAAAGTATTTCCTGTATCCTATCAGAGGGAGATCGTAGGAAAAGGTGAGTATCTGTCAAATGCATCTTTCTGATGGAAAGAGAGGGTAGTTTAGCTTAGTTTAGTGCCCCTGTGAAGTGGGACCCACCCTCCCGCTTATCCTGGTTGGAGCTCAGCAGCTCATGGGATAATCATGGGCTGGTAGGGTCTAATAACATTTCTGGCCCATAGTCTGTCCCTATACAGTATATCATAGAGTATATGCCATTGTAGAATATATATATATATATATATATATATATATATATATATATATATATATACAGTATATATATATATAGCCATAATGCAATTTGCTTTCAAATACATAAATGTGTTATTGTTTCCGGACTTTGACTTTAATTAGCCTTTTCTTGAACACAGTGCATTTCCTCAGCTTTGTTTCTATTATCTTTTCAGCCAAGAGACTTTTAGTAAATACTTTTTAATTAAGATAAGCGACTTGCGTTCTGCTACAGCAAACCACTAAAAGTATTTGCACTTTGTGTACCCGGTTGCCAATAGATATCTGATGGAAATAGCACCTAAATAGCACATTACAGGATACAGATCAGCCGGAGGAAGGTGGATGTCTGGGTACTTACAGGTGTAGGTCATTTCAAAGCTGTCACTGATGTTCACAATATCGATCTGGGGCAGCAGCTTTGGGGGTTCCACGACCTGCGATAATGCAAAGCGAAAGGCGGCATGCTCCTGGGATTGCTGGTTTGGGAAGAGGCCCCCTGCATAGCAAAAAAACAGAGAGAGTGTGAGACATCAAAAGGGAATGTAGAGGAAGCAAAGCTAACATTCATATATAAAAAAGTATATTGTAGGCAAAAATTAAAATGCATTATTAAATTCTCCTCCTCCAACACTTCAAAGCTCAAAACTAAATGTATTTCCACTTTCTTACTGAATCACTGTATGCAAATTGCACATTTTCATTACTAAAAGTTTTAGCTCAATTTCCAGCAAGGTTTGTATCAATGAAAATGACAGCTGACAGAACTCACCCCTCTTTGCCAGCATACCAAACATACAATCTGGGTAAAAACAGAGGTTTTGGTCCACACACATTGACAGAGGTATGCTTAAGATGCACCACCAAGCGCCAAGGTGCCTCTGTGCAGATGCATTCCTAACTTTGGGACCTACAATGTAATGGATAACCTCGAGTTCAGCACATGGGAAGGAAGGGTCGAAAGCCTTGCAGTACAGTTGCAGACCCCCCACCCCATGTGTTTACACAAAATCAAATCATTTTGATCAGTTGATCTGATTTATTCATTTATAGGGTTACGTGCTGTGGCCCCTTTAAGACTTGTGTATCCTAATTGGCCTTCTCACGTGACCCTTCCTCCCCATGTGTTGCACTTGAGGTCATAGGGCAACCTCAGGTACACTGCTCCTAATTTATCCATTCCTTTGTATGTTCCAAAGGGGGCTCTCATAGATTAGAGTTAGGACTGCACAGGGGCACCGTGGCATTTGGTGGTGCAGCTTTAGCAGACATCTGCAGATGTGTGTGGACCAAGACCTGTTTTTAACCAGATTTAGAGACAGATTATAGGTTTAGTTGCAAGTTAACATGGTTAAGTGCTGAGGCCCCTTTAAGACTTTTGTCTCGTAATTGCCCTACTCACATGCACCTCCTCGGTTAGTTATCAATTGGTTGAGTGCCTGCCACCCTTCCTTTGTTTTCACCAAAAAAAAGGTCTGCTGAATCGGGAGTAAGGGAAAAATGTGAGTAAACTTAACAAAAAACATATGCAAATGCCTTTACTTATGGTGCTGAATCGACCCTTATGTCACCGCCTGAAGCCTACAGGCATCTCACAGCGCACACGGGCCCAAGTGGCCATTAGCAGAAAGGGGTAACACAGAATGTCCGGGTTTCGGCACCTTCGGCAAACATAACTTTAACACTGATTTAAAAAAAATCACAAGAAAACTCCAAAGCCCGTCAATGGGTCATAACAAGGTTATGATGATGTGTTTCAGACCTATAAGGTTTTAACTAGAGACCCTATAAGGCAAACGCATCATCAGAACATTGTTATATCCGATCCGATGGTGGACTTTGTAGTGTTTTGTGATTTTTATTAGCGTTGAAATAAAAGTTAAGTTTTAATTTTGCGTTACGTGCAGTTGCATAATATGGACATCCCCGACGTAAGGGCTTCCCAACCTTTCTTACCATGAGAGCCACATTCAGCACTATAAGTTAGTTACGAGGCACATTCTATTTGGCTACATCATAGAAACCATATTACCCCTAAAAACAGGAAACAACAATGAACATTTCCAAACAACAATTTAATGAAATACTTGAAATCATAAAGTTCACATGTCAATAAGCATGGAACCCTTCTAATCCCCCCCAATGAAAAATCATAATGCACAATGATTTCTTCTACCCCATAGAATATTGTTCCCCTACCCCTCAAGCGGTGAAATAGCAAAACTGGGCAGGTGGAGGAGCATTCACAGAAACACAGAAAAGACTGCTCAATCCCCCCAGGTTTCGCCCTGGGAGCAAGGACAGGCCTCTGGCACCCGTCATGGCTGATACAGTAAACCTTTTCCTGTAGTTTCAACTAAATTAACCCATAAGATACACCAAGAACTTAGAGGACATAAATAAGAAAAAAAAATATTCAGAACCAAATGGTGTGCTAACCCCCCTTCCCAATCACCCATTACAGGCAGTGAGGGACATCCCTCATTACAACTTGTGTGCGGCATCCCTCATTACAGCTAGTAAGTGGCATCCCTCAGAAATCAGAATAAAAAACAAATTTTCCTAAAATATCAATATGCAAGCAGGAAAAAAAAGCTAAATCTGAAAGCGCAAGGTCCGCCGAGCAGAAAAATACCCAACATGCCTAGGTACGTTCAACCCTTTTAACTGCCAGTCTACTGGAGGTTTTGTCACCATCTGACAGGTCATTTTTCATTATTTTCCATTGTTTAACCTTGATTTTTGCAGGAATTTCCCAGAAAATGATATATTTTTTGTGGTGGCAGAGTTCAGGGTTTTACCTGAAATGTTTTGTTTGTAATTTTCACAGTTTTTTTTTATTTTTAAAATTTATTGAGTAAAAACACAAAAAAATTTAAATGTGATCTTTACGGGGGCCTAGGGAGGCAAGGGTTCACAGCTCCTTACCCCTGCAACTCTCCCAGTTGAGTGCGGTATAACATCACCGGATTATATCATCCATTCCGCAGGCCAAGCCAAAAGTTATGGCAGGTGGCGCGGGAGCGGAAAAAGGGGGCCTATTTTTGGCGTGGAAAAAGGGGGCTTATTTTGGGCCCTCTGCTCATGGTGGAAGAGCCTGGGGGGCGATCAGAGGCCCTACAGATGAAGAGGAGACCTGGAAGGAGAGATCATGGGCACAGGTAAGTAAATGTCATTTTTTTACAGCTGTCAGCGACCCATGGCAGGAGCAGTAGGGAGGGCTCTTTCGGGCCCCCTCACGAAGCCGGAAGAGCTCCAAGGGAGGGTGCCTCAGCCAGATCGGTCGAGGGGACAGGTGAATTTTTTTTTGCCCGCTAGCAGGGGTAAATACCAGGCCCGTGAATTTTACGTGGCTGGAACTTAAAGCAGACCAACAGTCAAAAACGAATTAAACCACAACAAACAGGGCGCATATGCATCCCACCTCAGGGCAATTTAGTTTGGTGCACATAAAAATTCATTTATCATTTTCTAGCTCCTGCTGTAGTAAATTTTAGAAATAAAATGGCTGTTGAATCCAGGCAGCAGCATGCTGAGATACTGGGACAGGAAGCTCCAAAATGGTCGCTACGCTTGGCGTAGATAAATAAAGACTAGTACACTTTTGTAGCTCTAATTGCTTAGGTCATATATTTTCAAGAAATTGTTATTATAGCAATACTAAAAAGGTAAATAGTAAATAGTATCAAAAAGAGTCCACAAAAATATGCAGCTTATTATGTGTGTGGAGAAAGAAGACATGAGGATTTTTCCTTAGGTTTTCCTGGGGTATATTTAGTCGCCTGAGGTGAAGAAATTCTCAACACGTTTTGCCAAGAAAGGCGGCTTCATAAGGAGACGCTGCACAGTGTTTTGGAACAAATAAGGCATGCTAAGTATGGAGAAACAGAATGTTGTGGGTGTGAGGTAGAAGCAGGGATAACCATGGCCAGTTTAATGTAGCTTTAGCAGTATATAATAGTAGGCCATGGGGCTAAATGCAGCTAAACTGTAGTGTTGTATGAAATTTGGGGTGTGCTGTGTGGGGAGGGGTGGGTTAACTTTGGGTATTAATGGGAAAATCCTAGTATGTCCACTGGTTAATGTCCACAGGTTAGGAAAATCCTGTATGGGTGTGTGCCAGCTTGAGAGTATGCTGGCCTAAAACTGCCAAGGGTGGTCAGGGGTGTCCCTTTATTCTGTAGATATTAGAGCATAAGGATTTAATATTGATGGTAGTTGGTGGATTAATGTGAGTGTAGTTGAAGAAAAGTATTACCTTTGTCCTTTGTAGGCAAGGTATCCCTTCCACATGATTGCAGATAGAGGATTGGTGCTGGAAAGGATCCTGAGCAGGTGGCAGAGTGGCCTGGTGTGTGCCTGGCGAATGTGCGCGATCTTCAGCGCTCTGCACTAAATTTGTCTGAATTTGAGGGCCAATGGGAGCGTGGTAGCTGGCGGCGGGGTAGGGCTCTGCCTCAACACAGCTACACTCCTGACGTGGGCGTAGTGCTGACTGCTGTCAGAATTAAGTAGTCAGGTCAGCATTGAGGCGCTGGTGTGTCAGAGCCATCTAAGAGGCTGTCCAGTACGGTAGGACATACAGCGGTGCTTACAATAAGGGGTGTTGGAGTGCCTGCACTGTTTTGGGGTAGACTGGGGTTTTTGTTATTGGTGCTATGTAGCACTGCAGGCGCGCCTGATCAGATCGGGATATAGCAGCTAATGCTGCTATATCTGTAGTACATTGGCACTGACAGTTAGACAGCCAATGTGCTAAGAAAATATGTGGATTGTTAAAAAATGTTCCAGGAGGGGCATTTTAATGTATATAGTGTGTAAGGGGGGAAAGTGTGAGGAGTGTACGCTCTTCAG
Source organism: Gastrophryne carolinensis (assembly GCA_027917425.1). Taxonomy (NCBI): domain Eukaryota; kingdom Metazoa; phylum Chordata; class Amphibia; order Anura; family Microhylidae; genus Gastrophryne; species Gastrophryne carolinensis. The sequence continues at coordinate 66,792,571 of CM051238.1, forward strand.
CCCTGGATTAGATGGGTTGGTAAACCCATGGTTGTTTAAGGCTACCCAAGTAAAGAACAAACCTTTTTTTTAATTTTAGGATTTGGTGGCAATATCATTTTATAGGGAGCCAGTCATCGGGCCTGCAGACTGGTCAATATTTGAATAGATTGTAGGGCATCAGGTGGTCAGAGCCCAGAGGACAGGGGGCGGATTGGGATGGGGGGGTGTGGGGAAGCGGATTGTAGGAGGACTGGATCCCTGCTTGTACCGAAGTTGCATAGAAATTTACTTTACATCAACATTTACATTATATCGAACATTACAAAGTTTACACAGTTGGTGGGTTGACATATATGATCAGAGAATGTACATAGATTATTAAAATTAGAATCATGTATATGAAGGACCTCTAGGGGTAACCGTAGGAGTTTACCAGCCCAGATGGCAGCCTTGACCACAGAACTGCTGCCTTCCAAGCTGGTTTGGGGCCAAGCCATAACATATAGGTTACTGTGCAGCAGACTCTTGATGAAATGTTTGACCTCCAGTTTCCTAGAGAGTCTGAATACTGTTCAAACTAAGGGCCAGATTCTATACAGACTATACAACCTATATTGTTCTTGCACTCCTGCAATGTGATGTTTGGACTGCAGTTCCTTACATGGTCTGAATATTGAGGTAAGTCTGGTTGCCCTGGGGCCAAAAGCCCAGTTCAGAGTTGGGACTAAGCCACCACATATATGTTACAATGGTGGGCTCAGGCATTCTTATTGTATAGGGCCAAAAATGACAGGTTGCGGCTACAGCATTATAGAAGACCTTACAGTAACTATCAAAAGTCTGTCACATATTCCTACAGATGTTTCCCCTTTTGGTTTTTTCTCATTGCTGGAAACAATTGGCTAAGCGAAACAGTTGGCTTAGCCTGCTGAGATAAGATGTTGAAATCCCACATTGTTCCCAAGTATCATTGAGATTGCATTGAGATTAACCTACAATACAGCGGGTGGTGTATGAACTATCATAACTACAATTTATGACTGAGACAGTAAGCTAAAAATATATTCAGTTAGCCTATAAAAGGTATCACCTTACTTCTTCACTTTTCTGCTATTCTCAATGGCAAACACACTACAACACATCACTGCTATGACTAAGACAGGAAGCAAAGCACACACACACTGCAATTCTTCGTTAATAGCATAGGTCAGGTTCTAGTCACCATTCCTTTATAAGGATGTATATGACGGGAACATTAGGATTTGTCAATGGCTTTGCAAATAAACATTTGTAGTCAGGGCTGATTCTAGGGGAAGGATGAACAGGGACACTCTATACAGCTAACTGTGAAAGGGGCTTTAGTGGTGCAGGCCATAAGACACCCCCAGCACCAGCACCATAGGATAAGCGAGGATGTGGCAGATTGTTTTTCTTCCTGCACTTTCTTCCTACACAATTTTGTGAATTGCACCCTTTCATTGGAGAAATTTGGAAATTATGCTCCAAACCCAATTATAGGTGTAATTCAAATGTAAATAAGCAATCCCCCAAAGTTCACGTTTGGCAAAATCAGCCGAACTTAGAAAAAAATGTTGGGTCCTCACTGATGTCAATGGGGACCTGAACTTCAAGGGGACTAATCTGCCTCTGGGGGCAGGGAGCAGAGTGTGCAGCAGGGAGCACTGCAATTCAACTTACCTTGTGATCCTGGTACCTTTGGCGGTGGCATTCAGTTCAAATGATGCACTGCAGGGGCCACAGAAAGATGGCCACCACTCCCATGAGTGAGGAAACTCCTAGTGCCAGCTGGCAGTGCTGCGCCCTATGTCCTTACTCAGGAGGGGTGGCAATCTTTCTTTGGCCCCGGCCGAGGACCATTGTAAAGGAACACCGCTGCCGACGGATTTGTGATCGCGTGGCTCAGGTAAGTTGTACAGCAGCTTCCTGCTGCTGCATCATTTATGTGAGGCGGGTTGCAGTTTGGGTTTGCTCAACACACACATTGCCTCAACCTTATAAGGCAAAGCAGGTGATGCATGTGGGAACTAGTAGCTTACAGCATATGAATCATGGGGGCCAAAAGAGATTTTTTACTGCAATTACATTAAATTAATTAACCATGCTAGATGTGCCGAGCTCCATGATTACTGGTATATATATTTGACTTTTTCCTTTCTTTTCTCTCTTGCCTTTTTGCCCTTCTTCTTCCCATGTCTTTCATATTCACTTTCCCATCTCTTTTTCTACTTTCCTTTTTTTTCCTTCCTTCTTTCTTCACCTTTATCCTGCTATCTGCCATTTACCACAGCAGACTTCTATTAATAATTCTGCCCTATGTTATCCCCCTATCATGAGCATCGATCACCGTTTGTGTGTTGTTGATATTCTTACTTGATCTCTGTAAGTTTACTAATGTTTGTTCTAATATTTTTTTAACTTTAATAGAATCTTTTAGGCCAAGTTTATTTTGAAATGTTTTCACTAGCTCTTTCACTAACATTTCCCGACTTAGTGCAAGCATTTAGGAGAAATATATCTCTTTCCTGTAAAAAGTGACAGGTCCGTGCTGGGAGATTATTTGGCTTTAGATTTAGCAAACATCATCTAGCTTTGTAGTGTACATCAATTTCGAAAACATGTTTCACAAAAAAGTCCAAAATCTTGTACATCTTCTGAAGGACTGGTCACCTATACTAGCATCCCCAGAAAATCCCCTAGTCTAGCAATCAGTATATCAGTAATAATGGCTGATGGAAAAAAAGGATATACCAGAGTTAGGCACTGTTCAGACATAAAAAAGGATACTCACCTGAGATTCCTCCAAAGTAACTTATGACCTGGACCACTCATGCTACTCATGCTACATTTTCCAGAGGAGATGGCCTGGGGCATTCTGGGGATCTTGCTTGTTGGGGTGGATATGGTTAGGTGTCATTCAGAAGCAAGTTAGTTGGTGCTCCTGTAGCTAAAATGTAGTTGCCTTCGGTTAATTTACAGTACGCAGCAACTCTGATTATGCCAACTAGTCTGGCAAGTTAAAAATGGGTGATGGTCTTCGGCAATCGGATGGGTGGTTTGTGATACCAGTGATATGGAGGGGGGGTGCCCAAAGTTGGTGGTCAGAGGTAGTGCTCATGGATATGTTCGGGAATGTCGGCAGTCAAGCAGACATTACACAGCAGATGGAACAAGGGGTTGACGGAAATGAGGTAGGTTGGAAGCTGGTAACTCCAGATAAAGCCCTGTAGGCAGGGATTGGTAAGGGTAAGCCTGCCAGTGGAGGGCTGGTTTTGAAGGCGTGAGTATATATAAATCAGTTAACAGTTGAGTTTTAGTTCTGGAATTGAATAGCTATGGGGGTGACTACATTGCTGGCTATTTAAGGAGGTCGGTAAAGCAGAGTGGAGTGGGTATTAAGTAGGTGTGTCTAGACACATCCGGTGAGAACCGGAGGTGCATCGCGGGAAGGATGGTTGGAAGGACTTCATCTCTGGGGGAATTCACTGTGTTTGGTTTGGATGTTTGGTTGGGTTTGGATGTTTGGAGACTCGCCACACACCGCCAGCTTAACGTTGATATGAGGGAGTGGCCCAGGTCTTAGATAAGAAGGCCAGATTGGAATCACTGTCTAAGGGGAAGCGAGCTGACTGGCCGCAGGCTAATGTAATGGAAGTGGCCATTTGCGCACCCTGGAAAGCAGCATTATGAAGGAGCGGTTCGGGCATTGGGCTATATGTAGGACATGCAATGCCAAAATGTGTTGTAGAACATGATCTACGGTGAAGTGACCTGCATTCTCCCAGTATTATGTTGTCGAAGGATTCGGGTCGGATCGGCGCATTAGTATAGTTCACGTGACCCGGAGAGTGGGGGTGCAGAGCTGCTCGGGCCTTGGGTTACCGCAGAGGGGCAATACTAGAATAATCCGGAGTACATGGCCTATGGGCAACTGAGTGGTGCTCACAATACGATGGAGTTGGATTCTGTGAGCCCCAGTTGAAGTGAACTGCGTTGGGCAGAGCCTCTGGACGTGTGACAATTCTTGGTGGTAGGAGCCTCACGTAACCGGCTGGTGTTCGTATCAGCTTTAGGAGCACGAGGAGGCGGATCCCTAGTTCCTATAGTAACTATAGTGAAAGTCCGTGGTCCATGTTAAAACAGTGCTGACAGTTTTACCTGTTAACAAGGAGTTTTGTGTGAGTGCAAAATTGGAATAAATACGTTTTCCTTTATTGAAAACAGTATTGCACTATAGTCTATTGTTTTATATTTTATATGTGGTGGATTGCAAAGTAACACAATTGAAGAACATTTAAACCTAGAGGAACACAGCTAACAACCAAGCTGCACATTACTGTTTTCATGTGATAATTATTAGCATAAGGATAAATTGGAAACACCAAATTGCCTTGGAAGTGAAGGAGATACATGATTTTTGGATCAAAGTTCTTCGAGAGTTATATCTGGAATATTACAATGATAACTTTTTGCCCTGTTATTTCCGTGTTTATGGATTTTTATTTTTCCTACAAATGATGAAGTTGGACTGGCGGTTATGATTGTGGGGTGTTAGTACCCAATGTTTAACTTGAAGAGCGGCTTTACGGGAGAAGCAAATCGAGCTTCGAGTTACTCCCTGGAGTGGAGGGCCAGAATGGTTGGAGTACATGACTTACAGGGAAGTGAGCTGGTTGCATACAACATGATAGAGTTGGGTGGCTTGGTTTGATCGTCAGGTGTGGAACCTGTTGTCTGACTCAGAGAGCGGCACAGCGGAGGAGTAGATCAAGCTTTGGGGTTACCACATTGTGGGGAAGGCCAGAGTGGGGGGGTGCCTGGCATACAGTGACGTAAGCGGCGTGCCCACAATATGATAGATTCAGAGTGTTGTTTGGGTTTCCGGATACTAGTATGATTAGGGAGTCTTGGAGAGTGCTCAAAAAAGCACTTTTAGGTACCTGAAGGAGAGGAAGGCAAAACATGGCGGCAAGACTAAAATGATTTGAATTATATGGCCTACTATGAAGGGACTGAGAGCCCTTGATATGATAGACTCGGGGTGGTCAACGGATTATCAGATATTCATACTGGTGGATTACATGGCCTACTGTGAAGGGGCTGAGAGCCTTTAATATGATAGACTTGGCCTGGTCGGCAGATTATCGGATATTCGTACTGGTGGATTACGTGGTCTACAGTGAAGGGGCCGAGAGCCTTAATTTGATAGAAACAGCATGCTCGGTGGAAAAGGCGACGTTGATTTATCGTACTGGTGAAGATCGATGATCTGGAGATGTAGCACAGTCCTGGGGTTACCTGTTATACGAGTACTATGGGTTTGGGCTGGAGTTGAGTGCTGATGGTAAATCGAGTACGGAGACAGTTTGGGAGTTTTGAACATGGGATGTGGAGTCTGCTTGTTCAGGGCATTGATCTATTAAGGTACCCAGGAGGGTTGTTAAGTTGAAAAAGTGATGGACTTTTCCATTTGTATGAGCTCACAGGATGGTATTAGGAAGATTATCACCCAAGTAGAGGGGCAGCATGCAGAGTTCCAGCAATCATGGATAAGGGTATTATCAGGATATATACGGGTATGTCACAGTGGCTTCAGCTGTACAGGTTGGGGGGTTTACTCAATAGAGATGTCCATGTGTTTTTGTGGGGGTTAACAGTTGAATGTTGGCAGGCTGGCCAGTGTTACGGAGTCAGCGCTGGGCAGCTATGGCGGTCGACGCCCTTTCAGGTCTGAGTTGGCAGGTTAGATGAAAGCTGAGGTGTAGAAAGGTGGCTGTTTTCAACTGAAAAATGAGCCAGGCTAGCCAGTGTAGTTGTGAGAATGGCTACAATTTTGGGGTAGCCAAGCTGCCATTATTTTGCACCCTGGCGGTTAGCCCTGTTGCGCTTCAACAGAGATGGCGGTGGAGCTTAAAACGGCTCTAAGATGGCCTCCAACAGTCACGTGAGCCATGAAAGGGAACGCGACCCCAACCCAACACGGGGCTGCATTTCGGCCAAGGATTGCAGTGAAGGTAAGTATTTTGAGGGTTGTGGGGGTCGATGGGTGGTCTTCAGCAATCTAGATGCCCCCCCAGCCTTCCACAATGTGGCCCCACTCCCATTAGGTATGATATAGGTGTGGGCTGTATGCATTATGAACCCCTTGCATGGACAGTCACTTAAAAAAATAAAACATCTTGGAGCTGGGTCTTATTTTACTAGCAAATATGTATATAAAATAAATGTCACAGAAAGGCATAGCGCCATATCTGTATATCTATATCATTATCTGTTGGTATGTGACTGGCATGGGATTACCATAATGAGTATTAATAATGTCCTGACCCTTTCCAAACTGACCTAAAATGTCACATGCTGATGACCATGGTTTTTTTTGCTGAGCTATTTCTGTGTGCCCTTTGTGCACCCACCAGCCGGCAATGGAAGGCAAACTGCTAGAGCAACGCACTACAGACGTATGAGAAAAAAAAATCATTATCCATTTTTCCTATTTGCCTGTGATACAGATATAACAGTTTGAACCGAGTTCCACTTCGTCTGCAGATCCTATTCGCCTGTAATGAAGTTTTTTTTTTCAAGGTAAAATGCACTTTGAAATGAAATCATTATGGCCGTCTGACTGCCACACAGCCTGCTGCCCCAGATCTTTCTCATCTGTGTTTATAGTGGATAAAATGGTGGCATATCTCTACCAAAGCTAACCCTGGAATATCTTTTATAACAGAAAGTCAGGCAGTGACGTTAATAAAAAAAAAAAAAAGAACCTGATTTAGCTCCTACTTACGTCAGTTATTTCTAATGGAAAAGAGGCACTGGCATTAAAATAAGACTAAAATGTCTTAGGTCCACCACAGAAAGTCCATGGCAGCTATGGAGTGCCTGACATCTTACGGTGGTCAGAGGTTGGTCAGAGCAACATGGTGAGGATTTTGGGTGTTTTAGTTTCCTCTTTAGATTGGCCACAAACAAGGGTCTTATTTAAGATATGTTACATAGCCACATAGCGTCACCTAGTGGCAGGTTTTTCTTCAGCATCACCAGCAAGCCATATTTATGATGCAAAAAAATGTTAGCGTCACACATAGCACCATGTAGCGTTCCATGTAGCAAGAGCACCAGGTGTTTGGTCAGGGGTAGCTAGCCTTTCTGGCACCCGGGAAAAAGACTTGAAATGGGGCCCCCACCTGTGCCCAGGCCCTCCTGACCTGTTGCACCCTTGGCAAGTGCCCCCTCTGCTCCCCCCTAGCTCCGCCCTGGGCACTATGTTCACTTAGGGCCACATCACATCAGACGCTCAGTGTCGTTCTCCCATATACCTCAATTAGCCATTCCAGTTATGTTATTTTTGTTTAGCATTTTTTATTTTTTTTTGGGCTGAGTCAAATGATACAGGATCCATGGCCTGTTTTGAATGTTTTTTTGCTAAATTATTGTACTTAGGTTACCCACAGGTTTTCATGCCTGCGGATCATTTGTATTGTCATTTGTATATGTCCCCAATATCATTCCATGTTTTTTCACTTGGTCACTGTGGGCACAGCCATCCCCAGTTAAAGGCATTTTCTGTATTGCACATGGTGCTATATGCTTGAGTGTCATGGTTTTACAGCGCCAGTGATTGGTTTTTGGCCCTCCCCTCAGGTGCTACCTATTGCTAGCTCTATTGGTAAAAAAACAAATGGGGACAGTAGTGCTATATGCACTACATGAACCCCGGGAGTGGCTTGAAAAAGCAGCAGCACAGCCAACAGTAGGCAGCTGCAGGAGCATCCGGACCTGCGCCCGAAGGTAAGTCCTCTTCGCATTTTTTTATTTTTAGCTTTTGGTCCGCTTGAAATAAAGCAGACCAGGGGCTACCCTTAGCCTGTACAATCCCTTTGAACTGCCTCTGTAAATAATATTTAAACATTGGTGCACAGCGTATTTTAGCATAAAATAACACAATGTCATCCTAATCTTGTCAGGTCATGGATCCTCTGTAGTGCTCGCTGACAGGGGTGTACATAGATTTCACAGGGTCCCATAGCAAAAATCAAAGTGGGCCCCCTACAAAAAAATATTCCACAGCAGTAAAATACCTGCAGTGAAGTGCAGGAGCTGCAGCCTTGATTTGTGGGTAGACCTATCATGTAGAAACTAGGCTCGGACTGGTTCACCAGATTACCAGAGAAACCTCTGATCTTTGGGGATGTCACTGAGAGCATAGGTTTTCCACTCACAAGAAATACAGTTAGGATGAGTCCGAAAAATAAGCCAGTAATATTTGCATGTGACTGTAAGTTGGGCTCACAGAGTTTCCTTGTGGGCCCCAGACAACCCAGACCAACATTGTCAGAGACAGTGGCATTGTGTTGGCAGCTGTGGGGCCCGGGTTGGTGGGGCCCAGTAAGGTCAGTTTCTTCCTGGGGTGCTTGTTTCTCTGAGTGCCCTATACAAAGCCTGCCAGGGAAAACATTGCACCCTACAGAACCTACAGCTCTCCTTGCAGGCAATGCTCAAACTCTGCATACTGCTGTGCCCCAGTCTGATGCAGTTGTCGCAGGTGGGGGTAAGCAGCTTGCATTGGGCCCCTTTCTGCCATGGGTAAGGTTGCCACTTTACCGGTATTTTACCAGCACAGACAGTATTTTTAGTACGTTTTTGGTAATTACCTGTATAATCCCAGCCAGTCTGTTACTTTAGAGCTCTCTGTAGAAGCGTGCTGTGTGTGTTTGTTGCCTGTTGCACTTTAGAAAGTGAAAAATAAGGTATTTTAAGTGAAGAAGACAAGACCACGCCCCCTACAAGACCACGCCCATGGACACATGAAAATTCCGGTATTTTTTGTTGCAAAAGGTGGCAACCTTAGTCATGGGCCTGATAGCAGTTGCCTTCTCTGCCTTTATGGTATGTACACCCATGCTCTGTGACATCCAGCAACGGTAACTACTATGAACAGCCGGGGCCTTCACTTGCTAGTAAAAAAAGCACCCTATATGCCATACTAATGACTGGATCAATGGCTGTGGAGGACCTTGGGTAATTATAGCCCTCGTTAGTAGCTTGTGGGGTAGAATTGATAAAGGAATAAAACACACCACACCAGATAAATAAGAACCAATTTAGAATCTACTAGTTGAATATTAGGCAAAGTATTGAATGCAATAGTTGGTGGATAATAAACGTAGCCACTGAATTAAAGCAATAGTGGAATTTCTACTTTTTAAGAATTGGGGGGAGGAAGGATATCTCAACAACAAAGGTTAAACTTGTGCGTAGGTTACTGTAATATATATGGCTGTTCGAACATCTTTAAAACACACTGTATGCTCTGTGTAATTCAAACAATCTATCAATACATACACAATCTGTTTAAAATGTAAAATGAACTCTATATAGGTAGATGATAAATATAAACTGGTAACTATGCTTTAAATAGTGAGGAGAACTGAGAAGTGTTTACTTATCCTTAGACCAAACGATCTTGGTGGAAAATAACAGTCCTCTTATTGCTGAATAAAATGATGCTGTTTCTCTATATATCCTCCGGATATTTCTTCAACTGGTCACGGCCTCAAAAACTCTCCTAAATAAAATTACCGAGGGCATCCTCCAACCGTCCTCCAGTCCCTTTCTTTGCGCTCCGTGCGAGGTTTCACACAGTGAATAACACACAAAAATAACAGGCTGATTCATCACTAACGCCAGGTAGCGACAGATGAGCGTCTGTAGCAGGCATTTTCAGAGCGCCCACTAGTAGTCGCAGTGCTCGGCCGTGAGTCGCTAGTTTATAGCGACTCAGTCGCTGTGCAGTAATGTTGAATACATTGTGACAAGTCGCTATTTGACCAGTACAGCGCTGTATGGGAGCGCATGGTAGCGACTGCTCATAGTGACCGACTCACAACATATTCAAGAAAAAAAAAGCCTCACACAACTCTGGCACAGAAAAATGCTTATCTGAAGCCCAGAGCGCAGGAGACGGTGTGTTTAAAGTCTGTTTTTCAGCATCTATCAACTAGTAACAAAGCGAAAACATATGGAATTACATTGTAGCAATATTGTAACATGAACACTTTAATGGCAGACCTGTAATGTAATTTCTGAAGAAATATATAAAAAATGAAAAAATTGTGAAAAAACTGCTTTTTCAATGCCAGAAGAGGTCACAAAATTTTGATTTTTTGAAAAAAAAAAAAAAAAAAAACCCCGTTTAAAAAGAAGAAAAGGTTCGTCCATTGAAATGGGAGAGCGAGCGAGAGGTCATACCTGGCGCTGTGCAAGGCTGAACGCCGGCGCTGTTCGCTGAGGCTGTGAAAATGATGAATCAGGCGCTACATGGCGCTATCCCAGTCGCTAAACAGATTCTGCTTAATAAATGTGTAATTGCGTGCCGTGTCCGGCGTTCACCAGTCGCTGCCTCTCATTAACCAGCCACTAGCTGACGCTATCCCTTCTTAAATAAGGGCCTAAGTCTTTACACCCCTCACACAGTTCAGCCGTGAGGTAAATAATGAGAGTGTTAGTTTCAACCAAAAACTTCACTGTGGCCCTATAAATTATGTGGGCTCAGAAACACTTACAAACACAAAAGTGCTCCCTGTGACCCACCTCACTCTGGTGGAGAGACTCTGGTCTCTCAGAGCTGTGCTGTGCCTTTTATAGGCTGCAGGAAGGACTGCACCAGCCTCTCTCCCATGGCTGGTCCCGCCCACCCACACACAGAAGAAATTTCCAGAACCCAAGATGGCGTGCATGTGCAGCTTACACCACTGCTGCCAGCTGTCTGCCCATTTTTAAAATGAAGAGAGCAGTGCCACGCAAGCAGGAACCCGGCAGAGCAGAGGTTTGTTATATGTCTGTTACAAACTGTGGATTATTTTCTGGCTTTGCTAAAAAGGGCTGGAGGCCTCCACATGGTGGAAGCCCTGGAGCAGAAGCCCTGGTTGCCCCATCTTTAATCTGGCCCTGTTGGCTGGAACAGGCAGAGTTATAGAATGGATTTTGCAGAGCTGGGATGCTAGGTTTTCGAGAACCACTTGCACACAAATTAGAAAAACAACACCTTTTTCTTCCATGACCCCCAGTATGACAACATGACAATGCAAACCAAACCAACCTATTTCACCCCCAAAAAGAGTATTTGCAAAAAGAGATACAGAAAAATCAGACAAAATATGTTGTGGTACAGCCTGGTGTTTAGTAAACAATGCAAAACAAACCAGCTTAATCATGCCGAAATAATAACACAACCTGAGGTAAAATCTAACAATAAGGCTCTGGTCACACCTCTCTGTTGCGGTAAGAGCAGGTGTTTTGTGAGTATTCCAAAGATGCATTGTATCAAAACATATGCTGCACTTTTGATGCATTGGCAATACATTTGCTTTGGATTTTGGAAAGGAAAAAAGAATTGCACAATAAGTAAATGGTTGAATGGTACACTGCATTTATATATGCGTTGAGCTTGTCTTGCCATACATTTCTATTGACCTTTCCTGTTACTATGGCCCTTATTTAAGAAGGGATAGCGTCAGGTAGCCTGGTTAATGACAGGTAGCGACTGGTCAACGCCAGACACGGCATGCAATTACACATTTATCAAGCAGAATCTGTTGAGCGACTGGAATAGTGCCATGTAGCGTCTGATTCATCATTTTTACAGCCTCAGCGAACAGCGCCAGCGTTCAGCCTTGCACAGCGCCAGGTATGACCTCTCGCTACCTGACACTCTCCCATACATTTCAATGGACGATCCTTTTCTTCTTTTTTTTCCCAAAAAATCACAAATAATTCTTTGACCTTTTCTGGCATTGAAAAAGCAGTTTTTTCATAATTTTTTCATTTTTTAAATATTTCCTCAGAAATGACATTACAGGTCTGGCATTAAAGTGTTCATGTTACAATGTTGCTACAATGTAATTCCATATGTTTTCGCTTTGTTACTAGTTGATAGATGCTTGAAAACAGACTTTAAACACACCGCCTCCTGCGCTCTGGGCTTCAAACAACTATTTTTCAGCGCCAGAGATTTTTGCAGCTGTTTTTTTCCTGAATATGGTGTGAGTCGGTCGCTATGAGCAGTCACTACCATGCGCTCCCATACAGCGCTGTACTGGTCAAATAGCGACTCCTACTGAACAGCGACTGAGTCGCTATAAAGTAGCGACTCACGGCCGAGCACAGCGACTACTAGCGGGCGCTCTGAAAATGCCTGCTACAGACGCTCATCTGTCGCTACCTGTCGCTAATGATGAATCAGCCTGCCCGTTGTGCTGAAAAAAGGTGTCTGGGAGAAAAGGAGGGAGGAAGTCAGTGTGTGCATAGACAAGTAGTTTAAAGAGGAAGAAGAGAAACTCTCTTTGGGATGTCTTTGCCATGTGAATCCTTGCAGCAATGAAGAGAGCACTGGGGCGCTCTCATTATTGCCACATCAAATTGCATCATCCCTGTACTCTTTGACTCCTCAGACTTTAGGCAGCTCTGTTGTGAAAATATCTAATATTAAAAATGTATATAACTATGCTAGATAAGAGGAGGAGTTATGTTCAGTGGCATAACATAAATGTGATAGGTCCCTGGTGCAAAGAATCCTTTTACAGTTCATAGTTTACAGCTATAGTAAACTTTTTTCTGTGTTTAAAGTTGACCAAAACCCAACCTAGATCCTATGAGATTCGAGGGTAAGCATACGCAGGGCCCCCACAGGGCATCCTGAACTGGGTGAAACTCATCATTTCATCCAGTTCTTACCCCAAGACCACAGCACATGCTAGGCCAACATTCGCTTACCTTCTCGCTGTGTGGGGTCCCGCCCACCACAACTGAATGGCTGTGCGGGAGATGCCACATGCCACTGGTATGTGCGTCTAGATCTCTATTCAGCTTCTCTAGCAGCACATTAATATGTGTGGCAGCAGAAGCTAACTGGAGAAGCGGCCGCGTATGCGCCATGGGCTCAAGGAGAGGTGAATCTGCCCCGAGTTCTGGGGGTGGCACCCCAGGGGGAAGGACTAGAACCCGGGATAGTGAAAATCCCGGGTTTTGGTCCACTTTAAACTCAACTGGATGCAGCTAGACAACTAAAGTCTGAAACAGCAGAGACAAATGGAGAGTCCTTAATCTAAATGCTGCCAAGTGAGCACAGATATGATAAATAAAATGGAGGAACAACAATTATGGCCCTCTGAGCCCTGACATCTCACCAAGCTTATGGATTTCTTCTACTCTTGAAAATAATATCCAGGGGTGACCTTTTTTAGCATATCAACTGAACACCCATAACTGCTTGTCTTATGACCCTGTGGTTAACAGTGCCCAAAATATTGCATGATGTGTAAAAGCATCTACAAACATCAGATAAATTGCAAAAAGTAGTGATGGACGAACCCAAACCGCAAAGTTTAGGCTCTTACCAAACTTCGTGAGTTGCAGGTTCACAAACCCAAACACGTACTTCAGACAGAAATCCATGTTCAAGTCCAACCCGAACACCCACTTCATCTGAGGGTGCAGCAACAGGAAGTGCTGCTATAACTTACCTTGGCCCCCGTGATAATGTTCCTGGTCAGCGGCAGCTACAGTGTTTGAAATTGGCCCCAGCCGGCTCCCATGAGTAAGGACACTCCTAGGGCCAGCTCTGCCAACTGCCGCTTGTAGTGTCCTCACTCATGGGAGCCTGCGGCCATCTTTCTGTAGCCCCAGCTGGGGACAATTTCAAAGGAGGCCGCCACTGACAGCAAGAGGATTGTGGGGCCGAGGTAAGTTACAGCAGTGTTTCTGCTGCATACTCTGGATTTTTAGTAACTTTGCTCCTATAGTTGCCAGACCTCCAGTTGCTACTGCAGTGCTTGGCTTACTAAGGGGTAACTGGGAGTCTTAGATCCACAGCAACCTTGAAAGAGTTTGTGGCTTCTGTGGTAATTGGAGGATCACAGCAAAAGGTTGAATATATTTTTACTTGCTATATAAATGAGGCTTGGGATGGGGCAGTCTAGCAGGGGACCAATAGCAAAGATCATAGTGGCACACCTCAGCCAAGCCCTCCCCATCAAATAAATAACCCCCTAAATTACCTCTCAGTCTTTTAGACTCCAGAGTCAGCCTAATCAGGTTTTAGATTACCCCGGGCTGTTTCTAGGGGAGGATGACGAGGGCGACCTGGTTACCAAGCCCATGGGGACAGCCTTATGCCAGCCATCCAGTTTTTTTTTGCAGGTGGGACAGGGCCACTATTAGTGGTGCAGGCCCCTCATCCCCCATGACTTGGCTCAGTCATGGGGAGGGGACACTCCCTGCTGCTAAGGAACAGGCACAGCATGGCACATTGGGCTATGAAACAGGGTTGGCGAGGAGGGGGCAATTTTTTTTCTTTTTACTATTTTGCCTAGAAAATTGCCCTGAGATTTCCCTCCCCTTACCCACACGCCTATTACTGGCTTGCAGGTAGCTAGGGAATGCCCTGAGATTTCCCGATCCTGGATGCTCCGGGGGGAGGGAATCAAGCAGTCAGGCCCTGGGTTTTGGCCCACTTTAAAGCCCAATACATCGCCCCCCCCCCCACACACACACACAGCCGCCACATTATATTTTTTTACAGTCACTGTTGCGATTCTGCCTCTGGGGCCCCCTTTGACAGGTGCCCCCCGCTGCCCGGGTGGGTGAGGAGTGTGGGGTGGATGGACCTGGGACCCCCAGAGGCAGAATCGTCCCCCAAAGTTCGTGTCCCAATTGATTTCAGAGGGGAACGGGTTCGGCTTAAGTTGGGGTCGAACTAAACTTCAAAGTTCAAAGTAATCAAATTTCAGCCAAATTTGCTGAATCCGAACCTCTAGGCAGTCGGCGAACACTAGTCACTATGACTAGTGCGGCAAGAGCCACCAACAAACATGAAAGCATTTGTTACTCCTGCTCCATTTTGGGAGGCAAAACAGGGATTTTGGAGAAACACAGATAAGATGGTCCTTTTTATGTTCCTTTTGTTCCTGACTACATGCAGTGAAAATGCCCTCATGCCGTATTATCTTGTTAATAGTCTACTTCACCAGGAAAGCAGACAGGGGGACAGTAGGCTACTCTACCATGTGTCTGCACTGCAAATCTCTGTCCAGTTCAAGGTATATAATGGCGTGTGTGGCCAAGCCAGGTTGTGATCCATTTCCTCTGGGCACTCCTAAACAACTCACCTCTTCTGCTTCTCAACGGCGCATGTGTGGGCGCTCAGCCAATAAGAGACATTTCCTCTGTTTATCTCTTTTGGCAAACAACTCTCATTGGCTTTGATAGGGAGCACCGCATCCCCTACATCCCTACCCGTGCGCGATGAGAGCTGCCTGCAAAATCACGCTGGCACTGCGGGCGGCTGTCATTGGATGAGAGCCCACACATGCGCCGTTGGATCGGGTAAAGGTATGGGAATACGGGGAGGTTTCACACAGTGGGGTATCCTGATCAGGGATGCCCTGGGGTAAAGAATTTAGATTCCAGGCTAGGTTTTGTTCCTTTTTAAAAAAAACTACACCTGGTGTCAA
Organism: Gastrophryne carolinensis; assembly: GCA_027917425.1. Taxonomy (NCBI): domain Eukaryota; kingdom Metazoa; phylum Chordata; class Amphibia; order Anura; family Microhylidae; genus Gastrophryne; species Gastrophryne carolinensis. Next base: position 66,808,083 of record CM051238.1, read on the forward strand.
AACTGAGAGTCTCTGTCCAGTCCTTTACCCAGCGTAGATCACATATCAGCAGTGGATGCTTATGTGATGCACCCACTCTGGCTGAGGCTTTGTTTCTTTGTGACTGGACAAAGGTATATGCACAGAGGCTGGTTGGGGAGCACACTTTCGACACTGTAGTCAATAGCATAGTGCAGCTTACAGGACTCCATGGAATCAAACCTGTAAAAAGGGAGGGGAGTGATTTTTTTATTTCATTGTCGGAATGACAGCAGAGTGAAAGTCTCAATGGTCGGGACTTTCAGTTCTTCAATTGAGCAAATGTTCTGCAATGCCCAGTCAACATTCCACAGCCGCTGTTATTGAGCCACCACATAGATTCATGAATGAATGACCTCAACACTGCACCTGGGAGGATTGTGGGATTTAAACACCTCCCGGGTGCAGCAAGATGGCACACATGAGTGAGATTTTCAGGAGCCGGAAGCCGGGGAAGGTGAGTAGGACATTGATAAGCATGCAGCGGTTTTCATTCTTATCAGTGCATATTATTTTATTTTGCAATTTTTTTTTAAAATTACTTTCAGTCCGCTTTAAAAGAACAACTGTAGGCATAAAGGAAAAGCCTATAATTAAAATGCTTAATAATGGCAACATTATAAAGTTTGGTTTTATTACCTATTTGTTTTGCTGTCGCCTATTGTAGCCAGTGTATGTAACAATCACAAATAAAAAATTAACTGACAATATTTATTTTGCTCCCTCTAGCTCCTTGTTTTGATTAAAATTATTTTTTTGTGCATAGATGGCTATTGTATGCTTGCACCCGCATTGGAATTTTCCTCCACATTTGACCCATCCCTGCAGTGAGACAAACACAAGCAGTGAGTACACACATGCCTGGAGTGGCGGACTGCCCTAACTCCAGTGCCCGGGAAGCAGTTGGGGGTTAGGTGCCTTGTTTAATAGCACTTAAATCACATCCCAGTAGGAATCGAACCAGTCAAAAGATTGCTTTCATACCCCTAGGCAATGACAGCCTTTTGAAGAAAGTGGAAATCCTACTGTAGCCAAAGTTTGTTGAGATAATGACTACAAAACATAATAAACTAGCTCCCTATGGTGTGGCACAAGCGTAAATGCTTTTAAACCATTAGGGGCGAATCCTGACCACACTGCAGCAGAGACCTGTAGATTGCGGCCTGATTTAGGCCTCTAGAGGGGCACTAGCCAAGATTGGCTGAGATTATCCAAAAAAAAAAAAAAACAAAAGCGAAGGAATTAAAATTAAATTTTTTTACTAGCACAAATAAGAAAGATATGAAAGTTTAAAGGGATTTGAATGGCTTTATAAGAACTAAGGAATATTACTTTTACCTAGAGTTATCCTCTATAACAATTACAAATCCTACAGAGGATTTATCATTACCACTTTCATACAATAGATATAAATCTGGAAATGAAGGTTGGTGAATATAGTTTCACTTTTAACTGATTAAGGGCTGTCAGCTTAGAACAAGTTCCCCACTAAATTTATATATGTAATATTTCAGGATACAGAAAGTACAGGAAGTATACTCATCATTCATTTATTGTGTGTGTGTTTTTCTAACTTTCCATGGCTGCATCGTTAGTGTCTGTCACACAGAAGAACAGAAAATTCAGGAAATGACATACACAAATGACTTGGCCCCTCTCTGCTACTGATTCCCCATCTGCTCGGCTGTTCAGGCTGAGTGTGATCGGCGGCATTAATTTATATAGGAGGAAACCGCCTACATACTTCAATTATTTCTTAATTCCCTCTCTGCTGTACGCGCAGGAAGGCTGCTCCTCTTTCACACTCTGTTCCCGATTCTTCCCTACTACACTGTATCACGAAAATGTGTCATTTATTTCATCATGCACCTGGCCTTTCACTGCAGAATTGAGAGCACAAAGCAGCCTGGCAACAGCCCCCAAACCTCCGTACCCAAACTCAGTGCCAAGCTGTCCTAGGTCCACCAGTAGAAAAATCTCCCACCACTATAATAGCCATCACCACACCACAAACTCAATAATAATAATAATAATAATAATTAGAGCCCCCCTCCCCAGACCGCATCATGTACATGCAGATCAGGGCAGCCATCAGGGCAGGAGAGCCAAGAGTTCATTATGCCCAGCTGTGGAGAGGTCACCCTGACCTGATACCCTCTGGCTGCTACACTGTTGCTGGTGTTGATGATAGATGAGGGTGTCTGCCCCCCCAGGCTGGTTTGCCTCGGGATTCAATTCAAACTAGCCAGCACATGGAATGGGGGGATAGGAGATAGGTTGTAACAGTTAGAACAATATAAACACTTGGTATAGGCAATGGAATAATTTATTGATGCAGATCTGCATGTTAAACCTCAAAGAGGGACAAATGAGAACCACGAGGGACATGGGGACATGGACGCAAAAGAGGGACAGCCCCTCCAAATGAGGGACAGTTGGGAGGTATGCTAAAACGTGTAATGTGATAGCTGGGCCCCTTGTTTAAATACCAGGTCAAGCCTTTACATATAGGATACAGACGATGGCAGACTCTATAGAGCTTATATTGTGTCTGGGCACCCCCTTAACATATAATGTGATGACTGGGTCCCGAGTCTGATCTTCAGTTTCCTTTATGGCCTTAATAATAAGGCAAGCCTGACTGCCTTGGGGACAGAGGCAGGGATGTCAACCTGACCCATTCCTGCAGGGTGTTTTTTTCTCCAGTCCTGCACTTCACAATGACCATTTGCCTCAACACACCTGAACTTATATAATATAGACTTATATAGATAATTAGAAATCCTATTCTACCCAGTGAGTTGGCTGCGCCCAGGTGTGCTGAGGTAAATGGTCATTGTGAACCATAGGACTGGAGAAAAATCACCCTGCAGTAATGCATTAGGTTGGCATCTATGCAGAGGCTCAGTCGAAACCAAGGGTCAAGCCATCATGCATTGGTGATGAGGGAGGCCCAGGCATTGCTGCTGTATGGAGGCCAAAAATTCTAAATGATGATGTAAAACAGGGGAGCTCAACTATCTGAAGAGTAATGGGCACTTAGTGATTTGGTAACAGGTTTTTAAACCAGGTTTTTAAAATACTTTTGTAATATGAATACATTAATATCAGACTTGTAATATCAATTCTGTACATTTTTTTTTACCTTAAAAAAATTATCTAAAATGGCAGAAGTGGTCACAGAATTATTCACATAAAAAAAAAAAAAAATAATAACAATTAATTAATGAATATGTAAATATTGTTCCATTGAAATGCATTGGAGAGCGCCAGGTAGCGAGAGGTCATACCTGTCGCTGTTCAAGGTCGGACGCTGGCGCTGTGGGCTGAGGCTGGAATAATGATGAATGAGTGGCTATATGATGCTATCTCAGTCGCTAAGCAGGATCGGCTTGTTAAATGTGTGATTGTGGTGGGGAGCCGGCGTTCTCGTGGCGGGGCCCGTCATTACCGGCCGCTCACCTGTCGCTACCTGTCGCTATTCCTTCATATATAAGGGCCTAAGTAGCTGTAGCCTACCCCCAGACATACTTTTAAAGTAGTCCTAAAGTGTAATTTTAGGCAGGGCGGCTAGACGAGATGAAAGCTGCGAAGGAGGTAACCTCAGTCACCGGGAAAAGTCTTCATTTTCCTATTGGGCTTTGTGGAACGCTTGCTCTGCCATGCCCAAAAGCAAAAGTGAATGTCCTGTATCATGAGACTTTCATTCTGCTTTAAGACACTTGGATATATTTAATGACTGTAAATGATGTTGGCAACTGACCTAATGCTCAGCCAATCCATACATTCCACTGCTGCTTTTTCAGCCAATGAGTCACAGCAGGGCCCCAGTGGTAAATTGAAGTTTAACTCTGGACCTCCAGTGGTAGCTGGCATCCTGTTTAACTATGCCACTATGCCATGGCCGCACTCCTTGATGTTGCTGTCCATGAACATTTTTTGTGCCGGTGAGCTGCTATCTACTTTACCTTCCAGTCGTAAATTGATCAGAAGTCCAGATTAGGTAAGATAGTCTTCCTCATAATGTAAGCAAAGTGAAACATTTACATGTCCCCAGGGTTTTTGGAGGAAAGCAGGACTGTCCCGCCCAAAGTGGGACATCTGATCACTTGCATTACACCACAGATTAATAATCCCTGCTCTTACCCTCTTACAGTCGCAAACCCTCATATTTACATGATCCTAACCTATTATTCAAAGCATTAAAGATCATGTTTTACCCTCTTATGTTCTTCTGCCACACAACCCTCTTACCAATTTCATATGTACCATCCATCTTACGCTATCAATACACATGCTGATGGCCTTCGCCTGAATACTTATATAAATCCCATATTTATAGCCTCTCCTCCACATAACACATATTTGATCCCTATAGCCAATCCTCAACGTGTATAAACTCCCACCAATTCCAAGTATACATTTCCTACAGAAAAAGAAAACTCATTGTGCCAGAGATTACATCCAGGAGCTCTGGTGGTGTTGTACAAGGCACTTCCTCCTATAGTGCTCTCTGGGCTTGCCTTGGGATACCATCACCATTCAATGTCACTGCGTTCCTCCTAGTTGCAGCTACCACCTCTATTTGCCAAAGCACCCTCCTATATCTTCTTGAAACCTCTTGTCCTTACTGAGCCTCTATTTAATACCCTTTGTCAGTTCTATCCCCCCCCCACTTTACCCACAGCAGAGGCCTTCCCCGCATGATCTGCACTGTGCTCCACCATTTAGGTTTGACGTTGGGGGTCACATCAAACGGCTATATGTGTCCCCTGAGTCACAGGTGGAGCATTGGGGGCTATGGTTTGACCAGAAGGATGTTGTCCAGCAGAGCATTACATACATGCTCCCTTCACTTTCAGCGAGCTAAGTTATTGCCATTTGACTTACTGAGTTAGGGCCTTATTTATCACGGGCTAGCGCCAGGTAGTGTCTGACGAGCGCCAGGTACCGCCAGCTATCGGCGGCTACCGACTCAAGTACGCCCGGCGGCGGTCACAATGACGCATTTATCAAGCTAAATGAGGCTAGCGACGGCGAGAGCGACGGCTAGCGCGGGATTCATCATGAAGCCGCCTGGAACGAACAGCGCCGCTGCAAATTCCTTCACAGCGCCAGGTATGACCTGTCGCTCCCTGGCATTGTCCAATGCATTTCAATGGAGCAATGTTTAATTAATCATAATTAATTGGTATTAATTTTTTTTTTTTTTTTTTTTATGTCAAAAATTCTGAGACCACTTCTGCAATCTTAGGTTTTGTTTTAAAGTAAAAAAAATAAAAAATAAAAATTTGTGCAGAATTGATCTTACAGGTCTGATATTAATGTATTCATATTACAAAATGATTCAAAAAACATGTATAACGTTACAATCAAAAAATATGGTTGTTTAGGGGTTAAAAACTAGTTAACACCCATCGGCGCCAGCGCACTGGGGTTTAAACAAGAAATGGACAGCGCCAGCAAATTCGGAGCGTGATTTTTTAATGAATATGAAGCAAGCTGTTCGCTCTGGCCATTCGTTGTCAGGCGCTCACATACAACGCTGAACCTGTGAAACAGCGACCCTTAAGCCCGTATTCAACATTACCGCACACCGACTGAGTCGCTGTCATCAAGCAAACGCCAGCCAAGCACAGCGAATACTGACTGGCGCTGTAAAAATCATGCTACAGTCGCTCATCTGTCGCTACCTGGCGCTATTAATGAATCGGCCTCTTAGTCTTTCCAATTAAATTGTCTAATCACAGCAAAAACATACATATGCTGGCCTCGATTCATTAAGAGTTAAAAAAAATCTCATGGTAGTAAAAAATTCAATTTATTAGAGAAAATCATGAGACTTCCACTGCTACTGAATCACCAGCTAGCAAGACAATGAAAGGCAATGGCACTTATTTACTCCAAAGAAAAGTTGTGAACTTTATACTCTTTTTGTGCACTGTAGTAAAAAGTACCATTGACTTTCATTGTCCTTCAAGCTGGTGATTCAGCAACAGTGGAATTCTCATGATTTTTTCACCTAAAACGAATGCTTTACTATGAGAATTCTTTTTTACTCTTATTGAATCAAGGGCAATTTCTCAGTAGTCAGAGTAAGTCTAACAGGGAATTTACAGGGCACATGTAGACCAGGCTATACCAATGCCAATGCCAATTTCATATACTTTCTGTGCTATCCCAAGTGCTCAGAAAGCCATTGAACAAGCAGTAAAGCTCCGACTTGTTGAAATGTGTTTCAGGTTTTCTTCATCAGCACAAGGCTGGAAGATGATGGCTGTATAAGGGGGGATGAGGAAAAAGCTGCCCTAAAAAGCACCTTGAATGCAATGGTTTCAGTCCACTATATTAGGCATAACCTAGATATTTCCCTAAACCAGACCAACACCCATTTTTTTCTTTAATGGGTGTTGTTCCCGCTGACATATGCCCTTCACCTCGAGCCTGCACCAGAAGAGATGTCCCACGATTGGCCGACGGTGCGCATGGGTTGGGTTGTAGATTTTTCCAGTGGGCGGTGCAGAGGACGCAACCATGGCCTTTGCAGCCAATTATGGGACTCCTAACACCCTCTTGAGGTGAAGGTAAGCATATTGGGCATTCTGGGGGCGGTTATCAGCATTCTGGCCTCCCCCTGAGCTTGATTTTATGTGCTGTCAGCAGGACCAACACCATTAGAATTATTTGAAGTGGACCAATCACTAGGTCACCAATCACCTAAATCCCGTAGGAACGGGCTCTCATCAAATGAGAGCTTTATGCAGCGCATGGCATGGGGGGGTAGAGAGGATTTTGGTTCCTTTTAAAGGGAGATTCTTCTTTTACAGCAATACACTTTTGATTAAAGGATACCTCCAACTTGTTTTATGTGATCGCAGTGTTTATATTTGGTTCTCTTATGCAATTGGGAGGCATTTAATTGCTTTACTTGCTTTCCAGTGAGTACAGGTCCCAAAACCACCACAATAGACTTGAGCGGGATTTGAATGTTCCCGAACTGCATCAGAATAGAACAGAGGCATATACTACATAGAGCTTTTCAACACTGCTTTTTGTACGTGTGTGTGTGTGTGCGTGTTTGTGAGACAGGCTTCCGGCACCACCTAAAAAGATGGCAGTATGCGGCCCTGATTCCGCTTCCTGAGCGCCGTGAACCTCTTCCTCTACGTGGGATGCATTGTAAGCCGCTCCATATAGTCCTCCTATTCATCGTTGTTAGAAAGATTGCAGCAATTCCCGAGTGTGCAAGGGTTAGCACTGCTGATCACATCAGTCACCCTATTAATCCGCTATCCCCTGCATACATTAGCGAACACTTCCCAAAGGCCCGAAGGCAACAAAGCAGAAAAAAGGAGGAACAGAAAAAAAATCCAACACAGCTGACAACGCCAGGGAGAAAAACAAGATTTGAAATTGTAATTCAGCTGTAGTTTTCTTCCGAATAAAGCCAAAAGATATCCAGGATGCCGGAATCTCATGGTTTTGTTTTGCCCTAAGGGACGGGGTGATGTCACACTGTGTCAGTGCCGAAAGAATGAAGTAGGCAACAATGTGACCAGTGTTTCTGAACCTGCCGGCGCTGCTGGGAATCAGTGCAGATACTTGGCTGCAGGTAGTGCCCCTATTGAGAAGCTCCAAGGAAGTGACTATCAGGATAACCGTCACCCATAAAGGAGCATGTAGAGAGCAATTCACTGAGCATGAGTTGGTGAGGTCATTGTGCTGCTTTAGACATCCAGAAATGTTACCGTTGCTACAATGATGTAATATGAAAAGACCTCTTTTACAGCCTACATGAAGATGAATAAAAATTCATGACTTCAGTCCAAATTCTGCATCCCTTATCTATACCCCCACATATTCCTACCAGTATACCAAAATGACCCAATGGGTCCATTTTAACCTATACCCTTTTCATCCCTGTTTGGAATGCCAATCTTCTTAGAACCAGCTTTCCCTATAAGAAGTGTTGGGCGAACCCAACCCACAAAGATTGGATTCGTACCTAACTTTGGGAGTTAGGGCTCCCAAACCCGAACACAGCTTATAACCAGAAGTTCAAGTTTGGCTGAAATCCAGAAAAGCTGGTTAATGGGCAGCCTGTCAACCGGCTTAATCTATGGCAGAATTTGCAGCAGTAGGAAGCAGCTGAACAACTTATCAACTTACCTGAGCCTCGCGATCTGGTTGGCAGTCAGCGTTCTTTCCTCTGTCAAAATGTACATGGCTTCAGAAAGATGCCCCCCCCCATGAGTGAGGAGACTGGCAGCAGCTTACAATGTGTGTGTGTGTCCTCATTCATGGGGGCGGGAACAGAGGAAAAATCGCAGACCGACTGATTGCGGGGCTCAGGTAAATTGTACAGCTACTTCCTGCTGCTTCACAGTCTGCATTGGGCCATTTTTGGGTCACATATAATTCAGTGGAGACTGAGTTCAGGTTGAGATTGGGTACCAAAACCAAAATTTTGCCATACTTGCCGAACCCATACTTAAAGGGGTTCGCCCAACACTACCTATAATCTGTGTAGGTGCATGGCCGGGCTGCATCAGCAACCATGTTGCTTACTGCAGGGGTAACACCTGCTTACTGAGGGCTGTTTATTACATGGAGTATCCTCACTTTTGCTGGCAGGTGCCCGGAGAGGTTCCAGAGGGTGAAACAAAGCTTATTTCCCCTGGTGTCTCTGTCTATGGAGCACTGGGGGAAACAACATACTGTGTATCTCCAAAAATAAGACAGGATATTATTTTTTTATATCCAAATGATGCATTGGGGCTTAAAAGATGGAAACAAGAGTATGTGCTGTAAAAGGGACCCAATTAATTGTTTTGGAGGGGTTGGGGAGTAACTATTCAAGCTTGTCTAGAGTTAACCATGCCTGGGGGGGGGGGGGGGGTGCGGCTATTTCATGGTTGTCTGGTCAAACATAAATTTAACCTGCATCTGGTCAGCAGCATTACTGAATACAACATTTGGCCTTAAATGAATCTTGGAAGTTTTGCACATCACTAGAGTTGAAAATTATTACTGGACACCACTTGATATCAAAATATATCAACCAAGTGCCTTTACAGGGCAATATTACAGTTAATGGCATTTCACTCTGGAAATATTGTTTTTTCACTTCCCAAGGCGTGGGGATGAGTTTCTATTTGCAGGTACTGAAATGTGTGATTTAATGGCTGAGAGGTGGCTGAATGATTCTTATTTTATTTACTTTGGTAGAAAAAAAGAACCATAGGGTAGAAATACAATGAAAAGGCTACTCTGAGGCATGAAACATAAAAATGCCAATGCAGTATTAAAGGGTGCGAGAGTTCACCAGGATGTAGACCAGTGGTTCTTTTTAGGCCGAAAACCACCTAGCAACAAGAAGTTGAAACTGACAGGAGGTGATCAGGTACCAAATTAAGTAGGTCACTGCTTGGGTCTCATAGCACTTTTAAAACAAGAAGCAATAAAGTTTGACTGTTTAAAGAGGAACATCAGGGGAGGATAAAACCTTCCCCAAGCCTCACCGCTTTGCTGCCCCCCCCTCTGGTTTTACCTTTGGTCATTTTTTACTCACTTCCCCGGGGGTTCCGTCTTCTGCGTCCCTCGGATTTCACAGATCTTCCGATGGGCGGCACCATCTTGCATCCCATAAGGCACTGCGCAGGGCGCCCAATCTTGCGGCTGCGCAGTGCCAATGAATGGGATGTAATTGAACCGGCCGAAATCTTGCAAAACTTCGCTGAGTGGCGCAGAATTTTAAAGAGGCCAGCTAAAGCAGTACTGTTACTAATAGATGGCTAACCCGGAGCGGGGGGCCTGAAGCAGCCGGATGGTGCCGCGGACTGCTGCTCCAAGAGGTAAGTTGGAGTCTGTGGGCGAATCACCCCTTTTTGTTTTTAGTCCTCTTTAAATAATATACCAAACTCTTAAGAATCCCTCTGTTGGTGGGCCCCTAAACGTTGTTTTGCATCCCTTCACCTGTTGTGCGTATCCATACTTGATCCAAGAGAGGGACACAGACAGATGTCTGAGGCAGGAGTCTGAGTGGGCAAAGGAGGCCCACTGCAAGTCTTTCCCCAACATCAAAAGCTTGCTTGTAGAGAAACCAAGTGATACTTACCAACTCAACAAGAAATATTTCCAAGCTACTTGAAAGATTTCTCTGTGGGCATTGGCTTGGGGCAGAAGCGTGCGTGCTGCTGGGGATGTGGCGGCTGCCAATTGCTGAAGCCCTGCATGTAAACAGAGCCATTTGACATGCATTACATATGCATGTCAAATGGCTCTTATTGTAACAGAGCCCGCATATGCCCCAATGGACCAGAAAGCGGTGATATTTTCTGAGCGTTCTAGGAGGTTTTGCACAGTTCAGCGAATTAGGATGCCCCCAGGGCATGAAACAAAACCCAGAATAGTCAATATCCCAAGTTTTGTTCCACTTTAAAGCAAACCAAAGCCCATGTTTAAGTCCAAAAAGTCGCTAGGACCATGTCCAAATGTACTCTGATTTGGGAAGCCCTACAGTGTGAAGACTCCCCCTGTATTCCCTATACACCCACCTCGATCCTGAAATCCCAAGGCATATGCACAGGTTTTCAATGAGATGTGCCACAGTAATGATAAGCAAGTTCTCACCTAGAGCCATTTAAGTCTGCCATGCAGGGATGTCATCCCATTCATGAGCATGTGTCATGGGACTGAGGATTGATTTTAGTATACGAGGGACCCTCAATGTTTCACACCGCAGGACATTCATCAAATGGAAGGAGGTTACATTTTGGGGCTTTGGCTTCGACTGGCTAACAGAATATATTCCCTAGTTCTTGGGAGATCTTTTTTATTTGCTTCTGTGCTTTTTATTAACATGACATACAGTATTTCATAATTCAATTAATTGGAGCTGTTGCATGTTAGATAGAAGAGTTTTAACACCTCTGCTGTCTGGGTTTATTAACACCTAATGACTATAATCATGCAAATGTTAAGCAGAATATGCTGAATGGGGCAACACTCAACATTTAACACTAGAAAATTTCTGTACAAGTCATTTTGAATTGAGAAAGCCAGCGGGAGATGGAAAGTCCAGTTGTCTAGACCCTCCATGAATCAAGCCCATAGTGTCTGAAATGAGTACTTTATTTAATGAAAGTCTGATGTGGCCATCTCAGTCTCTGTCACATAGCCTTGTGTCCTTCTTGGTATTAAAACGTACGACGAAAAGGGCTGACGTACCTGACAAATCATCCTCTAGCTAGTAGACAGCAGATATAAAAGAATCCATGCACTCTGTCCTCACATAGCCACATCAGGCCATCTATATCCCTGAAGAATGATGTCACCATTTATTGCGGTGACACGAATAAGAATGTCGCTCTTGTCATTTTCCCAGTCTGCATTCCCGGGATGCTGGTGTTACATAGTGATTAAATGCAATATATCTACCCGGTAAAGAATCCCCCTCTGGCATCTGTCATGCAGCACACTTTCAAACAAAGAATGTAAAGATCAACCTGATTCACAGAAAACAATTCACCTGAATCAATAATTCATTCATCATTCCCATTCACTTTCATAGGAAGCTGCAATTTGGCCAATCATCAAAGTGCTAAGATTGGTTCATCTAATAGAATATACCTCATACTCATTGCCATACCACCATCTGATCTTTAGTATCTAACTGTCATGCATTACCATCTATTAATACAGAAGAAAAAAAAACATACAGGCAATAGTCTCAACCCATCAAAAATTATATTTCATATATGACGGCGATGAACCCCTGAGTATGGATTTAGTTTTGCTTCATTCCTTTTAAAGTGGAAGTCTAGTGTAGCAATGCCCTGCCTGCCCTGAAAAAATGTGCTTACCTTGCCCACTATCCAGTGCAATTCTCCCAACACTCCCAGTCCAGTGCTCACCCATTTTGAACAGCTTTCCCCTACTCAGTGAGCGGCCCTGGCTTGAATGGGAGTGCGTGAGCGCCCACAGATGGGGGGATGATGCCCTGCTCCATGTCTGTGCGACGGCCACAGAAGCATCGGCAACAGTGCAGGTTCCAGGCAAAGTAAGAGGTTTTATTTCTTGTAACCCCCTGCTCTGCCTCAGTGCCAAGGAAGGGAGGAAGGGTGGGGGAGGGGTCATTGCTAAACTGGACTGCCACTTTAAAGCAGACCTACAGTCAAAAATGACCAACACAACAAACAGTGCTCATATGCATCCCTCCCCAGGACAATTTAGATTGCTGCACATAAAAAATATCTTTTTAACTCCTGCTGTAGTAAATTTTTGAAACAAAATGGCGGCTCATGCTTTTGCAGGGTACCTTCAAACAGGAAGTGCTGCTGGGCTTCCTGTTACTGCGCATTGTCAATTATGTCAATTGAATCCAGGCAGCAGCATTGCTGAGATGCTGGGAGAGGAGGCTCCAAAATGGCCGCTACCTTTCTTTTCCAACTGTGCCAGGCTGTTGGTCCTGTTTAAGCATGTTTAACCAAAATAAATGGTTATTTTTTTCTAGAAATAGTACCTAGCACTAGCTGGCACAAATAAACATTTTTTTTAGATTCAGTTTCTAAAATGTCACAACTACTATAAATGCACCTTACCACTATGAGTTTTGGGGTGTCAATGAACTAGGCAACAGTTGAGGGCTGCATGGCTTCACATGCCCGTGCTGAAAGCTGCCCCATGTGACCACCAGCAGTCAGTGAGGTTTGTGGGGTGGTTTTCAACAGTGCTGTGTGGTGACTTGAGTGGCCATGTGGGGTCATGATTTGTGGCCAAAACAAGATAGGTATCGGCACTGCCAATGGGCTTCCAGTGCTGGTATGAAGAGCACAATATCTCTCAATCGGATGCCCTTCCGCTGCCTAGTTCAATGTCGTCTCCCTGGAGGATCAGTTTAAAGAGCTACATTGGGTTGTGGAGATTCTAAGAAGTCCTCTTTGTTTTCACTAAATCTTCTGTTGTACTGTACTTATCTCCCAATCTCTTTGCCCTGTATTGTCAAAGCTTGTTTCCAAACAATACTATCAGCTAATGTGGATGTCTAATTCCCAGACAGTTTTAATGGAGCCAAATCTACTGTGAGGGAAATTAATATCATTCTCACTCCTTTATAAGTTTGTTACATCATTGTAGGCCCAAAGCCAACCAGCTAAACTGAGGCGCAAAATAAATTGCAATGTTCAACATTTAAATCAATGCAACACACACCTCAATTTGTCCGATGGCAGCAATACGTAAATCCAAACAAAAAACACTGTAATAAAATGACTCAGTGTTAGAAGTGCTATTGATGTAATCTAGCTCTACCCCTTTCAGTCAAATACAAATGAAATACCCAGTCTCTCCAAAATATTACAAAGGCCGACCAACAGGGCATGCAAGATCACTGAGGGCAAAGAAAATGCCAAAGATGTAAGGGCAGAGAGATTAGGAGTGAAGAAATAGAATTGGAGGTAGGGGTGTGCTTTATGTGAACAGGGCTCCCCACTACCTTAAGCAACAGTTACCCTCACAAGTCCTGACCAGACTGCCACAGGCCAGGGAGGAAGGGCATGATGGTGGTTTCCCCAAGTAGGCATATAGCTATGTGCAAAGTTTAGTATATATGGGCCTTGACTGGATGAAAATATGGTACATAGTCCCCCCCCCCCATCAGAGTGATGTCACAATCCACCCTTTTTAAAGTGGACCAACACCCAGGATTTTGACTATCTTGGGTGTTGGTCCACTTCGGTGGGGCACCCCGATCGGGGGTGCCCCGCTGTCTGAAACCCCCCCGATCGCCGCAAAAACTCACCTCTCCCCGCTCCCACGTGACCTCGTCCGGCCAATGACAGCGCTCAGAGCAGCTCTGGTATGCGCGTCCAAAGCCGCTTGGACGCGCATACCAGAGCGCTGTCATTGGCTGCGTCTCTCGCTTCCCTCTAACAGGGAGCGCTCCTGCGCCGGCCATTCACAAAACGGCCGGCGCGGGAGTGCGCCCTGCTAGAGGGAAGCGAGAGACGCGGCCGCGTCTCACGCATGCGCCGTTGGATCGCCGGTAAGGTGAGGATTGTGGGCCTCCTGGGGGGTTCCTCCCCGCGGGACATCCCGATTTTGGATGCCCCGCGGGGAGGGATCTGATCGGTCCGGGAATCTTATAGATTTCTGGGCCGATCCCCCCCTGGGTGTTGGTCCACTTTAAGTGCTTCACCTGATCCTTCACCTGATCCTTCTAGAAGGAATATTTTATTGCTGGTGTCTGTAGCACTGCCCACTCCTACTTGCATCATGGGAGTTACTGAGCAATATGCCGTCTTCCATGCAATTGTGGACAGGCCTGGATTACCATAAGACACTAGTAGGCAGGACCACTATTAGGAATGCTCTGAACCTGCCAGGATCTTTTTTACAACTCTATTACAACTATATTTTTTGGACACAATGAATTTATTTAAAGGATCACTATCATGAAATTTTGTAATGCTAAAAACCAATACAAACACATTGGCTAATGAGACGAGGGGTCACCCGAACTGAGTAAAACTCCCTGCCAAGCTTGTGGTTTTCTTCTCCTGGTAGAAATAAAATACAGTTACAGTTACAGGTTTAGTGTATCAGGGGTGACATATACCCTAACACCCGATTTCCTCTTCCTTCCACTAATAAAAATAAAAAACAGGCCTGGTTGGATATTTCTTGATGCATGGTGTATAAATGACCGTCATGTGAATGTCAGGTCCCAGTGCAAAAGGAGTTATTAAGTCAAAAATCCAGAGCGCCTCTGGTAGTGCCAGGTAGTGTCCCATCTATCATAAGCATCGGCGATGGAATGAGTTCCGGCTCTGAGTTCCCTACAGTGCTAGATAAGACCAGGTACTCAACCTGCACTGTGTGGCCTTATCCCATACATATCAACGGGCTTGGTTGGTTATAATTTTTTTCCCTATTTTTGTTATTTTTTTATTTTTCTTGGTCTGGTGCATGTGCCATGTTTGGAAAAGTTTTTGTATGCATTTTTTGCACTTTAGGGTTGCGCTGCAAACTTGTGATTTGGGCCATGCAAATCCTGTGTCATGGCTTCTGAATGTAATTGCATGTTTTTTTCTTTTATTGTGCTGTCATCACCCCCCAAAAAGGGGGGATTACAATAGGCGCTGGGTTATTTTAACATAAATACCTAACTTTAACTGCGCTTCCAGGGGTCACTATCTAAGCCAAGCGCAAGCCAGGGGCGAGCAACATGTCAGCGCTAGCTCTCTGCAGTGCGGGCGGCCACAGCATCTCACAACTTCTGTAATGAGTATAAACTCCTGTAATGCTCTCTATCATTTCAATCACCCCTTATTTTAACCCAGGCCTTATTCTTAAATCAAACAGGAAATGTGAATATTTACGGTACATATTTTAAAAAAGTTTACTAAATCAAAGCCAAAACCATTTTGTTTCGTTTTTTAAGTATACAGTTCATTTCTAAATTATTTGCATCAGAATCTTAAGAATTGCATGAATTTGACCCCAAACTAAACTCAGAAATATCACTTATCTCTACTCATGTCACCACTGTGCACGGCTGGTGGAACGCGCTAAAGCCAGCACAGGATGAGATTATTTTAATCCCCCCAGACTCCAGGGGAGGGTAACCAATTTCTTACTTTACTGCCCCTTTAATCCCATATACCAGTTGAAGGACTCCATACAATTCTGTGAACCAATCATACCATCCATGGCCCCATAGCTTTAAGCCTAGCCATACATAAGAACCCTGCTTTTTAGATTCAGCATCCAGACTCCAAAGCTACCTCCAAGAAGGCAGCATAAAACGTAATTAATCCTGGGAACCAACATGAGGTTTTTGGGTCTATAAAAAATAAGTAAAAGGCAGGTGGCAGTGTCACATAGTATTCTGATGGCTGCTTATGGTGACTATTATAAAATATAAAATAAAAAAAAAAAAAAAAAAAAATATATATATATATATATATATATATACACACTGGCATATGACTTCTGCATTCCAGGGTAGGGCAGTCCTGTGCAACCCTTTCCTGTACATGACCACTAGTCAAGGGCATACGTAGCTTTCACAGGCTCCCATAGCAAAAGTCAGAGTGCCCCCCCAAAAAAAAAGACCTGACCCCAGCAGTAAAATACCTGCAATAAAGTGCAGGGACTGCAGCCTTGGTTTGTGTGAAGACCAATCAGTCAGAGTCTAGGCTCCGACTGGTTCACCCTGTTACCAGTGAATCCCCAGTCTGAACTGAGGGGCAGTAATATTTGCATGTAATTGTAAGCTGGGCCCCAGATTCCATTCTCCTGCTAGGCCGGCAACATCCTAGTTCGACACTGTTGTCTGATTGGAGTTCTAGTTTTGGTGGGGCCTGGTGAGATCAGTTAATTCCTGGGGTGCTTGTTTCCCTGAGTGCTATACAAAGGGTGCTGGGAGGGCAATGGGCCCTTGCAGAACCGCGCATTCTGCTGTGACCCCAGTCCAATGGTGTTGGCACAGGTGCTGCAGGGTGGGGATAACAGCTTTCATCGGGCCCCCTTCTGCCATGGGCCCGGTAGCAGTTGCCTTCCCTGTCTCTATGTATTTCCATGCCGCCAGTGACTTATTGGGTGCTATGTGCTATGACACATTGCACACTTTACATCAGCAATGCTGGCATGAAGAAGTTGTAAGTATTGCAAACATCTTCAGGCTTCCATAAACCTGACTCTTCAGAAATCACATCCCAATGGACCTAAAGCCCACAGTGGTCTCTCATATTAACCCTTTAAGTGCCAGCCTACCTGGAGTTTTTGTCACACTCTGTTGCCAGACCATTTTGCACTATTTTGCGCTCCCCATGTTCAAATGTGATTTTTGAAGGGATTTCCAGGGATTTCCCAGGAAAATGATATATTGTTTTTTTCAGCAGAGTCTGGGCTTTAACATGAAATGTCTTGTTTGTCATTTGTTAGGTGTATTCTTAATATTTTTGGGTGAAATATGTGCAAAAAAAAAAAAAAAAAAAAATTTTTACATATTGTAGTTTTTTTTGTAATAAAAAATGTAAGTTTGTCAATGAAATCTTATTGCGTGTGAAATCCCAATTTCTCCCGGTTACAGCGGTACCACATATGTATAGGTAGACACCCTTTCCTGCCCAGGAGACTCCCCCAAACTGAAACAGCGCTTTAGGGGATTTTCAGATAAAATACAACTATGCTACGCAATATGCGCACCTTGCAGTTTTTCCAGAAAAACAACCCTTTACATTTGAAATACCCCCAACAAACTATATATTCTCTGGAAGTACACACCTCAGGCTTTCTAGGCGTACCAGGCTTGTTGATGTGGCCATAGTTTTCTGGAAGTAATCCCTCAATGGATTCTTTGGTTGCAAAGAGTTTCCCTAAAAAAAGGATAAAAAAGCAGAATCAAAGCCACATTTTCCTAAAAAACTATATACAAACAAGAAAAAACAAGTTTAATCTGAAAACGCAACATCCCCCGAACAGAACAATACCCAACATGCATAGCTACTGTCAAGGGAAGAGTTGCCAAACACCCCAAAGTAAAGCATGTGCGTAACGGTAATTTTACTTGAAAATTTCAGCTCTGCAGACAAAGTGCGCACCTTGCGATTTTTCAACCAAAACAACCCTTGACATTTGGAATATCCCCCATAAACCATATATTCCCACACGTTAAGCTTTCTAAGGGTACCCAGCTTGTTCTAGTGGGCTCATCTTTCTGGAATTATTACCTCAAAGAATTCTTTGGTTGCGCAGGGTTTCCCTAAAAAATTTATAAAAAAGCTGAATAAAAAACACCTTTTCCTAAAATATAAATATGCAAACCAGAAAAAACAAGCTAAGTCTGAAAGCGCAAGGTCCCCCGAACAGAACAATACCCAACATGCAGAGGCACTATTAACCCTTTTAATTGCCAGCCTACTTGAGATTTTGTCACCCTCTGTTGACAGGTCATTTTTCCCCATTTTGCGTCATGTTTTGCGCCATGTTTTGCGCCATTTTTGCTGGAACTTTCAGGAAAATTATATATATATTTTTTTTGCAGCAGAGTTTAGGCTTTAACATGAAATGTCTTGTTTGTACATTTTTTTTTTTTTTTACAATATTATTAAGTAAAAAAAAAAATAAATAAATAAAATTTTTTTTTAGAAAATTGACTCCTTTATTTTAAATAAAAAATGTATTTTATTAAGGAAAATCATATTGCATGTGAAAGCCCCATTTCTACCGATTAGAACGGTACCACATATTTATCGGTAGCCCCCTGTTCCTGCCCAGGAGACCCACCTAACTGAAACAAGTATTTTATAACATTCACAAAAAAAATACAAATACCATCCACACTACAAAGGGTTAAATCGAGAAAAAAAATGACATAGGGTCCCCCCCCTCCCAGGGGAGGGAGACCCCATTTTTTTTTTGATTTCTAAGGGTTAAAAACCCTTAAAAATCAAAAAAAAAATTGACGTGGGGTCCCCCTTACCCAAAGTAACCAGCCCGGGACCAGCTATGGGGGCTTGTAGGCACAGAGTGGGGGGGCCAGCTTTTGTGGCCCCCCCCACCCTGCAGCCTACGAGCCCACATAGCCTATGTGGGCCCGGGCTCTTCTGCCCCCCCCTGGCCTTTGGGGAGGCAGGTAATGGGGGTGCCAGGGGTTAATGGCAAGCCACCCGCTAGCGCAGGTGGCTTGCCATCCCCCCAGCCTTGTGAACTGGTATAGGGGTCATGGACCCCTTACCAGTTCACAAGGGGTTAAAAGGAAATAATGACACAGACACACACTGAGAAAAAAATATTTTATTAATTTTTTTTTTTTTTTTTTACACTGTACTCACCTCCCATCCATCCTGGAGCACTCTGTCCCTCGGCGATCACTGGCTTCTGCTCACTTGCTAGAAGCCTTTTATAGCTGCTGGATGACAGATCACAAAGGGTTAATCAAAAAAAAAAATGACATAGGGTCCCCCCTCCCAGGGGGGGCGGACCCCATTTTTTTTTTATTTTTAAGGGTTAAAAACCCTTAAAAATCAAAAAAAAAATTGACGTGGGGTCCCCCTTACCCACAGTAACCAGCCCGGGACCAGCTATGGGGGCTTGTAGGCACAGAGTGGGGGGGCCAGCTTTTGTGGCCCCCCCACCCTGCAGCCTACGAGCCCACATAGCCTATGTGGGCCCGGGCTCTTCTGCCCCCCCCTGGCCTTTGGGGAGGCAGGTAATGGGGGTGCCAGGGGTTAATGGCAAGCCACCCACTTGCGCAGGTGACTTGCCAGACCCCCGAGCCCTGTGAACTGGTATAAGGGGTCACATGGACCCCTTACCAGTTCACAAAGGGTTAACAGTATAAAAAAAATAAACACAGACACAGGTTTTTAAATAGTTTATTAGAAAAAAAAAAAAAATTTACTTTACTCACCTCCGATGTTCAGATGCAGTGTCCCGCGGCGATCTGATGCAGGTGACAGCTGGGCAGAGAAGGGGGGAGGCAGGCGATCGGAGGATCGCCTACCTCCCTCCTTCTCCTCCCAGCCGTCACCGGCATCTGAGAGGAGGACTGCCGGGTGCCTCGATGACACCCGGCGGTGACTAAAATCCAAGATGGCGGCCGCCATCGGAAGATGCGACGGAGGGAGGGCTGTTATGCCCCCCTCCAGAAGACAGAAGACCCGGGGGGGTAATCGGAGCCCCCCCCCATGAAGAGGAGAGGCGGCGGGAGTCGGCGGGAGCGGAGGTGAGTAACTGTCATTTTTTTTTTTTTTTTTTTTTTTAACAGGCAATCCGGCGGCTGCTGAAACGGGGGGGGGCACCCTATTCCGGGCCCTCCCCTGCAGCCGGAGAAGCCCCGATCGGCGATCGGAGCCCCGCTGGCTGAAGAGGAGACCCGGCCGGACAAAACAAGGGGTCAGGTAAGTGACTTTTTTTTAAACTTTTTTTTGTGGGATTGGGGAATGCCAGGCACGTAAAATTTACGTGGCTGGCACTTAAGTGACGGAGAGGCAACCACGTAAATTTTACGTGGCTGGCATTTAAAGGGTTAATAGTTACTCCCTACATGCTTGTTCACCATTCCAGTATTCCAGTTGCTAATTGGGGTCTGCTAAGTGGGTGTACGAGGTGCCATGCAAGCCTGACTCATAGACCCTATTGGCTGTCAGAGGTCCCTTAGGCCCTTATTTAACAAGGGATAGCGACAGGTAGCGACTGGTGAGCGGCCGGTAATGACGGGCCCCGCCCCGAGAACGCCGGCTCCCCACCACAATCACACATTTATCAAGGCAATCCTGCTTAGCTACTGAGATAGCGCCATATAGCGACTCATTCATCAATATTCCAGCCTCAGCCCACAGCGCCAGCGACCGACCTTGAACAGCGACAGGTATGACCTCTCGCTACCTGGCCCTCTCCAATGCATTTCAATGGAACAATCTTTAAATATTCATAATTAATTGTTATTAATTTTTTTTTTTTTTTAAATGTGAAAAATTCTGTGACCACTTCTGCCATTTTTAATAATTTTTTTAAGGTAAAAAAAATAAAAAAAATAAAAAGTACAGAATTGATATTACAGGTCTGATATTAATGTATTCATATTACAAAAGTATTAAAAAAAACTTGTTTTTTTTTGGTTTCCAAAAATATGGTTGTTTGGGGGTTAAAAAACTACTTTTAACCCATCGCGGCCAGCGCTCTGGGGTTTAAACATGCATTTTACAGCGCAATAATTTTTTTAGCGTGATTTGTTAATGAATATGGTGGAAGCCGGTCGCTCTGACCAGTCGCTATCATGCGCACCCATACATCGCGGAACCTGTCAAATAGCGACTCCTCACCCAATATTCAACATTACAGCAAACCGAGTCGCTATCAACTACTGAACAACGGCCAAGTACAGCGACTACTAGCGGGCACTCTGAAAATGCCGCTACAGTCGCTCAACTGTCGCTACCTGCCGCTGTTAATGAATCTGCCTCAAAGTATGGCTGCTACACATACAGTGTGTCACAGGAGATGAATTCTTGATTTTGAGCATTTCCATGGGCTAGCAGCAGACATGCATCCTAAATCAGGAAAACTAGGGCACAGATAGGCCCTTATGGTTATAGGTCTGCTTTTGGAAAGTCTGGCAGATCACAAGAGAAACCTCTCCATTGTGGGTGAAAAGTGCTATTGTTTTACAGTGAGAAGATCCTGGCTTTTGTTCCCAGTCCCAGTGGAGGTCCCATCTGCAAGTTTCATGCTCCCCTCCCCCCACCCACCATGTTTCCATTGTAATCAATAATTCATTGTTTTCTTCTATTCACTTTCCTGGAAGCCTCACTCTGGTCAGTCATCAAAATGACAATTTGGCTAAAACTAATACAATTCAAACAGTCTAATCCAATAATGCAAACAAATCAGCGAGCTGAGTTCAGCAACCGAGGGCAAGGAGGAGGGCCTGGGGGTTACAGTGCTGATGTCACTTTGTTGGAAAAAGAAACTCTTCTTATACGACATTTAGAAAATATTGCTGTAATTTATACTGTAATTTGTAAATTGTAAAGACAAACTATTTTCACTAGAGAGGTCATTTTCTTCATGTGGAGGCTGATTTAAGACTAGCGCCACGTATTGCCATATGTGCGTCTATGTAGCGGCGTATACAGTGTCCACAAGAGAATGTTGCAAACAGGTGTCTGGCGCTATAACATAAATTTGGTGCTGGACAAGTGACTCTGTAGTATCCTGTCCAGCATTGATAAACGTGATGTCTGGAGGGCGCCGTAGAAGCACTCTCCCTGAATCAATGCAGCGCCTGAGCATACCAATGCTGCTATTGTTTTATGTAGCACCACGAATAAAAGCCATCAAGGCAACGCTACATATAACAACAGGACAACACTGCAGCAAACGATAGGTAGCGCCAGTCAAGTGCATCTGATGCTCAGCGCTGAAGCCCATAGTTAAGAAAAAACCCCACAAAGTCAGCGTCGGCGGTATAAAACTGGATGCTCTAGCAACGAG
This sequence comes from Gastrophryne carolinensis, assembly GCA_027917425.1. NCBI lineage: Eukaryota > Metazoa > Chordata > Amphibia > Anura > Microhylidae > Gastrophryne > Gastrophryne carolinensis. The sequence continues at coordinate 66,830,103 of CM051238.1, forward strand.
CGCTGGACTCAATATAAAAAATGTATTTTTCTGAACACATATACACAAGCATCAGAGCGGCATAACAGTAGAAACAATGTAATTCCATGTAACATTGACACTGCAATAGCAGATCAACATATACAATTCTGACAAAAATAAAAAAAATGACAATATAAGTCTTTGGTTCGTGGAGAACCAAAATAATCTTTATACGATTAAATCTTGGAAAAAGTGGATCCAAACTTTTATACACAAACAAATGAAAGATCATTGAACGTATGGGAGAATGCAACTGAGCGACAGGTGCTACGTGGTGCTGCTGAACATACTGCGCCGGCGTGTTACACTGTGACACTGCTAGTGAGTAGTGATACATGTGACGCAACATGACGCTATTAGAGGCGCTCACCAGTTTGACTTTTGTATACTATGGTTTTCACATACTGAGTCTGACACTACGTGGCACTACGCGGCATTAACGCTTCTTAAATAGGGCCCTTGATAGCTCTGACTAATCTGTTTGGATTCGAGTTAATGTCATATTGACCACAAGTTTACTCAATTGGCTCAGGCCTATCGCACAAAAGTTTGGCAATAATCATGTGATACATTACTTTCCTTTCTTTTAGTACTTTTACTGTTACATTGCAAGTAGTTTAAATTAAAAAGTTACAGTAACTGAAGTTAACTTTTTCATTTGTCTCTAATCCAATGAATTAATGGAGTTTAAAGGGGGATTATTTTATTAAAGTGAAATCAAAATAGACCTACGGTCTAAAAGATGCTTGGTTTGATTATATATCCACCCCTGGGACATCATGTATTTGGGATGCCCCTCTGTGTGAAATCCAGCCAATCGCCCCAATATACATACCTTGCCAATGACCCATGGCACATGTGTGGTGATAGTGACATCTCTCGAGTCTTTCCAGGTCCCCGCAGTAACTGAATGGCTGGTGAGAACATGCAAAGTTATATAGGGATCCAGGAGGTGTCACACGCTTATCACGTGAGAAGCTAAGCTCCTATTCAGTTCCTTTAGCAACATTTATAAACAACTTATAAAAACAGCCAAATAAGCTGTTGTAGCATATATAAGAGTATGTACATAATTAAGAGTTCTATGTCAGGCGACCGGCAATGTTTCACACAGTGGGGCATCGCAAATCAAGATTCACCAAAACCTGGGATAGCAAAAATCCCAGATATTAGTCTACTTTAACATACATGGTTTGTTAAAGTGGACCAAAACCCACTGCGACCGGGCCAATCGATTCCCTCCATCCAGGGCATTCTAAATCGGGATGCCCCGCTGTGTGAAACCCACCCAGGTCGCCCCATACACTTACCTTGCTTCCAGGTCCAACGGCGTATTAGTAAGCCATGGCCACATCCCTGCTATCCCTCTAGTAGGGCGCGTTCCTGCACCAGGCATTTGTTAGAGGGAACCGGGAGATGCGGCCGCCTAGCAAGCTAGGTGCAAAAGACTCTCAGCAACTAATACTTATCAAAAAACACACACAGCGTTGGCGCTCTGGATCTGGTCGCTATAGCATATTTGAAAACATATCCACCAGTAACAAAGCGAAAACACATGGAATTACATTGTTGTAACACTGGGAAATTAACACTTTAGTGCCAGACCTGTAATGACAATTCTGCATAAAAAACAAAAAAATCAAAAAGTTTTAAAATATGACTTTTTCTAGGACAGGAGAGGTCACACATTTCTTTGAAAAAAAAAATTAAAAAACCTGTTTAAACAGAATAAAAGGAACGTCCATTGAAATGTATGGGAGAGCAACAGGTAATACCAGGCGCTCTAGAAGCGAGAGCGCCGGCGCAATACGCTGAACCGCCTGTAATGATGAATCGGACGCTACATGTCGCTGTTAGAGTCTCTCACCAGAATCGCCTTCATAAATGTGGTTTTGCGTACAGCGCCTGGCGTTCATCAGACACTGCCTGACGCTAAGAGGCACTACCTGGTGCTAGCACTTGATATATAACCCCCTTAGACGACGTGATGTCAGCGGCTCTGTGCGCACTGATTGGACGAGAGGCTGTACATGCACCGCAGGACCCGGAAGAGGTACGTTAACTTCTGCAATCTGAGGGGATTCACGCAGCGAGGAAAGGACCAAAACCCAGGATAGTCAAAATCCTGGGTTTTGGTCCACTTTAAAGGGAGACCCTAGCATTTTATAAATAGGTTTTCAATGTGTAAAAGGAGATTCCTCTATTTTTTCACTATAAAAATAGCTGCAGCTATTATCTAAAGACAAACTACAAACAAAATATGTAAATATAAAAAGACTTCTATAGACATTATAGGGGTTTTGATTGCACTGAGGGTGTGAAGTAAAAGGTGATTTTACAGGCGATCCTGGGGAATACACACACAGGGCATCCCAAATCAGGATGCCCCCAACAAGAGGAACAAAAGCAAAATATTGTAAATATTGTATATTCTAAGTATACAGCACGTCCTGTTCCAGAATATTCCTTACCCATGGGTAATGCATCCACAAGATGGCGCTGGACTGCAGAAAAACAGCTTGTGGCCTTTCCCGGCCCTATATAAGTCAGGGACCTCCCACAAAATCCCCAGTTTATTTCTACAGTCTGCGCTGAGAAGATAGAAGATAGCTCTCTCGTGGCGCAGGTGAGCGGGGCTTATTGCCTGCGGCCCTGCAGGACTATTCCCACCCATTTCGTCCCATTGAGTGCCTCTCAGCCTCGGCTGATAAGGTTCGGGTGAAGGTAGGCGATAGAAGCACCTGGTGCTGAGGAGCTAGGCTCCTACCGCAGTCCCTGCTCTAACAGGGTAGGCGGTTTAGGCTAATGGTGAGCCTTTTTGGGATGCCCCCACTGCCTCATGGGTTTGGCCAGGTTATCGTGTGCGGTAAACCCTATTCCCATTCCCCCTCCACCTCCCCTCTTCATATTGGCGCCGGGCGCCATTTCCTCCAGGGTATTCTGTTGTTATCCTCCCTCGCTCTCGGGGGGGGGGGGGTTTGTCTGGTGTTTTGTGACTTTAGACATATGTGTGCCTGTTACTTTATTAAAACACGTAGTCGCGCGTTTGTACTGCGCTCTGCGGCTGGCAGCCCCATTCACCTCAGAGCTGCCGGGCCGCTACTGGCCGGCCAGATCACGTGGGCGCGCTTCACGCTCTTCGGGGGGGGGGGGGGGCGGGCTCTGTGGATGATGCAATTTACCTCATATCTCCACGTCCCGCCCCTCGAGGTTGCGGACGCCATTTTGGCTTCCTCCTGCGCTGCTGGCTTCCTGCAGTCTGTGAGTAACCCCGGTGGGGTGAATTTTTCTCTATTGGTTCTTAAGCTTTATTCTTATGGGAATATATTGTTGTATCTTTCAGGCGGGATAAAGCTTCGGTCCTGTGGTTTCTCCCGGCCCTCTCCCCTCATCATCTCATTATCTCGGGTAGCTCTTTAGCATTAACCCTTACGGGCCTACTGTGCCTGTTTCAAATCACCATATGGAGGCTTCTGGGGATAATGAGCCTGGGGTTCCTTTGGGACAAGCCCGGCTATGTGTTGCATGTGGGGTATCCCCAATCGGTGATGATGTTAAGATATGTGTATCCTGCGCCCAGCAGGTACTTGCACTGCAGTCTAGGTTACTGTTACTTGGGCCTGCGCCCCCTCGGGCTTCGCCTATCCCCCCCATGCCTGCATTTGACCCCCTACGAGGGGTTGCACGGGTGGCCAGCATTGAGAAATATATTGCTGGGTCTGCATCGCGTAAGGCTTCTGCCAAGAAGCAGCATTTGTCTCCCACCGTCTCCCTCTTTCCTGTGGAAACTGAGGAGGTTTTTGACACTACTGGTTATTCCCCCCCTGGAGGAGGGGGGATTGTTCTCTGATTCAGAATCATCTGAGGAGCAACCCAGGGTTTATGGTGGTACAGGGTCTTTTGGGGAAGATCTATGGTCCTCAGATGACACTGATAGGCTCTTGGCTCATATTTTTGAAGTGCTTTGTATCTCCCCTCCTGCCGTGGCTCCGCAGCAGCAGGGTGAGCTCTTTCATACGGTTAAACCACGTTTGGAATTCCCTGAGCAGTCGCACTTTAATAATCTGGTGCTCAAAGAATGGGAGCGGCCTAGCAAGCTGCCAGAGGTGCCCAAAAGTTGGGACAAAAGGTATCCCTTTCCTGCTGATGTGATTAAGCGTTGGTCATGTCCTCCTGAGGTGGACGTGCCCGTTCTGGGGCTGTCCAATACATCTGTCATGCATTCCCCTGACACTCTTACCCTGAGGGATGGTGAGGACCAGCGTATGGACCAAGTAGCTTGCCATGCCTTTGCCTGTGTGGGGACCGCGCTACGCCTGGTTTGTGCCTCTGCCATTACAGCTATTGCTATTAAGCGTTTGCTTAAGAGCCTCTTAGAAGGGGCCTCTGATGACGCGGGAGAAGAGTATAGATCTCTCCTGCTTTGCTATGAATTTGTTGCGTATGTCCTGTCTGCTATGGATGATGCCATTAGAATGTGTGGTAGAACTTCTGCCCTGTTGGTAGCTATACGCCGCTCTGTCTGGCTACGTCAGTGGGTAGCTGATAATGCTGCTAAGAAGGCTCTCACTGGTTTCCCTTTCAAAGGCCTGCGTCTTTTTGGTGAACGCTTGGATTTGTTTGCCAAGGGTGGTAGGTTATCTCAACGTAGGAGGTCGTCTCGGTCCTTTTCGGGGGATGGGTGCCCTTCTCCCATCCTTCCGTGGTTCCAGACCTGGTCGAGGAGGCTCCTTTACTGGGGCCCACGGAGATCACTGGGGAAGGGGTAAAGGACGTGGTCGTCCTGGCCTCTCCTGGGGTCCCAAGCCAAAATCCTCACCCAAGCCCCCTCAGGCATGAAGGGGCACCCTCACCCCCTGTCTGGAGGCTTCATGTCTCAGACCGGTGGATTCAGGAGGTAGTGTCCTCCGGTTACAAGATAGAGTTTGCAGCCTGGCCACCCCCAAGATTCATCACATTCCGGATGGCTCAGAACCCCCTGTCAGCTCAGGGTCTGTGCCTTGCTGTCCAAAACCTTCTGGAGTTGGGGGTTGTCTGCCAGGTGCCTTTGAGGGAAAGGGGCAGAGGCTACTATTCCAATCTTTTTACCGTTCCCAAAAAAGACGGGTCCATCAGACCTATCCTGGATTTAAAGTGCCTCAACAAATTTGTCAGATTCAAACACTTTTGCATGGAGACTCTACGCTCCGCTGTCAATTCAATATGTCCAGGGGACTTCTTGACCTCTGTAGACTTCAAGGACGCTTACCTTCATGTACCAGTCTTTCCAGGTCATCAGAGGTTCCTCAGGTTCACTCTGGAGGATCAGCACTATCAATTTGTGGCTCTGCCTTTCGGTATCACCTCGGCCCCCAGGGTATTCACCAAGGTACTGGCAGGCGTACTGACTCTGTTGAGATCTCAGGGTATTCGCATCCTTCCTTACTTAGACGACATTCTCATCATGTCTCAATCTCTCCAGCAAGCCGAGTTGGATACTCAGCGGGTGGTGTCCACACTGGAGTCTTTCGGCCGGGTGATCAACCGCCCCAAGTCTTTCCTGTCACCGTCAATGGTGAGGTCCTTTCTGGGCATGACTCTGGAGACGTCTCAGGTCAAGATTTTTCTGCCTCAGCAGAAGGTGGAGAGTCTTCAGGCCCAAGCCAGGTTCCTAATGTCTGGCCCTCACCCCTCCATCCGGCAGGGGATACAGCTGGTGGGCCTGATGGTGTCTTGCTTCGAGGCGGTTCCATACGCTCAGTTTCACATGAGACCTCTTCAACTTCACCTCTTATCAGTTTGGGATCAGGTGTTCGTTCTGTCCCCTCTGGCCAGACGGTCTCTCTTGTGGTGGCTGGACTCAAGAAACCTGTTGGGCAGATCCTTTCTGGCCCTGTGCTAGGAGACAGTCGCCACAGATGCCAGTCTGACAGGTTGGGGGGCTTCTGGAAATCCCTGAAATTCCAGGGTCAGTGGGACCCTCAGGAGGCCCACACCCCTATCAACATTCTGGAATTGAGGGCGATAAGGTTGGTTCTCGCACAATTGACTCCACACCTTCGGGGTCGGGCGGTTCAGGTCTGCTCGGACAACCAGACGGCGATTGCCTACATCAATCATCAGGGAGGGACCCGGACCAAGAGGGCCCTCAAGGAAGTGTCCCTGATACTGTCTTGGGTGGAGGAGAATGTTTCCTGCATATCAGCTGTGTACATCCCGGGGGTGGAGAATCTGGAGGCAGACTCTCTCAGCAGGGGGACCTCTCGTCTGGGAGAATTGTCCCTCAGCAGCAGGGTGTTTCACTCCCTGTGCCACCGCTGGGGTCAGCCAGATGTGGATCTGTTTGCGTCCCGTCACAATCACAAGCTTCCAGTCTTTGTCTCTCTGTCCCAGGACCCTCTGGCCTTGGCCATGGATGCACTAGCAATGTCTTGGAAGAGCTTTCAGCTTCTCTATGTGTTCCCTCCTTTTCCTCTGTTGGGCAAGGTGCTACGCAAGATTGCTCAGAAAGGGGTGCCAACCATTATGGTGGCCCCCCATTGGCCAAGAAGGGTGTGGTTCGCAGACGTCCTGCAGTTGGCAGTAGATCAGTATGTTCTGTCCAAGGATCCAGACCTGCTCACTCAGGGGCAGCTACGCCATCCCAATTTACAAACGCTGGCTTTGACGGCCTGGCTGCTGAAACCTCCATCTTGATGAAGAAGGGGCTGCCTGCCTTTGTTGTTAATACCATGATTCAGGCTAGGAAGAAGTCCTCATCATCCATCTACTATAGGGTCTGGCATTCTTACATTGACTGGTGTGAGTCGGGGAGGCCGATTTATTAATAGCGCCAGGTAGCGACAGATGAGCGGCAGTAGCGTTATTTTCACAGCGCCAGCTAGTATTCGCTGTGCTTGGCCGTGTTCGGTTGTTGACAGCGACTCAGTCGGTGTGCGGTAATGTTGAATACGGGGTTAGGAGTCGCTGTTTGACAGGTTCCGCGCTGTATGGGAGCGCATGACAGCGAATGGACATAGCGAACGGCTCCCAGCATATTCATTAACAAATCACGCTCAAAAAATTCTCGCGCTGTGAAATGCTTGTTTAAACCCCAGAGCGCTGGCGGCGATGGGTTAAAAGTAGTTTTTTAACCCCCAAACAACCTTATTTTGGGATAAAAAAAATAAACAAGTTTTTATAAACATTTTGTAATATGAATACATTAATATCAGACCTGTAATATCAATTCTGCACAAATTTTTATTTTTTTTTTTCTTTTACCTTAAAAAAAATATATAACATTGCAGAAGTGGTCACCGAATTTTTTACATTTAAAAAAAAAAAACAAAAACATTAATATCAATTAATTATGAATATTTAAAGATTGCTCCATTGAAATGCATTGGAGAGCGCCAGGTAGCGAGAGGTGGCGCTGTGATGGGATTAGCAGCGGCGCTGTTCGTTGAAGTCTGCTACATGATGAATCCTGCGCTAGCTGACGCTCTCGCCGGCGCTAGCCTCATTTAGCGTGATAAATGCGTGATTGTGTTCGCAGCCTGGCGTTCTGGAGTCGGTAGCCGCCGATAGCTGGCGATACATGGCGCTAGTGAGACACTACCTGGCGCTATCCCTTGATAAATAAGGCCCTAAGTCGCTGTAGGGTGTTTTCTATCCCTAGGATTCTGGAATTCCTGCAACATGGTTTGGATTTGGGCCTTCAGTTTAGTACCCTCAAAGGTCATGTTTCTGCTCTGGACATTTTCTTCCAAAGATCCTTTGCTCACCATCGTTTGGTCAAGACCTTCTTCCAAGGGGTTTCTCACGTGCGTCCTCCACGTAAGCCTATGTTACCAGTATGGTACTTGAACTTGGTCTCCCTTTGCTTGAGGCCCCTTTGTCCATTTTGACTCTTAAAGTAGTCTTTTTGGTGGCTATCACTTCTGTTAGGCGTGTGTCTGAGTTGGTGGCGCTTTCTATCAAACCCCCTTACTTTGAGAGACACCAGGACAAGGTGGTGTTTCATTTTAAGTCAGATTTTCTGCCTAAGGTTGTGTCTGCCTTTCATCTCAATCAGAACATTGTTTTGCCTTCTCTATGCCCTAATCCTAGTAACCCTAAGGAACGGGTTTTACACTATCTGGATGTGGTCAGGATTCTGAAGTTCTATTTGGTGGCTACTGAATCTTTCAGGAAGACTGATGCTCTATTTGTGCTTCCATCTGGGCCTAGAAAGGGTCTGGCTCCAGCTAAGTCCACTATCAGCAAGTGGATTCGCCAGGCTGTGATTCAGGCCTATTCTGCGAAGGGGAGGAATCCTCCCTCCCGCCTTACTGCTCATTCCACTTGTGCTATTGGTGCCTCTTGGGCTTTTCAGCACCAGGCTTCTGTTGAACAAGTTTGCAAGGCCGCTACTTGGTCTTCTGTTCATACCTTTTCAAAGTTTTACAAGGTTGATGTTAAGGCCTCAGCTGATGCTGATTTTGATCGCAAAGTTCTGCAGGCAGCAGTGGTTTAAACTGCCCGCTGTTACTTTTTGGGGATCCCACCCTACCTTACGGACACTGCTATTGGATGTCCCATGGGTAAGGAATATTCTGGAACAGGACGTGCTGTATACTTAGAATAATACAATTCTGTGATTACTCACCTGTAGAATTGGTATTATACGTATACAGCACGTCCTGTTCCACCCCACCCTTGTTATCATTATTTTTAGTTACCTCTGTATGGTGATTGTTCATATGTTAATTGTTGAATTCTGGTTTTGTTCTCCCGGCCTTTTGTTAACTGCTTGTCAATACTGAGGATTTTGTGGGAGGTCCCTGACTTATATAGGGCCGGGAGAGGCCACAAGCAGTTTTTCTGCAGTCCAGCGCCATCTTGTGGATGTATTACCCATGGATAAGGAATATTCTGGAACAGGACGTGCTGTATACGTATAATACCAATTCTACAGGTGAGTAATCACATAATTGTACTTTTATTATATAAAAATGGCTTTGATTAAGGCTCCCAGACCCAACTTCGCTTGGGGCCCTAGAAATGAAGCCCGCCCCTGAGTATATATATATATATATATATATATATATATATATATATATATATACCACACACACAGAAAAGCCAACCCCTGCTGTGTACAATGTAAAGAAAATGTAATGATCTGTAAATCTCAAATAACCATATTTGATTCACAATGGAACACATTTTTCTCTTACTTTCTAATAAAAAAGACTTGCAGGCTGATTCATGACTAATGCCAGGTAGCGACAGATGAGCGTCTGTAGCAGGCATTTCAGAGCGCCCGCTAGTAGTTGCTGTGCTCGGCCGTGGTCCGCTAGTTCAGAGCACCTCAGTCGCTGTGCAGCATTGATGAATACGTTGTGGGGAGTCGCTATATGAGCAGTACAGCGCTGTATAGGAGCGAATGGTAGCGAATGGTAGCGACTGGTCAGTGCGACCGATTCACACCATATTCATCAAAAAAACAGCCTCCCACACCGCTGGCGCTCAAAAATGCTTCGCTGTAGGCCAGAGTGACGGAGGCTGTGTGATTAAAGGCTGTTTTTGAAAATGTAACCACCAGTAACAAAGCGAAAACATATGGAATTACATTGTTATAACATTGTGACATGAACACATTAATGCCAGACCTGTAATGTCAATTTTGCATAAATATATAAAAAAAATGGCTTTTTCTAGGCCAGGAGAGGTCACAACATTATAAAAAAAAAAAAAAACCCTGTTTAAAGAGAAGTAAAAGAATGTCCATTGAAATGTATGGGAGAGTGCCAGGTAGCGAGAGGTAAAATGTGGCGCCCTGAAAATTTGAACGCTGGCGCTGTACGCTGAGGCTGGGATAATGATGAATGGCGTTGTTCCAGTCGCTCTACAGAATCGGCTTCATAAATGTGTAATTGCGTGCTGTGGCCGGCGCTCACCTGCCGCTACCTGCCGCTACCTGCCGCTTACAAGGCACTACCTGGCGCTATCCCTTCATGAATAAGGCCCTTGGTTAAAGATGACTGGAAAAGGAATTGGATCTAATATAAAAAAGCTGGAGGGTCTCTCAGAAGTAAAGAAGTTCAAATGTTCAATGGTCTTTAAATATCTCACCATCCACAATAAAGAATTTTATCAAAACATAACAAAAATCTAGAGAAATCCATGTGCACATAGGACAAGGCCAACAACTGACAATATTGGATGCTTGTGGTTTATGGGTCCTCTGGCAATAGGTCCAGAAATCATTGTCTGTAAACACAGATCACTGTGCACTCCACTAATGCAAGTCAAAGATTTATTATACAAAGAAGAAGCAAGATCTCATCATAATGTGTGAAAAAGCTCATTTAAAGTGGAACAAAACCTGGGATTTTGCCTTTCCTGGGTTTTGTTCCATTTCCTGGGGGCATCCTGATTTGGGATGTCCTGCTGAGTTTGTCTAGTAAAACTCGCTCAGACAATGAAAGCCATTTGCTATGTCTACATCTTTTAGGTTGGGACGGCAGAGCGTGCACTACGCCAGGGGTGAAGTGGATTCGTCAGAGAGTGAAGGTTGCTTGTACTCTTCTTCAATGCCGTCATTAGTTCTGTTCTGTGTTTTTCTTTCTCTGTCTGGTTCGAAGGAGCTACAAAAAGGGACAAGTGCAGACTCCAAAGAACAATAAAGCAGCAGAAAGAATAATTGGAGCCCCCTTACCAGCCCTGCAGGAACTGCACAACCACAGAATCAAGACGAGGGCTGGAAAGATACTCCGGGATCCGTCGCACCCTGGACACGCCCTATTCCATTACTTACCATCTGGGCGACGTCTTGCAGTCCCAGCCTGCAGGACTTCTAGGTCTAGGAAGGGTTTCTTTCCTTTGGCTGTCCGCATCCTCAACAATATCCAGGCACCATAGGACCAGGATCAAGCTGGAACCGATTGGTCTTCATACTCTGACTTTATAAGAGTTTATACCTTGACTTTATAAGAGATTATCTGCTTCTGTATCTCTGTCTTTCGTGTTCCCCTTCCTTTGTAACGGTAACTGTAGTTATCTGTCTACTGTTTTCTTTTTGCACTGTGTATATGCCGAAAAGAATTCCTTGTTCATCTCACGATGTACTTGGCGAACAATAAATTGAATTGAATTGAATTGAATTGAGTGCTCCTCATTGAAAACAATGATAGCCACCTGCAGAATTATGTCAGCTCAGTGGGAGGAAAGGGCAGTGTGTACAGGCTTCCCCGGGGGTTTCACACAGCAGGGCATCCCAAATCAGGATGCTCCAGGCAAGAGTCGCTGGTGGGTTTTGTTTTGCTTTAAAGTGGACTGAGGCAAATCTGAAAAATGTTCCTGTGGTCAAATGAAAGAAAATGTAAATTCTTTATAGAAACCACAGACGTCATGTTCAGCAGACACAATAGCAGCAGAGGACCAGCGGCACAACTAAATGATGGGGCCTTAGTGCAAACATCAAATGGGGCTCTTTCTCAGCTCATCAAGTAAACATTTTTTCTGTCTTTCAACTCAATTTAGTGCTGCTAGACAACTAAAGATCGAAATAGCAGAGACATATGGTTTTCCCTTTCTCTAAATGATGCCAAATTAGCACAAATATGATAAGCAAGGTGAAAGAGCAACAATAATAGGGCCCTCTGACCTTCTGGGCCCCAGTGCAGGCGCAACCTCCTGCACCCTCTCAAGTTGCGCTGCTGCAGACCACCATCCAGTTTATCAGTGCACCGTTCATCATCTTGTATCTCTGAAATACATTAGCAACTATAGCAAGGGCAGCTTATGAACCCTGAATGGCACTATCAGTGCTGAGCAGTAAATAAAGGTTTTAACTCATTCTCACCGAAGTAAGATTTCGGGATTACGTTACGTTTTTTGAACATGACGAAATAGTACATCACATGGCAGGAAGCGGTTAATACAACATATGCTCCCATCTCTTTCAGAGAAGGCCTTGTTTATTTCAGAAAGATAATGGAAAACCACATACTTCATCCATCACAACAGCATGGCTTTGCAGAAGATAAGCCCGGGGCTGCAGTCCAGACTTTACACTAAGATAAAAACATTCTGAAAGTAAAAATCCAGCAAAGATTCCGATTTTTTGAGCAGCTAGAATTCTACTGTACATCAGATAACATTCCTCTCCCAAATCACCAGGAATTGGTCCTCTCACTGCCCAAATGTTTACAGACTGATGTAAAAAAACACGAGGATGCTAAACATCCCTGTCCCTGTTTTTTTTGTTATAATCATTATCATCAGTTTTCAAATGAAATAGAAAAATGTCTATTTCTTTATTTCTTTACTTTTTTCCAGCACCCCACCCTATTTTGGAATTGGGGTTGTATATACATACAGTATCTCAAAAAATGTAAATATGTAATTGGAACATTTCACGGGACAATACTGAAGATATGACACAGGGAGGCTGATTTACTACTAACGGCAGATGAGCAACTGTATAGCGGTGTTTAGAGCGACCGCTAGTCTTGATGAATATGATGTGTGTTGGGTGCTCTAATAACAGTACAGCGCTGCAGTGACCAAGAGATAGCGCCAGCTCAGTGCGTCCGGCACTCGGGGCTCTACACCATATTCAAGAAAAAGCTACACACACACAGCGTCGGCGCTCTAACGCTGGATGCTGTAGCAAAGAGCGCCAGACGCTGTGTGATCAAAGTCTGATTTTGAACACAAATACACCAGTAACAAAGTGAAAACACATGGAATGACACTGGGACATTAACACTTTAGTGCCAGACCTGTACATACAATTATGCATAAAAATATAAAAAGTCCAAAAAATGTATGAAAGTGTTTGTTTGCAGCCAGGAGAGGTCACACAATGATTTCAGCAAAAAAAAAAAATTAAATGCCAAACATGCTATTTATACACAACTAATGAAATCCCATTGAAATGTATGGGAGAGCGCTACAGAGCGACAGGTACTACATGAAGCTCCTTGAGGCTAGAGCGCCGGCGCTATACGCTGAGCCACCTGTAATAATACATCGGATGCTACATGGCGCTGTTAGAGGCGCTCACTAGATTGGCTTTCTGAAATGTGGTTTTGCGTACAGCGCCCGGCCTTCACCTGCCGCTGCCTGCCGCTAGGAGGCACTGCCTGGCGCTATCCCTTCTTAAATAACCCCCTAAGCAAAAATTATATGCCCATGCTAACAAACCAGATTCCCTTCTCTCCAGAAAACTAAACTCTTTTCCCCCAAAAAGCTTGCCTATGTAAAACCAAATGGAGTCAAAACCTCTAAACACAGTAAATTGACTGAACTTTTCTGGGCTGTTTTGAGCAAACTATACCTCAGCCCCCTCCTCTTTTTCCATAGCAAAGTTAAATGCATTCTTTTCTGACCTTAGTATTCTCGGCCTATTGCAAAATGCTAGGCAGGAAATGCTAATATCATGGAGACTGGAAGTGGCAGTAGCTATTATGTCCCTGAAAATTTCTAAGATACCTGGCCCGGAGGGCTTCTCAGCCCTGAGCTTGAACGGCCCCTCACTCCTGGCCCACATTGCTCTGGTTCCAAAGCCTAACAAAGATGCCTGAAACGTAGACCTTTTTATCTCTTGAATATTGATATACAGTAAACATTTTGGCAGGGTTCTTGGTGGCTAGAATCAATCCCCACCAGGGCTCCTTAAATTACTGGGTCTAGGTGGGCTTCATCCCGCGCAGACAGGACCCAACAATATTAGGAAGGCAATTCACCTTATGCAGATCATGAGGGAGAGAGGGTTGAAAGGTCAAGTCTTATACCTAGACATCCACAAGGCTTTCGATTCCCTTTCATGGGATTATATGTATTGGATGCTGTCCCAATTTAGATTTGGCCAGGATATTATTTCCTGGATAAAAGGCGTCTCAGCGTCTCAGGCGCTGCTCAGCCTATAGCGCCGTTGCTCTAGGCTCAGGAGCGCCATGTAGTACCCGTCACTCTCCCATACATTTCCATGGGGCTTCATTAGTTGTGTATAAATAGCATGTTTGACAATTTAATTTTTTTTTGCTCAAATCATTGTGTGACCTCTCCTGGCTGCAAACAAACACTTTTTTGGACACAAATTCTTTGGACTTTTTATATTTTTATGCAGAATTGTATTTACTGGCTTGGCACTAAAGTGTTAATGTCACAGTGTTAAAACAATGTCATTCCACATGTTTTCGCTTTGCTACTGGTGGATATGTGTTCAAAATCAGACTTTGATCACACAGCGTCTGCCGCTCTGTGCTACAGTTCCCAGCTTTAGAGCACAGATGCTGTGTGTGTGTAGCTTTTTGTTAAATATGGTGTGGAGCACCGAGTGCCGGATGCACTGAGCTGGCGCTATCTGTTGCTCGCTGCATCGCTGTACTGTTGTTAGAGCGGCCAACACACATCGTATTCATCAATGCCGGCCAGGTTACTACAACAACCGCAATGCTAGGTTACAGTGCCCGATACCGGCTTACAGAGTCTACTAAAGCGCCGCTATACAGACGCTCATCTGGCAATACGTGGCACTAGTATAGTGAATCAGCCTCCACGTCTATCTAAGGGTCTTTTCAGCTCTATCATTTTAAAGGAAGTTTAGCTTTGTTTTGATGGAGTTGATTTGTTTTCTATACAGATTAGGGGTTCACTTTCCATAATTGCTCTGCAGCTACCAGGTTATCAGATAAGTCTGATTTGTTATTCACCCTCTTGGATTCTGAGCCAGTTTGAATTAGGTGTCCTCACATTCTGATTTTGTGAGCCTCCCATAAGCTAACACTGGGAGCCACAGATCCTACATTGTCAGCAAAATTTTTTAGGTGTTGCTTGATCTTGGGGTGGGTATGTTGTATGTTAAGTAAGTGGTAGCAGGTGAGATTTCAACAATTTTTTAAAGGATTTCAGGGTAAAATTAAGATGGCATGAATCACAATAAATTCAGAATCATGCCAAATCGATTTTCCCCTGAAATTCAAAGCGAATTCCGACGTTGATTATTCAGTTCGTTTGTCTTTAAAAATAACTCAACACACAGCAATTTATGTCTAAACCCCCTGGCAACAAAAGTGAGTAAACCCCTACATGAAAATGGCCAAACTGTGCCCAAGTAGACATTTTCCCGCTCGGGTGTCATGTGGGCCTTGGTGTTACGGGGAGGCTGCTTCATTACTAGCGGCAGCTATCTGCAGATTAGCATCTGTACTGTGGCACTAAGAGCGACCGCTAGTGGTCGCTCTGATTGGCCATAAGTCGCTATTATAGAGCTCCTCAGTCGCTGTAGTAACATGGCCTGCATTGATGAATTTGATGTGTGAGTCGTTATAACACCAGTACAGCACTATATGGGAGTGAATGGTAGCGACTGGTCAGTGTGAGCGACTCAAACCATATTCATAAAAAAAAAAACAGCCTCACACAGCGCCCGCGCTCAAAATTGTGTCGCTGTAGCCAAGAGCGCCAGAAGCTGTGTGATTAAAGTCTGTTTTTGAACACCATATCCACTAGTAACAGCGAAAACACATGGAATGACATTAACAATTTAAATTCCAGACCTGTAAAGACAATTCTGCATAAAAATATAAAAAATCAAAAAGGTTTTCAAATACGACTTTTTCTAGGCCAGGAGAGGTCACACAATTATTTAATAATAATAAAAAAAAAAAAAATTAAAAGAAAACCCTGTTTAAACAGAAGAAAAAGAAAGTCCATTGAAATGTATGGGAGAGCGACAGGTAGCGACAGGTAATACCAGGCGCTCTGGAATCCAGAGTGGCGGCGGTATATGCTGAGCTGCCTGTACTGATGAATCATACGCAAAATGGCGCTGTTAGAGACGCTAACCGGAATCGATTTGATAAATGTGGTATTGCGTACAGCGCCCGCCGTTCACCGTTCGCTACCTGTCGCTACGAGGCACTACCTGCCGCTATCCCTTGATGAATAAACCCCAAATTCCCAGGTGTGAATGAAGAGCAGGTGTGTTATGGCTCTAGACTCAAAAGCTGAGTGCACATGCTCATATCCAGAGATTGTCTTTTCAAAATAGATGTATTAGTACTTCCAACATTGCTGCAGAAGTTAAAGGGGTTAAGGGTCAATTTGTCAGTGCTCAGACCATACACATCACACTGTGTCATATTTTGTATTGTTGTCATCCCAGAAGGAAGCCTCTTCTAAAGACAGCACAAGAAAACCGTTTGCTAAAGACCAGCAGACTGAGGACATGGATTCCTGGAACCACATTCTGTGCTCTAATGAGACCAAGATATTTGGTTCAGATGTATCAAGTGTGTGTTGGATTAACCCGGTGAGGAATACAAAGACAAGTGTGCCTTGCCTACAGTCATGTATGGTGGTGGGAGTGTCGTGGTTTGGGGCTGCATGAGTGCTGCTGGCTACAGTTCATTGAAGGAACCATAAATGTCAACATGTACTTCGACATACTAAGAGGAGAGCTTTATTCCCTTCCTTTGGAAACCGGGCCACTGGGCAACATTCCACATAATGACCCCTAAAACACCTTCAAGATGACTACTGCCTTGCTAAAACTGAGGGTAAAGATGCTTGACTGGACAAAAATCTCTTCAGACTTAAACTCTGTTGGGCATCTATGGGGCATCCTCAAATGGAAGATGGAAGAACACAAGGTCTCTAACATCCACCAGATACTTGTCGTTATGGAGGAGTGTAAGAGGATTCCAGTGACAACCTATGAAGCTCTAGTGAACTCCATGCACAAGAGTTAAGATTTTTTTCTGCAGTCTCTTTTTTATTACTTTATCTATTTGTGAATTAGTAATGGTTCCATTGGACCCCTATACTAGTTCTCAGGGTTACCTGCTCCCCCATTGGCCAGAGGGGTGCACAAGAGCACCGTGCCTGCTAGCACAAGCCATCCGGGAAGAGCACCGAGTCCCTGCCAAAGGGCAGAGGGTCTGGTAATAGACCAGGGCTGGGTGCTGGCCACCGGGCCCCTTGGCTCGGAGCATACAAGCCCCTATTCTTAGTGTGCTGGGCTGGTTAATGACTTGGACACACCTCATGCATTTTTTAAAATATTTAAACAAAATAAAAACAACCCCACTCACAGAAGCCAAAGGGGTCTCTGAACCCCACCCACAGTGTTCCCATTGACTTTTGTGTGGTTCAGGGTCCAGTTTGGAGGCCAAACCAAACTTTTCACTAAACCTGGCGAACCCGAACATCCCTACTGAAGACTTAAATCAAATTACTGTTCTAAACCAAACTGAATCAACAAAATTCTGGTGGGCTTTAACCCCGATCTAAACAGCAACAATAATTTAAGTAAAGCTGTATATTGTATGTACCTAGATACATATCTGTGTACCTATCTAGGCTTTGTGAATAATAGTAAAGTCTGTATAAAAATTCATCAAAGGCTCTTTGCTGGCTGATTTAGAAATAGAATATTTTGGCGCAGCAGCAGGAAAAAAATGTGCTTCCCTTTCATGAAATAATGCATGAGGCAGCTCGCCACGGGGCATCTGTATGTCTCCCTTGCTGTGGACATGCTTCTACACTGGAAACACAAATTACTTTCTCTGCCGGAGCCGTGCTCCATAATGGGGCTGATCAGCGCACTGCTTGTACACACCCAATCAAGCCTAATCGAAGCAGCCGGATGAGAGAGGACGAATTATTCACAACACCAATAGCCATTAATAGGCTAATGAGACTGGGGGCAGGGGCTCACTATGGACTTACTGGGTCTATACACCCATCTCAGGGGTTTTAATTCTCTATATAGTGTCTGCTCTTCCCCGTCTGTAATTACTACTACTTTGTAGACTGACACAGAAGATGATGGCACTAAAATATTAATAATTAATAATGATAACTTAAACTGGACTTTCAGCTTCATGTAATGAAAAGCCAAAACCCTTAAAAAAACTAACATTTTTAATCACTTTTTATTCTTTACCCCACTAGGCTGCAACTTTGTTCAATACTCTAGCATGTGAGTGCCATCATCTTGCCTCAGTAGCATCACATACTGAGGTGAGGAGAGGGGTCAAAAGTGCAAGGGGGAAGGTTATAGCTGTGCTTTGCACAGACAAAGCAGAGCTGGGGTCAGGAAAAGGTCAGCAATCCCAGAATGCAGAGCCAGAAGACACTTCCTGTTTGTAGGCAGCCTGAGACTCCATGAGCTGCCACCTTGGATGTTTAATTGCTCAGAAAATGCAGTAGATGGAAGTAGGATGATTTTAAATGTGGGCAATCTGTATCTACAGGGTGGAGGAAACATATAGGATAGGCTCTTATTCAGGTCCGATTTAAACAGAAATTACATACAAATGTCAGGGGCTCCATCTTTTATTCATTTGTGCTTTAGGATTCTATACAAACTCTGTCCCTTCTGCTGGGCCTCCTCCTCAGTAGAGGGTGAATTATATATGCATTTACAATGTCTCAGTCCTCTTAGACTCGTTTTAGGGACCGAGAAAGATGGGTCAGCAGAAGGGAGCACGTTTCATAGGTTTTATCAGGGAATGCAAAGTGCTGGTGAATAAAAGATGCTGCCCCTGACAGCCAGCATGGGGCAAGTAAAATGCAGGCTCATTTAACCCTCTGCTTGAAATGCCCCTTTACAATACGTAAAGGTTAAAATATCATATGGAGTTTTTTCCCTCAAAATAAGTATACACCCAAAATGGTGGACTGGCCACAGTGGTGGAGGGGGGATTTTACCAGCACCTGGCCTGCCCATGACCAGCCAGTGGCATCTCTGCTGTTTCCTGGCCAGTCAACCAGTGTGCTCCAAGACAGGCTTATAATTAGTGTGAGGACATGATATGGGGTTGCTTGGGTGAGGGGATAGAGTGGTGAAGGGCATGGAGGGCTTGTATTGGATGGGAGTGTTAGAAAAGGTAGCAGCCCAGACTGTCCCAAAGCAATGCGGCCCACTGGGAATTTGCCACGGTCTTCCTATGGCCAGTCCGAGCTTGACTGCCCATAAGGTGACCTGGGAGAATTTCTGTTGAGCCCCCTGCTTTAGGGCTGGTTGGGCTGTTACACCCCTATGCAGTTTCTACCTCCCCTGGCTTCTCTGTGCTTGGTTCCACTGGACTCTGCTATCCAAGAAACCCCCTACCCAAATACCTACCTCTGCTACATTATCTGCCTCCCAATACTATAACTTCAGTACCATCAGGTTGGCCATATCTAATCCTGTTCGTGGGCTGTTCCTGCAATGCTGTAGCTTCAAGCTAGAGGAAGGGTTTAATTGGCTACCTATGAGTGGGCAAGCCAATAAAACCCCAGGCTGATTTTTAGCCCTTTTCTGCCCCTGCTCTCAGCACCTTTTTCTGGTGGGGGCTAGGTGAGTATAGATTCCTTTTTTTAATAACATATGACCATTTAATGGCACATCATGAATTCCAAAGGAAGACAGTATAGGATTGATTAATGCTGGCACACAATTTTAATTTGAAGCCCATTGATGATGTCTGGGGCCACCCATTTTTTCTTCATCCACTTTATTATTATTCTCTGCATACCTGCAATAAATGTAGCCTGAATCGCAGAGTCTACAGACACGGTTATATAGGGTTTCAGACCTTAACTCTGACAGGTGTGCCGTGTATTTTTGTAGTTCATCTGATTTGTTGTTTTTCAAAAACTCCGATAGAAAAAAACAGGGAAACTTTGACACAAGCACAGCCTGTGTGTGTCAAAAATGCACTCCTGGCCACTTTAGGTCCACTTTAAGGTGAATTGTAAGCTCTTTTTTCAATGACCAAGGCCCTTATTTAACAAGGGATAGCGCCAGGTAGCGACTGGTGAGCGACCGGTAATGACGGGCACCGCCACGAGAACGCCGGCTCCCCACCACAATCATACATTTATCAAGCCGATCCTGCTGAGCGACTGAGATAGCGCCATATAGCCACTCATTCATCATTATTCCAGACTCAGCCCACAGCGCCAGCGTCCGACCTTGAACAGCGACAGGTATGACCTCTCGCTACCTGGCGCTCTCCAATGCATTTCAAATGGAACAATCTTTAAATATTCATAATTAATTGTTATTAATGTTTTTTTTTTTTTTTTTTTTAATGTGAAACCACTTCTGCCATGTTAGATAATTTTATTAAGGTAAAAAAAAAAAACAAATTGTGCAGAATTGATATTACAGGTCTGATATTATTGTATTCATATTACTAAATTCTTTAAACATTTTTTTTTTTGGTTTCCAAAAATATGGTGGTTTGGGGGTTAAAAAACTACTTTTAACACATCGCCGCCAGCGCTCTTGGGTTTAAACATGCATTTCACAGCACGAGAATTTTTTGAGCGAGATTTTTTAATGAATATGGTGGGAGCCGGTCGCTCTGATCAGTCGCTATCATGCGCACACATACATCGCGGAACCTGTCAAATAGCGACTCGTCACCCCGTATTCAACATTACTGCACACCGACTCAGTCGCTATCAACAACCGAACAATGGCCAAGTACAGCGACTACTAGCGGGCGCAGTGAAAATACTGCTGCAGTCGCTTAACTGTCGCTACCTGCCGCTATTAATGAATCGGCCTCTTGGTCGATACTGCCTTGTGAAAAGTAAACCTAAACCTAAATACTGACAGACACCGTAGACTGCTTTAGCCCACTCTTTCCATCACAACTGATGCTATAAAGCAAGGGTTTCCCATCCTATAGCTCAGGAGTAGTGCTGAGTTAACCCCTAAATGTCTGGGTTAGGCAAGTTTGGCTGAACCCCAACTGTAGTTCCCATTGAAATCTGATGGTGGGTGTGTGTGTGGTTGTGTCTGTGAGGGGCGCGTCACAGAGTTAGCAGCTGGAAGCGGGCTGTACCTTACCCAAGCCATCAAGGTTTGCAAATTGTCTATGAGCAGGGCCACAGAAGTAAGGCCTCCACTCCCATGATTGAGAACACTCTTACGTATCAGCAACGGAGGGACTCTGCAGTCATTCAGCAGCTCACCTCATCATTGCTGCCCGCTCCGCATCATCAGACTGTGACAGAGGGAGAACAGCTGATGGGTGATTAGAGTGCCTGTCTTATTGACCCCGCCCCTAAAGTTGATTATTATGTGCCATCACAGAGCCAAGGGCCACGCCCAAAAAGATCATAAGGTACAACTATAAACCCTGATATCTTGATTATTTCTTCGTCAATTTAGAAATGAAACGTAGCCCAAGACAGTGGTCTAAGAATTGCATTCGCCTTCTGTATCCCTTTAAAATTGTCAACTAGCCACACAAAAAATGGAAGGAAAATATAAACTGAATATTTAGGACATTGTGGGAGACAATGGGGGTCATGCTAATAATTGGTGAAGCCAGTGTGACTTGTGGTGTGTATTGCGGTGTGGACTGCAACATGCATCTCAGTGAGCTTTTTTGCGTTTAGACACAAAAAAATGCAAAAAATGTTTTCTAAACCTTTCTTCCCCAAAAATGACTTGTACATGTGATGGGGCATTTTCAGAGTTGAGGTACATCATTTATCCTATGGGGTAAGGGTATTTTTTCAAAGTATGAAAATAGTACCCCCATGTGGTACTATTAGCATGTGGTATGTTAAAGAATTTTTCTGCATAGCCTATAGAGTGCTGTTGTTTCCAAACATAAAAAGAACATCCTTTCCTCATAGGAAAAATGATGCAATTCACCAGTAAAAAATGCCCCATCACAGGTGCAAGTCATTTGAAGCCAGTGTCACTTCCGGTGTGCATTGCGGTGTGGATTGCAACCTGCATCCTGGTGAGCTTTTTTGCGTTTAGACACAAAAAAGTGCAAAATATGTTTTCTAAACCTTTCTTCCCCAAAAAATGACCTGTACATGTGATGGGGCATTTTCAGTGTTGAGGTACATCATTTATCCTATGAGGTAAGGGTATTTTTTCAAAGTATGAAAATAGTACCCCCATGTGGTACTATTAGCATGTGGTATGTTAAAGAATTTTTCTGCATAGCCTATAGAGTGCTGTTGTTTCCAAACATAAAAATAACATCCTTTCCTCATAGGAAAAATGATGCAATTCACCGGTAAAAAATGCCCCATCACAGGTGCAAGTCATTTGAAGCCAGTGTCACTTCCGGTGTGCATTGCAACCTGCATCCCGGAGAGCTTTTTAGCAATTACACGTGGAGGCTGATTTAAGACTAGCGCCACATATTGCCATTTCTATGTAGCGGCGCTTAGAGCGTGTGCAACAGTACGCTGCAAGCGGGTGTCTGGCGCTATAATGTAGCTTTGGCGGTGCACAAGTGAAGCGGTAGTATCCTGTCCAGCATTGGTAAATGTGATGTCTGGAGGGCGTTGTAGAAATGCTCTCCCTGAATCAATGCATATGTAGGGCTGAAGTCCATATTTACGAAAAAAAATCACAAAGCCAGCGTCGGCGCTATAAAACTGGGCCCTCTAGCATTGAGTGCCGGGCACAATATAAAAAATGTCTGTTTCTGAACACATAAACACTAGCACCAGAGCGGAAACACATGGAATGACCTTGTTTCAACACTGTAACATTGACACTGCAATGGCAGACCAACACATACAATTCTGACAAAAATAAAAACATTTTAATCTATGGGCGTCCATTTCACCCTTTGCCAGGATGCTCTGGTTCCAGTTGTTGGTCCATATGTCTGTGGGTGTCCTAGGGGCCCCTGTTAATCCATTCTAGTCTGGTTTGGGTTGAATGGTACCCAATTTGACAGATCCTCAATTACAGTATATGATTGACTTGGGCTAATGAGGTTCATTTGCAAGCTCTGTCTTGTTGCCTTAATACATACATACTTATTTCATGTTTAAAGTGGAATTTCAGTTGAAACTAACCTCCATTCAATGTAGGATGGGGGAGGTTGCAAAGAAGATAACCCCTTAATTCACCCACATTCACCTGCCACTCAAGGGGGTCTGTGCGGCCTCCACACAGAAGGACACAAAGTGGCATCCCACAATGTGCACACTCCCGTCTGCCCATTTAGGTGAATAGTAACTTGGTGATGGTGAATGGAACCAGGTACTGGAATCTGGAACTGGGTAAATAAACAGAGACAGCCTACTACTGCCAAAGCTGAATGCAATATTTTTTTAGAGCCTTTTAGGAATGTCAAAGTTAGAGGTGAGGTGAAAGTGTATGAAGACGCAGCAGACCAGTTATGGTCTAGGGGCACATTGTACTCAAAGTAAAAAAAAAATACAAGCCTACCCGCCCAGCAGCACCCATTAAAACTCTATGGTGCAGATATACATTGTTTGCTCAATCTTTAGTTCACTGTGGCCCTTATTTAACAAGCGATAGCGCCAGGTAGCGGCTGGTGAGCGAACGGTAATGACGGTCACCGCCACGAGAACGCCGGCTCCCCACCACAATCACACGTTTATCAAGCCGATCCTGCTTAGCGACTGAGATAGCGCCATATAGCGAATCATTCATCATTATTCCAGCCTCACCCCACAGCGCCAGCGAGCGACCTTGAATAGCGACAGGTATGACCTCTCGCTACCTGGCACTCTCCAATGCTTTTCAATGGAACAATCTTTAAATATTCATAATTAATTGTTAATAATTTTTTTTTTTTTTTTTTTTTATGTGAAAATTTATGTTACCACTTCTGCCATGTTAGATTTTTTTTTTAAGGTAAAAAAAAAAATAAAATAAAAATTTGTGCAGAATTGATATTACAGGTCTGATATTAATGTATTCATATTACAAAATGTTTTTATAAACTAGTTTTTTTTGGTTTCCAAAAATATGGCTGTTTGGGGGTTAAAAAACTACTTTTAACCCATCGCCGCCAGCGCTCTGGGGTTTAAACATGCATTTCACAGCGCGAGAATTTTTTGAGCGTGATTTGTTAATGAATATGGTGGGAGCCATTCGCTATGGCCATTCGCTATCATGCGCTCCCATACAGCGCGGAACCTGTCAAATAGCGACTCCTCACAAAATATTCAACATTGCCGCACACCGACTGAGTCGCTGTCAACAACCGAACAACGGCCAAGCACAGCGACTACTGCTACAGTCGCTCATCTGTCGCTACCTGGCGCTATTAATGAATCGGCCTCTGTGTATGCTGCAACTGGGCAAACAAAGCCATCATGCACTGACTATTTGCTTATGTTTGCTTGGTTTTGCTGCTCAAAATATCAGGCACAGATGCAAAAATTACCTAAAGAAACAATTTGTGGAAAAAAAAAAAAAACATTGAACAAGTGTTTGCTAGCATTCACCCAACTATGCTGAACCAGAAGTAAATACAGCAAACACAGAGTAATCAGTCGACCATGGTACACTTTGTTTGGCAAATGTGGCAAGCACACGTAAACCTAATGAAAACTGCTTAGTAAATCAGCCCCTATGTGCAGAGCTAGTGCTGTCCAGATCATTAAATACCCCACTGCAGGCATTTTCATCGAAAAATCTCGGAAGCTGTGATATCAAAAATACACATAAAAATACACATAGATTCATTTTAAAGTAGACCTTTATCTTAACTAACCACAGAGGGTGTAGCATCCTCTAGCTCCAGTAGAAAATAGGCAAAATACTACCCTCTCTGCTTTCCCATCATTGCAACAGCTGCATCTGACCTCTCATTACTTCGCTGGCAACCCAAAAAGTTTATAGGATGGAAACACACCGTGTACACCCACCCAGCGGGCGTCACTTATTAAAGTGGGACAGGTGAGCAATTCTGGAGCATGCACTAATGCCCGATAATTCATGAATGAATTATCCTCATATCCTGAATGATACTTACCTTTTCCTATTAGTGCTCCATCTAATGGGGATAAAACAAACATAAGGAAGTTGCCCTCAGTAGGAGGATGTGCTTCCTTGAAGTGAGAAGCCATGTATGATTTTGGCTTCCTAAGGACTTTTATATGAAGGGACATCCCAAATCAGGATCCCCTGAGTCTACTATTAATAGAAACCAAAGATCGTTATTGACTGGGGGGGCACTTTAATGCATAACAACACTTTCTCTGACAATTCTACGACAGACCTGCAGTGTGACTAAACACCACCCAGACATCTGTGAGCCCCCCAGTGCTGAGATAAGCCGACACAGCACAAAACAGCATGGCTATGTGCTTTCCTGCTACAATTCCTCTACTTTAACTAAGACCCCCACCAAGTGGTGCCTTGAAATAAAGTGGCTGCCTGGGTGGGTGGCTCCAATTTACCAGGTTCCTATATGTGGGTGATTGTCCCCTCTTCTCCCAACTTAATCTTTAGTTCCATACATCTATTAGCTATTTTTTCCCTTGCCCACCTCTCCAGCTCCCTAGACTGGGACCCCCTCCACGTGGCACCTTTGAATTGGCTGTCTGGACATTGGCTCCTGTCCCGACGACCTTTCCACTGACCTTCATTCTTGTTTCTGCACTTCTCTATTGCTTATTCTGTTTATGTCGGACATGTTTAACTGCTGATCCCCTAATCATTGTACTATGAGGCCGATTCATTAATAGCACCAGGTAGCGACAGATGTGCTTGGCTGTTGTTCGGCTGTTGACAGCGACTCAGTCGGTGTGCCGTAATGTTGAATACGGGGTTAGGAGTCGCTGTTTGACAGGTTCCGCGCTGTATGGGAGCGCATGACAGCGAATGGCCATAGCGAACGGCTCCCAGCATATTCATTAACAAATCACGCTCAAAAAATTCTCGCGCTGTGAAATGCTTGTTTAAACCCCAGAGAGCTGGCGGCGATGGGTTAAAAGTAGTTTTTTAACCCCCAAACAACCATATTTTTTGAAAAAAAAACAAAAAAACATGTTTTTCAAAACATTTTGTAATATGAATACATTAATATCAGACCTGTAATATCAATTCTGCACAAATTTTTTTAACCTTAAAAAAAATATCTAACATTGCAGAAGTGGTCACAGAATTTTTGACATTTAAAAAAAAAAAAAACATTAATAGCAATTAATTATGAATATTTAAAGATTGTTCCATTGAAATGCATTGGAGAGCGCCAGGTAGCGAGAGGTCATACCTGTCGCTGATCAAGGTCGCTCGCTGGCGCTGTGGGATGAGGCTGGAATAATGATGAATTATTTGCTGTCTGGCGCTCTGTCAGTCGCTACGCAGGATCGGCTTGATAAATGTGTGATTGCGGAGGGGAGCCGGCGTACTCGTGGCGGTGACCGTCATTACCGTTCGCTCACCATTCGCTACCTGGCGCTATCCCTTGTTAAATAAGGGCCTATGTCTCCCAGCCACAAGTCCTAGAATGTATGTAGTGTATATACCTGGCGTAAATCTGAATCTAAAGTGTAAGCATCTATGGTGGTGGCAGGGGATGAGTTAGGCACTTGCAGAGCTGAACCCTCTGTGCAGTAGAATTTCCAGGGAGGATGAAGGTCCCCTTTAATTGTAATAAAAGGGGATCTATTACCTTGCTCCCTCCTCCCATCACCTCACCCTTTTCTACAACATGACTGTGTATCCAGTGTCCGGTGACCAAGGAGAAAGCATGATAGCAAATCTGGCTGGAACTGGGCTTTAAAGAAGACCAAAACCCACGCCCCATCAGTCCGAAATCTATAAGATTCCAGGGCGGCTGGATTCCCTTCCCCCGGGGCATCCCGATTCTGAAACCTCCCAGGTTGCCTGGAAACTCCCAGTCCAACAGCGTATGCCTGAGCTACAGCTGCATCCTCGCTATCCCTTTAGCAGGGCGCGTGGCCGCCCCACGCATTTGTGTATGGCTGACGCGGACACGCTCCCTGTTAGAGGACAGCGAGGGAAGTGATGCCAGCTTGCCTTAGACGAGCTATTAGACGAAGAGGCGGGAGAAGATCCGAGCGTGCTGTTTGGACGAGAGGGCTGCACATGCGTCATAGAACCAGGGAAGAGTGAGTGAGAGCCAGAATAATCAAAATCCATGATTTTGGTCCATTTTAAGAAGAAAGATGGCAATGGTGCCTTGTATGAATTCCCAATTAACATTTTATTTTATCATATAGGATATGCGGGAATAAGATAACATTATTTTGCTTATAAATAGGGATGTCCCTGTCAGGAAGCCTTAACAGGCCACCCAGGGATTTTCTTGTTGGGATCTGACAAAAAGGGAAATTTGTTTTCCCAAAGCAACGCTCTGACATTGCTCACAGGTAGCTGGAAAGAAAAACCCCCTTAAGATGGGAAGCCAAGCGAAGACTATGAGGCTGATGCAGTGTGACTGCAGAGGATAGAGGATGCTGGAGGACTCCTGCGTTCCTTAACGACCATATAAATAGTATAAATAGAATCTCATTTGCCATTCCAATAAATGAACTATAATTATTCATATTGTCATTATTTGTAATAACACTCAATCTTTTCATTATAATAAAAATGATTAATATTAGAATTAATAGTAATAATTTAAATAGGACGGTAAAATATATACCTTATCACTTACAACCATAAGCCCAATGGGGGGCACAGACAACCTTCCTCCCCAGTGATATCTTCTGTATCCTCCCATAAATCCTAGTTAGTGGTGAGGGGATTTCCTGAGATTTATTTCAGGTCCATTTCTGCCAAATCTGTCATAAGATTTTAGTTGGGGGCCGGAACCGATTCAGAGTTATTTTCAATTTTTTTTTTTACCAAATAATTGAATAACGTGTAGGGTTTGCATTTCGGTGAAGTGCCATGTGCACCCACTTAGAACTGTAATTGGGATTCACAATCACACTGACAGTAATAGCTGCACTGACTGTATTGGTGGATGTCTCACACTGTCCCTGTCTCATTCAGTGATGAACACAATACTGACTCTCACAGTATCTCTCTCTAAATATATAAATATTCCTTCCTCTCCAAGCTTAACATCATGGACTTGATTCATTAAACCATTTCTAAAATATCTCATGAAAATGCTTTATTCTAGAATTGAGATAAAATAATCCTGGACATTTATGTCAATTATATGGTTAGCATACATAGGAATTTTTTGATATGTAAGAAATACGACAGTAGTTTATTAAAGCTTAAAGCAGAACAAAACCCAACCGCTGGCCTTCCTCTGTGAAACTCCCCCAGGATCCAGCAAAACTCACCTTTTCCGGAAGCTCCCTCGACAATGTAAACAATTGGGCTGCATCCCCAGCATCTTTGGACAGAGGCGCCCAGATAGACTGGGAGTGGGAACATGTCCACGTCTGGGGATGTGGCCATATTTGTTCCTGTTTGTGGAGAGCTGAGCCGTTTGCCAAGCAATTCATGTGCACAGTAAACATCTAGCCCCTGCACATGCACCATAGGACTGGGGAAAGTTACGTTTTTACTGGGCAATCTGGGGGTTTTATACAGCGGTGCATCTCAAATCAGGATACCCCAGGGGCAAGGAACATAACCCGGGATAGTCAGAATCCCAGGTTCTGTGCCGCTTTAACGTTTCACATAGTTTATAAAACTGGAGCAGATAAAAAGATCCACTGATTGTGAAATTTTAGATTCACAGAAATGTTATTTTGTAAAGCCAAATAAATAAGTTGTTACAAGTTTTGCTTTAAGCCCCCCCCCCCGTTTTCTCACACCTTATTTTAACTATTGTAATGTTTCAAATATCTTTTTTGAATTAAAGCTGGAGACAGTCTTACAGTACTTTTTATAAGGTATGTTCAGGTAAGTTTACTAAGCGGTTTATTCATCAATGGATAGCGGCAGGTAGTGCCTTGTAAGCTGCAGATAGTGAAAGGTAAACTCCGGGCTGCTGTACCCAATACTAGTGCTGTACGCAATTCTAGTGAGCGCTTCTTACAGCATCACGTAGCGACCGATTCATCATCACAGACGGCTCAGCGGATCCCGGCGGCGCTGTAGCTCCTGGTATTACCTGTCACTACCTGTCGTTCTCCCATACATTCCAATGGACGCTCCCTTTCTTTATTTTATGAAATCATTGTGTGACCTCTCCTGGCCTATTAAATGTCATTTTTGAAAACTTTTTTGATTTTTTATATTTTATGCGGAATTGTCATTACAGGTCTGGTATTAAAGTGTTAATGTTACAATGTAATAACAATGTAATTCCATATGCTTTTGCTTTGTATAATCACACAGCTTCTGGCGCTCTGGGCTACAACAACCCAATTTTGAGCGCCAGCGCTGTGTGAGACTGTTTTTTTTTATAAATATGGTTTGAGTAGCTCACATTGACCAATCGCTACCGTTCGCTCCCATATAGTGCTGTACTGGTGTAAATGCAGCAAACACAGAGTAATCAGGCAACCATGTTACATTTTGTTTAGTAAATGCTGTACTAGCGACTCACACATCAAATTCATCAATGCCGGCCATGTTACTACAGCGACTGAGGCGCTCTGTAATAGTGACTCACGGCCGATTAGAGCGACCACTAGCGGTCGCTCTTAGCGCTGCTGTACAGACGCTCATCAAGGCCTACAATGTATATGTGTTAAAAAAAAATCATTTTAAATTTGCCTGTCTTAGCACAGAGGCCTTCTCTCCTCTCTCTCTCTCTCTGCTACAAATCAATATTGCCTGATTTCCAGCTTCGGCTTTTATAGTAGATTTGACATGGGGGGGGCTAATTTTGTAATGAAAGGTGCGGACGGATCGGCAGCGCCTGTACCGCAGCCCTGGCTTCAGGCTGACGGCGCTATCGGCTGTAGCGCTCCCAGCCAGACAGTGTTTGCAGCACACTGCTTTTATATGCCTGTGCGCATCGACTGGGTACACCACAAGCTGAATATATTTATTAAAAAATACTTAGCGATCCAAGAGCTGCGCAGAAAACGGGATTTCAGGTACACAGCGCCTGTTGGAATCCCAATTTTTATTTTTTTAGGGTCCCGAATTTTTTTTTTAAATACAAATGTGAATTGCATTAGGGACACTATAAAAACATGGCATAGCTTTCTCACGGGCCAAAACACAAGTTTTCAGCGCAAAACAAAAGTACAAAGAATTTATCCAAAAATAATCCCAACAAGCCCAGGGATCCTGTAGCACATGCACCAGCCTAAAAAAATAAATAAGCTTAAATAATTATAACCATCCAGCCCATTGAAATGTATGGGACAAGGCCACACAGTGCTGGGTGAGTGGCTGGTCCTATGCTGCGGCACTCATCCCTCCGCCGATGCTGTTGATAGATCGGACACTGCCTGAAATTATCACAGACACTCTGGCACTACCTAGCACTATGTGGCCTTAGCATTTCTTAAATAACCCCAATAATCAAATAACACCCAAAGTCTTTTATGATTGGTTGGCCAGCACCTCCATCAGGAACTACCTTATGGGCTGCTTGCAAGACATTAAGAAGAATGTCTACTCCATTCTACAAAACTAGTTAGATTAGAATTCCTAAATGTATGTTTCTAATAAATTGTAATGCCTTCCTGCTTTAGTATCCCTCATTATTCCCTCATACGTTATAGCTCCTCACCCCTTTAATATATGAATATATATATATATATATATATATATATATATATATATATATTATACCCTAATACAATCTAAGTTCCTTCCTTGTACCCCTAGCTAAAGGTATGGAAAATTATACACTAGGGTCCAATGATGTTATTCTTTGCCCATGCTTTCACCTGTGATATTTACATAATGTGTATAGCAGGGAACACTGGTACCTGTACTTCCTCTGCAGCAGGACACACACTGATAAGACAAGTTACTTATTAAGAGAGATTAAAGAGCGCTCTCACTTTGCAAGCTCATTGAAAGTACCAACAACAGAATTTTGTCTGCACCTGATTGGACATTACAAATGTAATTCATTAATGTGGGAGTGCTTACTGCCTTGTGGTACTGGTTGCCTAAACATGTTAAAAAACTTAAACAACAAACAACAAAATAAATATTTTTTTCAAATTTTTAAGTCTCTGTCTGGGATTTGAGGTGGGGCATTATCCAAGTGAGATGCAGATGTTGTTTAATGAGGTGGAGACAGTTTCCACAGGTTAAATAATTAAATAATAACCCACTTAAGAGTATTTACTAAAGGTGGTTATAGGAGATGAAGATTTCATCCCCTTTTTGGTACATGATACCCGAAGTAGAACCTTTCTCTTTCTTCTTATTTTACAAAGAAAACAAGGCAGTACAGCAACTTTATTTCCAACTGCAATCGGCTATGCTATAATTTTCCGCTTAAAAATTAATGACCGTAAATGGCTGGCCATAGAAAATAAAGTCTATTTAGATAGTGATTGTTAGTGTCATGTATGATCAGTCTTTTGTCTGATCAGTCCTTTGTTTGAGTATTATATCTTCTGACAGCTCCTTCATCTCAGGATATGTTGTTTACTATCAAGGACTGTATTGCACCTGTCATCTATTCCCAGCAAACAATGTGATCGGACCGGAACTATCCACAATGTGATTGGATGGACACCAACGATGTGACTGGATAAACACCATCCATGTGATGTGCTCTACACATGTGCTCTTCATCACCAGATATGGACATACTGGACAGGCTTGACAATCCAGCAATATCCTTCTAGTGTATAATTCTTACCATCTTTGGATAACCCTAAAGACATGTACACACACATCAATATTTGCTGGATGAGCTCTGGAAAATTTGATAAAGGCTATAGAAAAAGATTCCATATTAGTTTCTTTGACTCTTTCAATTAAGTCTTAACTTGATTTATTTCAATTGGAACAAATATTATCAATATGTACAAGCCTGAATTCAGTTAGTGAATACGTGAAATAATATTAACTGTATCATAAGATATTGGTTCCTTATTTCAATATTCATTGACGGAATCAAATTTAAGTCAATTGATCAAAAATAAACCAAGGTGTGCAAATAAGCCTTTAGGGTTACCCCAGACTATAACATTTATTAGCCAGATATACTGTACTGTATACGTTTGGGCATTGTCCATGTCACATGCAGGTCATTGGTTTGCATTTAAATATAAGTCATGTTTAATGCTGGATGTCTACAAATACGTCGTCAATCAATCATAGGATTAAGTGATTGAACCAGGAAAAAGAAATTACGTTCCGATCATGGTTATACATTTGATTTATTTACTTTATGTGTAAAAAGGAGTTGATTAAAGAGTTTTCTTCCATCCTCTCCAATCATTTCTTAGTCTACAGCAGATGCGTACTGTAACTACAAAGGGTGTAGAGGTACCAACTGAAGCAGGGCCCATGAGGTGAGGGGGGCCCAACATTGCTACTCTGGTCTTATTTACTCGATTTGTGCTCATATACTGGAAGTAAGCATCATTTATGTCAATTGTTACACTTTTATTTGTCTACTGGTTATTGTATTAGCAATGTCAGGGGTCCCATTTAATGTTAGCACCAGGGCTCGGTCACATTTAGTTACGCTTTTGTTGATAAGATTTAAGAATCAATCAAAGCAGTCAACAGTTACTATTTTTATTCGATTTGATTGAAAAGGTTGACTGCCTATAATTAAAACAACCAGATTGCAACATGTGCAAGAACCTTTAGACACAGTAAGATTTTTAAGCAGTTTTGAACCAACTTGGAACTCATTGCTATCACAACCTTTTAGTATATGGGTAGAACAACAGTTGTATTATACAACAGTTAAGACTTTCTCAATCATTTAGATGCATGGCAATAAAATATAAGAATTGGCCTATCAAAATGTTTGTGTCCAGGGCCATGAAAACCAAGAACTGAGCATCAGATGCATTAGTGGCATCATGGGAGCAACAGTTAGCTAAAACGGTCACACGGAGCATTCGGTCATCATCAACGGTTATAACTGTAGATCTCACTAAAAGCTGACAAACCTTAACTATACTGGTCACAACTCTACGCCTACATATGCAATCATGATCCAATCTGATTTACCGAAACCGCCAGGAATCAGGCAAATTATTAATAAATCATTAGTTCAGAAATTGTGTAAATCTCTAATTACAACAAATCCGCATGCATGGATGTACTGCAGCTGAAAATCATGTGTGACGTTTATATGTAAGGCCCAATATCAAGCTGACAACCAGATTTTAAGCCAGTTATCTTCCAGGCACCTGCTAGGTTTAATCCCAGCTGAGTATTATCAGTACCATTTTATACTTCTTAACAATCACTAATCCAGTATCCTCGCTCTCCTATTAGACACTGTTTGGTATATTTTAACAGATAATTGCCTATGGTCACCTTAGTCATTATGACATCATAGACACATTGACTTGAGAACATAATGCAGCCAGTCTCATATATAAGCGATACAAGTCAATGGAAGATCAAACAGAATGAATTAAATCAGTATAGAGATGCCAATTAATAGTTTGCTATTGAAAGTCTCTTTCGGTAGGACCGACTCTTCAAATTGTAGTCTAGGCAACCCAGGGAATAATGGGTTAACATTCAACAGTACAAAAGCACTGGCTAATAAGAGCTACTAGCACATAAAAGATTTATTTTTTTCACACGTATTTGTCTATTATATTAATTACATTTATATGTAGTTATATTTAAAGTAGGTACCTATACAACGCACAAAATAAAAGTGAATTTATACAGTACACACCCACATACACACACACACACACTCAGTCATACACACACAAATATAATTAATATATATACAATATTTGTGTGAAATTATGTTCCTACACACTGTCAAGTACTTATGTAGCACAATTATTTTGTACGTTGCTTGCATGTTATAGAAAGCACAGGTCTATCAGTTGACATTTACAGCTTGAAAAAAATAGATTTGAGTTTGCAATTCAACAAATGTCACAGACACATCATGGCCAGAGGGAGCGATCCCATCTGTGTACATTCAATTCATTCTCTTGTTTCACTCCTTTTTCTGAAATCCCCCGGGGAATATCAATAGGAACTGATAACAAAGAATTCCACTTTGCCTTATGAAATAATGGTGACCCTATTGAAAGCACATCTCGAGCCTATGAGCAGCACAGACCCAAGAAAAAACTACCCCCCTCCTTCTCTTCAACAGCAGCGTCCAATGGGTTAATGATGCATGGAAAGTGGGGGTGGGAGGAAGAGAGTCGTGATTAAAGAGCTGGAAATGCTGCTGTAATAATGCTTTATTTAAATGTAAGAGAATTTAAAGGATCAGGGTAGAATGAAGAGACTCAGGAAATTGCAGAGTGGAGTTGAAAATGTGCGGAGGGAGGGGGGAGTAAAGGTATGAGATGTTGATAGATTGAGATAAACAGAACAGGAAGTGGCAAATCCAAGACAATCAGGTTTATTCAGTAAGGTGGTGCAAGGAGCAGTGACGATGTGCAAAGTGAAACACTGCATAGCGACCAAATAAAAATGGTCCTTCATGGATCTAGCAACAATAAACTCTAATCTACAGTATTTGCTCTGGGTGCACTTTGTACATCTCAGTCGCTCCTGGTTAGGATATAAGCCTATAGCTGCATAAACTGTATTTAACCATCGAACTTAGATTTACAATTTTGTTTAGTCAATAAGGTGGCATGACCAGCTATACCAAGCTGGCAAAAAGACAAATGATGATGTGCAAAGGGGAATAGCCTATGTTGACCAATTAGAATTAGACTTTAGATATAACTACATTAGACTAAATTTGAATTGCTATTAGTTTATTCTTTTTTATTGCCCTCGGCACTTACTACCCGAGCTGGTAAAAGTACAAACCAGCAGGGTGTGCTGAGGCTTCTGGTTCCACCAAGGCTGAGGAGCAACATGTTGCCGCATCGGCCTACAAACTTTAGACTCCACTAAAATCTAATGTGAATGTAACAAGTAGAGAATGTGTGTCAAACAAACACATGTTGTTTTCATATGTAAAAATAAAAATAATTATGTTTACAGTAATAATCGTCAGACCCAATTCTGACCTTAATTCAGTCTGGAGCAACCTAGTCACATAGACACAAACAACACAAATATACTAAAATGACCACCTTTCTTACTCACAATCACAATAACCCTTTAGCCATCAACATCACTTTGACTGGCACAACAAAAGCAGAATTAGCGAAGGTACTTACCAATCTGAATGATGTTTGGAAAATTGGGGAAATTGACCCCAAGCACTGCCCCTAGAAAGCTGGTGCAGAAGAAGGCAAAAATGTACTGCATATTTCCTTTTGCATTGGCGGAGAAGAAAGATAAGCCCTAATTCCCAAGCAAAGGTTTCTGGTTGCTGGTCATCTGGAGGGTGTAAAGCTCCCCTTGAAGTCTCTGGTTGGGTGTCCCCGCCACCTGGCCTTCCAAGCTGTACACCGCTAATTGAAGCTTTGGATGCAGCCAGCTCACAGGAAGGAGGAACTGTCAGCCTTGTTGGATTCCGTGTCTCTCTCCTTGGTGCTGAAATCAAGCTTTGCTTCTTCTTTTTGTTGTGTTCCTTTTGAATCAGTGCTTTCCCTTATTAGGCTGTGCCTGTTTCTTTCTCCATCCAGAGCTTACAATGCCGCCTTAACATCAACTGACAGAAGGATTAACTGAGCAGAGAGAGAAAGAGAGAGGTTCCTCCTCATTCACACAGACACACACTAGAACATACATTACACTCTCTGTCTCTCTCTACACTCCATCATGCTAATGTGCCTTTATTACTGTAGCCAAGCAACTGCCTCGCATTCCCCTGCCCCTCTCTCCATCCTTCTGATAGGAGCCAATGTACTGTAGCTGAGGGTAATCTCTGCATCCTCCTGTCCCTAATACACCCCCTCACCCTCCTGGAGTGTTAACAATATGTGCACCCCCGCCTCCCTCCCCTTTCACAGTGTCACACAGCATCTCCTCCCTATGGAAAGGTGTATGGTCTTCCCTATCTCAGTCATAGTCACTTTCTGAATGAAGGTAGCCACTATTTTTCCTTAGTAAAGCATGGCACAAATAAATAATTCTATTACTTGGCATGAAGATGCCTCATTTTTCCTGGTACATGTATACTGTGTACTGTATCAGTTTTCCCAATGACCCGCACCCTGCCTGTGAACTATGTTCTTTTGGTAAGGAGCATCCTGAGATCTGTGTCAATCCCCTCTTTTCTGGGACTTTTTTTTTATTATAAACTGATAAAAGGGAGCCTTGTATGCCTCATGATCAGATTGCACAGAACAACTAAAACTGTTTCTCTGTAGAAGTGGCTAGAAGAAGATTAACTAAATAAACGCCATCGTTTTTTTAGTGTGGTACCCAGCAGGGGTGGTCTGGCCATAGGGAGTCCCAGAAGATTTCTGGGGGCCGCACTGCTTTGGAGCTGGCCCGGATGCATTTTCTAACTCCCTAATTTAATCCCTGCCTCTGTAGTTTCCCCCCCACACACCCCTCAGTACTTAGTTCCACCGTACCCCACCAGCCAGGACACACTGGGCCAACATTATAGCTGTAAAGGGCCATACCCACCCATGCCACACTATATGCTCCTACAATACTAAAGCTTCTGTACCGTCAATTTAAAGAGGAACATCGGACCTAAAATAACCCCCCCCCCATCGGCCACTACTTACCTTTTGGATGGACATCCAACTGCTTCAGGGGCCAATCCTCACCTCTCTGCATGCTTAGCAGTCGGTTAATGACAAGCACGGCCTTAGCCATGCTGGTCATCGCAGCTCAGTGAAGTCTCACGGGATTTTGGGTGGCCCCATTGCATCCCATTCATGGGCACTACACAGAAGCGAGGTCATGGGATGCGCGCAGTGACTGATGGGATGCAAGATAGTGCCGTCAGTCGGAACGTCGCCGGGAAACTGAGGGACACATAAGATGGATCCCTTGGCAAGGTGAGTAAATAATGACCAAAGGTAAATCAAGAGGTGGGCCAGCAGATCAGTGAGGTTTGGGGGGCGGTTTAAGCTCCCCGGATGTTCCTCTTTAAGAGTGATCATATCCACTCCTGTCTGATCTACTCCTGCAATGCTATAGCCTCATACAGATAGATAGATAGACAGAAAGAGAGAGAGAGAGGAGAAGATGATGGATAGATAGATGAATAAATATATATAGGTAGATGATGGAAGGTAAATGTTGGGCAGGGGATTTTCTCAGCTTCTCATTCCTTTTCTGTCCTAGTACCTAGGGCGATAGAGGAAAGGCGCTACAAGAGCACTACAAAGGTGTCTATATACACGTATATAGCCCTTGGTGGCTCAGTGGTTGCCCCCCCCCAGACCCATACGCAGCTGCTACAACTGACATCATTCACCCCAGGACAGCTCATTCTCCATCGCAATACAGGTAGCATGGGTAGGAGCTGGGGGCGGCAGCATTAATCACCTAGTCACCAATGTTCATAAATAGAAACCATTATAGGTTTACATCTGGTGGCATCAAAAAGCAAGAGCCATGGTGCTAAGTTGCAGATTGAACTGTCGAGCCACTAATGGCTATAAACATACCAACACCTTCCAGTGCTGCAGAGTGGCCATCCTAGGCACAGGCCTAGTGTTGCCTTGTGAGAAATATGGCCCTATCGATGTTACACATCGCTGTCATATGGCGACCCACTGTCTATGTCACTGACATCCTGTGCTCTTTCTAGGAGTGGAAGGTGACATGGGACAATAGAGAAATAGTAAGCAAGGTTCTGTCAGGTTCGCAAGCAGATAGTTTAAATGGGTCTTCTGGAGGCTAGTGCATTTAGCTTTTACTGGGTTAGACCAATATTGAAGTGAAGGACCAGTTTATAAATCCCTCTTTCTCATCACCAAATGATAAGAGTCCCTCCACCTTATTGGAGAACATCTTGACCATAGCTGATGTAATTCACAGCTAAAAGACACTGCCCTAGAGCTTCATGGTTTTGGTTTCTTTAGCGCTGACCAAGACTTTGAAACTTCAGGGAAGAAAATTGGGATTTAAAACTGCTTTTATGTAAAAAGCCGTTGGTGTACTAATTTTATAGTTCTGGGCAAGGGATGTTCAGCTCATCTTGAATATCTTGATATCAACTTCAGGCCTTTATCTGCCCCAAGAGCATTCACATCCACTATACTGGTGGGTGTTTATATTCCCCCCACAAGCAGCTGTAAAGGATGTGCCAGGGATGTAGCAGACAAGATCTGTGAATGGGAATACAAACAGCTTGAGGCACTGGCCAAAGTAATGGCTGACTGCAGTAAAAGCCCTCAAATATGAGCTACCTACAAGAGAGGACAACATCCTAGACCACAGTTACAATGTTCTGAAGGGGCCTTTAACATCAGTATCCAGGACACCAGTGGGCCTCTCGGATCACTATCTCGTCCACTTATATCCCACTTAATACCCACATACAAGACAAGATTAAAACCATTAAAGGGACCCAACACCAATATTAAGGCAACAGTTCACATGATGGCTGTCCCTTTTGCCTCTCCCTCATTCCTGCCATGCTGGTAAGAGGCTTGAAATTTGCCCTGCCTTCAATTTCTTTCCACCAAGACCACGCAAAAGGAAGTCTAACACTACATAAGTTATTTACATATAATCAGAGACTATGAGATGCTTTCAATGGCTTATTTTACAATGTTCCCATGAACCATAAGGTGGGAGAAAGTTAGTATGTGCCTGGACAGTGACTTTAAGCCTATTATCAGAACATCCAGCGTGTGGACAGAGGAAACAAAGAGGAACTTCAGAGGCCCTGAAGTCTAAAAACGTCAAGGGCCACTCCTTGGGGCATCCCAAATTGGTATTGAAAGTGTGCAGCAGTAAACGTACTGCTTCAACTCACCTCAGCCCGTGATCCTCTTCCTCTCAGTGCCAACGGTGGCGGAGCGGCAGCGGTGTTTGAATTTGGCTTCAGCTGGGGCTACAAAAAGATGGCCGCTGGCTCCCATGAGTGAGGACACTTCTAGTGCCAGCAGGATCGCGGGCTGAGGTCAGTGCACCCTTAGATGAAGCGGGTTGATGGGCTGCTCAGCTTTTCGTGTTCGGGCTGGACGCTGAACTCGAACATGAACTTCTGTCTAAAGTCGTTTTTTTTAAGTTCGGTGCAAAGCCGAACTTTGCGGCTCAGGTTTGCCCATCTCTACTCAGTATCTGAAATGGAGAAAGCATATTGACTTGAGTGTTAAGAAAGCTCAACAAAGACTGAAATTTCTGAGACAGCCTAGGAGATATGGGCTTTTACAGTCTGTCATGTGTGCTGACAATTGTAAGGATGGCAGAAAGGATCATAGGGGGCAAACTTCCAGCTCTGGATTACCCATTCAAACACAGTATAGTGTCAAATGCAGGAAAATTCCTCAGGGACCCTGCTCAGCCAGGTCACTACTACTTCAACCATCTAGTCATTCAGTGGCGGCGCTGGTGGCCGCCAACACCCTTGACAAGGAGGTTGGTCCTTTTTAGGTGGAAACCTTTCACTATTCTAGGAGAAATGACTTGCATGGCGATAAATAGATAAATGTTGCCCTCACACACCTGGTGTTTGGTGAGGATGGCAGGGAGCAGGTTCTTCTGGGCCCAGGGTGTCCTAAGTGTGTTGGTGTGGGTGGGATGCTGGGGCCCTACCATGAGAGAGGTTTGTACTCGCTGTGCAACTGAGAAACGACACCCCAAAGGATGCAAGCAAGAGTTCCTCTTTATTAATGTCTCCAACGATGGCACAAGTACAACAGCAATACAGCATTCCAACATAGGCTGCCAAATCCTGTCTCCTTCACAGCCAAGTAGTAGCCCGCTATTCCCTGTCAGTGGGTAGTCAAGACCTTCTCAGGATTCCCACTGGGGCTTACACTCACTCACTGGCTCAAGATTCTTTAAAGGTGTTACTCTCTATCTCTCTTCTTTACACTGCTCCAAAAAATCAAAGTGGTATAGAACACTTGTTACATGGTCTCTTTTGCATTCTAAGATGAAGAGCGTTGATGGCCTCTCTAGGGCTCTTATGTCTCCTTTATTGTGTGTTGAGTTGCAAAGACTTTCCAAACTCAGTAGTAAAGCAATGTTGGACTGGGGTGTCTGGGGCCCACCAGAAGAAATGTCTTTGGGAGCCTACCATAGAGATAAATGTTTTTTAAGGATTATGCAGAGATGGCAACCTTGGAGACCAGTTTACAGGGTGATGGGTGGAGGTGTGGTTTGGGGGGTGGCTTATTCACTGCCTTTTGAGGAACAAATTGCAATTTGGTATATAAGGGTTTAAAATCCACAATGCTTACATACTAATTCTGCCCGTACTCTTCACTATTACTGTAACTGACACAAGCAAAGAAAGCAGGAAAGACCACTCACGGTTGTAATGTTGCCTGTTATTGGGATTCATTTTACCTTTTTATGCCCAGTTTGTGGACCCCCAGTCACTTCTGAGTGGATGGCCACTTTAAAGTGACCCTTTATCAGTGGGGTAAGCCCTGCCACACATACTGCAGCTTGAAGCCCAAAAACTGGCAGAGGCCCTTACTTTTACCTTTATTGCTACTAAGGTTTGCAGGGCAGGCTACCACAGTACTGTGCTTCCTTTGGCATTGCAAACCCTGCTGATTACTGGTGGTTACATGGGGCAGTCGAATAGGACAAGGGAATAGGACATAGGTAAGTATCTGTGCCTGATATTGGGCTTCCCGCTGTGCAGGACCCCCCCCCCCCCCCTTTTCTCTGCTCCAACAAATCATTGGTGGAGTAATATGCAGAGTGCCAGCCTTCATTTGCAGTGTGCTAGACTTCCACCATGAAATTCACGCACTAGAGATCACAGAAATTAAAGCAGA
This sequence comes from Gastrophryne carolinensis, assembly GCA_027917425.1. NCBI lineage: Eukaryota > Metazoa > Chordata > Amphibia > Anura > Microhylidae > Gastrophryne > Gastrophryne carolinensis. Next base: position 66,870,735 of record CM051238.1, read on the forward strand.
ACAAAAGTTTAAATATATTTTTTAGCCACTTAGAATGAGTCTTAGGTGGAAGCCTGATTAGGGATGCCCCACAGTGTAAATCCCTAAGGGAACCCCACCATGCAGCATACTCACCCCCTTCCAGGTGATCACATGTGGCATCAAGCAGAGTGGTCTGCAGCCACTGCATTGTTCCTCCAGTTCCAAGGCTGTCAGGGTATCCTTGCCACATCCTAAGGGCAAATCTAACCAACCAAACACTCAAGAGGAGTAAGAGTCAGCCAATAGTGAGGGACTCTATGGCCAGCCAATCATTTAGTGGCATCTGCTAGCCAATAGCACATGGGTTAAAGAGAAGGAAGCACATGGGGAGAAGGAAGAAATACAGGGGGTAAAAACTAGGTGACTCCCTAAAAAAAATGGGTGAGTTGGCATCTCTGATTATGAAGCATTACCTGTTGCATAATCATTAATTACATGATAGCTTGGGTTGTACAAACAACCAAAACTAAGATGACCTTCACAGAGCCCCAGGCGATATGCATCATGTGAACCAAGGTTCCCAGGGCTCTATGAATGGGGGCATCATAGATGGCAATGAGTTTATGTTCCTGTTCCCTTGAAGCCCAGTCTGAGCCAATACAATGCAAAAGCCAATATTTGTTTCTTCTATGGGGACTTATTCTCAGTTTCTATAGGTGGCCCTGCTGGCATAGCTTGTATGGTACCCAGTACTCTTATATTTTATGACTGGTCAAAGTGTATCCATTAGCATAACCAATAAAGTAAAATCACAATAGGTTTATCTGCACTCATCTCATTATTCCTTTATTGATCATTTGAGCGTGCCTAAACATAGTGGCAAGTGGATAGGTAATGACTCATGTAGTCGATTTATTGCATTTATGCTATGAAACGCCTCCCCCAACAACTGACATTTTGTAGCAGCTAATGATTATTATTTAGGTTTTGTTTTATTCCTGATAGAAATCTGCTTCTTCTCATGTGTGTGCTATTTCTTCCATGGTGCACCTATGTACATTAATATTGAACCTGTGTGCTTTATGCATTCCTCTATTGATCCACTGTTGATTTTACAGTGCGTTAGCGGTGTGCAGCAGCGACACAATGAGAGGCTGTTGGATGTATGTGATGGATGGCTGAATGGCTCCCGTTTTCTGTATATCACCGGGCTTGGAATGGCTGTGCCGAGCCCGAGCGCCAGGATGTGTGTTTTATTAAGCGTTAGAGATGTGTTGACTAGTCCTGTTACCCATCATGTGCAGGGCTGTATTGATTATACAGTTATAGGGGCTGTAGACTTGTGATTCATGTCGCGCTTGGAAAAATGAACCCTGGGGCGGATCTGAGACACAGTGATATTGGTCGCATATTATTTAAAGTAGAACTCCAGGCTAACATCAAAAGGAATATGCATCTTTGAAATGCGTTTACATATAACACGGTAAGATGTCTACCTGTGCCTCCTGCTAATTATCTAATATCTCAGTACGTCACCTACTCATCATAAGAAACAATGATCACAGCAGCAGCTTTCAGAGTCACCCAGTTCCTAATACCCTACTAGACTACAGCCATAATAACTATACTGTACATATCTATAGCCCCTGAAATCTTCCCAGCTTTGCCCCTGATAAGAGCTCTGTCATGCTTGGCTTCCTCAGACCTGTTTGCTGAAGAATAAAAGATTGTACAGTATAAAACATATTAACTGCCAAGTGAAAGGACAAAATTCCACCCACTCTTCATCCATACTATGTTGCTGCTGCTGTCCCATGGCCATTTTGTGGCTCTTACCTAGCGGCAAACAGCACTCTCTTCCCATTACTCTGTCCAATATGGAGGAATGTGTATGACTGGCATTACTAACTGTGGCCCTAACCCATTAGCCGAAACAAGAACAGCTGAGATAAAAATGGCCTTGGCCTTGGCATCCAGGGCAAATATCTTTCTCACCTAGTTTTAGAAATGGCCTGGCCTCTGCTTCTACATTCTCATCCATAGCCATGATCACACTGCAATCCTGAATGTCAGGAATAAGGAAAGGAAAGATAAGGAAACCTGTAGGTCTTTTTTTTTCTCTGTATAAGAGAGCAGAGAGTGTGGTGAATATTTTATGGTTTTCATGAAGCTGCACCCTCCACACCTGGGGCATATGTGCTTGAGATGTCTGCCTACTTGTAGAAAGCCCCTGGAGTCCAAAAGTAGGCTAGATTTCTTTACCTATTCTTGGGTCATTCAAAAACACTGTTGATTCTAAAATAGACACAGATTACAAGATACCTTTCATGTCGTCTCAACATGGTATATGCTATCCCAGAAGTGACCAGTGCAGTAACCAGGGCAGGGGACAGATTGGTCATCAGGAGAATTGACAGCAGTCCATCTACACTGCTCTGTCTCCATTTAGTTTGATATCAGTTTATCTTTTCTTGGCAGCTCCCTGAACTCATACCAGGGGGTAAGGGCTGAGGCATTCAACTCTTAGTATGCCATCATGGGGCATACACCAGGAAAAGCAAACTGGAAAATGAAAAAAATCAAGTGGTGTAAAACCTAATCTAACTATTTTCTTTCTTTCTTTCTAATCAACATATCTTTATATCTTTTCTTTTCATTCACTCTTTCTTATTATTCTTTCTTTCATCCCTTATTCTTTCTGTTCATTTGTTATTCAGTTTTCTTTGTTTCTTTCTTTCTTTCTTTCCTTCTTTCTTTCTTCATATGATATTAATTCCTTCTGTCTTTCCTTTCGTCAAGCAGAGCAGTTATGTCAAATGGGAGCCTGAAACCTTGAGCTTATTAGGAATCACATTTTGTTTGAGATCTGGACAAGAAAACTACCCTTAAAGGAAAATTACAAGCAGTGGGTTGTGGCAGACAGCAATGGGAGTCAGCCTGGGGCTGGGGCAGCCAGGGTTAGATTTTACATCCACTCTCAAGTAGGTGAAATCTTTTGCACTATACATGCAGCTTTATTACCATGTTGGTCATGACAAACTGCAAGTGTCCCACTGGGACTCCCAAGGGGCAACATCATCTTAGAGCAAGCTCTGACGTTCTCCTTCCTGACCTCCCTCCTTGCAACATGCTCCAACCTAGTACTAACTCCCAACATGCTGGACAGAGTACGCTGCTAGCCTAAGGCACACTCCAGTAAAAATAAAATGAGCCCCATATTTTACTGGTGACCGGTCAACCCATGACCATTCCAAATCTCACCCAATGTGCTTTCCGGTCAATCAATGAATGTGCTCCATGGCTGAGACCAGGACAGATAATGAGGCAGCAACAGGGGTGGTTATGGCTATACATGAATTGGATGTGGGCTACAGAAGAAGCTGCTCAGCCAGCCCTAAAGAAGTGTGGACCCTAGGGGACTTTCCCAGGACTTCCTATGGCCAATCCACCTCTGCTGCCAGCTCCATGACAGGCTTCTTCTCCAGCCATGAGGGTGATAGAGGAGTGCTCTTATATCAGGCCAATCTAGAAATACTGGGGCCAGCATGGTAGTGTATCTGAAGGCGTGCATTAAATTATGTATTTGGGGAGAAAAGTGCATGTGTTGTTTCCCATTGCAAGCAAACATTTTAAGAATATTTAAAAGCATAAGCATTGGGGTGTAAGATCATCAAAGACCAGCTTAAGTCAGAAATTTAGAGAGAAGGAGAGAGACAAAAATTCCAAAGACGGAGACAAGAAAGCGGAAAGAACATTACTGAATGACAGGAGACACCGGACCAAACTAAGATCAGGGCTAATGTTGAGAACTTGAGATATTTAGAATCATTAAAGGGGGGGAGGTTGGCCTGGACCATTGGCCTAAAGAAGACACAAAGTGCTAAGGTATTTAAACAGCAATGTATTGGTTCACATGCATTATTTATTCATACCCAAGTGGTTACAAATTGTATAGTACAGTTACAATAAATTTTCTTAGAGATATACAAGCTATCCAGCTCAAATAAAATATATTCCTCCTTGTGTATTGGGGGAGTGCTAAGTACAATCTCGACACATCCTCAAAACTGGATCTGTGGACCTGATCGTTTCCCCCAACCGCTACCTACTACAAAGAATACCGGTGGCACCAACCCCACAGTACAGACCGGACGAGCCTACCCACAGGATCTGCGGACCTGATCGCTTCTCCCAACCACTACCTACTACAAAGAATACCAGTGGCTCCAACCCCACATCACAGAATGGACGATGCCTACCCAGCTAACCCCAGGAAGCATAGCCCATTAACCACATGCAGCCCACCCAAACTGACAATTCATCAAGTGGACCTGCTTTACCCTAAAAGATCTTCCTTAAAACACATTATTGGACCATCTCCTGAGGAAGCCGCTTTCTACAGCGAAACGCGTCAAGATCACACTCACACCAAGGGAACACTACCACAACACTCAAGGAAGAATATCTTCTATCTGAGCTGCATAACTTGTAAATATTGTAACCACTTGGGTATGAATAAATAATACCTGTGGACCAATATATTACTATGTAAATACCTTAGTACTTCATGTTTTTTTTTAAGCCAATGATCCAGCCCCCCCCTTCTTTAATTAATCCTAGATAACTAGATCCACGGCAAGCATTTGTGAATGGCTGGCGCAGGCGCGCTCCCTGTTAGAGGGCAGTGGGTGTGCACCAGTCGGCTTAGATTCGCTTTGCGCACTGATTGGATAAGCGGCCATGCATGCGTCATAGGTCCCGGAAGAGGTGAGTTTGTTTGGGCGTCCGGGGGGGTTTCACACAGCATCCCCTGATCGGGGTGCCCCGGGGGTAAGGACTACAACTCAAGGTAGACAAAATCCTGTTTTTAGTTCCAGACATACCTTCACACTGGCATCACTTCCCTGGCACATATGGATGGACCGGGAAGAGAGGTTGTCAGAAACTAATATAGGGACAGAAAAGAAAAGCTAGGGTTTCCATGACAACATTGCCACACCCTCTCTCTCTGGCTCTCTCTGTAACTTTCTCTGCCCCTGCAGGATGCATCATATGTTGCTGCTTTGTGCAGCTCCTCGTTTCTTCCCCTCTTTGGTTGGGTGGCCCTCTACTGTTTACAGTGCAAACAGTAATGTGTTGTACTCTGTTAGCTATTGAGAATAGAAAAATAATGCAATTCCTTCTGTAGGCTAAGTATATGGTAAAGGTTCCCATACAAAATCATTAGGAGAAAAGCCGAGCAGCAAGAGTGAGTTATTTACAATGAGGAAATAAGGACCTCCATTTAGTAAACCACCTGTTTTTGTAGTCTTACATACTCTATGTGTGAGCCCCTGTGATCACCTCGCAATGACTCACCTTTCCAGCGCTCCCCACATCTCTGGCCTCCCTACAGCTGAGGCGCCCTCATGCACCAAGCTATTCCAAGCAGGATTTTGACTATCCTGGGTTTTGGTCCTTTCCCCGCTGTGTGACCCCCCCCCCCCAGATCTCCATAGTCAACTCACCTCTTCCTGGTCCCACTGTGCATTTAACGGCAGCGGCCACCCTCTAGCAATGCGCGCGCCCTCGTCAGGCATTTGTTAATGACCGGCGCGGGCACGCTCCCTGTTAGAGGGAGGCAGAGGATGCGGTCATAAGAGCTGCTGCTCTTAGACGCGCCATGGGACTAGGAAGAGGTGAGTTGGCTGCAGCATCCTGGGCGGTTTCACACAGCGGGGCACCCCAGATCGGGGTTCCCCTGGGGAATGGAACAAAACCCAGGATAGTCAAAACAATTGAATATCCTGGGTTTTGGCCCAGTTTAGGACAAAAGTTAAACATTTTCACTATTCGGGGTTTGGGTCCCTGCCCCGAGGGCATCCCCACTGTGTGAACTTCCACCCAGTTCGCTCCAATAAACTCACCTTTCCCCAGTCCCACTGCGCATGTGTGGGCTGTCATCCAATCAGTAGCCTGCATATTAATGACTGGCAAACGGCTCAATTTAGACACAAAGCTGGGTGCAATGAAGTAGGTGCTGCCACATCCCCTGCCTCCTTCAGTGTATGGCACATACCCGCCCCCAGCCTATCTGAATGGCTGGGCGTAGAAGCACGCCACAGCCAAGAGACATCTGCAGATGCAGCCACCAATGTTTACAATGCAATGAGAACCATGGGGAAAGGTAGGTTTACCAGCAACCCCCCAGGGTTTCACAAAGTGGGGAATCCCTATCCCACAGACTCCAAGGTCGGCCACCCAGGGTTTTGACCCGCTTTAAGATAAGGTGCAGTTACGTAAAGGGAATGAGTTAGAGCATAAATTGCTCCTAAATGTGACAATTGATAAATCTTAAAGTGTATTTCTTTGTGCAAAAATTATGTCCTCAAGGTAATGAGCTGATCTGGTATTTTGCAATATGTTGCTATTAGCAACTGTTCACCAAGTCTGTACACCAAGATCCACAAGAAGAAAGGTGAGTCCTGTACACACAGAGTGAGTGAGCTTCCTCACCTCAGCAGCAGCCATAGCAGCAGTGTTTTTTGTGTACAGAGCTCGCTTTTCTCTTCTTGCTGTACAGACTTGGTGTACGGTTACCAGTAACAAAAGTGAAAACTGCTTCTGTAGAACACACATTAAAAAAATACTAAGGGAGGATATTTAGAAATGGATAGCACCAGATAGTGCTTCGTAGCGGCAGGCAGCATCTGGTGAACGCCGGGCGCTGTAGGCAAAACCACATTTATGAAAGCAAATCGGGTGAGCGACTCCAACAGCGCCATGTAGCGTCCGATGTATTATTACAGGTGGCTCAGCGTATAGCACCGGCACTCTAGCTTCCAGAGTGTCAGGTATTAACTTTCGGTCACTGTCGCTCTCCCATGCATTTCAATGGCCATTCATTTGCTTCTGTTTAAACAGCGTGTTTGACTTTTTCTTTCTCAGATCATTGTGTGACCTCTTCTGGCTGCAAACAAACATTTTTAGAAACTTTTTTGACTTTTTATATACCTTTTATAGACCTGTCATTATAGGTCTGGCACTAAAGTGTGGCGCTACCTTTCGCTCTCTGCAGTGCTGTACTGGTGCTAGAGCGCCCAACATACATTACATCAATGTCGGCCAGGTTACTACAGCGACTGAGGTGCTCTGTTACAGCGCCCAATACCCACTTACAGCGTCTACTAGCGGTTGCTCTAAGCGCCGCTATACAGACGCTCATCTGCTGATACCTGGCGTTAGTAATGAATCAGCCTCCACATCAGCTCAGCACATTCTATGTTGTATGTTGATATAAACACCCTATCTGTTATTGTCCTGGAGAGTGACCACACCCCCTGCCTGAGAATTTGAAAAATAAATGAAAAATTTGAAATACGTTTTCTCTGCTTTGGAGGGTTCATTTTGAAGAAGAAAAAAGAGAGAAAGAAACAGGGAACATTAGTCACTGTAGGGCTATGTGAATATATGGTCAATGCATTTGCCTGGACAATACCTTTAAACTGTACAGTATGTTTTATTCCTACTATTTCTTGACATGGTCTTTATCACCCCCTCTTAGCGCTTGTGGCTAATTCTAATTGCTATAGTAGATTACTATTTTACTCCATTTTTCTCTGTAACATATTTAACCCCTTCTTACATTGCACTTAAACATAGGGTTAGTAATAGCCTACAATTACCAGTAGTACTGTGAATCATTTCTAATCATTGTTCATATGTATGCCCTGTTTGATTAACTTTTACCTAACCGTGCATATTCATTTCAGGGGACTGATGAATATTTCATTATCTTTTTATATGGCTGTTAAAAGATATTCAGAATATATATATGATTTAAAAAACATAATTAGCATGTTGAAGATTATATTACAGGTACATTTAGTCTTGCTACATTGGGCAGAATATCACTTGTGGCTTGGCAAAAGATCTTAAAGGGCCATTCCAGCCAGCATGGCCCCTTTCAAAGTCCCCCCACCCCGCACTTCCACCCTTCTAGAGCGTTGAAGCAGGGCTGGGGTTACATAAATAAAAACAAAAACAAAAGCACCGGGCAACGCCAACTTTCCTCGTCTTCCTAATGCCGCCGGACCAGCCTTGTCTCTGCACTGTGCGAACTTCTGCCCAGCCATTAACTTGAATGGGTGGGCGGGAGTGTGCATGATACTCCCGCAAACCCATTGCACGATGACAGAGCGCCGCCATCTTTTTTCACCTTCCTAGTGCCGCGCAAACAGCCTGTGCCATTCCCGCAGCACTAGGAAGGTGAGGAAAGATGGCTGCCACTGGATCCTCTACTAGATATTAGTCCAGGTAAGTCTGGTTATCAGGCCAGTGCTAGGGAAGTGTGGCAGGGTGAAGGGGACTTTAAAAAGGTCATGGTGACTGAAATGGCCCTTTAAAATGGACCAAAACTCAGGATTTTGACTATCCTGGGTTTTGGTTCTTGCCCCCGGGGCTCCCACGATCGGGGGTGCCCTGTTGTGTGAAACCCCCCAGGTCGCGGAAACCAACTCACCTCTTCCAGGGCATCGTCCAATCAGCGCACTCGGAGCCGCTGACGTCACATCCTCTAAGCCTTCTACTAAGGTCAGCAGGTTCGAGCACGCTGGCGGACGCATTCCCCGTCTAACAGGGAGCGTGCCTGCACCAGCCATTCACAAATGCCTGGCGCAGACACGCGCCCTGCTAGATGGATAGTGAGGATGCGGCCGTGGCTCACGTCATTGGACCGGGAAAGAAGGTGAGTGTATGGGGCGACCTGGGGGATTTCACACAGCGAGGCATCCCGATCTTGTATCTGAAGGAATCTTATAGCTTCCCGGGCTGATCGCTGTGGGTTTTGGTCCACTTTAAGGAGGAACAATCAACAGGGTTTCACTGTCCCTATTATAGAGGGGGATGCCCTGCTCTGTGTATCCCTGGGATTCACTTGTTTTACTTACCTGTCCTTATATTTTCATGTTACATACATACACAGCGGCTACTGCTTAATTCATAATTCAGGGAGACACAGCTGTTAGTAGTTCTCTGATTTCTGCCTCCTGAGTCCAGCTTGTTCAGATTTCTGGATGAGCACAGCAGCGAGTTAATGCTCAGACAGCCTTAGTAATTTCAGAACAACATCAACTAAAATGGCTATGAGTAAATCCTTGGGATCTTCTGGTAACCAATCTTCCCATGCACTACTTTAGTAATTCTATTGAATCTATCTATCTATCTATCTATCTATCTATCTATCTATCTATCTTTGTCATTCACTGGAAATGGCTGCTGGCTTCCTAATCTGGGCTTCTTATACAATGCTCTACTTAAAGAGGTCCTTTCACCAGGATTTTTACTATCCTGGTGTAATCAAAATACTTAAAGCAGATAGTGTAGGTCACGAGTGATCTAAGAACTCAAACACAGACTGTTTCTTCCAAAACAGGGGATGATGCAGTTTATTCAGCTAGTTACACACAATTGGTACCACAGCCACAAGTCACAGATCCATGTTTCACAAAATAACATCATGGTTCTCCTTTAGCTTCTCCACTTCTAGGCTACACATTCACCTCTTGTGGCAATATCCACAACACTGGTTCACTATCTCCAAGGGGCTAGGGGTCTCTAGACATGGGCTACACCCTACCAGAGTCTAGGCCCTGCTTTCCCAGTTTGCTGATCCTTTCAGTAATTCTTCCACCTCCATTGGGGTGCCTCATCTCTCCCGCCAGGATCTCTGTCCCAGAGTCGTAGACCCCTGCCCTTCGCTCCACAGCGCAATTCTGATGCGCTACCAAACCTCGATTCCCCCCATAACGGGGGTTTTATACCATGGCCTGCCATTTGAGTTTATACCTAACTCCGCCCTCTGTGTCCCTATTGTTAAGGAAACTCTGCCCCTTGCACTCAGTTTAAGGGAGGCCCACCCCTTTGCCCTCAAATTAAAGGGGGCCCCACATTCTTCTCTCTGGTTATAAGGATGCTCCTCCCCTTCTCTCTGATTATAAGGATGCGCCTCCTACTATCAACATGTTGTAAGAAAACATCCCAAACACGGGGGAATCAGGGGAATCCCAGGTCATCGGGTGTGGATGAGCCCACCCTACTGGACCGGTCGATGTCCGCCCTGCGCTGCCAGGACAGTCAGGCCTTATAGAGCTCCCCGAGGCATCCCTGCGGCACAACAGTGGGGAAACCTACCCGCCACCCATGACCAGACCCAAACCCTATGCAGCAAAGAAGGAGACTGGGTACGGACGCCCCCCTGTCAAGGTAAGCTACTCTCTTTCTACCCAGCTACTGACCTAGGGCTACACTGTACCTCCCTACTAACCTTTTTCCCTCTCTACCTACAGACGTGGCCTGCCACCAACTCGAATCTGGTGTGGACGACCAGGGATCCCAAATTTCCCTTCCACCACCTACCTGGTTAGTAACCACTACACAAGGCCGTTTTATGAAGAGTGCACAAGGGGCACCCCGGGGCCTCCACCACTCCACCAACCTTTAGATTATGGTCTGGTTCAGGAGGCTTTTCAGTTTTTGGTTTGTCGGGTCGTAGCCGGCAACAAAGCAAAATCAGCAGCAGTGGGGGCGTGCCTGGGCAAGCTTTTTTTTGTTTTTGCAAACCTGCAGCCAAAGTCACCACAGGGCAGGACAGAGAGTTAGAGCAGCAAAGCCACAGCCAGCAACGCTACAGTGATGGGTGCAGAGCTGTCAATCAGCGGCCGCTCTCTGCATATAAGCCACCAAGCACAGCCGCTGGCAGCTCAATGTAGGGAACAGTTTTCTGCTGGACCAGCTGGGCAACTACACTACCCCCCACCCAGAATGGCAAAGCAGGAGTTCTGGAGCAGCACGCACCCACACAAGCGTGGCACAAGGGACTCGATCTGACATTACAGTAAGTAGGTGGGTGTCAGACAACCACCAAACAGTTACTTGGAAAAAAAAAATAGTGTATCTGGGGCCTCCACCAGATTTTGTGCTCAGGGGCCTCCACTGCACTTAATCCAGCTCTGCCACAACATTAAGATGGGAATGCCCAAGTGGGACACTAGGCTAATGTTCCAGTCACTAAATCTGATTTCCTTCCCCTTTAGGCACCTGCATCCATGTTTCCTGTTCCCAGGAAAGAAGGCCCCAGAACACCCAGCTGATGCTGCACCCTTTTCTTGCCCAACCAACCCTGTGTTCCCCTAATAAAGCCCCCTTTAATTCATCCAAACACTAGTGTGGGTGTCACTTACATTTGCAACATTGGAAATAGATTTTTAAACTATATTAATGCATAGCATGCAGCTCTGTTTCCACACAGAGACTGGCATAAAGAAAGGAGAGTGTCCACACCCCCAGATTCCCTATGGTCTGCGGCATGCTCTGGCCCCCAGCCTATCTGAATGGCTGGGTGTAGGAGCGCACCTCAGCTGCAAGATGGGGATATGGCTGCAGTCTGTGTACGTGGCATGGGATCATCAGAAAGGGGAGTATTTGTGGGTAATCAGGAGCAGGGTGCTCATAAGATCCAGGGTGTCCCACCACATTACCACCCCTATATAGACTCATAGAAGAAAAGTTTTTTGATCAAAGGCACACCAAAACACAAAGGTTACTTTGCAAATAAAATATTGTATTGGGTATCAAGTGAACACATACATATATACAGATATACAAAAAAGGAATGCAAGTATGCAACATCAATAGCAAAAAAGGATACAATGGGTCGCTCTGTATAGGCGAAGGTCAAGATGTCATCAGGAACGTTTGACCACCTCAGCAAGAAAGGAGATTATAGCATTAGCACTAACATGTACCTTGACTAGACCAATTGCTGCTATGTAAAGGTAACCACATATTACCATATATCTATGAGGTGATACTGTCACGAACCTGATGAGAGGTATTTGATGCAGGCTGTCTGATGTGTCAAGAAAAATAGCCAGTATATAGGAACAATATATGTTACATGAGTAAAAGTTTCTGGTCAGTAAAACCACATATAGCCCTGCATCATACCAGGATGAGACCTACAGTACAATACATCATGCAAAACAAGAGTTAAATCATGACGCCAACATGAGATCATTTAAGCAAAATGTGGAAAAGGTTTTACCAAGTGGCAGTACAATAGCATCTGATCGCAAATAACACGCCCACATTCCGGAGCAAACGGCCCCTTTCTCAAGGCTTGCGCAAGCAAGTGAATAGAGTTACTGAAGGACCACTTCTACCATACATGCATGACAATGCCCCATCTCATGCTGCAAAAATACCTCTCAGTTAATGGCTGCTATGGGCATAAAGCATAGAAACTCATGGTATGTCCACTATCCTCTTTCAACCTCAACGCTATTTAGAAAATTTAGACTATCCTCAAGCAAAAGATATAGGAAGGTGGGAGGCGGTTCACATCAAAATAAGAAATTCAAGCAGAAACTCCCCAAAAACTCACAAGGTCAATGTTGCACGAATTGTGAAACTGATATCAAGAGTTTTTTTTTTTGTAACTTTGCCTGTTAAGATGTTTATGATTGAAATAGCTTTTCATTTAAGTAAATGTGACCTCTTAATGCTGCAGTTACAACCTATAAAATGTATTGAAATTCTGTTGTACTTAATATTTGGAACAGTGCATTTTGAGTATTTTAATTTGATAAAAAAATACAGTTATCATTAAGTTGGTTTGTTCAATAACATTTGATTTACACTGTATAATGGTTGATGAATTGAAAATTATACTGAGTGTCATTTGCATCGACCATTGAGAAAAATATCATTTGCATAATAATTTGTAATGTGGCGTAGATTTCTTTTACAATAGTTTTAATTATAATATATGCATTCAAGCAATATATAAGCTAAGAGTGTAATCATATAATAGATCATTCAAGAAACTTTCTTGTACAGAACAGCAATAACAGATGCCTTAAAGGAAGAGCAACATTGAAATCATGTATAATTATTAAACTGACTAATACTATTTTGACTAATAGCAGAAGATTATATAATGTGACGGAAAAGGAACAACAAGAACATCATCAAAACAATATTGATATCTGGAAATGGCATAATATGCATAGAACATTTAACTTCAAAATGAAAAAGTATTATACGCCGGAGGAGAAGAGAAGAAAAGGGAACAGGAGCTATTAATGTTATTCCGTAACTCGAGAGAAAGGGAAGTATGTTAGTAGTATGAGTTAGTAGCAAAAAGGATTTGTCAGATTTGAAAGTGTTGATACCAGTATTCTCATATACAGAAGATAATGTTTTGGGAGTCAGTAAGGATTGAGTGCTCTCTTTTAAGGGGCTTTACATTGTTTACCCAGGATAATAAGTCTCTAGAAGAGGGTTACCTGTTTTTTTTCCAATCCCCAGCTATCATTTGAATGACTGCTGTTAAAATGTTTCAAACCAGTGACTTCTGGGATTTGTTGTGCTGTAGCAGTCTATTTAGTAATAGAGCTAACTCAGTGGTGGGTAATAAGTTTAAAGGAAAAGTCAATGGCATTTTTGAAAGCGTATATTTTTGTGAGCCCAAAGGATTTCCTCAAAGTGTTAAGCTAATCTACGACTTTTTTTCTCTGCCTGAAAACTGTTTCCATAAAACATAAAAAAATGCTAAATATGATGTCCTTGAGGAAAGTAACCTTTTACTTCAAGTTTAGTATTCTGTATCATTGATAAGTCAGAATACTTTTTCCAAAAATTATCTTCATTATTAAACATTTCCACTAGACATGTAGAATAGATTAGAGATGAGCAAAGTTTTTAAAAGTTCAGGTGAATCTTTGAATTTCTCCAAAAAAATATAGGTGAGTCAGAACCGAACTTATAACAAACTCGCTCCATCCCCGTTCCAATGCCAGGCAATGTCTTCATCCTCTCTGTACCACACCACTCCCTGCAGAAACTTGAGATTGGAGGAAGCTGGGCGCTTTCACTGATCTCTCCAGCTGTCAGTAACAGCAGTGGCGAACGGTGCAGGACATTGGTGAAGGATTAGAGGTAAGGATGTGGGGGGGAAATAAGCCTTTTAATCGGTGTGTGCGTTTATTCTGTTTACTTCTATGTGAACTGGTAATGGGTTATTGAGACCCCTATACCAGTTCACAGGGCAGGAGGGGCTGACAAGTTACCTGCCAGAAAGTGGGTGACTTGCCAAACCCCCCCTGCCCCATTATCTGCATTACCAAAGCACAGGGGGTGCAGAAGAGCCAGCGGCCCATGGACTATGTGGGCCTTGGTCTACCTGCCCCTAAAGCTGGTGTCCAGGCTGGTTTTACTGGATAGGGGGGACCCTGTATATTTTTTATTTTTTTTTAGTATTTAACCCTTACATTTTTTAAAAGGTGTGGGGTTTCCCCTCTCCTGGAGAGTGGCACTCTATGTCGATTCACTTTTTATCTCTCGTCTATGGACAGACGTCTCTCTTCTCTAACAATTGTTTTGCTTTGATGTAATTTTGCTTAAATTCACAAGTATATTTTCAGCCCTGAAATGTATAAGGCAATTAAAAACAACTTAAAGACTTTTACAATTTTTAATGAAACAAAAACATATGAAGATATAGCATTATATATGGCCTGTCCCCTCAGTCTGCCTCTGGCTGGTCTGTTCCTTCCCCACAAACTCCAGCCATGCCCACCCTCCCTCACTTCCTTTCCAGCAACACCTTGAGCTCCAGCGAGACGTTGGGCTGTGAGCGTGCACATATGTAAATATATATATATATATATATATATATATATATATATATATATATATATATCTTTTTAATTTTCCTCACTTCCTGGGTTGCTTATGAGTCCATCTATGATGTCACCCGGCAGCTGGCATTTCTCATCCACCCCGAAACGATCAGTAACGTCTGGTGATAGTAGGAGTGAGTAGAGAAAAAAAAAATGTCATTTTTATGTGTGTGTGTTTATTTTAACTTTTAACCCCCTGTGAACTGGTAAAGGGTCCATCATGAGATCTCTATACCATTTCACAAGGCTTAAGGGGCTAGCAAGTCACCTGCGGCTAGTGGGTGACTTGCCATTAACCCCCGGCTCCCCAATTACCTGCCCAAAGTACGGAGGCAGAAGGGCCTGGGCCCACGGAGGCTAAGTGGGCTTGTAGCCGGCAGGGTGGGGGGCTACCAAAGAGCTGGCCTCCACTCCCTGTTCCACGAGCCCTACATAGCTGGTCCCAGGGGGGTTATGCTGGGTAGGGGGGACCCCATGTAATTTTTGGGGGGATTTTTAAGGGTTTACGCCCCAATTCACCTTTTCCCGATCCTACAGCACATGCAACGCCTCTGGTTCAATCAGTGCGTGACTGCGCTGACGCAAACTTATCTAGGCTCGTCTCCAGCTCCAGCTGATTATAAGTCCAGCCAAGTCTAGCCCGAGCTCGCCGGTGACCGCATCCCTGCTGCCCACTAACAGGGAATGTGCCCGCACCAACCATTTACAAATGCCTGGCGCTCATGCATGCACTGTTGGTTCTGGGGGGAAGGAGAGTTTACTGAGTGACCTGGGAGTTTCACACAACTGCTCAGAATCTGGATGCCCTAGGGGGAGGGAATCAATCGTCAGGCATGAGTTTAAGTCCACTTTAATGTAATTTCTTTAAGGATTGCTACATCTGTATTTATTTAAAAGGAATTTCTTCAAAAACCCATCAAAGGACAGCAGTTATTTTAATTCTCTGTAGCTTTCTTATTTCAGAAAATCAGGGCCTTTCATTAGACTTACCAAGTAAGCCCACATGCTTTGATAAAATAAATATTCTGACAGTTGGCTTTTATTATAATGGAAGTTAATGGAATATTAATTAAGTTACAGGAATGTTAAGCTATCATTTTCAGCAAAGCTTTTACTCTTTAGCTTGTTAGCAGTGAAATAGTTACTGTCTATCACTGTCCAACTCCATAGAATTTCTAAGTTATTAAAAATTGCCAGCTGCCCACGCATCTCATGTAACAATTAGAAGGACTTTGTGGAAGAGCTGCTGTAAATAAAGAAAAAGGGACTGTCTCTCTCAGGGAAAGAGGATCCTGATTTTGATGGATTATGGTTGGCTTTGCTTCTTACTTTTTCTGGGAAGAACTCATTATTGCTTATAGTACCTCTCTTTGCTACATCGTTGTCTCTCTTCCTCCCTTTGGGTGGTCAATGACAAATGTTTTACAAATGTCGACAGTTTCTAGACCAGTTATTCAATGTAGTCAAGTAGGTGACATCATTTATGGTGGATATGTTACAGCAGGAGTGTCAAACATAAAAACACGGTCCAACTATGCTAGCAAGATAGTTTTAAAAGGTACCTTCACCCTATTAAATGCATCTCTGCACCTACAAACCTTTTCAACTGCCCCCAGTGAGTGATACTTATTATTCATGGACAGACCAATAGTCGCAGGGAACAATGCGGCAGTAGAAGGTGGAAGCACATATAACGTTTCCTGTTATTTCCAATCGGGTAAAATCTATCACTCACTGAGGGCTGTGAGGGAGGAGTTTTGGATTAATAAAATGTACATAATAAGGTGCAAGTCCCAGTGCCAGCTACATAAGTCTCATGTAGCTGCCTCTCCCACCGTTAAGTGCCAGCTTCCTGAGATTTATGTAGCTGACTTTCCCCAGCCCTAAAATAAAAGTATAAAAGTTAAAAACTCACCTGACCCCTCGATCTATCCAGCTGAGTCTTCTCTTCACCCGCTCCCCCCTTCTGTGCCGCTGGCACTCGCTGCTAGAGGAAAATGTACTAATCTCCACCCGCGATGCCTCCCGCTAGTCTCCTCTTCACCTGGCGGGGGGGGGGGGGGGGGCTGCGATCCCAGCTTCTGCCATGAGGAGAGGGACCAAAATAGGCCCGCTTACCCTGCTTTCACTGTTGCTGCCTTTAGCACCACCTTTTGTGGACGGGCAGATGTTGTCATTCCGTGACGTCATCCCACTCACAGCCCGACAATCCTCATATGCCGGTGATCGGTGGGGAGAGAGTGGAGGGGCAGGGGATTTTGATCCTCTGCCTCCCCACCCCCTTCTATCGATCACTGGCATTCGTCATCGGATCGGCGTGTTAAAGTGGCATGGGTCATAGGGATCAGAGGTGGGCAAAACAAAAAATTAAAAAAATAATAAATGTGGTGTGTTTATTTTACAGTTAACTCTTTGTGAACTAGTAAGGGATCCATGAGACACCTATACCAGTTCACAAAGCTTGGAGGATTGGCACATTATCTGCCACAAGCGGGTGACTTGGCATTAACCCCTGGCTGACCCGTTACCTGCATCCCCAAAGCCTATGGGGGCAAAAGAGCCTGGGGGCCTTGAAGGCTATGCGGGCTTGTAGGAAAGGGGGACCCTATGCCATTAAAAAAAATAAGTGTTTTTAACCTTTTATTTTTTTAAGCATGGGGTCCCCCCACTTTAACTCTTTTTAGTGTGGATAGTAAGTGTATTTCTTTGTAAATGTTATAAAGTGCTCAGAAATGGGGGGCTACCGATAAATATGTGGTACCATTGTAATCAGGAAAAATTGGGCTTTCACACGCAATATGTTTTTTTTAGAATTAAATCAATGTTTTGTTTAAAATAAACGAGAACATTTAAAAATATATATATTTTTAACTTTTTTCACTCAGAAATATTTAAAAAAACACTGGAAAAAATTTTTCCTGGAAATTTATGAAAACACAGTGTAACCAAAGAATTCTTTGGGGGATTGCTTCCAGCAAGATGAGCCCACTACAACAAACTGGGTACACCTAGAAAGCTTGGTGTGTATACTTTCAGGGAATATATGGTTTTTCAAATGTAAAGGGTTGTTTTATTTGCACGGTGCACACTTTGTCTGCATTTTCAAGTAAAGTTACTCTTACGTGCATGCTTTACTTTGGAGTGTTTGCCCACTCTTCCCTTGACAGTAACTATGCATGTTGGGTATTGTTCTGTTCGGGAGACCTTTCTTTTTCAGATTTAACTTGATTTTCTTGTTTCCATATCTTTTTTCAGGAGAATAAGGCATTGATTCTGCTTTTTTTTAATTTACGGATTCAGAAAAAAATGCGCCCACATCAACAAGCCTGGTATGCCTAGAAAGCTTAAGTAGTATAGAGAATATTCACTTTGTGGTAGGAGATTTCAAATGTAAAGGGTTGTTTTTCTTGAAAAACTGCAAGGTGTGCATAGCAGTTTTATTTTATCTGAACATCTCCTAAAGTGTTGTTTGAGTTTGGGGGAGTCTCAGGAAAGGGTGTCTACCAATACATTTGGAGTAGCGTTGAACTGGGAGAAACAGGGAGGGATGTACCGGTAATGAATGGAAATGAAAATTAAAAAACAAGTCTGTTGTCTTTAAAGGGTTTAAAGTTCTGAGGGGGATCATATCACTGGGGCACAGACTTTTCTTTAGAACTTCACTCAGCAAACGTACAACTCTGGGACTGCGGGAGCCATAGGAAGGGCTTGAGGTATTCCAGCTCTCCACTTTGGGTCTGATTCTGCATTACCTGCATGCAGCATATTTCATTAAGAGCATTTGATGGGATTTGCTCACTTTTGTAGTTCCTAATTCCAATCCCCCCCCCCCCCCCCACTGCATGTCTCTTGAGTCTCTCTTTTCTGGCAAAAGTTTACTCCTCAGCCAAAACACCCTAGGCAATGTTACGCCCCTGCAATGCTATAGCCTCAGCATCATGGCTCTGGTGGGCCACAACCACCCCTTTAACATGATCCACCCAATAATACCAAAACTTAAGAACCATGACATTCAGAGTGGCCATAATCACCACTACAATAGCAACAGCCACAAATTGCACTTGTTGCCCGGCTTGGAAGCACAATGAGGGTTGGAGTCAACTAGATAGGTGGGGGTCAATAGCTGGCCAGGGTGAAATCTGATGGCTTGTAGTCCTTGTTGTGCTTTCTTCATCATATTGGTGATGTGCTCAGAACACGCCAGGTCTTGGACCATATGGACTCCTAGAAAACAGAAATTTGACCTGCCATCTACTGGGTTTGTCTTTATCATGAGGGGGTGCTTTTTCTGTCATCTATTAACAGCTACTTAGAGGCCGATTCATTAATAGCGGCAGGTAGCAACAGTTGAGCGACTGTAGCTGCATTTTCAGAGCGCCCGCTAGTAGTCGCTGTGCATGGCCGTTGTTCTGTAGTTGATAGCGACTCAGTCGGTTTTCCGTAATGTTGAATATTGGGTGAGGAGTCGCTATTTGACAGGTTCCGCGTTGTATGGGAGCGCATGATAGCGACTGGCTCCCACCATATTCTTTAAAAAATCACGCTCAAAAAATTCTCGTGCTGGCGGCAATGGGTTAAAAGTAGCTTTTTAACCCCCAAACAACCATATTTTTGGAAACCAAAAAAAAACATGTTTTTTAAATAATTTGGTAGTATGAATACATTAATATCAGACCTGTAATATCAATTCTGTACAATTTTTATCTAAAATGGCAGAAGTGGTCACAGAATTATTCACATTTAAAAAAAAAAAAAAAAAATTAATAACAATTAATTATGAATATTTAGGATTGTTCCATTGAAATGCATTGGAGAGCGCCAGGTAGTGAGAGGTCATACCTGTCGCTGTTCAAGGTCGGACGCTGGCGCTGTGGGCTGAGGCTGGAATAATGATGAATGAGTGGCTATATGGCGCTATCTCAGTCGCTAAGCAGGATTGGCTTGATAAATGTGTGATTGTGGTGGGGAGCCGGCGTTCTCGTGGCGGGGCCCGATATTACCGGCCGCTCACCAGTCGCTACCTGTCGCTATTCCATCATAAATAAGGGCCTAAGTCTTGCTAAGGTTAAGGTGGAGGCTGTACTCCTGGTACCAGCTCTCTAGGTTCTAAAATTTCCTCCTGGTAATTGTTATCCTCCTTATTATCCAAAAGCACCCCCACTACAGCAATAATCTGTAAATTTGACAATGGTGGTGTAGCCTGCCTTGGCCACACAGTCATGTGCATTTAGTGAGTACAGTAGGGGGCTCAGTTCACAGGACTACTTGGGAGCATCTGATGCTTAAAACTGGGTCTGGTCTTTCCATCAGGAATTCAGAGATCCACTGGTAACAGCATGGACACTGTCCCAGATTCCCCAGTCTAATGGTAAGTTTGAGGGTATCAAGGTGTTGAATGCTGAGCTGTAGTCAAATAACACCATAATAATGAAATTTCCTCACCAGCTGTTGCAGTATAAAGTGGACCAAAACCCACCATGTCCGGTGCGGGGATCTTTAAGATTCCAGGGCCAATCGATTCCCTCCCCCTAGGGCATCCAAAATCGGGATGCACCAGCTGTGAGAAACCCCCCAGGTCACCCCATACACTTACCTTGTTTCCGGTCCAACGGTGCATGCGTAAGCTGTGGCCTCATCCCTGATATCTCTCTAGCAGGGCATGTGCCCGCGCCAGGCATTTGTGAATGGCCAGCGCGGGCACACTCCCTGTTAGACGCCTTCGATGCCTTAGGCGAAGGTTAGATGACGTGACGTCAGTGGCTCCGAGCCCGCTGATTGGATGAGCGGCCATGCATGCGCCGTAGGACCGGGAAGAGGTGAGTTATGTGCATGCTAGCTGCAATCATAAGTCTTACTTGTGGACTATAAAGGCTGCATGAGAGCATGTCATGGCATCATTAAATTATTTGCAAAATATCAACAGGATGAATTGCCAGTAGTAATGTTATAGCAGGCAGAGTTCTCAGTGGGGAGACTTCACTATAAGACTTTGGAAGCAATCCACTTTTCTGCTTGCATTCCTGTTTTTTGATGAATTGTTGTATTTTAATATTCAGTTGACTTCTATTAAATACGATTTTTCATTTGAAATTAGTGGCTTTACTCTAACATTCCATTTGTGACCATTACATGTCCACACCTTGGCCAAAACAATTTCTAAAAGACAGAGAACACGTAGTATAAAAAATGAACCCCCATCAACTTTCATCTTTGTCACAGTGATTGCTGGTCCAGTCTTACTTGCGAATGTCTACAGCAATAACAATTCACAAGAAAAATAAACCCTGGGAAAGGGTCTACTAGAAGATTTTATTATTAAACAAAGTGAGCTTGACATTGCCAATAAAAATGTCAGCCATTGAGCGCTTAAGAACAACTAAAGACAACAAGACAATTATATAGTTATTATAATACATTAGTTAATTGTGTAATATATATATATATATATATATATATATATATATATATATATATAGTTTATTGAAGTAAAAGTTGACATTCTCTCCGGAGACCAAGTGCTGGGCTAAACTAAAAATTAGGGTTTCCAAGGCATCTGTTGGTCTGTGCCACCTACAGCCAAATCTGGTTGTTTGCACAGGTCCCAATTCAAGAAGAGATCAGGGAATGGCAATGTAAAGTAAAAGAAGTAGGAGGTACTAGCCTCTTTCCTTGACCCTAATATTCCTTGACCTTTTTTCAAGTTCCTGACAAATTAACCTTTATTAACCATTTTAAGTACAAAAGTATTGTCTCAGCCCCTACTACCTGGCCATGTTTGCTTTTGCCTGGTTATTGGAAAAAGTTGCATTCCTTGATGGATACCTTCGTCCATGACCCAAATGTAATTGGAACAAAACTAAGGACCGTGTCTTAAGTACCATAATCCAGATCCATCCTCAATATTTGTACATACCCATAGACTTTGCACCATGGATAAGTTAAAAATATCTGAACCACCTGAGCTTCTGGGCAGAGCCTCAGACACTTTGAACATTTTCAGATTTATAACCTTTTTTTATCTTCACTGCTCAAGATTCAGGCTGTCCATACTCTTTCTGGAAGAACCCAAAACATTCTTGGCCAAGCTACAGTATAAGGTTGGAACTCTATCTGCATGACAAGCTCTTAAGACGTATTTGTTACAGTCACTTCTAATGACAGCTGGTTGACTGGCTGAAATGTTCTTTAGTCTCTATTGTGGGGTAATCCAAAAGATTTGGAAAGGCTGGGGTCATTCTGGGGAGGCTTCTTCAATGTGGGATATCTGTACACTGAGTGATGAGAGTCTCAAAGAGGCCGGTTAGGCCTTCCATCTTAGGATTCTGCTTTTGTTTTCACATTTGAAGAAAAAAGACTTTACTCTTTTCAAAACGTACTGCACCTTACCCATAGATCTGCTCTATTGCAGCAGTAGATTATTTTTTACTTTATTTTGTTGGCTGCAGAGTTCACTGGTATCCACATTTGCATTTTGAAACTTTTTTAAAACAGTGAACCCTCCCCTGACCCCAAAACCCTCAACAGTGAATAGTTTGTTTTTACATTGTAATGCATTGTAACATTTCCTGGCCGCTCAATTAATTATTTTTTAATACAGAGAGCCTTGTCTTAGGTACCCTCCTAGTTCCCTCCTAGCCAAGAAACCAGATCCCATGTTCTTCCCCAATGTAGTATTCTCATGGCTGTGGAAAGGACACGTCAACCCTCATTACCTGCCCTAACAATACTAAAGCTTAAGTACTATCAAGTTGGCCATATTCACCCCTGCCCATGACCTGTCCCTGCAATAATAAAGCCATAGCATTGGAGGGAACTGCGAGGTTGGCCAGGTTGACAAAATCCTACTATAATGTTTGGGCCCAGTCTGCCACTGACTGGCACCCCTATTTAATGTCTGCTACAAGGCACTTTTATAATGAGTTATGCCTCTGCAGGTGCCCTTTAAAGTGGCAAAATATAGGCAATATTATATATAAATGTATATTTAGATTACTGCCAGGACATGCTCTTGTGCAAGAAGCCTAACCCCCCCAAATGCTTCCTGGATGCTGCAATTAGGAGAGTCCTCCGCATGTTTACACTCACTGCTTGTATTTAGTTTACTGCAGATGGAAAATCCCGATGTGTACACAAGCACACAATGGTCATTTATGCACACATTTTTATATATATATATATATATATATATATATATATATATTTCCCAAGTGGTGGCTGCTTTGCCATTAGACAATGCTTCCTGCCGCCCTGCGTCATGCGCACTCATCCAGCAAACCCCATTGGGCACTGGTGGTCATGTAAGACACTTGAATGCTGTAGGAGTGTCTTAATCTGTTTACCCAGAGGGGCATCTGGAAAGGCAATGCTCCTGTGGGGAAAGTAAGCAGAAAGTAAGCAGTCATTCTTGACTGGAGTTTCTCTCAAATGCATTCCTGGGTATAATGATGTGTGTTCCAAAATCCATCGTGTTTCAAATCGAATTTTGGCATGCAGTTATTATACATTACAGCTTAAGAACAAAGCCAAATCTGAATCAAAGTTGTTAGTGCAATGTTTATTTGCAGCTTGTTTGCAGAGTTATTTATGTAGCTGTTAAATGCTGGAGCTGATAAAAGATTACATAAAAGATATTTATCCCTGGCTCTAGGGCAGAACAATATAAGTATGTATATATGTTAAAATACCATTCTCTATTCTGCTAGCTGGAAGCCACCAGGAAGACAGCTTTGTGAATGTTTTGTTAGCTAAATTGAGCTAAAATTAATTGATCTGTATAAGCCATCGCAGAATGCATTGTCACTTGCTTTGTTTTCATTTCATATCATCACTAATTGGAAAAATACCATGTGCTATGCTTAGAGATTTTACCACCAGGTAATGATGGAAAAACCTTTTCTAGCACCAAAATCTAGACAGACATTTCTGTTTGTACTGTGGGGGTGGGTGCTACAATTGGTTTGGCTCTCCTTTTGCTGTCCACAACCCCATTAGTATGATGCAGCTCTGCTTTGAGATGTATGCCTGGCATAGGAAACCCATAATCTGTGTAGGTTGGCATCATTTGTTCAGATCACATTAAAGGATGGTCTTTCGAACTGACCTCCAATCTTCGGTGGAGGTCTTAGGTGAGTGATAGAAAAAAGCTGCAGGGGGTAAAGGGCAGCAGCAGAGGGTTGAGGGGTTAGGATTGTTGTAAAGGACAGCAGCAGGGGGTGTAGGGGTTAGGTGAGTGGTAGAGGACACTGTCAGGGATGGGGGGCTTAGGTGAGTGGTAGAGGACATGGTCAGGGGGTTGAGGGTTTAGGTGAGTAGTAGAGGACAGCGGCAGGGGGTGGAGGGTTTAGGTGAGTGGTAGAGGACAGTGGCAGGGGGTGGAGGTTTTGGTGAGTGGTAGAGGACATGGTAGGGGATAGAAGACAGTGGCAGGGGGTAGAAGACAGCTGCGGGGAATGAACACACGGCAAAGGAATAGATGACAATGGCATGGAGCAGAGGACATGGTAGGGATAGATCACGGTGGTAGGGAGTAAAGGACACATTAACGGGTAGATGGGGGAGGGGGTTTCGCACAGCAGGGCATTCTAAATCAGATAGGCAGAGTCAAAATCACAGGATTCGGTTCATTAGAATGCATCCTAGGCAGGGCCGTATTTAGGGTTCATGCTGCCCTAGGCACTATTTGTGCGTCCGCCCCCCCCCCCCCCAACCAAGTTGGAGAGGTGGAGTGAGCATAACAACCAGTAGAGGGGGCTACAACAGCGGAGTAAATGGGGGATGCAGTGAGAGAGCAAGTCAGCTAAGCTGGTGGAGACTGAAACAAGGTCTGCAGGGATCAGTAGTGAGTAAGTGGAGTTAGTTCATCAGTGTCTGAGGAGGTGCTTGTTGTTGTTGGTGTGTGTTGTTGGCAGATGCCCGCACCTGCGTAAAAAAGCACTGTTGGCACCTGTGATCAGGGGTGAACCTAGCCTCTCTGCTGCCTGAGGCAATCTTTAGTTGACAAGCTAATTGAAAAATACCACTAACTCCAGCTGCCTAGACTACAGATATACTCTGCCCAGCATGAGAACCTGCACAGAAAAACACTTAATTCGCCCGGATCCTAAGAAATCACAGAATGGGGCAGACTTGTCACCAGAGGGTTGCAGGTTTGAATCCTGGTGCTCTGAAGCAAGGTACCTAACCCCCCAACTGCTCCCCAAGCGCCATAATTAGGGCAGATCACCACTTCGGGGATGTGTACACCCAATTCATGGATGGGTTAAATGCGGAGGAAGAATTCCTACGTGTGTGCCATCTATGCCCCAGAAAAAAGAGATCACAGAATAAAACAAGCCCAATGAAATCACAGAATAAATTGTATCCAGATATAAAGCAGTGAACCTTTTTTTGAAAGTCACCAGCCAAACTATTTTTTTACCTTTAGTTGAGTCAAGAGTCAAAACTTTCGTAGTTTGGTTGTTCGGCAGCTTTAGGCTCCTGATGCAAGAACAGAGCCCACAATTAATAGGAATAGTACAAAAAGATCTACCCAGATCCCACAATTAATAATCAGAACCCTTAATACAACTGTTGGCTTAGCCAGTCAGTCAGTGCAGTAGCAACCCTGCTCTCACAGGGATTAGCCAGCAGAGATTCAGTTGTAGCCACCGAGTGCAGGGGAATGGTCACCTGTCGCAGGCCAGCCAGCCGGTGGTTCCAAGTCTTCTATTTATTCAGAATAGATAGCTAGGTGATTTAATCTATACTGAGTTACTGGAAGCCTGTGCATGCACCACGGGAGCTAGTCGAGATTTTTGGCATTCCTTGAAGTTTCAGGATGCCCCAGTAAAGGGGTGCCAAAGCCTAGGACTGTTTTAACATCCCACACATAAAGACAAAGTGGAACAAAACCCTGGTATCTGACATTCCCGGTTTTGTTCCATTCCTTGGTGGCATCCCAAACTGGGATGCCCCGCTGTGTGAACCCCCCCCCCCCCAGGATGCCAGGATTTACTCACCTTTCCTGTGTCCAACGGCTCATGCGTGTCTTTTCTCCACTGAGAGCTATTTGCTATGACTATGCCATTTGGCAAATGGCTCTCATTGACAATGGAGAGTGCAAGCAGCTACATGACCAGTGGCGTGCACGCTCCTGCCCCAGTTTATCTGAACAGTTGCGGCAGATGTGTGTGCACAGCCTGAGGATGCAGGGGATTGAAAACAATGAGAGCGGGGCAGGGCTGGGCTGCACTGGGCTGGGCTGCACTAGGCTGCGCTGGGGATTGGTCACACAGTTGTGTCTGCTGCCTATTGTGGCGGCAGCGATGGGTGGGGGGTGGAAAAAGAAAGCTGTCCAGCGCCCTCCCTGCATCACCGACCAAGAAGGGAGCATCGTTGCATGTGCTGGATATTGGCCCTGTTGGCTGGATCTGTTATGAGTATTCATGCTATAGTTTTTAATGCCCTCTCTGCTTTTTTGGGGGTCGTACATACCATAAAGACAAAGGAGGAAGCAGGTATTGGGCCCCTGGGTAAGCTAGCTCCTCCTGCCTTACAGCATCGGTGGGCCAGGGTCCTGCCGCATTATGCTGTGTTGCCTCATTGTCTGTAGAGGTCGGGGCCATTGGTTGCACCAGACAGAACTAAGACACCACTACACTATTTCCCCCTAGGGCTCTGTGTATGGAGTGCCAAGGGAAAAAGTTGCTGGCATCTTAGTTTCATCCTGTGCAACCTACAGCCCTAACCCATGGCACTTCCTGCAGGCAGCTTGCCGAAACTGGATCGCACCAATGACAAAAACAGAATAAAAAAAGCAGCATAGTACAGTATATCTGTAACTCTTTTAGCTATGTGGCCCTGTCAACCCTCTTTCCTTTCTCATCAGTTGCAAATCTGTCTGGTTTAGTGGTCTTTTCTGAGCTGTGCTGTCGGTAGGGGATTCAGATAGGCTGGGGGCGTGATTGCTCCCCAGACTACAGGGAAATCTTGGATGAGTCCAGCGAGCCAGTCATGTCAGCCGGCAATCGTGAGATCAGGCAACTGGAGATTTCAAAAATGCAATTTGGGTGTGGCCTAGGCAGTGGAACTACCATTTTTTTTTAAATTGGGCTGAGCTGTCCTCCTTGCTCAAGGTACTCAGATGGTGCTGGTCAACTTCAATGACATTCAGACTCTGGTTTTGCTGAATCTCAAACATTTTAGTTAGTTCAACCAACTGCCAGAAGCTGGACAGATTTCCAAAGCACAGTGGAGCTGCTGGATCATGTATATGTCATTGGCCAGTGTTACTTGCTCCTCTAATGTGTGTATAATGGTTTATACTTGTCACATTTTTGTATCCATTTACATTAGAATAAGGAATTTATGACTTGCTTAAAAATAAATTTGAGTGCTGTAAAAAAAATCTGCTTCTTTTACCGTATTGCTCTCCAGAGGAGCATAACATGCCTCCTACCAGCCGACATGCAGGAATTATTGGTCCCTGAAGGATAAGCCAGTCTTTTCTGACCTGTGCTGTTGGTAGGTGATTCAGATAGGCTGGGGGTGTGATTGCTCCCCAGACTACAGGGAAATCTTGGATGCGGCCAGCGAGCTGGTCATGTCAGCCGGCAATCGTGAGATCAGGCAACTGGAGATTTCAAAAATGCAATTTGGGGTGTGGCCTAGGCAGTGGAAATGCCACTTTTTTAAAATTGGGCCAGTACCGAGCTGGCCCTCTTTGCTCAAGGTACTCAGATGGTGCTGTGACATTCAGACTCTAGTTTTGCTGAATCCCAAACATTTTAGTAAGTTCAACCAACTGCCAGAAGCTGGACAGATTTACAAAGCACAGCGGAGCTGCTGGATAATGTATATGTCATTGGCCAGTGTTACTTGCTTCTCTAATGTGTGTATAATTGTTTATACTTGTCACATTTTGTACCCATTTACATTACAATAAGAAACTTATGACTTGCTTAAAAATAAATTTGAGTGCTGTAAAAAAATCTGCTTCTTTTACCGTATTGCTCTCCAGAGGAGCATAACATGCCTCCTACCAGCCGACATGCAGGAATTATTAGTCCCTGAAGGATAAGCCTGCAGAATTGGTATTATGTGGTATTAGGCATATGGCTAAATACATGCCCCATTACTGTTCGATAGACACATTTACCTTCTGTAATCAAACTCTAATAATTATGCAGCCATTACAAGTATTAGTTATTAGCAGAGTCCTTTTCAGGAATCACAGTCCATCATCCTTGCTTTTAAAGCACAGCTGAGAGCACTGGAGTAATGAAGCGCTGCATTGATTTTCTGTACATTTGGTCGCCTGGTCAATTTAAAGACAATTGGGGTTAAAGGTTGTTCCGGGACAGTTGTATTTTCAAGCAGGCAGCCCAGATTTAAGTAGCCACCTGTAAGGCTGAAGGATCACCACGTTCATAGTTTCTGAAGACAGGACATGTGGTTAACCCCTAACAGGCCTAGAAAAAAAATACATTAGCAGGGACAGCTCCAGACACAAAGCAGAGATTAGGGATGAGTTAAACCATACCGTAGTTGTGGGGTTCGAACTGAACAGTGGATGTCCCGTTACCCGAAAACAGACCCAGAGTCTGAGCCAGCTGAAGTTGGTTTGTTCCAAGACTGGTCGGGGAAAAGACCTACCTTTACAGTGGACCAAAACCCAGGATTTGACCCCAGTCGGGGGTGCCCAGCTGTGTGAAATCCCCCAAATTGCCAATGCCAACTCACCTGTTCCCTGTCCTACAGCGCATGCATGAACGCTTGTCCAATCAACGCTCTCAGAGCCACTAATGTCATGTTGTCTAAGCCTTTGTCTAAGGCCAGCGGCTCCGAACCATATTTTTGGCCATATGGCCTGAATAATATGTTAAGCCTGGCTGCCTTAGAACAGGTGAAACTATAGTAAGGCCACAACCCTAACTTTATAGGTTATAGAGGGGTCCTGTCTCTATACACATACACAATAATATATATATATACATATATGTGTATAGAGTATTTATGTATCAAGTGTAAAAGTGTATCATTTTTATTTGGACTGAAGAATGTCTTTCTAGCAGTAATGAGTGGACCCATGGATGTTCGGGTTTGCTGGGCGCAGGTGAACAAAAGAAAAATCTTTTTATTCAAGACCAGATTGTGCTGGTCCCACCTCTAAAACCTATACCGAGAATGAAGCCCCCATAGTCCCCCTGCACTGCCCCGTGCCTTTCATCACAGGTACTATGGCACTCCGTGTAAGGACACCTTGTTATGCTGCTCTTATCTATACCGCTGTGACGGATTTTTAACTAGTTTGGAATAAGACAAGTGGTGAGTGACCAGCCAAACTCACCAATACCTCCCCGCTATCAATATGGAGATAGGCCGCTCAACAGAAAAGTAATCGTATCAATGTGCAAAAATTATTATGCAAAAATTATATACAAAAGATTTTATTATAAGCCAAAAGACAAAAACACATACATTTAAAATACATAGAATGATTAAAACCCCCTGTGTGGGGTGTAGCAGGGCTTATATGGACTAATTACAAGGTGCAAAATATCTATGAATATACACAATTAATTGTAGATGTTAAACAAGTTATTTACACTAGTGTATACAATACCATACATGTTATATTATTTAGCATTATCCATATAAGATGGAAAATTTATTGAATGCCACGGGAGCTATCCCTGAGAAACTGTGAAGTGTTATAATAGTGCTAAGAGCATGCAGCAAGAAAACCGTGAATAAAGAACAGCGTGATGAAAATAAGACAAAACAAAAGGAGGGACAACACTGTCCCAATAGTGAAAACACAAACGCCAGTGAAGGCTTAAATGTGCAATGTGTCTACAAGTGCCAAAGGATAAAGGATAAAGAAAAGGGATAGGTGCCCGGGCATATGATTATACATTTATATCAATCTCAATTGTTGTATAGGGTATTGCATATACACAAGAGTAACCACAGTGCGCGAAGTGTGCAAGCTCGCGCTTTTAAATATACAAGTAAATACAAAGTCAATACAAATTAATGGAAATTATCATAAAACAATGTACATTACCAAATCATGCTGTCCAGGTCCTCCTACACCCTCACACTGCCATCACTGACGCGTTGCGTAGCCAAATGTCCGGCCACTTCATCAGAGTGTGGCCTAACACCATCTATCCTCCCTTATATATGGCCCCCTTAATTGCTGATTCCATATCCTGTGTACTGTTTACCAAAAGACCGCCAAAATCTAGATAAAGGTGAGGGAGGAAGTGAGCCGACTGAGCCCTATGTGTGTATACTTCCACCAGGGCCTAAAAGCCCTTTACTAATTATGGCCACTACAATACTCGTTTCTAGTTTGCCACCTGAAAGCCCTGTCAGATCGTGTTAAGGTAGCGTCCTCCCAAACAAGTCTAAATGTCAGGATGTATGTGTGAAAAGAGACCTCATAGCCTCGTAAGAGGGCTGGCTAGATTACTAGTGATGACCGGAGTGCGCGTGCGCAGTTGGATAGTGCGCGCGCGCACCGTCCCGGGCCGAAAATATGTGTGTCAGACCCCATGACAGGGGCTGGCTGGTCATGTCAGCCAAAATGCGCGTGCGCAGGATGGAAAATGCGCACGCGCCCCGCCCCGGGCCACCCGAGTCTGGCGCATGCGCAGAAGAAATAAAGAGGCCAGACGCCGGCCCAACGGTAACCATGGTGAAGGGGAGGAGTGCGCACGCACTATACCAGGCTCCACAAGACTGACAGCCTAGATGTGCGTGCGCATAGCAGGGGACCGGGCAACGATGCCGTGGAAACTAAGTATGGAGTGTCAGCGCCGCTCTAAAAGCGGAGATGGAAGATGGAAAAGGGGGAAATAAAGGAGGGAGGAAGAGGGTGACTGTATGGGCATATGGTGCATATATGCAATATGCAGAGATAACAATAAACAATAAACATAAATAAAAATAAGACTTATATTATATAAAGGCTAATCTAACTAAGAATAATTGAGTATTTTGCACAAGTAAATGGAGAAACAGGTAAGTGGATCATTATTATAAGACGATTACTTGGGTCATACAATTTGATGGTGTTTTGAGGTAAGTAGTCCAATCAGGATCCATACCAAGGGGAATTATTGTGCCTCTGTATGGGGACTGTGTGTGCTGTATCATTTGACATTTTCTTACAGCCACCCTTACTTGTTTCTTGCTTGCACCTCTGTAACATCTTTCAATGACCAATTGTGTGTTGCCAGTATTGGAACACATCATAACTTCCAACCTGCACCTCCAGCCAGGAAAATATTCTGATATTACAAGGAGTCACAAACTAAGATGATAGGTGTCCAGGGTCCTGAGCGGCATAATCCACTAGTGCACTGGTGCGAAGGATATATGGTCCATACCTGTGCACCCATATATGATGTGCACATATATATATCATGTTGTCCTTTGTATTTGGACTGCTCCCCACTTCATGGATGCTATAATTCAATGTGTGTCCGAAGGACCCAGGTTTCCAAATTCCTTCTCATTCACATCAGTTGTTCACCAGACACTTGCAAGATGGTGGCATCATATGTGCATCGAGATCTAAAGAATATAAACACATAACTGTGAACAGAATTGTAATTACAAAAGCCACAAAAAGCCACAAAAACCACAACAACAATATGGACCTGGGTCTAATGCCCTCTATTGAATTCTGTGGACAGAAGAGCAACTACAGAAGCCACAACAATAATATTGTAAACAGAAGAGTAACTACAGAAGCCACAACCATAATGGTATGGGCCTAGACCTAGTGCCCTCCGTTGCAGAGGTGAAGCAGTCAACTAGTCAGAAGCTATCTTCAAATGACCAAATGGCATTAGATCTATTGAGTCTGCAAGTTGATCCCTTAGATTTGCAGACTAATCAATATAAGCTAATTATGAACCAGTGTTCATAAACTAGTTTGGAATAGAATGGACTTTTAATTTGCTCTACTACTATGTGGCTGGCTTTTCCTATGATCCTGAGATCACTACCAAGTTTGGAGGTGAGCGCTCTAGCCTTTGCCTGAGTGGGGGGCTGCATTTCCTGTCAATGAGCTGGCACTTCTGCTATTGAATCTGTCTGTTTGCTCAGCCGTGCTCAGACTGGGACATTTGCCAAATTTCTTTATTGATTATTATACCACAGCCGTCACATATATGCTTTGTACAAGATTTTGAGTGCATATTTGTATTATGGAGCGGGTCAAATCGTGTTATGGAGACACCAAACAGAGTCAAGACAAGTTTGACTCTGTTTTTAAGTCTGATCCCTGTGTGCAAGCTGGCATTCAATCAACCGATCTTAAAAATCTGTTGTGGCTTCTCCCGTCGCCCCAGTCTTTCATCATCTCCCCAAAATCCATAAACCACAGCGTCCCCCTATGGGGAGACCGATTGTTGTTGGAATAGGGGGGATGAATGAGAGGCTGGGGCGATGGGTAGATTCTCATCTATTACCATTAGTACGCAGACTCCCAGGTTATTTGCAGGACTCACGTGACGTTATGTATCAGTTAGAGCAATTTCAATGGGATGACAGTTTTAGGTGGCTCACATGTGATGTCTCCTCCCTATACTCCATAATCCCGCACGATCTGGCCCTAGAGGCTATACAATTTCATTTAGATAACTACTCGATGTATTCTAATGAATTAAAAAAATTTTTGATTTTGGCCATTGAATATCTTCTTAAGCATAATTACTTTTTGTTTGGAAATCAGTATTATCTACAACGTTGTGGTGCGTCGATGGGGGCCCCGTTCTCTCCCTCTCTCGCCAACCTCTACATGGGTTGGTGGGAGAGGGAAAGTATATATGGCCATAACAACCCCTTTTGTGATAATATCCAGTTATATGGTAGATACATCGACGACCTTATCTTGGAAAGGAGGGGAGGAGTCAATTACATTATTTGTGAGCTACCTAAACAATAACTCTTTAAATTTAAGATTTATATCGGAACATAATCCCTATATTATTTCATTTCTGGATCTCACTATAGGAGTTACTCATGATACAGGAAAACTTTATACTAAAACCTATAGAAAAAAGACGTCAGGTAATATGACCTTACGAGCTGATAGTTGCCACCCACCTCATACGATCAGGGCTATTCCCCTGGGGGAGATGGTTAGGGCACGAAGAAATTGCTCAGAGCAGGATGTTTTTGATACAGAATTAGGGGTTATTTCTGATCGACTCCAGGATCAGGGTTATCCGTTGGATGTTTTAGAACGGACAAAGAATTTAGCTAGCAGCAGAGATAGGAAATGTATGCTGGATAAGTCAATATATGCCACTCGAGAGACTTATGATAATTCAGTAGAGAGGAATAAGAGGTTTATTTCGATTAAGAATAAAGATAAGATCACTCTAGTTATTACATATAGTGAGGAATTTAATAAAATAAAACAGATTATTAATAAACATCTCCCCATACTTAATTGTGATCCGCAGCTTAAGGAGGTCCTAAAACAAGGCGTTAGAGTTGTGAGTAGAAAGTGTGCCACGTTGGGTCAGAAATGATCACCCAGCCTTTTTAGGGGGCCTAGTACTTTATCTTCAACTTGGCTCTCGCAAAAGGATTTTTTAAGTGTGCTAATGGCAGATGTGGAATGTGCCAATATACTCAAACTGGCTCCCGATTTAGGTCCACTAATACCAATTAATCTTTTCAAATTGATAGCTTTATTAATTGTAACTCATGTAACGTTATCTATTTGATAACATGTGAGCTATGTAATATCCAATACGTAGGGTGTACCACCCGAGCGGTGAAAAAAAGAATATCAGAACACATCACCTCATCTTCTGTGGAGCGCCCTAATGCTTCCTCTAATGTAGGACGGCACTTCAGGAACCATCATGCGGGTGACCTTACCAGCTTTAAATGTATGGCGATAGAAAAGGTACGCCTTGGCCCTAGGGGGGGGGGATTTAACTGAAAAACTGTTCCAACGTGAGGTTTTTTTGATCTTTAAATTGGGAACCCGTACCCCTATGGGACTCAATTATAGATGGGATGTCGATTTATTTTTGAGATAATATCTACCTTCTTTGTTCTGTCTCTGGATATGTAGAATAGGCTGTGTTCTAATGTAGAACTTGAATTAAATTAAATCAAATTAAATTAAATTTTCAATAGGGATTCTTTTATTTTTATCTTGCCTTGTCCCTCCTCTTTTTTTGCTTTGTTTTCTTCTTTTTATTTACTATTCAATATTATTTTTCCCATGTTTCTTTTTTCTTTTGATCTATGAAGTTGCTCTGTAAATGATCTGTGTATTATTTCTTAAAATCTCAGATCTCGGACTCAGAATAATTTATTATGATCCGCTCCGCTATTATTTTGGTTATGAAATTGTATATGGTTTGGACTTTTTGTCATTGGTGGATGGGAGTGTTGGTATATAATACATTAATCATGTATATTGATATATATTAAGTTTGGGTTAAAGTTTTTTATGTGTCTGTCTATTACGTGTTATGAGATCGTATGTATGATGATAAGTAATTGGTCTCTCATGTTTTAATATGTTTATAGATAATTATGCAACACATAGATTCTATGCCGCCCATACAATGAATTTGAAAGGTACGTTTCAATGAAGGTTAATAATTGTGTTCCTCCCATTCACAGATGTATTAGATTATATCATTATTTGACATTGTATTTAAGTGTATGTCCTGCAACCTGTTCTTTGTCATGATTAAGGGTGAGAACCCGAAACGCGTAGACGTGTAAGGACACCTTGTTATGCTGCTCTTATCTATACTGCTGTGACGGATTTTTAACTAGTTTGGAATAAAATGGACTTTAAATTTGCTCTACTACTATGTGGCTGGCTTTTCCTATGGTCCTTGGATTACTACCAAGTTTGGAGGTGAGCGCTCTAGCCTTAGCCTTTTCCTGTCAATGAGCTGGCACTTCTGCTATTGAAACTATGGCACTCCCCCATTGCCATGAATGGTGGTGGGGATATTGCAGTTGCTTTGATGATGGCACGGGGAGGTCCATCAGTTGCGAATGGACGCAAGCTCCTGAAGATGATGGGACCTAGACTGGGAGATCAGGTTAGTGTCAGAGCGCCGGACTAGCAACTCTGGTCTGCGGATGATAAAAGGTAAGTGTAGCTTTTTTTTATTTTCACTATAGTTAGACTTTAAGAGTGCAGCAGCAGGGGACAGTAAAGCTCAGCTTGGGCAAAACTGTAAGATCGTTTTCTCAGTGTCTGAGCTGTGCTTGGAAAAGACTGTTAGGGGGTTAATGCATATCCACTAGCTTTCATTCCATCAAAAGAAAAATAATCCATATCTGTGTCAGAGTATTCGCCTGCATGGCTACTTCCCCCTCATCACACAATATAAGAAAAACAAAAAGACAGTCTCAAACACAGAATTTTTGGGTCCAGAATGCTAAATAACTCTTATATTGCACAACCAAAACTGATAAAGCAAAGTTTTGTTAATACATCATAGAAGCCATTTAAAAGCATTAAAGTGATTCCACACCCAGGATTAACAAAAATAAGGCAGCATGTCACTGTTTCCGAGCTCAGCTCAAGCTGTCCTTGCCCCTCTTCCAGGAGCACACATTAACCACCATATGCTAGGCACAGAGCAGTGGATGAAATTCTGCCTCTTATTTCCTTCACCCCTCCCATGGCCCAGGAAACAAATACCATAACAATAATAAAACTATGGCACTATGCATTTCCTGGTGACAAATCCTAATGGTTGGCCTTTGGTAATATGTTTCATACATACATATGTAATATGTTTCTGCAGCTGCTGCACCGAGGAGGCAAAGCAGAAGCACTGAGGGGTGGTTGCAGAGGACAATATTTTTGAAAGTAGTAATTTAAGTCTGCCTTAATTTGTCTATTCAGAGCCCAGATTGGGTGACTTGTTACTCGAGGTCCCACGTCTAGCTTTCGTTCAGATCGCCTGGCCTCCAGTGTGTTGTTTCTTATGTTATAGTCCAAATTGTGCTTAGTACAGGCGAAAAAGGATGGGTCGAGTGTTACAAAATGTTTGGACTTTCTCTATAAGGTGCTACCAAAGGCACATAGTAGGGGGGGGGGGGGGGTCAGTTTCTGATCAGTGCAACTAAACAAACAAAATAATAGCAAATTAAATCCATTATGTACCGGGTGAAGATTTTTAAAATGTATTTTAGATGCATAAAAGTCAAAATTAAGCAATTTAATTTGTAGTATGTGGTCTCAGTCAAAGCTGGAACACCAGTTATACATAACAGTAAACTGGAGTGGACCAGTTAGGAAGTACAGAAGATAACCCATATTATGTACTTTTACAGTATGTATAGATAAATATCTATGTTATTTTTGTCTAGTGTAAGTTCTTTTTAGATTATGTGTTATTCCGAAACCTTTAAGCGTTTACCAATGCTAGAGACAGAACAAGAAGTGGGAAGAGATAATGAAAACGGCATCATTATTATGCTAACTCTGAACGCGTAGCCCCTTCCGCCTCCTCCGCTCTCTGAATATAATAACTTCATTACCCCACGACACATTGTCGTCAGCTCTGTCATGGGATCAGGTGCTATTGCCAGCAAGTAAAAATTGGCTTTTCCAATTCTACATTAGCAGTTGTACCCTATCCCTCCAGGGAGTGTTTCTTGGGTGGGGGGGGATTGCGGTTTAGTGGTTGCCATGGAAACAGTCAGTGATTCCCGGTGATAACACTGTAGCAGGGAAATCCCTTCTATTAATGGTGAATGGAAAAGTAATGAAACAAGATAATAAAGTTTGTGTTAAAGTTGTCGTATACTCTAACAATTCACTCCCATATCTTCCCATCCCCTGCAAACATCAATAAAAACACATAAACGTACCTGGTTATTGAGGGGCATTTTAATTTTGTGCATTAAGGACCACTTTCATAGAAGTATTAGACGGTCCCTATATCCTTACTATTTTTTTATTAAAAAAACAATACAAATGGGCAGGAGGGCCAGGCAAACAAATCCATCTTAAGTGCAAGTGCTGTGGGGGCACCATTATAGGCTGCCCTGTACCTATCCTGAAACCCCACAGATATACAATCAATCCTGCACTGCTAGATTATTATCATCAGATATGGTGCTGGCCAATAGGGGAACCACAACATGGTATGTGCAAATCAGAACAAAAGAATAATTGGACTGCCAGTACAGTCCAAAGGCTCCCCTATTCTCAAAGTGAGCTGCACTACATATAAATTGTGAAAAAATATGATTGGCCTTTATTGAAAAAACATGGACATAAAGACATTGGAAACACAAAACAATTAAAAAACAATTACTATAGAGGCAGGACATAAAGTATATGGCTCCAATACATATTCATAATAATACGAGTACATAAAGGTATATGAAAATACAGTCTATAAGTGCCAAAAAAAAATCAGTAAATAAATGTGACAGATTGTGCAAAAAATCCCCCTAGATGGGGGGGGGGGGACAAGGGGAAGGGGGAGAGGGGAATAGGGAAACCCCAGTGAGGGCAGTGGCAGCAGAAGATATCAGCATGAGGTGGCACTGGAGGCAGTGACTGCGGAAGAAAGAGGCAAAACTTTGGGGGTTGCAGCAATAAGGAGGCTTGAGGGGAAACCATCAAGAGCAGTAGGGAGTGTCAGTTATGGACCAGGAAACATTGGTGCATACCTAACTGCACCACAACAGAGGTTCCACTTAAACAGCTATGTGAAAGAGACAATTTGGTTCAGTGGGTATAATTCTATTGTCAAAGGGACCTTATAATCAAAAAGAAACAAACTCAATACTACAACAAACAAGACCAAAACACGTGAAACCTAATGCCTGGGAGGGATACCAGGAAAACTCAAGAAGTCAGAGCCAATCACCTCATTACCACCTCATTCTTACCACTAGGAGCCTAGACAATATTTACTGAGCCCATAGTAGTTAAAATCTGAAATTTCCATAGAATAGATGAATTATTCCCAATAATAACACATATCTTTATCAAAGGTCATCATCCTTCAGGTCTACCGAAGTTAGTTGTGTTTTCTCTTTCACTTTCCCTAAAAGGCTGAATGTTTTGGACAGACCCCAAAATACTGTACATAAAGCATTAAGCCCGAGGACTGTTGAAACCTCCAACATTTTTAAGAGGAGCTTGGGATCATCTTTTGCAATTAAGCCAAAATAGTATAAAGTTTCCCACTGCTCCTCAAAAATCTCTCAAAGGCACCATCTACCCAGTTTTTACCCCCAAAAGAATCTCTCAAAGGCAGTCAGTAGTTGCTAAACCCCCTTGGAGTTCTGTAGGTGACAGAATCTGGCCAAGAGGTATCCATTGGCTGGCACTTACCCGGTTAACCACAGTAAATCTAATACCCCTCACCCCACCACCACCACCACCACTGAAATACAGTCTCCCTGGCTAACTAGAAATATTGCATTCCCATTCACTAAGCCCAATACCAAGGTAACTGTTAGGCACTTACCTCACCGCCGTTCCGGGTCCCGCGGCGCGTTGCCGGCTGGCTCCCACCGGGCTGCGGCCCGACGGTCCCCGGGCCTGCCAGCTCCTCGGCACCGTCGCGGGGATCAGGGGCGGGCGGTGCAGGATGCTGTGGGTGGCCGCGTCGCAGCCCGCTCCGCGCGGCTGCGCGGCCTTGCGGCTCTCCCCTCCGGCTCAGCGCTTCCCCTTCCTGGCGGGGGCGCGCCCGATCATCAACGTGCTCGCGCGCGCGCGAGCACGTCTGCTTTATGCCTCCCGGCGGCGCTTCCCCCAGCGCGCCCGCCGGGGGCGAGTTTGAATTCCCCAATCTGTGGCTGGTTCCTGGGATCGGACCCAGGGACTGGTCGGCCTGTCTGGCCTGGGCCGTCCAGCTCCTGGGACCGATCCCACTTCCTTGTTTGCACCAAGCACCTTCCTTCCCTCCTTTTTCCCTGTTTCCCATTGGCCAGACTTCCCTATATATTTGCACTGTTCCAGTTTCCCAGTGCCCGTTATAGCTTCTGGGTTCTGGATGTGTGCTGCGTTACTGGAGAAGATTATTGATTTGGATTTGGATTTGGACTCTGACTATTCTTGCTAGCTGCCTGCCCTGACCTCCTGCTTTGCCTGACCACCCTTTTGCCTGACCCTCCTGTACCTCGCCTGTGACCTCCTGGAATTGACCTCGGCTACCCTCGACCATTCTCTGTCATCTCCCTTGGATACCTCGCCTGTGACCTCCTGGTTTGACCTCGGCCTGATTTACGGACTTTTCGCACCCGGCATCCTCATTCGGGATTCCCTGCCTAACACCAAGCTGCACCTTAAGCTACTATCCCTTGCGCCTGTTAAGTCCTGGGGGCAACCGACTGGGAGAGGCATTGCTCGTGTCTCCCACAAGCGGGGGCTTGTCTATAGGCAGAAGTGGCGGTGGAGATTGGGGGATACTGGCTTAAGACAGACGGGTGTTTGGTACAATCCTGACATTATAACGGGCCCGAACAAGAATGGACCAAATTCTGGAGCAGGTGCAGGCCCTGACGGCGGCGGTGGAGCACCTGGCTCATCGAGTTGCGGCCCAGGAGAACCGTCCTACTCCCATGGTCCCTACTTCTCAGGGGACTCCGGCCGCAATAACGGTGGAACCCAAGATCCCGCTCCCTGAAAAGTTCTTTGGCGATAGGGCAAAATTTGCCAATTTCCGGGACTCTTGTAAGTTATACTTTCAGCTTCGCCCGGTCTCCTCGGGCTCACAGGAACAAAAAGTGGGCTTGATCATTTCCCTGTTACATGGAGACCCTCAGTCCTGGGCCTTTAGCTTATCAGCTCAGGACCCCATCCGCCAGTCGGTGGATAGTTTCTTCGCTGCTATGGAGGTCCTTTATGACGATCCCGACAAGGGGGCCTCAGCTGACGCGAAGTTACGTACCCTCCGCCAGGGACGCCGTCCAGCGGAGGACTACTGTTCAGAATTCCGGCGTTGGGCGGTTGACTCACGCTGGAACAATCCTGCCCTCTGTGGCCAATTCCGGTTAGGTCTGGCTGACTCTATCAAAGATACCCTGGTGAACTACCCGGAACCCCAAACACTGGATGAGTTAATGCATTTGGCCATCCGCATTGATCGCCGACTCCGGGAAAGGTGCCTGGAGAAAGGATCACATTTTGAATCCACTGCAAAATCTGAGGCTTCCGTCGCTCAATCTTCTGAAGAGCCTATGCAGCTAGGTGCCACCAGGCTCACCGAAGGCGAGAGACGACGACGCCTATCCGAGGGGCTCTGTCTTTACTGTGGTGGGACCGGCCACATGGTTAGACTTTGCCCAAAGAAGCCGCCGGGAAACTTCAGAGCCTAGGGGGTTTCGAGGGGGCCCTCCTAGGCTGTAAGGTATCTCCTCAAGTATCGTCTCCAATTCTGGTCCCAGTTCAGTTTATGTTTGGTGCCAAATATGTTAACTTAAAGGCTCTTCTCGATTCCGGAGCAGCTGGGAATTTCCTAGACTCTGATCTAGCACAGACTCTAGGAATTATGGCACAGGCCTTGCCTACTCCTATCCGGGTGTCAGCCATTGATGGCACTCC
Source organism: Gastrophryne carolinensis (assembly GCA_027917425.1). Taxonomy (NCBI): domain Eukaryota; kingdom Metazoa; phylum Chordata; class Amphibia; order Anura; family Microhylidae; genus Gastrophryne; species Gastrophryne carolinensis. The sequence goes on from CM051238.1 coordinate 66,910,977, forward strand.
AGTGGCCGGGGGGTTAGTTCGGTTCCAATCACCTCCCATGCAAATCAAAGTAGGAGCCAGTCATTCTGGGGTTGCCATGGCTGCAGGAGCATAATCCTCAGATTGATTGGGTTTCGGGGCAAATTACCAAGTGGGGACACCAGTGTTTCCGGAACTGCCTGGAATTTCCCCTTAGGGTCACACGCTTACTCCCTAGTGGGATTCCTACTCCATATTTGGAGTTTGCTGATGTTTTTTCAGAAAAGGCAGCAGACAAACTTCCTCCCCATAGACCTTGGGACTGCCCAATAGAACTGCTCCCTGGTACGATGCCTCCCAGAGGGAGAATATTTAATTTGACCCGAGCAGAAACCCTTGCCATGCGGGAATATATCGCCGAGAACTTAGAAAAAGGGTTTATTCGGCCTTCATCTTCCCCAGCAGGGGCAGGGTTTTTTTTTGTGGAGAAAAAGGATGGGGGACTGCGCCCTTGTATCGATTATCGGGGCTTAAATAACATCACGGTAAAAAATAAATATCCCCTACCGCTTATTGAGGGGCTCTTTACACAGGTGGTCGGGGCGCAGGTCTTCTCCAAACTAGATCTCCGAGGGGCCTATAACCTCATAAGAATCAGGCAGGGGGACGAGTGGAAAACGGCCTTTAATACCCTTGAAGGGCATTATGAATATTTGGTTATGCCCTTCGGCCTGTGTAATGCCCCTGCGGTCTTTCAAAGCTTTGTTAATGAAATTTTCCGAGATTATCTTGGCCGGTTTATGGTTGTCTACCTAGATGACATTTTAATTTTTTCTTCATCCCTTGATGAGCATCGGAAACACGTGTGCCTAGTTTTGCAGAAACTTAGGGAGAATTGTTTATATGCCAAATTAAAGAAATGTCAATTTGAGGTATCTGAGGTTCCGTTCCTCGGTTACATTATCTCTAAATCTGGTCTGTCTATGGACCAATCTAAGGTGAGGGCTGTTTTAGAATGGGAGCAGCCCAGAGATCTGAAGGGCCTGCAGAGGTTTTTGGGTTTCGCCAATTTTTACAGAAGGTTCATTAAGAATTTCTCAACCCTGGTTACACCACTAACTAATTTGACTAAGAAAGGCGGCTACCCCCCGATTTGGCCGGCTCAAGCTGTCCAGGCCTTTGAGAATCTTAAGAGGGTATTTAGCGTTGCTCCCGTCCTAGTCCATCCCGATGAACAACGGCCTTTCCTTGTGGAGGTGGATGCTTCAGAGATCGCGGTCGGAGCGGTCTTGTCCCAATACTACGGCTCACCTGCACGCCTCCATCCATGTGCCTTCTTTTCCAAAAAATTCTCAGCGGCCGAAAAGAATTATGATATCGGCAACAGAGAATTACTGGCCATCAAACTTGCCTTCCAGGAATGGAGGCACTGGCTGGAGGGGGCTCAGTATCCAGTTACGGTCTTTACGGACCATAAAAATCTGGAGTACATCCAGTCCGCCAAGAGGTTAACTCCTAGACAGGCTCGCTGGTCCTTATTCTTTTCCCGGTTTAATTTTTCTATAACGTATAAACCCGGGTCTAAGAATATAAAGGCGGACGCCCTGTCTCGGAGTTTCTCGCCCCCTGACTTACCGGAAAGGGTGGTTTCTCCCATCGTACCTCGCTCCCTAGTGGTGGCCGCCATTCAACCCCAACTTCCTGATCTTACTCAGTTCCAGGCCCAAGCTCCTCCTGGGAAACCCGCGTCAGCCCTGTTTGTGCCCTCTGCTTATCGGTCTGAGTTTTTGTCCCATTTTCATGATACCAAAACAACCGGTCATCCAGGGATTAAAAAAACCATAGCTTTATTGTTACGTCAAGTTTGGTGGCCTTCTCTCAGGAAGGACGCTCAAAAGTTTGTCTCCGCTTGCAAAGTCTGTGCCCAAAGCAAGTCCTTGAGGAGCTCACCGGAAGGCCCACTCCTTCCATTATCCATTCCTGCCTCCCCGTGGACACATCTGGCCATGGATTTTGTTACTGACCTTCCTCCGTCTCAGGGTCATACGGTTATTTGGGTAATTGTGGACCGTTTTAGCAAGATGGCCCATTTCGTTCCTTTGAAGAAACTCCCCTCAGCTCAAACTCTTGCTCAACTTTTCATTACTCATGTCTTCAGGATTCATGGTATTCCCACGGATGTTGTTTCGGATAGGGGGGTCCAGTTCGTCTCCCGGTTTTGGAGGGCTTTCTGTGCTAAGTTGGGGTTCACTGTCTCCCTTTCCTCGGCTTTTCATCCGCAATCGAATGGTCAAACCGAGAGAACGAACCAGTCCCTGGAACAATATTTGCGCTGTTTTACAGCGGGTTCTCAGACTGATTGGGCCTTCTTCTTACCTTTTGCAGAATTTGCTTTTAACAACGCTACGCATTCATCCACAGGGGTTTCTCCTTTCCACTGTGTTTATGGCAAGGATCTGAAGTTTTCTGCTCTTTCGGACCAACCCTCTAGAGTTCCCTCCGTGGATGAATGGGTTTCTAGAAGGCCAGGGGAGTGGAATAAAATCCAACAACACCTAACTAGGGCCGCTTGTCTACAGAAAAAATTTTCTGATCGCAAGCGATCGTCTAATTCTAACTTTAAGGTGGGGGACTGGGTTTGGCTTTCAACCAAGAACTTGGCGCTACGCCAACCCTCCGCTAAGTTAGGACCTAAGTTTATTGGCCCATTCCCCATAACTCACAAAGTTAATCAGGTGACATACCGGTTGGCCCTCCCTTCATCCATGAAAATCTGTAAATCCTTTCATGTTTCACTTCTTAAGTCCGCAAGAAACCATGAACCTAATAGTCCTCCTAGTCCGGTAGTAATTGATGGGCATCAGGAGTTTGAGGTGGCCCGGGTCCTTGATTCTCGCTTCTTTCGGAACTCTCTTCAATATCTTATTGACTGGAAGGGGTACGGTCCGGAAGAAAGATCTTGGGTTCCTGCCAGAGAAGTTCATGCACAGAATTTAGTAAAGAAGTTTCATAGAGAGAATCCTTTAAAACCCAGCTTGGAGGGTCCAGTGGCCCCTCCTCAGGGGGGGGGTAATGTTAGGCACTTACCTCACCGCCGTTCCGGGTCCCGCGGCGCGTTGCCGGCTGGCTCCCACCGGGCTGCGGCCCGACGGTCCCCGGGCCTGCCAGCTCCTCGGCACCGTCGCAGGGATCAGGGGCGGGCGGTGCAGGATGCTGTGGGTGGCCGCGTCGCAGCCCGCTCCGCGCGGCTGCGCGGCCTTGCGGCTCTCCCCTCCGGCTCAGCGCTTCCCCTTCCTGGCGGGGGCGCGCCCGATCATCAACGTGCTCGCGCGCGCGAGCACGTCTGCTTTATGCCTCCCGGCGGCGCTTCCCCCAGCGCGCCCGCCGGGGGCGAGTTTGAATTCCCCAATCTGTGGCTGGTTCCTGGGATCGGACCCAGGGACTGGTCGGCCTGTCTGGCCTGGGCCGTCCAGCTCCTGGGACCGATCCCACTTCCTTGTTTGCACCAAGCACCTTCCTTCCCTCCTTTTTCCCTGTTTCCCATTGGCCAGACTTCCCTATATATTTGCACTGTTCCAGTTTCCCAGTGCCCGTTATAGCTTCTGGGTTCTGGATGTGTGCTGCGTTACTGGAGAAGATTATTGATTTGGATTTGGATTTGGACTCTGACTATTCTTGCTAGCTGCCTGCCCTGACCTCCTGCTTTGCCTGACCACCCTTTTGCCTGACCCTCCTGTACCTCGCCTGTGACCTCCTGGAATTGACCTCGGCTACCCTCGACCATTCTCTGTCATCTCCCTTGGATACCTCGCCTGTGACCTCCTGGTTTGACCTCGGCCTGATTTACGGACTTTTCGCACCCGGCATCCTCATTCGGGATTCCCTGCCTAACACCAAGCTGCACCTTAAGCTACTATCCCTTGCGCCTGTTAAGTCCTGGGGGCAACCGACTGGGAGAGGCATTGCTCGTGTCTCCCACAAGCGGGGGCTTGTCTATAGGCAGAAGTGGCGGTGGAGATTGGGGGATACTGGCTTAAGACAGACGGGTGTTTGGTACAATCCTGACAGTAACATGGTAAGATTCAGCTCACTGCTAAAGGGCTTATTAACACTGTCCACATTATGGACATAGATTATTTGATTTTTAGGTCTTGAATCAAAAAGTCATTCAGAATAAATCAATTCACGACTTTCACCAGCAGACAAAAATAGAGCCTTTCATTTGGGGATTACAGACTCTTTAGATATTTATTAATTGTATGTTAATCCAGCATTTCCCAACCAGTGGCATGCATTCCAGGAAAGGAACATCTATGGCTTCCACTACCGCAAGCTCAAGTTATGTTAGGGAGTGAACAAAAAAAACATTGTATTATTCTTCTATACTATTTTGGGCCTTTTTGGCCCTATTTATACATTTTGGATAGGTTTGCAGACTAACAATGAATTGAAGATTGCACTAGCAGCAGAACAAAGAGCATCTGGGATTTTTCTCAGTTTCATAACATTAAACTGTAACTCAATAGGGTTGATTCAGAGAGACAAAAAAAGACTTTCGTTTTTGTGTCGATCTGTATTTTTTTTTTAAATGTTCCCGCTCTCGTATAAGTGTACGAGCGATTCTATGCATGCATTGCAAGCCTTCTGTAAAGTCTTCGTCCATTCGTATGCCAACGAGAATGTCATTTTCCAGCTTTCTGTTTCCGTTTTTTTTACTCATGTTACAACGTCGGCTTTCGTTTCTGCCCTTTTTCCATCGTCTCCTCCCACGAATCCTTTATGTTTCCCATTAGATTCTATTTTCCTTTTACAATAAATAATCGTCCAGAAGAAAATCCTTACGATCTTACGCCTGCGCACTACAAACTTAACTCATTAAAGTGCTCGCCAACATATTTGGTTCGCTCACTTGTGCTACAATGCTTAGCTAAATCACTTCGCGGTCTCATTCTTCTTCCATTTCTCACCCCTAAAACTTACCCAAATCACTTCGCGCTTATGTTCTTCTTCCATTTCTCACCCCTAAAACTTACCCAAATCACTTTGCGGTCATGTTCTTCTTCCATTTCTCACCCCTAAAACTTACCCAAAGCACTTCGCGCTTCTGTTCTTCTTCCATTTCTCACCCCTAAAACTTACCCAAATCACTTCGCGGTCATGTTCTTCTTCCATTTCTCACCCCTAAAACTTACCCAAATCACTTCGCAGTCATGTGAATCTTTATCTCTAAATATTTCTTGGCCCATTCGTTTTGTGTTAATGTATTTTGAAAATGAAATGACACTGAAACGGTTTTTTTTTTTTTAATCCAAGTGCCATTTTTTTATGGCTTTTTTTTAAACTTTTTGGTTATAAAAATGTATAAACTTTTTTTTTTTTTGTAATAAAATATAAAATTGTAAAATGTTTAAAAGTTTTTAAAATTTAACAATTAAAAACTATATACATAGCAATGGCAAGACCCAGAACATTAGTCTTCATTTGTGGTCCCCAACGAGTCGTGCAGCTCCTGCATGTCGGCCACCAACTGAAGGACCCTTGCACTCATTGCATTGCATAAAATGGAAACAAACATTATTTGTTGGCAAATACATGTTTCTCAGCTGTGGATGGAATGTTTTTTAGGTGGCAAGCTAACGCATAATGCCATATGTCATTATGCTAAGTAATTAATCTAAGGAAGATGGCATATGTCATTATGGTAAGTAATTCATCTAAGGAAGAGGGCATATGTCATTATGCTAATGCCATTGACTATGGCTTTAGGTATCTTAGGTATCTTGGTGATCATGTCAATCACCTCATACTCAAAAGAATGACATTACAACTTGTTTTGTTGGTGGCCGACGTCTGCTTCGGGGACCTGGATTCTGGGACCTGCCACTGCTGGGAAGTTGAGGCTGTAGAGACATGTCAAATAGGGTCACTTCTAATGTCTGAGTCAACAGTAAGCAAATGACAATTTGAATGTGTGTGTGACATCACCCACCTTCTCCATGTGCCTCCTGGGCATGATCTGCTGCAGACTCTTCCACAGATCCTTCGCCCGCTACATATTCATCTAGAAAAAGAGATTAAGGGAATCAGCTTTTGTTTAAATAGCATGTATGTGTGTGCGGTTACATTAAGTCACATACCAGAGGCTAAGGGCTCCGTCGCTTGGTACGACTCCCTGCCCACGCCGTGACGCTCCTCCTCTGTAGAAAGGTCCAGGGGTTGGTTGGAAGCCGCTACAGAGGAGGGGTAGGACCGTCGCCCTGGAGATCCACCACCTTCACTTTGTGCTGCAGAGTCATGCAGCACTGGCCGACCTGTGCGCCTCTAGGTGCGTTGTATTCGGTACTCCATTTCCAGCACTAGAAAAAAAAAAGCATTTATAAATAAAGGCCTACCTTCTGAATTAGCTACATCTAGCATGCAATCGCTATGCACTTACTTGGGAAATGGAGCCCGAAAAATCGCCGCTCCGGGGGCATGTGTTTCAGGTCCGACCAATGCTGCATGATCTGCGTGTGGGTGAAGGTGGTGTCCGTCTCGTGCTGGATCCTGGAAACGATCTCCAGGGCGACAGTAATGCACAGCCACAGTGGCCAAGCCAAGGCGACATTACCCACCAAGTCCTCTAAACCCAAACCATCCAGCAAAGCCAAGGAGGGAGCGGCGAAGAAGAAGCCCACAATCAAGCAGGCAGGTACGCCCGCAAAAAAGGCCCAAAAAACACCATTCCCTCCTCCCCGGCCTACCACATCGGTTCTGAAAGAATGCTCCACTGGCAAGGCCAGTAAAAGCCACAGGCCCAGAAGCCCCAGCTCAGCATCTCCAGAGCCACGTGGGAAATGCACCCATGCCCATGGAAAGAGCAAGAGCCACAGGCACAGAAGCCCCAGCCCAGCCAGCTCAGCATCTCCAGAGCCACGTGGGAAACACACCCATGGCCATGGAAAAAGCAAGAGCCACAGGCCCAGAAGCCCCAGCCCAGCCATCTCAGCATCTCCAGAGCCACGTGGGAAACACACTTATGCCCATAGAAAGAGCAAGAGCCACAGGCCCAGAAGGCCAAGCACAGCCAGCTCAGCATCTCCAGAGCCAAGTGCAAGTACCTCCCAGGGGCATGGAACCACAAGTGGCAAGGGCACAAAGAGGCACAGGGTCAGAAGCACCACACCCTCAAGCACAACCTCTCCTCCTCTGCCACATTTGCCACCGGCACAGGTGGCAAGCAACTATCCATATGCCACATCCACGCCTGCAAGTTCAGTGGCCACCCAGGCAAGGACCCCCAGTCCATTTCCAAGTCCACTCCATTCTTTATCAAGCCACCTGTCCAACATTTCAACACAACAGAGCCAGCCCAGAATGTCCCCCAAATTGCCTACATCCAGAGATGAGCCCGAACAGCAAGCAATAGGGCGGACATTGCAGCGAGGACAGTTGAGTGGCAGTTTTGGTGAGGCCCAAACTCTGGCATTGGCAAGTGGGCTGACCCTACATTATGATGAGCTATATGGGCGAAAATAAAAATCTACAAGCAAAATGCGAAAAAATTAAATCTTGGAGGAGCTCACCAGACAGGTGGAGCAGATGTGGAGATGTGGAGCAGATCCAGCGCAAAATTTCTGACCTGAAGTATGCAGCACGGAAGAAAGAAAATAAACAGGTACATATTTGAGTTGTGCATTTGTCTGCTTGTTGTATTGTCCACAATTTACTAAATTTGGCAACCTATATTTTTCATCTTACAAATTGGCGGAGGCTTCCCCACAAAATTACAATTTACCCGAGCTGAGGAGATGGTGCTGCCGTTGATACATCCCGTGGCATTAGAGGGCCTCTCTGGGCAACAGGACATGGACATCCCTATCATTCCTGCAGGTTAGTAATGTTAGTGTGTATGTGAAATGTTGTAAACATGTAAAATGAGGCTCACAGGCATATATGAACACATGCCCCTAGGGAGTGGCTTGTAGGGGAGGTTACAGTTTTAGCAGGGTGTTTAGTGTCTGCAGAATGTTCATTTTCCAATTTGGCAGGCCATACATGACCTTGGACAGTATTTATGATCACTATTAAAGACTTTATATTAGCAAAGCACTGTCTGTTATGTGATTCTACTCAATCATATGCAAAACTTCCTTCTTTGTCTTTAGGCCACTTGGGTTTTAGCTGTGCTTTGGTCTCAAATACTTGATCAGGGGTCAGGGAAAGGTCTACATAGGAAGAATGCCCACCAGCATACTCTTAAGCAAAATGCTATTTGCAAGCTGAGTGTGGGTCCCTAATGGCCCTTTATGGATGTGTGAAGCCTCATAACATGCAGTACATGCATGTTTGTATTATTTAAGGTGACCAATGTGTATGTACAGGGTGAGTCATACATATAACAGATAATGACATTCATAGTGAAGGACACCTTGGACCATTGTGGGAGTTGGCAAGCCTGCTTGGCCACGTGTTTTTTCGAAGCATATGTAGTAATCCAGATCGTCAAGGGATTTTTGGGTGTTTACGTGCCTTTTTATTTAAAATACAGTGCAGAACTGACCCCCCTGGAACCTAATCTGCCACTGTCCCAACATGCTACTGCACCAAATCCTCTGCAGCAGAGTGAAGCTGGACGCATGCTGCCAGCCCATCGTGGGCCGCATGCAGAGACTGAGCCTACAGTCCCCAGTGGTAGCTCTGCTGCAGAGGATTTGCCGAGCACATCTGCAAAACTTGCTCGCCCTAGAGGTCCAGCATCTGCAGGCGCTCAACTCCGGGGAATTGGTAGACGTAGTCAGCAACATCGACCAGTTTCCCAGGGGAGGTGTGTGCCGATCCTGGAGTCAGCGTGGCACCATGAGAGGCATTTATTTCGCCAGGTGACTCAAAGAACCACAGAGCAGCTTAGTGCACATTTAGATACATTAAATAATACATTCACCACCATGCTGACAGAATTTAGGATGGTCAACAGCCACATGGCCACCTTAACTAATAATTTCACAGCCATGCTCCAGTAAGTTAGAAATGGCAATAGAGTCATGTTGGAACAGTGGCAGATTATGAATGCCACACATGCCCAGGTGATGGGCCACCTCCAAGGCCCACCACCAGGGTTTTATGGGCAACACCCATTTTAACAGCTATTTGCCCTGTATCTCCACATCTTTCCTCTACATCCACAATGTATTGACCTGTCTGGTGAGCGCTACCAAGATTGCCTTTTTTATGGCTGTGCTTGTATGATTTGGATTTTCGCCCATATAGCTCATTAGAGTGCTGAGATACCCCACTAGCCAATGCCTGAGCTAAAGCCTCACTGAAGCTGCCGCTCAAGCTGCCACGCTGCAGGCTTGGTCCTAATGAAATTGTGTCTGGCTCATCCTGTTTGTAGGCCTGATTGGGAGACATTCTGGGCTGGCAAACTACTACCTTGAACCCTGGCAAAGATTGGACTGGACTTGCATTTGGACCGGGGGTTATTGTTTTGGTGGGCCACTGACTTACAGGCGTGGATGTGGCATAGGTATGGCTGCTTTCCACCTGTGCCTGTGGCAAATGTGGCCAAGCAGGAGAGGGTGTGTATGTGGCCCTATGTATTACTGGCCAAATATTGACATGCAAATGGTTGCTCCCTATCTCTGTTTATTTTATTTGTTATTGAAACTTCGGCCTGGAGTGCATTACTTAAAAACTCCTGGATGTGGCCAATTGCTAGGTGCCATGATTCTGCACCAATGTATATTTATGGTGTCCTATGTATGTACATGAAGTCTGCAAGTGCCCTTCAACTCAATTCAAATTTTTAATATTTAAAGAAAAAATATTGAATGTGACTTTAGCTGTTGTTGACTAAGTTGATGCATTAATGTTTTTTTTTTTTTTTGAGATTACTGAAGTTTTTTCTAAACAAACATGTCCCAAAAATATGCATGAGGCTCAGATCATTTGTGAATATTATAGTAATTAAATCATTACTATTTGATACAAAAAACAATACTAAAGCATTCACAAAGCCAAATTATAGTAAAAATAAATAATTACATGCAACAAACAAACACAGGAAAAACAAATTAGGCAAAATGTGTGTTAATCAAATTGGCCCAAACAGCTTGGCCAGAGGCACTAGGTGTGCCACGGTAGTTATCTTCTGGGTCCTGGCTGGGTGGAGAGGGGGCCAGATCCACATACAGGGGGACATGCTGCATGATGGCAAAGTAGTGGAGGACACAGCAGGCTAGTATTATATCGATTACCTTGTTGGGGTAATACTGGAGTGCCCCCCCCGGTATGGTCCAAACACCTGAAGCGAGTTTTTAAGAGGCCAAAGGCGCTCTCCACAACGGCCCGGGTTTTTCGGTGGGCCCAATTGTAGGCGTCCTGCGCCGCATTCTGTGGCTGAAGGACGGGCGTCATCAGCCAGGGAAGAAGCGGATAGCCGGAATCACCTGAAAGAATAAGAAAATACTTATATAAATTACACATTCAAAAAATAAATTTTGTGACAAGGGGTAGTTCACTCTGACTAAGAGCCTATCTGAAATTGTAGCCACCCCCTGTACATACAGATTGCTCAGCTAAAAAAAAAGCCTAACACCATCTAATGCATGTTCTGAGCACTTAAACATGCAAGATGGCGGATAAGGGCAAATCAGGCAGCCTGCAAACAGGAATTGGCTTAGGACTGTGCTGCTCAGCATTCTGGGATGTCTTACCTTTTCAGGACCCCAGATCTGCTTTGTCTGAGCCAAGCACCGCTCTAACCCGCCCCCTGCACTTTATCCCGCTCTCCTCTACTCAGTAAGTGTCATGCATCTGAGCAAAGATGGCGCAGACCCTATCATAAAGTCAAGAACAGAATTGCAGCCGAGTGTGGGGAAGAATAATAAGTAATTTACTAGAAAGTAGAAATATATTATTTTGAAATGCTGGGAAATCAGTTTTTAAGGGTTTGTGCTTTGCTAAAGATCATGGTTAAGGTCCGGTTGAACATGTCATCAAAGGGTAAAAACAGCCATAGCTTCAGACATGGGTCATCAACTATATTCATAGGCATACATTGAAAAGTGAATGACGTTATTTGCGTCAACTTACCAAGGAGCCATCCACCTGGAGAATTCTCCAGACTCAAACCGATGGCACAATCCAGATCATCGCAAGATGTACGCGTCATGGGATGAGCCTGGAAACCCGGCGAGGACACTAAGGAACCACATGTCTGGGGCCACCACTGCTTGGACATTCAGGGAGTTGCCCATTTTGCAGTTCCTGGGAAAAAAGAAAAGTAAAATAAATTAACAATACAAGGTAAACTACTCAAACAATAACTCCTAACACCCTCCAAAAAACATGTTGGTCAATACAAATAACACTAAGTATCTAAGTATGTTTTGGCACAAAAAAGGATATGTATGTTGGATCAACTAAAGATTAACTTTAAAATGAATAATTAAGGTCCACATGAAAATGTTTGGCTTTGGCCGACATGAAAAACACTGATGAAGCTAAAGACGGTCAAATGTATCACAGGGACAATTTACTAGGAGGGATTAATAGATATACAGTGTAAGCTGTTTCACAGGGACAATTTACAAGGAGGGATTAATAGATATACAGTGTAAGCTGTTTCACAGGGCCAATTTACAAGGAGGGATTAATAGATATACAGTGTAAGCTGTTTCACAGGGCCAATTTACAAGGAGGGATTAATAGATATACAGTGTAAGCTGTTTCACAGGGACAGTTTACAAGGAGGGATTAATAGATATACAGTGTAAGATGTTTCACAGGGACAATTTACAAGGAGGGATTAATAGATATACAGTGTAAGCTGTTTCATAGGGACAATTTACAAGGAGAGATTAATAGATATACATTGTAAGCTGTTTCACAGGGACAATTTACAAGGAGGGATTAATAGATATAAAGTGTAAGCTGTTTCACAGGGACAATTTACAAGGAGGGATTAATAGATATACAGTGTAAGCTGTTTCACAGGGACAATTTACAAGAAGGGATTATTAGATAGTTAAAATACAATTTTTCTTAACTGTATAACAAAATAACCGATTGAACTTACCTATAGATGTACTCGTCGGCTGCAGGAGGGACCAATGCAACATGGGTGCAATCAATCGCACCCATGACATTGGGCATGTCGGCAATATTATAAAATGCCAGCTTAAGCGCGTTCCAGGCTACCATGTCGTCAGGAAAAAAATATATATTTCTGACTAATGGTAGCCATGCCTTCCAAAAACTTGGATAGCGCGCGGCTCAGCGTAGGCTGGGAGATCCCCACGGAGAGGGCACCCAGCCTCTGGAACGAGCCATTCAGCAAAAATTGCAGGCAGCCAAGCATCTTGGTCATACCTGAAATTGCTTGCCCCTTTCTTGTGGTGCGGGCTAACCATGGCCGCAGCTCACTATCGATATGCATGCGTCGCCGGTTCAATCTGGCCTGGGCCCTTATAGGGTGGTGGTCCCTCGGCAATCAGCTCTCTGAATGAGACGCAAGCCCATACCAATAACATAAGTTATCTGAAAGAACGCAAAATATCAGATTTAGATGGGAAAATTATCCGAACTAACGCAAAGGATCCAATTTACTTTCGTTCATCGAAAGCGCATATACGCATAAGCTCGAACGAACATACGAATGAAAAATGCAACAAAATAAACTAAAAAAAATGACAAACACACACAAAAACATACACAGACAGCTACGGAAGTCCAGACGAATGTGTCTATGAATCGAGGCTGTTGTCATGTTTCTTATGTATCCTGTCAATATTTCTAAATTGCTGTGCTTATTCTATGTTTGATCTCTCGACATTTGTCACTCTAGAGCCAAAAGTTACTTTTTTGAGATTTTATGTCTTTCCCAAGTGCCCACTCTAACTAGTGCTATCAGATCTTCCTTAGTGGAGTGGCCTCAGGTTCTTGCCACAGCATCCTGTTCCTGTGTCCCCACCTCATCACCCACTTTTCCAGCTGTACCAGTAAGGCTGTGGTAGTGGTGCTCTGTAATATTCCTGTGTCTTCCACGGGGCATCTCTGGACACTCTGTCTATGAGGTACAACAGAAATAATAATTATTGGTTACCACGATCTATGAATTACAGATCCTCATGAGGCTTTACCTAATCTAGGATCGATTCAGAGGCACATTCGTCTGCACTTCCATAGCTCCCTGTGAAAGTTTTAGTGGGCGTTTGTCATTTTTTTGCTTTTTTTTGTACATTTTTCGTACGAACGTTCGGGCAAATGCGTATATGTGCTTTCGATGAACGAAAACAAATTGGAACATTTGCGTTAGTTCGGGTCATTTTCCAAACCAAATCTGATATTTTTCGTTCGTTCAGATAACTTACGTTATTGGTATGGGCTTGCGTCTCATTCAGAGAGCTGATTGCCGACGGACCACCACCCTATAAATCCGTTTCCTTTGCAATCACCTTACGGGACCATTTTGACCTCAAGACTAGCAGCTATGGATGACTCTAGTGTATTTGAGGAGCATGAGGATCTGCAGCTCATGGGCATTGAAATTGTCCGGAGGGCTGAGACCAGATTGCACCGGCGGCGACGCATGCACATCGATGGCATGCATGACATTGAGCTGTTCGAGCTCACCAGACTTAATCGCGCTTCTCTCCATAAATTGTATAGTGAGCTGCGGCCATGGTTAGCCTGCACCACAAGGAAGGGGCAAGCAATTTCAGGTATGACCAAGATGCTTGGCTGCCTGCAATTTTTGGTGAACAGCTCGTTCCAGAGGCTGGGTGCCCTCTCCGTGGGGATCTCCCAGCCTACGCTGAGCCGTGTGCTATCCAAGTTTTTGGAAGGCATGGCTACCATTACTCGCAAATATATTTATTTTCCTGACGACATGGTAGCCAGAAACGCGATTAAGCTGGCATTTTATAACATTGCCGACATGCCCAACGTTATGGGTGCAATTGACTGCACCCACGTTGCCCTTGTCCCTCCGGCAGTCGACGAGTATATCTACAGGCAAGTACAATCAGTCATATATATATATTTTTTTTTTATGTCCCAAAAAATTCCAAAAGTCTCTCCTTGTAAAATGTCCCTTCATAGAATTATTCCCTCCTTGTAATGTATCCCTCCTTGTAATGTATCCCTCCTTGTAATTTAGCCCTCCTTGTAATTTAGCCCTCCTTTTAAGTATTCCATCCTTGTAAAGAGTCCCTGTGGAACCATGGACCGTATTTAGTTTCATATAAATGTCACATGTGTTCACCAAGGAAACATTTTAATGTGTACCTGAAATAGACACTGGAAAGTTAACATTTCCGTTTTCAAACATACATATTCTTTTTTGGAAAGACAAAATACTTATGTACTTGTTTATTGCTATTTTAATTGGGTCACAGGTTTTGCTTATGGTTTCCCTAGTTTTCCTTCCCTTTATACTGTTTTTTTTTTTTATCCCAGGAACCGCAAAATGGGCCACTCAATGAATGTCCAAGCAGTGGTGGCCCCGGACATGCGGTTCCTTAGTCTGCTCGCCGGGTTCCCAGGCTCATCCCATGATGCCTACATTCTTCGAAGATCTGGATTGTACGGTCGGTTTGAGTCTGGCGAATTTTCCGGTGGATGGCTCCTTGGTAAGTTGACGCCAATAACGTCTTTTTTTGTGATATGTATGGCTATGAATTTAATTTGTGTTCCATGTATGAAACTATGCCTATTTGAACACCTTGTTTACATGTGAAACATGACCTTAACCATGAGATTTTTAAAGCAACCAAGCCTTGCCAAATGTTAGTCCTGCATTAGCAAAATGTTGAAATAGAATTTAGAGTAAAGTAAGAATTAGTCTTCCCCACACTCTGCTTAAATTATGTCCTGGAATTTATAATAGGGTCTGCGGCATCTTTGATTAGATGCATTACACTTACTGAGTAGAGGAGAGCGGGATAAAGTGCAGGGGGCGTGTTAGAGCTGGACTCAAACCAAGCAGATACAGGGTCCTGAGAATTTAAGACATCCAAGAATGCTGAGCAGCACAGTCCGAAACCAATACCTGTTTGCAGTCTGCCTGAATGGCCCTCATTTGATATTTAATTTGATATTTAATTTGTTTCCACATCTATTTGTTTTTTCTTTATTTTTATTTTTTTGGCCTGTGCACTATGTATGCTCATGCTGTGTAGCAAATGTGACCTAGCCTCTTAGTCATGTTGATGGGCCGTTTAGGGGATTCCATTTATTGAGTAATGTTTAATTTATGTTTTTTCTAATACATTTTGGTAGGTGATTCCGGCTATCCACTCCTTCCGTGGCTGTGGACGCCCATCCTCTTCCGGCCCCAGAATGCAGCCGAGGAGGCATATAATAGGGCGACAGGAAGACCAGGGCTGTGGTGGAGAGGGCGTTTGGCCTATTGAAGACCCGCTTCCGATGCTTGGACCATACCGGGGGAGCACTTCAGTATGACCCCAAAAAGGTCATAGATATTATAATGGCCTGTGCAGTGTTGCAAAATTTTGCTATTTTGCAGCGTGTCCCCCGGTATGTGGATTTGCCCCCCTCTCCACCCACCGATGACCCAGACGAGGACTATCGGGGCCCACCGAGTGCTTCTGCCCAAGCTGTGCGGTCTAATTTAATTGAGACACATTTTGCTTAATTTTGTGTTCCTTTGTTTATTTTGTCCCTTTATTTTTTGTTAATTGTGTTTTTGGACCTTGGTGTTTTTATGTTTGTTTCTTACTTTTACAAACAGTAAAGAAATAATTACAAAGAACCTCACACATGATGTTATTTTTTTGTTTTGGTGATGTTCCAAATTTGTTACTGCCGACTTTAACTCATCTTTATTCCCCCAAAACACAATTTCAATTTTATGTAGTTTATTTCAAAAGCAAACATTGGAGTTGATGGTCTCTCCCATAGTAGCATAAAATACATGGGCAAAACACAAATGAAAGTTTAGGCAAATCAGGCCACATAGCAATTGCCCAGAGTCAGGAGTTTTAAAGTAAGGCACTCCTGTGCAAAGTTTCGGACAAATGAAAAGTAAATCAACATAGGTGACAAGCATTGCCATGTCCACATTGGCCAGCAAACAAATAGGCCCACAGACACACCCTCTCCTGCTTGGCCACATTTGCCACAGGCACAGGTGTAAAGCAGCCAAACCTATGCCACATCTACACCTGTTAGTCAGTGTGACACCCAAACAAGAACCCCCAGTCCCAATCCAAGTCCAGTTCAATCTTAGCCAGGGGTCAAGGTAGTAGTTTGCCAGCCCAGAATGTCCCCCAATCATGCCTACAAACAGGAGGAGCCAGAACAAATGTAATTCGCCACAAGCATGCAGCGCAACAGCTTGAGTGGCAGGTTCATTGAGGCTTCACCTCCGGCATTGGCTAGTGGTCTACCTCAGCACTAATGAGCTATATGGGCGCAAATCTAAAGCAAACAAGCAAAACCATACCAAAAGGGTATATTGGTAGGGCTCACCAGACAGGTCAATACAGTGGGGATGTAGAGCAAAGATGTGGAGCAGATACAGGGCAAATAGGCCTTAAATCGGACCTTCACCATGATTTAATGAAAAGCCCAAACTCTTAAAAAACGGTTCCCCAGCATCTAAAATTAATATATTTTACATTTTTAGTCACTAACTTATTATTCTTTCCCCCACTGGGCTGCAACTCTGTTCAGGAATTTAGGATACGGGCGCCGCCATCTTGACTCAGAAGCATCACACTTACTGAGGAGAGGAGAGTGGGATAAGGTACAGGGGGGCAGGTTATAGCTGTGCTTTGCTCAGACAGAGCAGAGCTGGGGTCAGGGAAAGGTCAGCAGTCCCAGAATGCAGAGCAGCACAGTCACTTCCTGTTTGCAGGCACTTCCTGTTTGCAGGCTGCCTGATAAAATGGCGGTTTCCATAAGCCGCCATCTTGGATGTTTAAAGTCTCATAACATGCAGTAGATGCAGGTAGGATGATTTTTAATGTGAGCAATCTGTATGTACAGGGTGTGGGAAACATATAAGATAGACTCTTATTCAGAGTGAAGGTCCGCTTTAAAATGGGGGATGCCCATAAAACCCAGGTTGGGGCCCTTGGAGGTGGGCCCTCACCTGGGCCTGTGTGGCATTCAGAATCTGCAACTGTTCCAACATGTTTCAATGAGAAGTTCGAAATTCAGCCATCATGGCACTGAGATTGTTAGTTAAGGTGGCCATGTGGCTGTTGCTATTTCGAACTTCCTCAAGCATGGCACTGTAATAATTGGATAAGGTGGCCATGTGGCTGTTGTTGGACCTAAATTCAGTCAGCATGGAGTTTAAGGTGTTGTTTCTAATTGGCCATGAAGATGCTCGTGGTTTCGTTGATTTTGGAGGTGAAATAGCCGCCTCTCATGGTGCCATGCTGACTCCATCATCGGCGCGCCCCTCCCCTGGGCAACTGGGCGACGTAGTCGACTACGCCTCCCTATTCCCCGGGTTGGAGGGCGTGCAGATGATGTGGCTCTAGATCCACCAACAGCCACAGGTCTGCTTGGCAAATCCTCAGCAGCAGAGCTAACACTGGGGACTGACGGCTCAGTCCCTGCATGCTGCCCACGATGGGCTGGCAGCATGCAGCCAGCTTCACTCTGCTGCTGAGCATTTGGTGTAGAAACATGTTGGGAGAGTTGCAGATTCTGTCCCAGGGGGAGCTGTTCTGAAGGTTCAATGAAGGCTCCATCTTCCTCCAGCTCCTGGATTTCCTCCATCAGTGTGTGGGTCTGTTGGGACATGTAAATAACAAAGGTTCAGTTTGGGGAATACTTATGTAATTCAGCAAAAAGAAACATTCACATGCATAATCCAAATCATAAAAAGACACTTACCGTATATATCGGATCCTGGTTCCGAGGAAGCACGGAAGTAGACGGCATGGTCAAACTGGCAGAGGATTCCCCACTAGCTGAGGGATTATGCTGGGCTGCATTGGGGAAAAGAAGGCATGTTAACACACAACTAGGCATTGCTGATGTGTATTAACACATATGGTTCACTAAAACACGGGCCCATGCATGAATGGCAACTCCCACAACGGACCAAGTTGACCTTGACTATGAATGCCATTATCTGTTAGATGTATTAGTTAACAAGTACATACACATTGGTCTCCTTAGCCAAAATAAACATGCATGTACTGGCTGTTCTGAGGCTTCACGCATCCCTAAAAGCCCATTATGGGACCACACTCAGCTTGCAAATAGCATTTGCCATTAGATTATCCTGTTTGCCATTCTTTCTAGGTCAAAGTTTCAATCACCCCAGATCAAGTCTTTCTGAGCAAAGCACAGGTCAAAACCAAATTGCCTACCGATAAAGCTGGAAGTGTTGTATGTAATTGACTCAAAATACATAACAGGCAGTCCTTTGCTAATCTCAATAGTGTTCCTCAAGACTCTCCCAAATAATGTATGAGCAAGGAAAAAAGCAAATGATGAGTCGCCACACATAACACACCCTGTTTAAATTGTTACCTCCACTACAAGGCACACCCTAGGGGCATGTGTTAATCTATGGCTTTGTGCCTCATTTTACATGTAGATCAAATTTCACATACACACTAACATTACTAACCGGCAGGAATAGTAGGGATGTCCGTGTCCTGTCGGGCCGAGTGTCCCTCTAAGGCCATAGGATGTAGCAGGGCCAGCACCATCTCCTCAGCTCGGGTAAATTGCAGTTTGGTGGGGAATCCGCCGCCAGTTTGTAAGCTGAAAAAGAGAGTTGCACACATTTAGCTAAATGTTTGCAATACAAGACGAAGCCAAATCCACAAAGTATATATGTACCTGTAATTACGCCGTTTATTTTCTTTCTTCCGTGCTGCATACTTTAGGTCCGATACTTTCCTTTGTATCTGCTACACATCTTTGAGCTCTTCCCCCGCTGCATTGACCTGTCTGGTGAGCTCCTCCAAAATCTCGGCTTTGCGCTGCTTGCTTGTAGCTTTGGATCTGCGCCCATATAGCTCATCATAATACAAGGTGAGGCCACTAGCCAATGCCAGAGTTTGGGCCTCACCAAACCTGCCACTCAAGTGGCCTCGGCACAATGTGCACCCTGTTGCTAGACGTTCTGGCTCATCAGTGGTTGGCGGCAAATCGGGGGACATTCTGGGCTGGCTGTGTTGGGGAGAGATGTAGGACAGGTGGCTGGCTTCTGATTGGACTGGACTTGGATATGGACTTGGGGTTCTTGGCTGGGTGGCCACTGAACTAGCAGGCGTAGCTGTGGCATCTTCAGCCTGCCTTTCCACTTGTGCCGGTGCCAAATGTGGCCGAGGAGGAGAGGGTGTTGTGGATGAAGTCGTGCTTGGGGCCCGGTGCCTCTTAGGGCCCTTAGAATACCCATGGCCCTGGGAGGTAGACAGCCGGTCCAGGGGTGACCCAGAGCTTGAGCTTCGGGGCCTGTGCCTTGCCCTCTTGTCCACTGATTTGGTCACCCGTGCGGGTGGGGAGGGCGAACTCTGACTTCGGGCCCTGTGCCTTGCCCTCTTGGCATGAGCCTTGTGGCCCCGTGTGGGTGGTGTTGATGGGGAGGTTGAACTGGTGGGACTTTTCTCCTGGTGTCTCCTTTGGTTTTCTGGCCATGGTAGCCACGTGGGTGGGGTGATAGTGACCTTGGGGGGATGGGGCTTCGCACCCTCTTGCTCCCTTTTTTCCCCTCCGTTGTGGATGGCTTTCTGGCCTGTGGCTTGCTTTTTCCAGCGGCCACCTTTTTTTGCCTAGTTGGGCTGGGTGCCTTTGCCTGGCCACTGCGGGTTGGCCGCAACTTCTTTTTGGTCATCTGGGACTGAGTCTTGGGCCCCTCAGCAGGCTCCTTCCATTTGGCTGCCTGTTTGGTGGTGGCCTCCTTTGCAGCTTTTTGAGCAGCTTTTCTCGGTGCCATTGCACATGGACTCTGAAAGAGAATGAGCTGTGTGTCCAGGACCCTTCAAATAAGATTGCCGGAGTCTCACGCTATGCGTGCATACGGACATGCGTACGGCCGTTCGTCCGGCCGCACGAAACCCGGAAACCGCAGGGGCATTACTTATCTGCTGCAGGCAAGATGGTGCCCACAATCTTCACCCGCCAACAATAAGAGATCATCATGCTTGTAAGTGTCTTTTACTGCCTTTGATTTGCCATCTAAATGCCTGCCTAGCCCTTAAGGAAGTGCATGAAGAAACGGTTGGTTTAAAAAGTGTCTCAAACTCCGTGCCAAACCAAAGTGAGGGCCCACACGTGCGAACCAACACTGAGGCCAGCTTAAAGGATTGTATTAGGCTACAAATGTGTCTGTTAATGTCATTTAGTCAAATGATCGATTGTTGACAGATATTTGTATGCAGTTTTAACTAAAACCTAGCTTTATTTTGTGTTTTGTAGACCATGCTGGAGCGCAAGTAAGACTACCTGCCCAACTCGCACCATCGCCCTGGAGATCATTGTCCAAATATAACATGAGACGGACACCATCTTCAACCACACGCAGATCATGCAGCATTGGTCGGACCTGAAACGGCTGCACATGCCCCAGGTGCAGCGCTTTTTCGGAATCCATTTCCCTAGTAAGTACATAGCGATTGCATGCCAGATGTAACTCATGCAGAAGGTAGGCATTTATTTATAATTGTTTTTCTTTTCTAGTGTTGGAAATGGAGTACCGAATCCGCCGCACCTGGAGGCGCACAGGCCGACCAGTGCTGCATGAATCTGCAGTTGGAAGTGAAGGTGGTGGATCTCCAGGGTGACAGTCCTACCCCTCCTACTACCGGCACAGCGCGGGTAGGGAGTCGTACCCAGCGACGCATGCGGGAGCCTCTGGTATGTGACTCTTCATGTAACGCACACACATATACATGCTATTTCCACTTAATCTGTTTTTGTAGATGCTTCTGGAGCGGTTGGAGATGCGCAGGCTGCAGCAGATCTCGGCCAGGAGGCACAGGGAGAAGGTGAGTGATGTGACACACACATTGAAAATGAATTTTGATTACTGTTGACTAAGACATTATAAGTGACCCTATTTGCCATGTCTCGACAGCCTCTACTTCACAACAGTGGCAGGGCCCAGGACGTAGGGCTGTCCCCAACAAGACATCCTTCGGCCACCAACCAAGTTAAGTGACATGATAACCCAGATACATCAAGCCATAGTCAATGGCATTAGCAGACTGACCAGTGCCCACTTGCTTAGAGTAATTACTTAGCAGACTGAGCAGTGCCCACTTGCTTAGAGTAATTACTTAGCAGACTGAGCAGTGGCCACTTGCTTAGAGTAATTACTTAGCAGACTGAGCAGTGGCCACTTGCTTAGAGTAATTACTTAGCAGACTGACCATTGCCCACTTGCTTAGAGTAATTACTTAGCAGACTGACCAGTGGCCACTTGCTTAGAGTAATTACATAGCAGACTGACCAGTGCCCACTTGCTTAGAGTAATTACTTAGCAGACTGACCAGTGCCCACTTGCTTAGAGTAATTACTTAGCAGACTGACCAGTGCCCACTTGCTTAGATACAGGGACCACACGGGCAAGAGTGGAAGAAATGAATCGAAGGGTCCTTGAGTTGGTGGCCGATATGCTGCAGCTGGTTGACTCGTTGGGGACAACAGAAGAAGAATAGTGTTCTGGGTCCTGTCACTGTTTTTAGTTTTGTAAATAGTTTTTACAATTTAAAATTTTTTATATTTTTCATGTTGGTGTTTTTAAACTTTTTTGTAAAATGTTTAAAAAAAAAATAAGCTAATGGGCCTCAAAAATGGCCTTCAAGTAAAAACACCAAAAAAAAACAAAGTTTCATTGTCATTTTTAAACACAAATACATTAACACCAAACGAAGGGTGAAATAAATATTTAGAGATGACGATTCAGATAACCGGGAAGTGTTTTGGGTAAGTTTTAGGGGCCTAAAATGGAAGAAGAACCTAACAATCAAAATCAAATACAGCTATGCGCACCTTGCAGTTTTTCAATAAAAACAACCCTTTACATTTGAAATACCCCCAGCAAACTATATATTCTCTTAAGCTTTTTAGGCATACCAGGCTTGTTGATGTTGCCACAGTTTTCTGGAAGTTCTCCCTCAATGTATTCTTTGGTTACACAGAGCTCCCCTAAAAAAGGCCACATTTTTCTAAAGAAAACTAGATACAAACAAGAAAAAACAAGTTAATCTAAAAAAGCAACATCCCCCGAACAAAACGATACCCAACATGCATAGCTACTGTCAAGGGAAGAGTTGCCAAACACCCCAAAGCAAAGCTTGTGCACAACGGTAATTTTGCTTGAACATTTCAGCTCTGCAGACAAAGTGGCACCTTGCGATTTTTCTACCAAAACAACCCTTTACATTTGGAATACCCACCACAAACCATACATTCCCTGAAAGTACACATGATAAGATTTCTAAGCATACCCAGCATGTTGTAGTGGGCCCATCTTTCTGGAAGTAATCCCTCAAAGAATTCTTTGGTCGCACAGGGTTTCCAAGCTAAATCTGAAAGCGCAAAATCGCCCGAGCAGAACAATACCCAACATGCAAAGCTAACCCTTTTAACTGCCAGCCTACTTAAGGCTTTGTCACCCTCTCTTGACAGGTCATTTTTCACCATTTTGCGCTATGCTTAACTGTGATTTTTGCAGGAATTTCCAGAAAAATCATTTATTTTATTTTTGCGGCAGAGTTTAGGCTTTAACATGAAATGTCTTGTTTGTAATTTTTTTACTGTTTTTTTTAATATTTTTGAGTAAATTAAACAAAACAAAATAAAAAAAATATTTTTTAGAAAATTGTCTCCTTTATTTCAAATAAAACATTTGTTTTATTAAAGAAAACCATATTGCATGTGAAAGCCCCATTTCTTCCGATTACAACAGTACCACATATGTATCGGTAGCCCCCCGTTACTGTTCAGAAGACCCCCCCAAACTGAAAAAACACTTTATAACATGTAAAAATAAAATACAACTACAATCCACACTATAAAGGGTTAAATCAAGAAAAAAATTGGCGTGGGGTTCCCCTTCCCGGGAAGGGGGGTGGGGGTAACCCCCATTTTTTTTTAATTTTAAGGGTTAAAAACCCTTAAAAATTCCCATAAAAAATGACATGGGGTCCCCCCTATCCAGCATAACCAGCCCGGGGATCAGCTATGCAGGGCTTGTAGAACAGGGCGCAGGGGCCAGCTTTGGTAGCCCCCCACCCTGCCAAGTACAAGCCCGCACCGCCTAAATCAGCCCGGGCCCTTCTGCCGCCCCTGGGCCTCGGGGAGGCAGGTAATGGGGGGCCGGGGTTAATGGCAAGTCACCCGCTAGCCGCAGGTGACTTGACAGCCCCCAAGCCCTTGTGAACTGGTATAGGGGTTTCATGGACTCCTTACAAGTTCACAATGGGTTAAAGTGGACCAACACCCAAGGCTGATCGGCCCGGGAATCTATAAGATTCCTGGACCGTTCTATTCCCTTCCTATGGGGCATCCAAAATCGGGATGCCCCTCTGTGTGAAACCCCCCCGGAACACCCGCTACCACTTACTTGAATCCCGGTCTTACGGCGCATGCGTGGGCCGCATCCCCACTATCCCTCTAGCAGGGCGCGTGCCGGGCCGGCTATTTATGAATGCCCGGCGCGGGCACGCTCCCTGTTAGAGGGAAGTGGGGGATGCAGCCGCCAGCTCGCTCAGAGCGGCTGAGCTTAGACGTCTCTTAGACGTCCATAACTCAGCCGCTCTGAGCGCGCTGATTGGACGAGCGGCCGTGCATGTGCCGTAGGACCCGGGTGAAGTGAGTTATTGTGGGTGAAAAGGACCAGGACCAATACCCAGGATAGTCCAGGACCAATACCCAGGATAGTCAAAATCCTGGGTGTTGGTCCACTTTAAATGTAAAAAAAAAAACACACCACACCACAAAATGCTGGAAGCATTTATTACCAGCTGGGTGACAGGACATAAGGGGTTAATTTTAAAAAATTGACATAGGGTCCCCCTCCCAGGGGGGCATTTTTTTTGGAATTTAAGGGTAAAAACCCTTAAAAAGCCCCCCCAAAATGACATAGGGTCCCCCCTACCCAGTGTTACCGACCCGGGCCATCTATGGGGGCGTGTAGAACAGGGCACAGGGGCCAGCGTTGGTGGCCCCTGGCCCTGCAGGCTACTAGCCCGCAGCTACTAGCCCGCATAGCCACTTAGTGGCCCGGGCCCTTCTGCCCCCCCCCCTGGCCTTTGGGGAGACAGGTAACGGGGGGCTGGGGGTTAATGGCAAGTCACCCGCTAGCCGCATGTGACTTGCCAGACCCAGAGCCTTGTGAACTGGTATAGGGGTCTCATAGACCCCTTACCAGCTCACAAAGGGTTAACTGTAAAAAAAGACCACACTAAATTATTTTATAAAAAAAAAATTTACTGTACTTACCTCCGATAGTAAGCTCTTGTCCCTCGCCGCTGTGCTGACAGATGCCGGTGATCGGCATCCAGAGAAGGGGGAGGCAGGAGATCAGAGGATCTCCTGCCCACTCCTTCCCCGGGCAACGATCACCGACATCTGACAGCTGAGAGCGCTAAAGCCGGTGATCGGGGCCGGGATGATGTCATTAGCCCTGCCCCAAGGGGCCGCCATCGAGGAGGAAAGGGGAGAGAGCCTCCCGGGCTCTCTCCTGAAGATCGGTAAGTCCTGGGGGGGGGATCGGAGGCCCCCCAGGTGACAAGGAGGGTCGGCGGGAGCCAGCGCACATGCAGGTAAGTAAATGTCATTTTTATTTTTTATTTTTTACAGGAAAGCCTGTGGCAGCTGAAATGGGGGGGGGGGGCACCCTATTCCAGGCCCTTCCTTGCAGCCGGAGGAGGTCCGATGGACAAACGGAGCATCTTAAAGAGGAGACCCGGCCGAATCAAACGAGGGGTCAAGTAAGTTACTTTTTTTTTTTTACTTTTTATGCTATTAGTGGGGAAATTCAGCAACGTAAATTTTACGTGGCTGGCGTTTAAAAGGTTAAGGGCCCAAAAAGGGAAGATGGAGGATAGTGCTAAGTGGTTGGGGTGAGCTTTAAGGGTCCAAAAGGGAAGATGGAGGATAGCGCTAAGTGATTTAGCTAAACATTATAGTAGAAGTTAGGGTGGCAAATATGTAGGCATAGAACCGCTCGCACACTCAAACGAGAGCGGGAAATTAAAAAAAAAAAAAACAGATCGGCACTAAAACGAAAGTATTTTTTTGTCTCTCTGAATCGAGCCTTTTGTGCAATGGCACACTTCCACAAATGTTGTGAGGATCAGACTTATCCATCCATATCCAATCCATATTCATGAAATAAAAACATGAAATAAAATATCTGATAATCCTAAAGGTTCTCATGCTTTGTCCATTCACATAAATATTTTAATCTATAATTTTTAATCAACAAATGAATAAATGACCAGATCTTATTTATTTTCCAATGTGGAAATATAGTAAACTCTGAAATAATTCAAAAACTTTCAAGTACCACTTAAAGGAAATGGGTGTAAAAGAACTGGAACAAGGAGGACCCAGGAAACAACACAGTAAGTATTTGGATGATGCTGGTATGTTATTTTCTCATTCTTAACCATCTTATTTCTGTTGTAAACAACCTGCCTATCCTGACTATGGTTGCCCAATCCTAAAAAGGTAATTTATAGCTCCTGAATCTCGCAAAACAAACATAGTTGAGGGCAAAACAGAGGCAGTAATTAGAACCAGTGACCACTTAGATGCATTATTGGGTTGAGCCAGGAATCAAAAGAGACTTGCCAAGCAGGCTCCACAAATGCAGGTTAGTGGTCTGTATCAGAGTCAGACCACTGCACATGAAACTAAAGAAAATGTCACATACCTAATTGTGGATTGGCCGATGTAGACACAGTTTACTGCTAGCAGTACCACCTGTGACTTCCCCTGATAGTGGTTACAGGGGAAACAGCAGAGGGGAAGGCCAGAGTGTCAGGTAATGATAGTTACAGATTCTGGTGAGCTAAACTGGAACATAGGAGCTGGAAAACAAAAAAGGGTTAGTGCGGGTTAAGCTGGGAAAAGAAAGCTAGCAGGGAGTGTTTACAGTGCTACACCACAAGCCAGGCTCTGTGTTGGGAGTCTGTTGGGAACTCTGGTTTTTGCCAGAGCTTCCTGCAAGAGAAGATGTATTGCGCTGCAGACAGGCCAGGGTCCCACACCCATCACTGACAAGTAGTGAGTCTGGTACAAAGTGCATGCAGGAACAGAGCTGGGAGTTCATAGCTTTGGTGAATGCAGGAACAGAACCGGGATTTCAAAGTGACAAAACAGTTACGGTGGGAAGAGAGCCAGGAGTTCAGAGCTCTGATGTGTGCAAGGACAAAGTCAGGGGTACTTTTTATTTCCAAGCCGAGGATCACTGAGCCAGAGCGGGTTCGATATCCGAAGCCAGAAAGTCAGAACTGAAGTTGCTTCAGGAAGATCTGCAGGTATCTTCCCAGTGGCATAGGCCTCCTTTTAAGGGCCACCCAGCATTAGGAAGATCCTGCTGCACATGCACAACAGCACAAGAACATGCAGGATCCAGGAACCCAGCTGGTGCTTGTGCAACTTGGCATGCCAGTCCTGTAAGACTCCACTTGCCCTCAGCTTCGCAAATGCCGAAGAGGGAAATCCAAAGGGCGCAATCGTGCACACACGCAGCCACAGGAATGGGTACATTTCCTCTAACAGAAGTTCGTGGGATCAGATCATCCACTGTGACAGAAAGTCCAACAGTTTCACTGTGCAATACATTTGATAAGCCATGTATCTTGATTGGAGCACTGATTCCGCAAGTGTAGCTAGATGAGATGTCACAGTGGCTAATGCCAGAGCAGCCCATGTGAAAAGGCTGCTGCCAATGCGGTGATAGGACTAGGAAGCCTGGAGATATGGCAGGAGTACATCAGCTGGAAACCGTAGTGCAGAAGCAGCCAGACGTGGCAAGAGCTGGATACAGGACTTGACACTGAATGTGGTCAGAGGTGGCACCAGGTCTGGTCAGAAGTGACATGAATCAGCAACTAGGCTTGGCACTAGATGTGCTCAGCTGTGGCATGGGTCAGCAACTGGGCTTGGCACTAGATGTGCTCAGCTGTGGCATGGGTCAGCAACTGGGCTTGGCACTGGGTGTGGTCAGATGTGGCACTGCGTTGGCAACAGGAAAGGCAGAAGCATCAAAGAAAATCTTAGCAGATCAGGCTTGGAACAACATATTCTCTGACAATGTGGTCAATGGTGGGCTAGTTCCTGGAGACAGCTTTTAAAATGTGCCTTCTCCAATCAGCTGGCATGTTGAGCCCCCGTCCGCTAAGCATAGCCAATGCAGAGGTCCCATAAGCTCCAGCATTTCCACTGTGGGCGTCTCTCCAGGAAACAGTGCTTCCTGTGAGTGACATCGCCCAGAAAATAAGGCAGCCACAGCCTAGCCAGGAATCAGCGCGGTAGTGGCGACCTCATGACAGTAAGGTGAGACTGTTGTTAGTAGTATTGCTGGAGTATGCCTCTGTTTGCTTGAAGACAGTTTGGCCCAGTTTTTGTCAAAAACATTCTGGATATGGTATAAAAGTACACATTCAAATCTATGAAATAAGGTATTCAGGCTGCGTTTACTGGTCTTTGAAAACAGTGGGGGAGTGGCGACCTCATGATAGTAAGGTGAGAATGTCGGTAGTAGCATTGCAGAAGTATGCCTCTATTTGCTTGAAGGCAGTTAGGGCCAGTGTTTGCTAAACATTCTGGATATGGGATACAAGTACACAAGTTGAAGGCAGGGATTTGGGATGTGCTTTCTGGTCTCTGAACTAAAAACCAGCCAAATACACTCAAATTTCTTTAGGATGTCTACCAATCTTCAAATTCTAAACAGTTATTAAGCCAAATAATATATTTATCACATGCAGGTAATATTTGTTATTCACACATCTAAAAATCGAAGAAAATGTAGATGGGAATTTGAACAACAGTAGTTAGGGTAAAGACAAAATATCAGTACTGCCAGCAGAGGTTTACACAACATTGCAAAATCAGAAGTGGTGCACCCAAGAGCAAAAAACTCCAATCAAAAGTTTTAAAATGCAATATAAACTCCCTAGAGCCAAAACAAAGTGAGAGACGAAAATGAACTTGCCAGGTCATGAGTGCACCATGCCCAGAGTTCTTTCAGAAGGCATAATTACTAACCGGAGCTTGCATGGAAACACGTCAGACAGCAAAAGGGAGAGGGGAATAGAATGAACCTTAAAAGCGGAGTGCAGAAACTGCCTAAACCAAGCTGTATTGTTCTTCATGAAATCTAAAAAGTAGTTCTATATTTTATTTTAAAGCAGATTGATTTACAAGTAGAAAAACATTAAAGTAAAAAAATACTGTAGAAACAGGGTTGCAGTAGGTGGAATACTATCTGAGGGGTATTATTTGTTTCACCCCTGGCCTCCATTCTCACATAGACTAATGTAAGAGCTCGGGAACAGAACACTAAAAACAGGGTTTATAATACATCAGGCTAAGCGAAAATGACAACTTATTTTTATATGCCCAGGGAGAGGACTATCGACGGGGAGACTGGCTAATTTGGTTTTGTAACATTGGTGAGGTTTGGTCTGATTTAATAAAAATGCAGGAAATGTAAGGAAACATGTAAAACTTACTAATGCATATGTGGCCTTGGCTGCAAGATAATTATTTAGAGAAAAAGCTGTGAAGGATATATAATGTGAAGGTTACTGAAGTGATTGTTCTTTTGCATATTTATTAAAGGAATATTCCAGGCACTTTGCATTCACCAGCACTTTGCATTTTATGATAGACCCTATAAAACATGCTCCCTTCTGCTGACCCATCTTTTCCCATCCCCCAAAACAGTCACTTCTGAGGGGAGTGGCACATTGAAATATGAATGGATGTTTTATCCTCTACTGATGAGAAGGCCCAGCAGATTTTTTATTAAGAAGTACATTCTTAAAATAAATAATATTTACAATAAAATACAAAATAAGCAATAAAGTTACATGAAGTAAATACATCAATATCATCAAAAACATATGAACATTCAAATGATAACACAAGGGACTGAAAGAATAGAACACAAAACTAACACATGTGAAGAAACTACCTATAAATACAGAAACAAACCCTTAAATACTAAGACGTCTATAATCAAAAATGTTCATAATCAAAAGGGAAATTCAAACAAATTGCAGAAACAAATCAGAAAATTCCCAAGCCGCATACAAACCTCTAAACTAGATTAACTTAGTAAATAAAGCCCACAACATATGAGATTTCCTTCTACCACCTCCACCCCGAAATCACATACATCCAACCTAAAAAATTAAAAATAAGCGAGAAATTATTAATTTCATCAAACAAGAGACACCCAGGTTCAGTTTCTTGAAAACCAGTAGGTTGCGGCCATCCCACAGAATCCTCCTTCATAAGGGCACTAAAAAGCCACCTGCAGCGAAGCCTCTCCTTGCTACCCGTACACCAACCTACCAGCAAAAAAGCAAAACAAATAAATTTAGTGCCAATAATGGCCCTGCAAATAGGGTGACAGGCACCCCTGAAGTCCCTGGCATAAGGATATCCTCAAAAAAAGTGGGGATATCCTCAACTCCACCACAACCAGCCCGGGGACAGCAGACAGATTGTCCCAGACCCCGGGACTTCTGGAAGGATCTGATCGTGAGGCAACACATCAGGGACATCCAGACCAAGTGCCTCTGTTTATTAGTAAGTCTTACTAGAGCCATTTTCCTCCAGGTCTCCATGGTCTAGTCGGTGTTCAAAAAGGGGACAAGATTAACCTTATCCTTCTTCCTGTTCAATAAGAAAAGGGATCATTTGTCCACCGCTCTCTCCCAAAGAGTACCTAGGCCCAGCCTGACTCAAAAATCTTGAAGTATCTTGTAAAATCTAGAGGGAGAGAAAACAGTTGGCAGCCTTAGATCTCTAGTACACCAACCCAGTCCTCAGTATATGACCCCCCGCATACCATATCATAGTTGAAGCCAGGGAGCTCCTGAGGAGAGTACACAGGAAACCCAACCAGTAACGAGCCAGGAGAAAGTATTCTAAGTTAAGAGGGTTCTGTAGCCCCCCCAACCTAACCTCCTTGACCACTGGCCCTCTTCACTCTGGTCCCCCAAAAGAAGGAGTACAGCAGCTTGTTTATCTGCTGTATCCAGCGAGGAGAGGGCAGGAAAACAGCACTAGTATACAGGATCAGGGGGAGAACAACCATTTTAACAATCAGGGTTCCATCGTGAAAGGAAAGTTCCCGCAGCCCCCACCATGCCAACTTCTGCTGGACCTTTCCTTTCATTCATTCTGAACTGGAAGTCCCCCTTGGATGGGTGTTGAATAATACCCTCAAGATTTCCACCTCCCAGACTGCTGCTGCATCCTCAATCCCGGTTTCACACACCGCCCCAGGCCACAAAATTGGCATTTCTGCCAGTTAGTCCACATGTCCACAGTTGTGCAAAATATACGCGGGTGAAGGTTTCCTCTCCAAGCATTCTGGACCGAATCCCAAATCAAAACCACATTGCCCATGTATGCCATGGTCTTCACCCACTACCAGTGACAGGGATGCTTCTAAATAACTTATTCTTACAAATGTACCGAATGAATGGCTCTGTAACACAGATGAAAGCCAATAGACTCCTCGCTCAGATTCTCATTGACCAACACCTGACTGAAGATACCAGAATAAAGGCCAGGTCAATGGCTTCGACAACCAACAGAGTTCTGTTTTCCTGGGGCAGAATGGCCAATTTCCTAAGCAGAATCAAATAATCCGAGATAAGTCTACCCGGAACCACCCTTAACTCCTCCTTCACCTCCCATCCAAATCCCCTAAACTAAGGAGTGTTTGGAGCCGAAGCTCAATTTTTTGTTCCTCCCGCCTACGCCACCTACCTATTCTATTCTCCTCTAACCTAAAAAACGCCTGAGCCTCCCCTTAACCCATTCCCATCAATCTAACACTGACCTAAAGTCTTTCCTACACAGCTACAAAAGTATCTAAGCCTAACTAAAACTTGGGTCCTTCAGTAACCCCACGTTCAAATTCCACATACCCCTCCGAATTTGAACCCCACTATCCAGCTATCCAGTCCCACCTGAACATGTTGGTAATTTAAGATGGTAAACAACTGAGAGGCCAAGATAAAATCTCTCCTGGAACTCACCATCCCTTTATCTGAGAGGACACTGAAACTGATCAGGTTAAAATTATCGGCCACGACCATATGTTGGCGACCAGGGAGGTGGAACTCCAAGACCCTCATAAATTCCTGTCGGTCAGCCCTATCTGTAGGGCCATAAGCACAGAACAGCCGGACTGGTGCCCTGCTAGGGACAACTGAAATACCAGAAACTGACCCAGGGTGATGACCAAAAAGCTAAGGAGGGTGACCCGTAGGTTCTTAATTAGGCCGCAAAACACAATATGGAGCTGGTAGCTATCTCCCCTCCTCCAGGAAAGCCAGAGAACCAAGGATTAGAGGAGCCTGGGAGTGTGAAGAGAAAACCCGATCCCCCCCCCCTGAATACCCATTTCCCCCAGGAATCCCTGACTGGAAACAGACTGCAGTGGGTGGCCCCACACCCCTACCAGGGACCCCGAAGGGGCAGGAGGGCAAGTAGCGGACAGCGCAGTAGAAGGGAAAAAGTTCACTGGGATGTTAAAGTTGAGTTGTTAAAGTTTAGCTTTACATAAGAATGTTTTAAAGCAGGCCAAAACATTAATATGCACTCCATTAAATCATGAATGGAGAAAAACCTATGCATGCAACTTGGGAACGTCATATTGACTGCAGGGTAAACTTGGGGGATTCTCACCTAGGGGCAACCAAAATGGGGATGACCCTGAAAAGCAGGCACTTTAAAGACAAAGTTGGTAATGGACACCATTATCATTTATTCAGAAGCTTACTTAGAGGCCGATTCATTAATTACGGCAGGTAGCGACAGTTGAGCGACTGTAGCGGCATTTTCAGAGCGCCCGCTAGTAGTCGCTGTGCTTGGCCGTTGTTCGGTAGTTGATAGCGACTCAGTCGGTTTGCCGTAATGTTGAATATTGGGTGAGGAGTCACTATTTGACAGGTTCCGCGCTGTATGGGAGCGCATGATAGCGGCTGGCCCTAGCGACCGGCTCCCACCATATTCATTAAAAAATCAAGCTCAAAAAATTATTGCGCTGTAAAATGCATGTTTAAACCCCAGAGCGCTGGCGGCGATGGGTTAAAAGTAGTTTTTTAACCCCCAAACAACCATATTTTTGGAAACCAAAAAAAAAAAGTTTTTTAAAATAATTTTGTAATATGAATACATTAATATCAGACCTGTAATATCAATTCTGTACAATTTTTTTTTTTTCACGGAAAGTGGTCACAGAATTTTTCACATTTAAAAAAAAAAAACAAAACAATTAATAACAATTAATTATGAATATTTAAAGATTGTTCCATTGAAATGCATTGGAGAGCGCCAGGTAGCGAGAGGTCATACCTGTCGCTGTTCAAGGTCGGACGCTGGCGCTGTGGGCTGAGGCTGGAATAATGAAGAATGAGTGGCTATATGGCGCTATCTCAGTCGTTAAGCAGGATTGGCTTGATAAATGTGTGATTGTGGTGGGGAGCCGGCGTTCTCGTTGCGGGGCCCGTCATTACCGGCCGCTCACCAGTCGCTACCTGTCGCTATTCCTTCATAAATAAGGGCCCAAGTTACTTAAAAAGGGGGCTTCGTCTTCCACTTTCCAATGCATTTCACTGCAAAAAGGCATCCTTTGCCATTACAAATTCCTGGTGTTAAAAGACGATATCAGTACAAGAAAGCAAAACATTTTACCTGGATTTTGTGGCACAAGCTTACCCTTGGCTTTACAGCTGCTAGTTATAGTTATTAAAAAGATGTCTCCATGGTTGGTGAATGGCTTCAGATCCAGGCTGAAGCTAGATTAGACTCTTGCTGAGTCGGTCCTGTTTCCCCTAACCCAGATGGCAGCAAGATCTGGCTCAAATTATCTGGCATGCCATACTACGATGCTGGTGGGGGCATAATGATATCACTACCCTACCAGTTCTCAAACAGTTAAAAAAGAAAAAATAAAGTCCTAAAGTAGAAAAAAAAAATCTTACCGTTGTCGCGTCTTCCTTCATCTGTTCGCCACTGGCATCTGTAGTGGGAAGGGGAGCACATGTCCCCTTTCCACCTTCCATCCCACCAAGCTATTTCTGGGCCGTCAGTGTGGGGAGGCTTTTATACCACAGAGGAGAAGCATTTGTGGAATCACCGCATGTGACTACTGGCTAGGGAGATGGACCTTGAGAGAGATTCCCAGATAAATCACCCTCCAGAGATGGATTTCCATAGGAAATCCCTCTCCATTTCTACAGAGGTTCCTCGGCAAAGGTATAAAAGCAACCCGCCTAGCACTAGCATTGCACTGATCCTAGTTTCAGCATCTATGCTGCTCCAGCATGTGAAGCCTTTTGATATTTTGCCAAGCCCTATTGCTGAGCCTGCATTGTCTGACCATGTCTTATTGCCAAGCCCTGTTGCCAACCCTGTCACACCTGACCACATCTTTCTGCTAAACCGGTTGCTGACCCTGCCACATCTGACCACGACCTCTGCCAAGCACTGTTGCTTACCCTGCCACGTCTGACCATGTCTGCTTCCAAGTCCTGTTGCCAATTCTGAAATTTAGGGGCCCCTGGTTTCAGAAGTCTAGCATTGAGCGGCTCTACCTGGGGTTGGTCTGATGCCAGTTCCAAGCTCCCATGCCAAATTTAAAACAACTGCCCTCTGAAGTATGTGACTATTGACTGTGTGGTGCAGGTTCGATTAGGGGCTAGGGCATAACTGGCATGGTCTTAAGCAAGGCACCTAACCCCCAACTGCTCCCCGGGTGCCGTGGCTAGGGCAGCCATGACTCTGGGCACATGTGCACTCACTGGTGTGGTTTCCTTATGTGCGTTCTCACTGCACGGATGGTATAAGTATGGAGCACAAAGAAACAATAGCAAAATAAACACAGTTCTAGTCTGGTATGAGGGAATCTACACAAGATTACTAAAGCAGAGGATAGAACTATAAAGCAAGTGCCCCTTACCATAGTTGAATAGCCTGTTTTGCACCTGGGCATTGACTAAAAGCTATTAATATTGTTGGTGATTAGAGATGAGCGAACTTTTGAAAAATTCGATTCGACTGATTCGCCGAATTTTCCGACAAAAATCGTTTCGACTCGAATTTATTCGCAACGAATCGCTATTAAAAATGGCTATTTCTGAGCCTCCTAGAGCCTCAATAGGGTTGTAAACCATTCTGCCTTGCTGTAACACGCATAGGATGTGTGCTGGGTTAGTGAAATAATACTGTAAATAATTATCACATGCAGATCAGAGGCATCGCTAATAGAATTGCAGAGCGGCACAATTGCGGAGAGTTGAAGTGGCATCACTATGAGGGGCCCCTATATTGCCTGAAAAACACACCCTGGAGCTGGCAGCAGCAGGAGCCCAAAAATTAGCTGAATCACACCCTGGAGTTGCAAGCAGCAGCAGCAGCTGCAGGAGCCCAAACATTGCTTTGAAGAGACACTGGAGTTGGCTGCAGGAGCCCAAAAATTGGATGAATCACACCCTGGAGTTGCAAGCAGCAGCAGCAGGAGCCCAAACATTACTTTAAAGAGACACTGGAGTTGGCAGCAGGTGCCCAAAAATTGGATGAATCACACCCTGGAGTTGCAAGCAGCAGCAGCAGCTGCAGGAGCCCAAACATTGCTTTGAAGAGACACTGGAGTTGGCTGCAGGAGCCCAAAAATTGGATGAATCACACCCTGGAGTTGCAAGCAGCAGCAGGAGCCCAACCATTACTTTAAAGAGACACTGGAGTTGGCTTCAGGAGCCCAAAAATTGGATGAATCACACCCTGGAGTTGCAAGCAGCAGCAGGAGCCCAAACATAGCTTGAAAGAGACACTGGAGTTGGCAGCAGGAGCCCAAAAATTGGATGAATCACACCCTGGAGTTGCAAGCAGTAGCAGCAGGAGCCCAAACATTGCTTGAAAGAGACACTGGAGTTGGCTGCAGGAGGCCAAAAATTGGATGAATCACACCCTGGAGTTGCAAGCAGTAGCAGCAGGAGCCCAAACATAGCTTGAAAGAGACACTGGAGTTGGCTGCAGGAGGCCAAAAATGGATGAATCGCACCCTGGAGTTGCAAGCAGCAGCAGCAGGAGCCCAAACATTACTATAAAGAGACACTGGAGTTGGCAGCAGGTGCCCAAAATTGGATGAATCACACCCTGGAGTAGCAGGCAGCAGCAGCAGGAGCCCAAACATAGCTTGAAAGAGACACTGGAGTTGGCAGCAGGAGCCCAAAAATTGGATGAATCACACCCTGGAGTTGCAAGCAGCAGCAGCAGGAGCCCAAACATAGCTTGAAAGAGACACTGGAGTTGGCTGCAGGAGCCCAAAAATGGGATGAATCACACCCTGGAGTTGCAAAGAGCAGCAGCAGGAGCCCAAACATAGCTTGAAAGAGACACTGGAGTTGGCTGCAGGAGCCCAAAAATTGAATGAATCACACCCTGGAGTTGCAAGCAGCAGCAGCAGCAGGAGCCCA
This sequence comes from Gastrophryne carolinensis, assembly GCA_027917425.1. Classification (NCBI taxonomy): domain Eukaryota; kingdom Metazoa; phylum Chordata; class Amphibia; order Anura; family Microhylidae; genus Gastrophryne; species Gastrophryne carolinensis. The sequence goes on from CM051238.1 coordinate 66,946,598, forward strand.
AATATAGCTTGAAAGAGACACTGGAGTTGGCTGCACGAGCCCAAAAATTGGATGAATCACACCCTGGAGTTGCAAGCAGCAGCAGCAGCAGGAGCCCAAACATTACTTTAAAGAGACACTGGAGTTGGCAGCAGGAGCCTAAAAATTGGATGAATCACACCCTGGAGTTGCAAGCAGCAGCAGGAGCCCAAACATTACTTTAAAGAGACACTGGAGTTTGCAGCAGGAGCCCAATAATTGGATGAATCACACCCTGGAGTTGCAAGCAGCAGCAGCAGCTGAAGGAGCCCAAACATTGCTTTAAAGAGACACTGGAGTTGGCTGCAGGAGGCCAAAAATTGGATGAATCACACCCTGGAGTTGCAAGCAGCAGCAGGAGCCCAAACATTACTTTAAAGAGACACTGGAGTTGGCAGCAGGAGCCCAAAAATTGGACGAATCACACCCTGGAGTTGCAAGCAGCAGCAGCAGCTGAAGGAGCCCAAACATTGCTTTAAAGAGACACTGGAGTTGGCAGCAGGAGGCCAAAAATTGGATGAATCACACCCTGGAGTTGCAAGCAGCAGCAGGAGCCCAAACATTACTTTAAAGAGACACTGGAGTTGGCAGCAGGAGCCCAAAAATTGGACGAATCACACCCTGGAGTTGCAAGCAGCAGCAGCAGCTGAAGGAGCCCAAACATTGCTTTAAAGAGACACTGGAGTTGGCTGCAGGAGGCCAAAAATTGGATGAATCACACCCTGGAGTTGCAAGCAGCAGCAGCAGGAGCCCAAACATTGCTTGAAAGAGACACTGGAGTTGGCTGCAGGAGCCCAAAAATTGGATGAATCACACCCTGGAGTTGCAAGCAGCAGCAGCAGGAGCCCAAACATTACTTTAAAGAGACACTGGAGTTGGCAGCAGGAGCCTAAAAATTGGATGAATCACACTCTGGAGTTGCAAGCAGCAGCAGGAGCCCAAACATTACTTTAAAGAGACACTGGAGTTTGCAGCAGGAGCCCAAAAATTGGATGAATCACACCCTGGAGTTGCAAGCAGCAGCAGCAGCTGAAGGAGCCCAAACATTGCTTTAAAGAGACACTGGAGTTGGCTGCAGGAGGCCAAAAATTGGATAAATCACACCCTGGAGTTGCAAGCAGCAGCAGCAGGAGCCCAAACATTACTTTAAAGAGACACTGGAGTTGGCAGCAGGAGCCCAAAAATTGGATGAATCACACCCTGGAGTTGCAAGCAGCAGCAGGAGCCCAAACATTACTTTAAAGAGACACTCGAGTTGGCAGCAGGAGCCCAAAAATTGGACGAATCACACCCTGGAGTTGCAAGCAGCAGCAGCAGCTGAAGGAGCCCAAACATTGCTTTAAAGAGACACTGGAGTTGGCTGCAGGAGGCCAAAAATTGGATGAATCACACCCTGGAGTTGCAAGCAGCAGCAGCAGGAGCCCAAACATTGCTTGAAAGAGACACTGGAGTTGGCTGCAGGAGCCCAAAAATTGGATGAATCACACCCTGGAGTTGCAAGCAGCAGCAGGAGCCCAAACATTATTTTAAAGAGACACTGGGGTTGGCAGCAGGAGCCCAAAAATTGGATGAATCACACCCTGGAGTTGCAAGCAGCAGCAGCAGCAGCCCAAATATAGCTTGAAAGACACTGGAGTTGGCTGCAGGAGCCCAAAAATTGGATGAATCACACCCTGGAGTTGCAAGCAGCAGCAGCAGGAGCCTAAACATTGCATTAAAGAGACACTGGAGTTGTCAGCAGGAGCCCAAAAATTGGATGAATCACACCCTGGAGTTGCAAGCAGCAGCAGGAGCCCAAACATACCTTTAAAGAGACACTGGAGTTGGCTTCAGGAGCCCAAAAATTGGATGACTCACACCCTGGAGTTGCAAGCAGCAACAGCAGGAGCCCAAACATTGCTTGAAAGACACCCTGGAGTTGGCAGCAGCAGGAGGCCAAAAATTGGCTCAAAGGCACACCCTGAAGTTGGCATCAGCAGTAGGCCAAAAATTGGTTGGAAGGCATACCCTGAAGTTGGCCTCAGCAGGAGCCCAAAAATTGGGCCAAAGACATAAATATGTTTTGCACCATTTGGAAAGTGTAAAACGTGGCACCATGCTGAATCTAGTCGCATGCATCAGCCATTGGTGGGTGGAAATCCTGGCTGATCCATCCCTGATTCATTTTGACAAAGGTGAGTCTCTCCACATTTTTAGTTGACAGAAGAGTTCTCCTCGCCGTAACTATGGCCCCCACTGCACTAAACACCCGCTCAGATGGCACGCTACTTGCCGGGCAGGACAGCTTTTCCAGGGGAAACTCTGCTATTTGCGGCCACAAGCCAAGTTTGGCTGCCCAGAAGTCCAGCGGATCCTCAAGGTGTGTTGGCATGGTCATGTCAAGGTATGACATGACCTGCTGGTTGAGGTCCTGCTCCAGGTCTTCCTGCTGCTCATGAGTAGCCTCACTATGCGGGTGTAGAAAGCTACTCATTAGCGACTGAAGACTGAGGCTGCTGCTGATGGAGCTGCTGCTGCTGCTCCTGCCAACCCCCCAGCAGCCATGGCAGTGGAAGGTGAGCGCAGAGGTCCCCCTGAGTCAGACCTGCGAGAGTATGGACCATGGCCCAGATAGGCATCGGCCAACTGACTACGTAGAATGTCTTTGTAGTAGTTCCGTTTGTCCTCCCTCTCGGCGGGTTTAAAAAATGCCCCCATTTTGTGCCGGAAGCGAGGGTCCAATAAGGTGGAGAGCCAGAAGTCATCCCGCTGACAAATGGAAACAATTCTGGGGTCACTACGCAAGCACGTGAGCATGCTTCCTGCCATTTGCGCAAGTGACTCGGAGGGACTACCTGTCTCCATCTCCACTGCATACTTGCACGGTGTGTCCGGGTCCTCTGTCTCACCTTCCTCAAAACCCTCTAGCTCCTCTGGCTGCTCCTGCTCCTCCTCTCCTGTCCGCTGACTAGATAAACCAGCCATTTCGCCAAGCCTAAACTGTGCTTCACTGGGCCACTCCTCCCCCTCTTCCTCCTCCTCCTCCTCCAGTTCAGCTTCAGTTCAGACCAGCCATGGTTTCCAACATGTGCTGTAGTACATGAAGCAGTGGAATCACGTCGTTCATCCCATAATCCTGCCGACTGACAAATAAAGTTGCTTCCTCAAAGGGCCTGAGCAAACGGCAGGTGTCACGTATGAGCTGCCACTGGTTGACATTGAAGTTACACAGGGGAGTCCCCCTATCTGCTTGGATCATCAGGAAATCCGTGATGGCTTTTCTCTGTTCATATAATCGGTCCAACATGTGAAGGGTGGAATTCCAACAGGTGGAAACATCGCAAATCAGACTATGTTGGGGGATACCATTCTGACGCTGTAGCTCAAGAAGGGTGTGTTTGGCGGTGTATGAGTGGCTGAAGTGCATGCAAAGTTTCCTGAAAGTTGTTAGGATGTCTTGCATATGGGGGGAACACTTCAGAAACCGCTTGACAACCAGATTGAAGACGTCAGCCATGCAGGGGGCATGGGTCAGCGCAGACAAAATGTTCTTCCCATTGTCGGTAACCATGGTTCCCATTTTAAGTTTTCTTGGAGTAAGCCATGTTTGGATTTCCTGATGAATACATTTAAGCAGTTCCTCCCCTGTGTGACTCCGTTCGCCAAGACAAACCATGTGAAGCACAGCGTGACACCTCCGTGCTCTGCACACATGGTAGACTGGAGGGACACTGAGACTAGAGCCTACAGTGGAGGGTGAGGAGATGGCGGAGGATGAGGAGGCCGAGTCGCACGGTGTCACAGGCCCAATGGGCAGGGAGCGCGGAGGCCGAAGCGGCGTGACCTGTCCAAGTTGCTGCTGCTACAAAGGGACCACATTCACCCAGTGGGCCGTAAACGACATGTACTGTCCCTGACCATAGTTACAGCTCCAGACGTCGGCGCTGCCATGCACTTTGCTACACACCGACAGGCTCAAGAACTGGCCCACCTTCTGTTCAACAAAAGTATGCAGCGCTGGTACTGCCTTCTTGGCAAAGAAATGACGGCTTGGGACTCTCCACCTCGGCTCGGCACAAGCCATCAGTTCTCTGAAAGGTGCAGAGTCTACCACCTGAAAAGGGAGCGACTACAGCACCAGCAAATTGGACAGGAGCACATTGAGCTTCTGTGCCGTAGGATGAGTGGGCGCATACTGCTGTCTCTTGGACATGGCTTCGCTGATGGATTGCTGGCGGGATGCATGAATTGGAGGAGGAGCAGGAGCGACAGAGGATGGGTATGACGCACAGCTGCCTTCGGCTGAGGTGCTTGAGCCTTGGCTGGCAGAAATTGGGAGCGGTGTGCCACTTGGTGAGGAAGCAGGCTGGACTACCTCTTCGGAGCCTCGGTTCTCCCAGGCCGCTTTATGGTGCCACATTATATGTTGACGCAGGGCCGTGGTGCCAACATTTGGGCCCTGGCCATGCTTCACCTTCTGCCTACATATCTTACATGTGGCCATGTTACCCTCCTGCGGATGCTTCAGGAAAAACTGCCACACTGCCGAGTAGCTACTTTTCCCACCAACAGGCCTCACTGATTCACTGCTACTGTCGCCAACTCCAGGAACCTCTGCTCCACTACCTCCTGATAAGGTAGCCTGCCACGCAGCAGGTGCTCTACCCCGGCCCCGGCCCCGTTTGGCTCCAGGCTTTACAATTGTGCCCCCATGCTGACTGCCAACCATGCTGCTAACACCTTGCTGCCTCAGCTGCTGACTCCGGGGCAACCTGCGCCCCTCTTCTCCTGATGATGACGATGAAGCCCCTTCATCACCCGGCTCCCAAGTGCGATCGGCTTCATCATCATCATCATCATCACCGAGTTGTGACTGTACATCACTGATGTTCTCGGTTTCCTCAACAGTGTCTGGCGCAGGAGCTGGAAAGCTCGCAACACCCACGACACTGTCCACATCACTATTTGTCTGCCAAGCTAAAGAAGCCACCTCCATTTCATGGCTGGGCAGTAGCTGCTGACTGTCCTCTATCTGATCGTCCTCCTCACTAAAGAGTGGAGCTGAACCCAAAGCATAGGATACGTCACTGGGGGAGGGAACGGCGTAGGACAGAGGCAATGTGAGGACAGGGACTGCTCTCGGGGCATGCCAACTCAGGGTTGTGTCAGAGGAACCTACCGACCCTAGACTGGGGGTCTCAGATGTAACTTGTGATGATGTTGATGAGCGCGTTAACCAATCTACCACGGCAGATGCGTTACTGGTGGAGACACGACGCTAGCAGATACCGGCAGATCAGGTCTCTCACCATGACTCCTGCTGCCACTCGCCCCTAGTCTGCTGCGACCTCTGCCTGCAGAATCTTGGCCTCTGCCACTCCTCTTTGAACTTCCTGGCACTTGTCTGCCTGACATTTTTATGTATTTGCTTATTTTGTATAACAGATCGGGTGCTAGCTGCAAGTTTGGGATACCCTGCGCCCTGGTGTAATGACAGCAGTCAGAAACCAATGCAAAATTAAATAACTTTGTACAGCTGAGGCTGAAACATGCTTCTTTTGTATAACAGATAGGGTGCTGGGTGCAAGTTTGGGATACCCTGGGCCCTGGTGTAATGACAGCAGTCAGAAACCAATGCAAAATTAAATAACTTAGTACAGCTGAGGCTGAAGCACGCTTCTTTTGTATAACAGATAGGATGCTAGGTGCAAGTTTGGGATACCCTGGGCCCTGGTGTAATGACAGCAGTCAGAAACCAATGCAAAATTAAATAACTTAGTACAGCTGAGGCTGAAGCACGCTTATTTTGTATAACAGATCGGGTGCTAGGTGCAGGTGTGGGATTTTGTATAAAAAATAGGGTCATGTGCTGAAATGGAATGCCCATGTGGGCTGGGGTTTTTACAGCAGAGCAAAAAAATTAAAACTAATCAAGCTATAATAAATGTTAAATGTGCCACTGCCAACATGGGATGCACAGTGGCCAGGAATTTTACAGCACAAAACACAGCTATTTAAAACTGATCTGGCAAATGAAGTGAAATGAAAATAAAAAAAGCTTTCGTTCCCTGTCACTTTATCTGCTGTCCCTGTCTGGATCGTTCCCGATTTTTCACTCTTTCCCTATCTTTCCCTGGCTCTCCCTGGCACTCCCTGGCACTCTGTGGGTCTCTGTGGGTCTCCCTGCCTCTTTGTTACTCTCTGTCCCTGTCTCTAGCAGCTCAGCAAGCTCCGTTGTCTGTGCACTGCAAGAGGCCGATTCAGTAATAGCGCCAGGTAGCGACAGATGAGCGCCAGTAGCGTGATTATCACAGTGCCCGCTAGTATTTGCTGTGCTTGGCCGTTGTTCGGTTGTTGACAGCGACTCAGTCGGTGTGCGGTAATGTTGAATACGGGGTTAGGAGTCGCTGTTTGACAGGTTCCGCGCTGTATGGGAGTGCCTGACAGCGAATGGTCATAGCGAACGGCTCCCAGCATATTCATTAACAAATCACGCTCAAAAAATTATCGCGCTGTGAAAAGCTTGTATAAACCCCAGAGCGCTGGCGGCGATGGCTTAAAAGTAGTTTTTAACCCCCAAATATGCAAAGTTTTTCTAAACATTTTGTAATATGAATACATTAATATCAGACCTGTAATATCAATTCTGCACAAATGTTTTTTTTTTGTTTTTTTTTTTAACCTTTAAAAAAATATCTAACATTGCCGAAGTGGTCACAGAATTTTTGACATTTAAAAAAAAACAAAAACATTAATATCAATTAAATATGAAGATTTAAAGATTGCTCCATTGAAATGCATTGGAGAGCGCCAGGTAGCGAGAGGTCATACCTGGCGCCGTGATGGGATTAGCAGCGGCGCTGTTCGTTGCAGTCCGCTACATGATGAATCCCGCGCTAGCCGACGCTCTCGCCGGCGCTAGCCTCATTTAGCGTGATAAATGCGTCATTGTGACAGCCGCCGGGCGTACTTGAGTCGGTAGCCGCCGTTAGCTGGCGGTACCTGGCGCTCGTCAGACACTACCTGGCGCTAGCCCTTGATAAATAAACCCCCAAGTCTCAAATGCGCACAAGCAAGATGGCCGCCGCTGTATATAGCGCTGTGACGTCACCGGGGCTCCTGACTGCTGATCGGCTGCATGTGACCTTCCCATGATAACTTGCCCCAGGGGATATGTCCAGACATGTCCATCCACCATTTTACAATGCCTGTAATTGAAGTAAATGGAGTTTAAAGGAAAACTTCGATCGATCGAAACGCGGGGAAATTCGGATTCGTTCAGAATCAAATTTTTAATGAAATTCGGAACGAATCCGGGTTCGTCCGGATCGATTCGCTCATCTCTATTGGTGATAGATCACATTAGGGTCATAACCTTTTCAACATACTTCCTTTTTCTCATCCAGACAGCACTCTAATAACAAAGACACAAAGGCACATGAATAGTTATTTTCCAATAGTTATTCATCTCCTCTGCAACCATAGGCTGCCGCTGACTTAAGATCTGATGGGTGATGAATTACATCATAGAAAAACATGCAATTACATATTCTTCAAGGTTAAACTTAATTAACTGGAAACATGCATTTATTGTTTATACTAGTTGTGGACGTATTGCACTTGTATATAGTTCCCCTTGTCAGTCGGGTATTTCCTGCGGTATCCCCCTGCTGCTAAAAGAAATTTCTCATATAGGTGTTCTTATATACTTGATGCTAATAAACTAAATCTGAAAAAAAATCATTTTGGATTTTTATATATTTTCAGTTTTATGTTTTAATATGAAGAATTTTTCATTTAATTAGAGAGAGAATAGAATAAAAAAAGAAACTTATTTACCTGTCATTAGCGATACATGTGGTAGTTGAATTGCCAGATGCAGGTGCGCTCCCGTCCCAGCTTATCTGAATGTCTGGGTGCAGGAGCGCGTCTCAGCATAAAGATGCTGGGGATGCAGCTGCTAATATTTACATCGTCGTGGGAACCAGGGCAAATGTAGGTTTTGCGGTGACCTGGAGGTTTGCACAGCAGGGCATCCAGATTTTCAATGCCAGTGGCTCAGGGTTTTGTTTTGCTTTAATGTATGGCATACAGCTCTCTTTACAGAGACCTGGCATAGAGAAAGGGAAGCGGACGCTCCCTTGTCTTGCAGCAGGAATGTGGCCAACCTTGTTTACTTCGCAGTGGGCGCTGCCGACAAAGGCGAGTTGTGTTGGTGACCCCCAGGGTATTATACAGCGGGGCACCCGCGATGCCCCAGATGATGCACACATAGAGTATGTATTGCTCAGACAGAGCTATAGAGTCAGCTACATGGAAATCCACCTACATGACCTGTTGGTGGCCCTTTAAGAGAGGGTTGGGCACCTATGCTTTGTCTTCAGGCATCTGCAACCATTTTCAGAAGATATTTGCTTGTCCTGCTTGTGCAAAACTTGTCGGGAAATGCCTGTGTGGTTTGCCAGATCCTGTAATTGGTGGGATAATGAACACGTGACTGGGTGTCTTTTATTTCACCTTTGGATTTTCCTTAGCAGCACATACCAAGTCATGAACTTTAAGGTGAAGGAGTTAATCCCAATTCGTAGCGCAGGCACCTGCTGGAATTGGTGCGGCTGTTTACGATAATTAGAGTCATTTGGAGCCGCTGATTGCTCCCATTCCTGAACAATCAGTGCTAACGAGAGGAAGCTTCGAGCTGTGTGCACAGCGGAGGACAATATACAGCGTCTTGGCAAAGCTCATTCAAAGCTCTGAGCATGTCCCCGAGAAAGAGAATAAATTCACAGACAAATTATGAGATGATGACAGAGTCAGCGCATCAATCAGCTTTCAGGAGGAGGGAAAAAATAACATCATATGGCTTCTGAAGGATGTTTGCCATCTTTACATTGTTTAAAGGGAAAATCCACAGGCATGTACATTTCACTTCCATGTCAAGGAAAACCCGTGGTACCACCACTACTTCAGGGAGTAACCTACATTAAAGGAGTACAATTGTGAAAAAAAAAAAAAAAAAAATATATATATATATATATATATATATATATATATATATATACATATAGTGGTAAAGTGTATGGAAAAGTCCTGAATGGTGTGTATTTTTCCCCTGCTATGCTGTATCAGGCACGGTCCATGCCGGGTTTTCAGGACCCAGGTCACATTCCTCAGTCCTAGGTTTGTTCCCTGATCTCAGGCCTTGCACAGCTGATCAGACTGATTGCAGGAGAAAGCCTGAATAAAAAGCTGCCACTGAGCCTGTCAGTGTTCTTTTGACCAGCCTGAAAGAAGGAGCCCAGGCTGCACTGCACATTAGTGAATGACAGAACTGGAGTTAAGCCGAAGGACTTGGCTTCTGCTCCCCTAAACTTGGACATGTGGGGATGAGCAGCGGAGGGCTTGTTTGCCCTGCAAAGTGGACTGGACTTACTCTGGAATTGCAGCTTGCTGGAGTATCCAGCACTGGACTTACCTTGATTTGGGGAAGTAACCACTTTGATTTATTGCATTGATGCTGCAATCTCTGAAGTGAGAAATATTTTTTGTTTGAACACTTTATTTTTTCTCAATAAACCTGTTTTGCTGCTGAAGAACTGTTATCCGTGTCACTGCCATTCACCCCAATCGCTCTCAATTGGTGGAGGATGCGGGCATAGTGGGGGCAATGGAGTGACAAAAAGCTGCATTTAACAGTGGATGTCCTGGGTGAAAGCAGCAACCAAGATGTCTCACATGGAGGAGGTGATAAAACAGCTAATACAGGCTAACCTCCAGCATGCGCAGGCCCTGGAACAACAGCAGCAAGCCATGGCACAGCAGCAGCAAGCACAGCAGCAAGCCATGGCACAGCAGCAGCAAGCCATGGCACAACAGCAGCAAGGACAGTAGCAAGCCATGGTACAGCAGCAGCAGGCCCTGGCACAGCAGCACCAAGCACAGCAGCAGACCATGGCAAACCAGCAGGAGACAAATCGCCTGTTGATAGAAGAGATTGCTGCGCTTAGAGAGACTGTTGTGGCTAAAGTTTCAGAACCGGAGAGAAGCCCGGTTGAGATGGATGGTGTGAGGAAAGCCGTTCAGCGGGTCTTACAAAAGATGACCCCGGACGATGATGCCGAGAGAGAGCAGCTGCCAGTCGCTGAATGGGCCGACGTGATTGCACCGTTCCTGACGGGTGAGCCGCAAAAAGCGTATTTTGATCTCAGGGAGCAAGATTTACGGGACTATGCCAAACTCAAAATGGAGATCCTTGCTCACCTGGGAGTCACGCCAGCGGTTCAGGCAAGGAGAGTACACAACTGGACTTTTTCCGTTGATAAGCCTGCCCGGTCGCAGATGTACGACCTAATCCATCTGGTCCAAAAATGGTTGGACCTGCGCAGATCATCGAGAAAGTCGTGGTGGACCACTTCTTTCGGACCCTGCCACCAAAGCTTCAACGATGGGTGGGACAAGGTGACCCGCAGACTGGGAGAAGCTGGTCAACTTGGTTGAATGATTCATCATGACGGAGTACTACCTGCGGGATGCCCCTACAGCACCAGCACCCTCCAAGACCGCCAAACCTGCTACAGCGACGAGTAAGCAAGTTCCCCTTGGAGGTGTGTGGAAAGGTGTAAGGAGGGCACAAGACTAACCCTGACCCCTAGAGGCCCCCAATTCTAAGGAGGATGCCCGGGCACGGAGGCTCCGGGGTCCCCATAGCCATGGATTACCCCCTCTCCCCTGAGCCCATGGAGTGTGACGCTGACTGCAGAAGATCCCTGTTCGCTGAACCTGCGTGTACCGCAATTTTGCGGTCAGAGACTGAGCCTCATATGGTGATGATGAGAGTGAATGGGTGCTCAGTGAAGGCGCTGTTGGACTCAGGTAGCCTGGTAACCTTGGTCCGGGCCAACCTTGTGGGTGGAGGTTATATACCAAAAAGAAATGTTAGCATGCTTTGCATCACGGGGATATCGTGGCTTATCCTGTAGCCGTGGGTACGTTTGAGACCCCCGCTGGAAGTCAGCGTGGTAAAACGTCTTATGTACCAAGCGATTGCTGGACGGAATTTTCCCTTGTTCTGGAAATTGTGAGAAAGGGGTAACGCTTCTGCCGCCAGCGAAGTATCTCCAGCAGAACCAGTGAGCCTCCATGTTAAGCCGCAGAACTATCTAGTAGAGACAATAGGCCCCATGAGGTACCTAGTGAAGAAATGGGAACATCTGAATCATGCAGTGAATACCAATTCCCCCTACAGGTGTTAGCAGGCGAGGATGATGAGGCTTCCCTGCCTGATCAGCGGGTCTTAGACCTAAAGGTGGCATCCAAAAAAATTGCTAAGGAGCTGTTTCTTATGTTCTCCCGTCTAGGGGTTCCGAAGGAAATTCTAACTGATCAGGGCACGCCCTTCATGTCAAAGGTCATGAAGGAACTGTGCAAGCTGTTTAAGATTACTCATCTCGGGCACCTCAGTGTACCACCCTCAAACAGACGGCTTGGTAGAGAGATTTAATAAAACCCTTAAGCACATGCTAAAGAAAGTTGTAGAACGGGATGGCCGTGATTGTTGCCGTATCTCATGTTTTCCATACGGGAGGTTCCCCAGGTGTCTACAGGGTTTTTGCCATTTGAGCTGGTGTATGGTAGGCACCCCCGGGGATGTTAGATATCACCAAGGAAACCTGGGAGACTGAGGACACCCCATATAATAGTGTAATTGAGCATGTGGCCCAGATGCAGGACCGAATAGAAAAGGTAATGCCGATAATAAAGGAGCATATGCAAAGGGCTCAGGCGGCCCAGAGCAGAATATCCAATGGATCTGCCAGGGTGAGGGCCTTTTATCCTGGGGACCGGGTACTGGTGTTGGTGCCCACAGATGAAAGCAAATTTCTGGCAAAGTGGCAGGGTCCCTATGAGATTGTAGAGAAGGTGAGTGAGGTGAACTACAAGGTTCATCAACTGGGTAGAAGGAAGCCCTACCAGATTTATCACGTAAATCTGGTCAAGCCGTGGAAGGATCGCGAAGCCTTGGTAGTTGCCCCGGGTAGAGTTAAAGATACGGTGCAGACTATTCCCCCAGTCAAGATAGGTGAGTCTTTGTCAGGCCACCAAACGCAGGAGGTCAGGGAATTTCTGCAGAGAAAGAGAGACAAGTTTTCTGACCTGCCGGACCGAACTCACTTAATAAAGCATCAGATTAAAACTGAACCCTACACTAAGGTAAACCTTAAACCGTACAGGATTCCTGAAGCATGTAGAGAGGCGATCTCCTCGGAAATAAAATGCATGTTAGAGTTGGACATCATTGAGGAGTCTTCTAGTGCCTGGTCCCGTCCCATTGTCCTAATACCAAAGCCTAATGGGACTTAAAGATTTTGTAACGACTTCAGAAAACTCAATGAGGTCTCAAAGTTTGATGCGTATCCTATGCCCCAGGTAGATGAATTGATTGAAAAGCTTGGGAGGGCAAGATACATTACAACCCTGGATCTCACAAAAGGGTATTGGCAGATACCTTTGGCTGAGGACACTAAAGAAAATACCGCATTTGCCACCCCAGAAGGGCTGTTTCACTATCTGGTTATGCAGTTTGGGTTACATGGGGCCCCTGCTACCTTTCAGAAGCTGATGGACGTGATCTTGAGGCCACATCAGAATTATGCCACTGCTTACCTTACCTGGATGTGGTCATTTTTTCGTCTGATTGGAAGAGTCACCTCTGCAAGGTACAGGCCATCCTAGACTCTATCAGTAATGCTGGCTTAACCATAAACCCTGAGAAGTGTGCAGTCGATCTGGAGGAGGAAAAATACCTGGGCTATGTCATTGGTAGGGGGTTGGTTAAGCCCCAGATCAATAAGGTGGAGGCAATACAGAACTGGCCCAGACCTCTTACAAAAAAACAAGTTAGAGCCTTCCTTGGTATCACCGGCTTCTACCAACGGTTTGTGCCCAACTTTGCGTCAATGGCTACCCCGTTAACTGACTTAACAAAGGGTAGTAAGTCAGTAATGGTGGAATGGACCCCAGAGGCAGAAAAGGCTTTTCAAAGCCTAAAATCTGCCCTGTGTAAACAGCCTGTCCTGGTGTCCCCAGATTTCAGCAAACAATTTTTGGTACAGACGGATGCGTCTGATTCAGGTTTGGGTGCAGTTCTGTCACAAGAGGTGAATGGAAAAGAACATCCAGTATTGTACCTGAGCAGGAAGCTGACCCCGGCAGAAAAAAACTATGCGATAGTGGAAAGAGAGTTTCTCGCTGTTAAGTGGGAGTTAGAAGCCCTAAAATATTATTTGTTGGGGCGAGAATTTGTCCTGATGAGGGATCATGTTCCGCTGGCCGGATGAAGCAAAATTAGGAGAGAAATGCAAGGGTAACCAGATGGTTTCTCTCATTACAAAACTTTAAATTTAAAGTGGAACATAGGCCGGGGAAGTTACAGGGGAATGCGGATGCTTTGTCCCGAGTCTATTGTATGGTCAGTAAGGATTGTCAGATCTCGGGTCTGAAGAAGGGGGGGGGGAAATGTGGTAAAGTGTATGGAGAAGTCCTGAATGGTGTGTAAGTTTCCCCTGCTATGCTGTATCAGGCACGGTCCATGCCGGGTTTTTAGGACCCAGGTCACCTTCCCCAGTCCTAGGTTTGTTCCCTGATCTCAGGCCTTGCACAGCTGATCAGACTGATTGCAGGAGAAAGCCTGAATATAAAGCTGCCACTGAGCCTGTCAGTGTTCTTTTGACCAGCCTGAAAGAAGGAGCCCGGGCTGCAATGCTGATTGGTGAATGACAGAACTGGAGTTAAGCCGAAGGACTTGGCTTCTGCGCCCCTAAACTTGGACTTGTGGGGATGAGCAGCGGAAGGATTATTTGCCCTGCAAAGTGGACTGGACTTACTCTGGAATTGCAGCTTGCTGGACTTACCTTGATTTGGTGAAGTTACCACTTCGATTTATTGCATTGATGCTGCAATCTCTGAAGTGAGAAATATTTTTAGTTTGAACACTTTATTTTTTCTCAATAAATCTGTTTTGCTGCTGAAGAACTGTTGTCCGTGTCACTGCCGTTCGCCCCAATCGCTCACAATATATATATATATATATATATATATATATATATATATATATATATTACAAAATACAATTAAAATGCTTAGATAGCCAGGGAAGTCTCTTGTACACCCTGCACCAACAAATAATCCAGCCAAGCCTGTTTCTTTCTTTTAATGGAAGGAAGAAGAATACTGGGTGACATGTTTTACATGTACCATTCTTCTTTTACAGGGAAGATCTGCTCAAATGATGAGCAGATTCCCTGTAGACTGGGGAAGTGTTCCCGTCCCCTGCCTAACTGAATGGTTTGCCATGGGAGTGATCCTCAGCTGTAGGGAGGATGGGGATGTGGCCACTAAGAAAGACAAAGTTGTGGGAGACGCCGATAAAGTTGAGTTTAATTGCGACCCCGGGGGTTTCCCACAGCAAGGCATCCCTATTTCAGATGCAGCCGATGCAGAGATTGACAATAAGGAGGCTTCCACATAGACATCTTCTGTATACAAGTTAGACTGTTCTTGTATATAAAGGAGGCAGAATGGCCAACAGCTCAGAGCTTAAACTCTCAATGGCCAAGCTGAACAATGACAATTATCAGCTATGGAAGTTTAAAGGGGAAATGCTATTATCAAGAGATGACTTGTGGGGGGTTATCACTACAGAGAGCCCACTGTAAAATAATCAGGACTGCACAGGCCACCATAAGCTTACTAATAGAAGACGATCAGCTTTTTCACATATGCAGTGAGAATACAGCAAAAGGCATGTGGGATGTACTAAAAATACTGCATAAGAGTATTTATGCTGAGAAAACTTTACTAAATGAGGCTTAGCAGAGAGCAGGACATGCAGAAGCATATAAATGCCATGCTGGAAGTGATCGCACAAAACAGTTGGTGAGAATATAACAGACAGTCATGCTGCAGTCATGTTGTTGTGCAGCCTACCTGAAACATATACTGCACTGATCAGTGCTCTGGAGAAAATTCCTGAGACAGATCTGACACTAGCATTTATAAAGACCAGGCTCATAGATGAGTGTCAGTGAAGAAAGGAGCTTGCACATGACTCCAGGGTGGGCTTTAGTTGCCACAAACCGGGACAAATAAAGAGAGACTGTACTTTATGGAAAGCAGAGCAAATGAGATAGCATCCCTGACACTAAACAGAAAGTCAAAGCCAATTTCTGATCCATGTGACGCAAACTGGAATACCACATTTGAAGTGAAAAGCAATTATACAAATCAAGGCTGATGCATTGACACAGAACTAGATCTGAATAACAAAGAGACTATTTACCTTGCAGAGGGATATGGGTTGGAACTCTTGTATGCTCCAATGATGCGGGACACAAGATGTGCTTTATGTTCTGGATCTAGAAGGAGGACTTTTATCTGTGAAGTGTCTGACAGCCAAATGACTCACTGTAAAAATCCAAGTGTTCTATCCTGGACAGCAAGAAGACGATAGCAAGTGCCAAGTTGGATGATCATCTGTAGCACTTCAGCACAGTTTAAACTCACCTACACCTGGAGGCAACAGGTACATAGTGACTCTCATAAATGACTATTCAAGATACACAGTCACTTACCTAATGCAACACAAGTGAACAACAGTGAAGTTCTTGATAAATTCCAGGACTATGTAGTAAAGACAAGCAACACATTTCAGAGGAAATCCCTCATACTTCAGAGTGATAATGGAGGTGAATTCACAGGACATAAACTACAAGAGTACTTAAAGCAGAATGGAATAGAGCATCAAAAGACAGTGGCTTACACAACAGAGCAAAATTGGGTAGCTGAAAGTAATAATATACTTGCAACTTGGGAAGACACATCCCGGCATTCAGAAGGGGAAGCCAGTGAATGGATAAAGGCTGCAAAGCAAGAGATAATATTTATGCATGACACCAAAACATGGACACTTACAGAACTACCACCTCAAAGGAAAGCCGTAGGCTGTGAATGGAATTTTAAAGTGAAAAACAATACAGATGCTGCTTTATTATCACTGAAGTGTACCACGACTATTTTCTTCTCAGGTTTTAAGGTTTGACTACTTTCTATGGAGATGATTTTAATTGGATTAGAATAAATGCTATGTTCATGGAGTGTGGATCACCTACTTTCCTCTTATGTGTATGGGATTGAGACTGCCCAGGATCGTGCACCTAAGTATTTACATATTGTCATCATGCTACAATAAGGACTTTGCTGACAGTAGCCACCACAAGGAAAAGGCAAGTGAAACACTTTGATATGAAAACAGTTTTTCAAAATGGCGAGTTAACAGAAGAAATCTACATGGAACCATCACCAGGATTCAAAGAAGAACAAATGCCAGACCTAGTATGCAAACATCAGAGGAGTATATATGGTCTAAAGCAAGCCACCAGAGCATGGAATATGAAAATAAATGAAGTGCTTACATCTGAGGACTTTCGGAGGAGTAAAGCAGACCCCTGCTTGTACAAGAATTGGCATGTCAAGGATTCTCAGCAGAGAAATTCCACATAATATGAACAACCAGTATTGAGCTTTGTAACACTGAGAGGCAGATATAGTGCAAAAACAAGGTTCAATAGTGGCAACAGCAAAAACAGCAACTAAGCAAACCAGGCTAATACTACAGATAAATGGGTGTCAGTATGACAAAGGTGAGGGGCCAGGTGGGGAACGGTTAGATACCTAGGGGTGCAGCTGCCAGGATGAAGCAAGTAAACATCAAGTGTGCAGCAATTCAGTCAGAAGCAGATTTAGAGTCCGGAATTTAGGCTGTAGCAGCCCTGGACCTAACCACAAATTACATTCAATGCTGATCCAGCAGCTGCAAGGGCAGACCAGCATATGAAGGGAAGGCCCTTTTAATCACAGGTGCGGGCTAATCACAAGCACCTCTGTAGCAGAGGGCCACCTGCTGGTGGAGCAGCTTAGCATGGGGGAAAGGCCAGGAAATTGAGCCAGCAAAGGCTAATACAGGGCAATGTCAGGCTCCCATGTTATGGAGGAACCCCAGACCTCACATAGCACACAGAACGATCTATGTGCTAATTTGTATGAGCAAACCTCTAGTTTTTTCTTTTCAGCAAGAAGGGGATGAGACAGAAATACTACAAACCCTAAGTCATCACTTTGAGACCGAGGATCTACAAAAGCAGGGACCTCTTTATCTTATTGCCCTACTGAGGTTATGACAGCAAATATCTTTACCAAGCCCCTGACCGCTGAAAGACACCCGAGGCTTACAAAGAAGATAGGTTTAACAGACTAAGCCTTAGCTGTTGAAAAGGGGTGTTTGAGATACTGTGCAGCAGCTTGTCTCAGTTATGGCCAGTCTAGCGGCTAAAGACACAGAGGTGCTGCTTCTGGTTGGGGATCGTGTGCCCAGTGCTCAGTAGGGGAGCCTTCTTTTTACTTTAAATAGCCTTATCTGGTCGAGCACTTGGTAATAGTTGGACTAATAAAAGTCACAGTTATAAGTATGTATGACTATAACTGTCATATATGCCTGCTAAAATCAATCTGGTGATAGGTACTGATTGATTTGGGATTCCCTGCTGTGTGAAACTCCCCAGATCACCCACACAACTCACCTTTATGCCATTCCCACTGCATATGTGAAAGACACTTGTGCTTTCAGTGCTTTATGCCATGCATATTAATGAACAGCATAAATCACTGTTTCAGGGGAATGCTGTGTGAGCATGCTGAAAAGGAGTGTGGGCGATCAGTGGAGTTTACACAGTGGGGAATCCCAACACTGCCATCCATGCCACCTGTGCTCAGGCTCCCCTTTGGCACACACCTGACCTGCTGAGCCCGGAGCACCTGCCTCCCCAGCCCCCCAATCTACACCCCTGTTAATAATAATAGATATAATTCTGGCTTTATGCATACTTCAGATAGCTTAACTATCTCTCAATTTGTGTAATAAAATGTATGATAAAAATGCATTGCATTTGTGTCATATAAATTCTCAAGTATGGTTTGAATGTTGTTTGGAAATAAATGAAATTTTTTGAGCATTGAAATATAATATTCTAGTAAAGCCAAAACTTCAAACTCTGCCTCTCTCTGTGCCTGCCTATGGGCAGGCTGATTCATTACTAATGCCAGGTAGCGACAGATGAGCGTCTGTAGAGCAGATTTCAGAGTGCCCGCTAGTAGTTGTTGTGCTCGTCCATGGATCATTGTTTCAGAGCGCCTCAGTCGCTGTCCGGCATTGATGAATATGATATGTGAGTCGCTATACCATGCTGTATGTGAGCGAACCGTACCGACAGCTCAGTGCGACTGACTCACACCACATTCATCAAAAAAACAGCCACAAACATCGCCGACACTCAAAATCATGTAATTGTAGCCCATAGCGTCAGAGGCTGTGTGATTTAAGGCTGTTTTTGAACAAAGCGAAAACATATGGAATTACCATGCTATAACATTGTAACATGAACACCTTATTAACCAGACATGTAAGGACAAATCTGCATAAAAATATTATTCCTAAAAGTTTTCAAAAATGTCATTTTCTTGCCCTGAGGCTGGGATAATGATGAATCAGACGCTACATGTCGTTGTTCTAGTCGCTCACCAGATTCGGCTTCATAAATGTGTAATTGCGTGCCGTCTCCGGCGTTCACCTGCCGCTACCTGGCGCTGTACAGGCACTAGCTAACGCTATCCCTTCATGAATAAGGCCCATAATTGATATCCACCATTAAATCATTAGTACTTTCTGTAGTTCTGCCTTTTGTCCCGCTTCTATTAAAGGTTAGGACATCTTTTTCATTAGCCAGGCTTATTATTAAATATTCTGTTATAGTGAATAGCTTAGTTAAATGACAGTAGTTATGGGCAGACCTAAATTGCGATGCAGCATTGAAAAAAAGGAGATAACAAGGCATTTTATTTAACCTTGGATCAGGGCAGTTAGACTGTAGTACATTTTATTTGCTATTATTTCCATAGAAAGAATTTCCATAGTTTCAGAATTACAGAGTTATGTCCCTTTGTCAGATCTTAGACTCCCTCTTATGCAATATTTTAATGAACTAAACGTATCCAGTTTCACTTACTTTCAGTAACTTTCATGGTTAGTTAAAAGAGAGACCTCCCATCCTCTTTCAGTTGCCCTCCATTCATCTCCAATATGCATATGAGATTAGAATAAGGTAAAAAGATTAAACTGGAAACTTACTGGCCCTGACCAGCCCATGAGCTACTGAGTCCCACCCCCAACGGGCATCCAAGCTGGTCACCGAATGTGCTCCACAGCTGAGGCTATAGCATTGCAGGTAGGGCAGTTTCTAGGTAAAATAGCTCTCATTGTGGGAAGGAAAATATTCACACCCCTCCTCACCCATTTTATGGTGCTGCTGCTGCTGTCCCACATGAGCCATGCTGTGCCTTTTCCTCAGCAGCAGACAGTGCCCCCTCCCCATGAGCACAATATGAGGGAAATAGGGCCTGGCATATGACCACCCCCCCCAGCACACAGAATGGTCTCGGCATCCAGGGTGACTGCACTTTTAGCCCTCTCTTATAAACAACCATGACTGCAGGTTCAGCTTCAGTACCAATGCTTAAAGAGGAGCCATGTCCACCCCTCCCCTAAACATAGGTGCTGTATGGCAGAAGCAGACCACATGATAAACGTCTTTATTATTTTCTTATTTGAAGGACTATCTACAACAAAGAAGCAATTTCAAAATTAATTTTTAAGGTCTTGATAGGTACCTACAGCCCTAAGCCTCAATTGTAAAGTGAAATAAGCTGACTTAGAACCAACAACTGTAAATTTAGCCAAAAGGGGGAGCATACAGCAGAAGAAATAATTTCTGTGTATGAAGATGTCCATAGATCTCAATGGGAGCCAGCGTACGCAGGCCATGCCCACCTGTCGGCCCAGGTTATCATACCACCATTGTGAGAGAGCAATGCGGGCATGGATGGTGGGCGAGCAGGGAGTCTTGTGCCCTATGACACTGCCTGAGCAACTCATTAGGCTCGATTCAGAGAGACAAAAAAAGACTCTGTTTTTTTTTTTTTTTAATTTTCCCGCTCTCGTATGAGTGTGCGAGCGATTCTATGCATGCATTGCAATCCTTCTGTAAAGTTTCCTTCCGCTCGTATGGCAGAGTACGAGGATGTCATTCTCCAGCTTGACTTTTCCGTTTCATTTTCTGATGTTACAACGTCGGCTTTCGTTTTTGCCCTTTTCCCGTCGTCTCCTCCCACGAATCCTTTACGTTTCCCGATAGATTCTGTTTCCCTTTTTCAATAAATAATCGTCCAGATGAAAAACCTTACGATCTAGCACCTGCGCACTACAAACTTAACTCATTAACTTGCTCGACTACATATTTGCCACCCTCACTTCTACTACAATGTTTAGCAAAATCTTTTATTTAGCTAAACTTTTTTTTTTTTTTTCCAACATAAAATATAAAATATTTAAATATTTTGAAAATTTAGAATTTTTACAACTATAAAAAACTAAATACATAGCAATGGCAGGCCACAGAACATTATTCTTCATCTGTGGTCCCCAACGAGTCGCGCAGCTCCTGCATCTCGCCCACCAACTGAAGGACCCTGACACTCAGTTGTGCCACTCTGGCACGTGTGGTCCCTGTTAAAAAACGTAAATTAAATTATTGGTATAACCTTGTTGAGGTCATAATGCAGTGCCCCCCCCCCCCGTATGGTCCAAACACCTAAATCTGGACTTCAAAATCAGGAGCAAGGGCAGGAGTGGATATCCTGAATCCCCTGAAATAATTTAAAAATACTAACAATATTATTATGTCATCAAGGGCTAAAAAAAAGCCATAGGTTAAGACATAAGTCATCAACTATATTCATTGCCATACAGTGAAAATGGATTGATGGAATATGAGCAAACTTACCCAGGAGCCATCCACCAGATAATTCTCCTGACTCAAACTGACGAAATAAGCCGGAGCTCTGCAATATATAAGCATCATGGGACGACCCTGGATGCCCTGCAAGAACACTGAGGAATCGCATAGCTGGCCCAAACACTGCTTGTATGTTGTGTGAGTGGCACATCTTGCGGTTCCTGCAACCAAATATAAAATAATTACACAAAGCAAAGGTAACTGACTAAAATAATAACTCCTACAACAAATTAAGATTCAAGTTCAGCAATCCAAATATAATTCACAAAGGACATAAGTCTAAAAAAATATAGCAATTATATGGATGTGTGGGAAAATAAAGGTTTACATGCTAAGGACTAATTAAGGTCAGCATTAAAATGCTTCTATAAGGCATACATGAAATGTATTGATTCAGGTATGCATTGCTATACAATTTATGACCTCAGCCATGCTGATACATGCAATGCCTTGGAAATGAAGGCGCGCAAACTCCTCCACATAGCCGCAAAACATGTTCAACAATAGCAAGCCGAGGACTCAAAGGTCCCGTAAGTGGATCGCAAATGAAACGGGTTTATAGGGTGGCAATCAGCTCTCTGAATCAGATGCAAGCCCATCCCAATAACGTAAGTTATCTGAACGAACGAAAAATATCAGATTTTGTTGGGAAAATGATATGATTTGCTTTCGTTCATCGAAAGCGCATATACACATTTTCCCGAACGTTCGTACGAATGAAAATGGACAAAAAAAAAACAAAAAATGACAAACACACACAAAAACTTTCACAGACAGCTACGGAAGTCCAGACGAATGTGCCTCTGAATCGAGCCTAATGAGTCGAAGTCAGTGGGAGAGTGGGAAGTCAGTGGAAAAGATACCTAATTTGAAAACCATTACGATATTAGCATTATATTGCTGAAATATTTAAGGCCTTCACTGAAAGAGACATGGAACATATGTTGGTCTAAAATCCCTGTATACTGCTCAGCAACCTTTCAGTGTGTATGTGCTGCCCATGCCATAGGCACTTATGCAACCCCAAACCAGTAGATATGCAGGAATTTGAATGGTGTGCTGATAACAAGCTGGATTTTCTCTTTCTTTTTGGCCTTGATTCAATAAAGGTAGAAAAAAATTATCATGGTTATAAACAATTCAATTCATGAGAAAAAATGATGAGAATGTCACTGTTACTGTGTAGAAAGGAGTGAACAGTTCTCTACTTTTCTTAGGAGTAAAAAAGTGCCATTGTTTTCCTACCTGGTGATTCAGCAACAGTGAAATTCTCAGGCTTTTTTCTCATGAATTGAATCTTTTACTACCATGATAATTTTTTTCTACCTTTATTGAATCAAGGCCTTTGAGTCCACAAGACACAGGCCCTTATTTATGAAGGAATAGCGACAGGTAGCGACTGGTGAGCGGCCGGTAATGACGGGCCCCGCCACGAGAACGCTGGCTCCCCACCACAATCACACATTTATCAAGCCAATCCTGCTTAGCGACTGAGATAGCGACATATAGCCACTCATTCATCATTATTCCAGCCTCAGCCCACAGCGCCAGCGTCCGACCTTGAACAGCGACAGGTATGACCTCTCGCTACCTGGCGCTCTCCAATGCATTTCAATGGAACACTCTTTAAATATTCATAATTAATTGTTATTAATTGTTTTTTTTTTTTTTTCAATGTGAAAAATTCTGTGACCACTTCTGCCAATTTAGATAATTTTTTTAAGGTAAAAAAAAAAAAATGTACAGAATTGATATTACAGGTCTGATATTAATGCATTCATATTACCAAATTATTTAAAAAACTTGTTTTTTTTTTTGGTTTCCAAAAATATGGTTGCTTGGGGGTTAAAAAACTACTTTTAACCCATCGCCGCCAGCGCTCTGGGGTTTAAACATGCATTTTACAGCGCGAGAATTTTTTGAGCCTGATTATTTAATGAATATGCTGGGAGCTGGTCGCTAGGGCCAGTCGCTATCATGCGCTCCCATACAGCGCGGAACCTGTCAAATAGCGACTCCTCACCCAATATTCAACATTACGGCAAACCGACTGAGTCGCTATCAACTACAGAACAACGGCCAAGCACAGCGACTACTAGCGGGCGCTCTGAAAATGCCGCTACACTCGCTCAACTGTCGCTACCTGCCGCTATTAATGAATCGGCCTCCCAGTGTCAGAGCAGGCATCCGCGCCGGGTGGACCTGGGACCCATGCACCTTGGGAGGGCCCACCTCATTCCCTCTACCCTGGGCAGCCCCAATGCAGGACGCAGGGCCATGCAGTAATCAGGACTTGGGCCCTTATTTAACAAGGGATAGCGACAGGAAGCGACTGGTGAGCGGCCGGTAATGACGGGACCTGCCACGAGAACGCCGGCTCCCCACCACAATCACACATTTATCAAGGCAATCCTGCTTAGCGACTCAGATAGCGCCAGATAGCCACTCATTCATCATTATTCCAGCCTCAGCCCAGATGAGCGACAGTAGCGTTATTTTCACAGCGCCTGCTAGTATTCGCTGTGCTTGGCCGTTGTTCGGCTGTTGACAGTGACTCAGTCGGTGTGCGGTAATGTTGAATACGGGGTTAGGAGTCGCTGTTTGACAGGTTCCGCGCTGTATGGGAGCGCATGACAGCGAACGGCCATAGCGAACGGCTCCCAGCATATTCATTAACAAATCACGCTCCAGAAATTCTCGCGCTGTAAAATGCATGTTTAAACCCCAGAGCGCTGGCGGCGATGGGTTAAAAGTAGTTTTTTAACCCCCAAACAACCATATTTTTTGAAAAAAAAAAAAAACATGTTTTCAAAACATTTTGTAATATGAATACATTAATATCAGACCTGTAATATCAATTCTGCACAATTTTTTTTTTTTTTTTTACCTTTAAAAAAATAACTAACATTGCAGAAGTGGACACAGAATTTTTGACATTTAAAAAAAAAAAAAAAAAATTAATAGCAATTAATTATGAATATTTAAAGATTGCTCCATTGAAATGCATTGGAGAGCGCCAGGTAGCGAGAGGTCATACCTGTCGCTGTTCAAGGTCGCTCGCTGGCGCTGTGGGGTGAGGCTGGAATAATGATGAATGATTCGCTATCTGGCGCTCTGTCAGTCGCTAAGCAGGATCGGCTTGATAAATGTGTGATTGCGGAGGGGAGCCGGCGTTCTCGTGGCGGTGACCGTCATTACCGTTCGCTCACCATTCGCTACCTGGTGCTATCCCTTGTTAAATAAGGGCCTGAGTCGCTATCAACTACCGAACAACAGGCAAGCACAGCGACTACTAGCGGGCGCTCTGAAAATGCCGCTACAGTCGCTCAACTGTCGCTACCTGCCGCTGTTAATGAATCGTCCTCTAAGAGTTGTCAGCCAGGGGCCATTGGGAGAACCTTTCTGTCTGTCCTTCTATTTTTTTCCTTTCCTTTTATTGTTCTCTTTTTTTTTCTCTTTCTTTTTTTCTTTCTTTCCATTTACTCTATTTTGTCTATTCATTCCGTTTGTTCTTTCTGTCATTCCCTTTCTTTCTTTCTTTATTTCCTTCTATTATTACTGTCAGTTCTACTACTCTTTTTTCTATTCTGTTATTCTTTTATTTCCTTCCAGCATTTTCCTAATTTCTTTTCATCTATTTTTTGTTTCTTTCTTCATCTGTTCATTCTACCATTACTATTCTAGCGTTCTTCTTTCCCCCTAATATTTTTTTCTGTCATTCCCCCTATTTTTTGTAATCCTTCTCTTTCTCTTTTTCTGTCAGTCATTCTATTATTTCGTTCTTCTCCTTCCTTCCATTTCTTTTTCTTCACCCATTCCTTCTCTCTCTTTCCTGCCTTTTACTGTCATTCCTTTTATTATTCCTTTGTTTCTGTCATTCATTCTTTTTTTTTGTTTCTGACATTCATTCTATGCTTTTGTTCTTTCTTTGCATTTATTTTTTATATTTCTTTCTGCTTTCTTTTTTTGTAATTCATTTTCTCTCTTTCCTTCTTTCTTCCTGCTTTCATTTTTCTGACATTCTTTTTATTCTTTCTTTCTGTCATTCCTTCCATACTTTGTCATTCCTTCTATTATTTTTGTCTTTCTACTCTTTAGCAGCATTCACTCTACATGCATCTTTATCATCATGTATGAAGTGTCATACCACATCGCAAGGGGCCTATTGAGACTCTATCGCCCAAGGGCCCGCATAAACTTGGAGCAGGCTCTGCATAGTGTCCATGGTTTCCATAAAGAATGTAAAATGTTGATTTATCTGATCATGGAACAGTTTTCCATTTTGCCTCAGTCTATTTTAAATGAGCTTTACCCAAGAGAAGACAGCAGCATTTCTGGGTTGCATTGATATATGTTTTTTCCTTTGCATGAAACCGCTTTAACTAGAATTTGTGTATTGCATGGAGAACAGACGATTTCTGGAAGTATTGCAGACCCCATACAGTGATTTGCATTACCAATTCATGCCTATTTGGATTTCTCCTTTGACTACATATTTTTACTGTAGATGATGAGTATTTTCAATTTTACACACTCTAAAACAATTTTAGTTTTTTTTTACAGATTAGTGAACCACTGGCCATCATTGCTTCTGAGAGACTCTGCCTCGTGATGTACTGTAACTGAAGTTTAACTTTCCAGACGTTATTTAATTAGTACCACTTACTTTTAAAACTTTTGATTAACCCTGTCCCAACTTTTTTTTTGGATAAGTTGCTGCCATCAGTACATTTTTTCAAAATCGAAAATGTCTAATATTTAACTTCCGATTTAAAGTCAGGCAGGCTGATTAATTACTAGCGGCAGGTAGCGACAGATGAGCGTCTGTAGCAGGCATTTCAGAGCGGCCGCTAGTAGTCGCTGTGCTCGGCTGTGGGTCGCTAGTTCAGAGCGCCTCAGTCACTGTGCAGCATTGCTGAATACGTGGTGGGGAGTCGCTATATTAGCAGTACCGCGCTGTATAGGAGAAATTGTTAGCAACCGACTCACACCATATTCATAAAAAAAAAAACAGCCTCACACACCGCTGGCGCTCAAAAATGCTTCGCTGTAGCCCAGAGCGCTGGAGGCTGTGTGATTAAAGGCTGTTTTTTAACATGTATCCAGTAACAAAGCGAAAACATATGGAATTACATTGTAATAACATTGTGACACATTAATGCCAGACCTGTAATGACAATTCTGCATAAATATATAAAAATTGAAAACAATTTGAAAAAATGGCTTTTTCAAGGCCAGGAGAGATCCCAACATTATTTGAGCTTAAAAAAAAAAATAATAATAAAAACACCGTGTTTAAAGAGAAGTTAAAGAACGTCCATTGAAATGTTTGGGAGAGCGCCAGGTAGCGAGAGGTAAGACGTGGCGCTCTGCAAGGCTGAACGCCGGCGCTGTACGCTGAGGCTGGGATAATGATGAATCGGAAGCTACATGGCGTTCTCCCAGTCGCTCTACAGAATCTGCTTGATAAATGTGTAATTGCGTGCCGTGTCCGGCGTTCACCTGTCGCTACCTGTCATTTACAAGGCACTACCTGGCGCTATCCCTTCATGAATAAGGCCCAAAATTTTATTAAGAATAATGTATGACTGTATTAAGTAATGTGTTGTATTGTGTTAGGCATATAGAAAGTAGAAAAGCGAAGAACTAAAACACTGCTTCTCAACCTGTGGTACTTGTACCTCAGGGGGTACACACCATAGCTTGGCACACTGGACTGGTGATAGAAGCTGACAACATAAACTTCCTTTCTTGGCATACTGTAGGATCACTTTAAATATACCCAGTTAGACACGTTACAACACATGATTGCGATAAAGAAATGTTGGGGCAGTCGTTGCCTTGAGCTAAGTAAGCGGCCTTGAATCTGGTGCGTCGCAGGTTTGATTCCTGACTGAAGTGCTCTTGAGCAAGGCAGCTAACCCCCACAACTGCTTCCCTGGTGTTGTAATTAGGGCAGCCTCCCGCTCCGGGCATGTGTATATTCACTACAAGGATGGGTTAATTGCAGAGGAAAAATATCTTTTGTGTGTAAACATATACTGGTGACCAATGCCTCAAAATCCACTAAAAAAAAAATCCCCTATCTTTGAAGGCTTACCAAAATATATTACCTAATTTCTTCACATACTTCAGATAGTAATATGCAGTCATGGGGTCATCTGTCACATAATGACATGGTTAATGTAAAGGGATTGTTCAGGCTAAGTATAAAAACATATAATTGTTTGCTTACCAGCCAAGCTTTGTACTAAATAAAGCAGTTGCTGAGCTGTGGGCCCTTTCATGCGGCCCGGTCCCAAGAATTTATTTTTTCATGAGCTCTTTTATTTTGTTTTTTTGGCATGAAAATGTAGACTGACTTTTTTTTAGACTGTATGAGACACAACAATGCTTGTGTGTGCAGGGAAGGCTAGCAGCTCCTTGTCTATCACTATCGATAGCTTGTCTATCCTTTATCTGCTTTTTTTTTATATAAGTCCAACTTTTAGAGTTAAAAAAGCTGGATCTTTGCAACAGCACCTTTATTCAGCATCACAGAAGGATGAATATAATGCAAACAATAAATATCTGGTCCCTTTCCAGATTTGTTGGCCATGTTGAAGCACATGGAGCGAGTAGATCCCACATGTTAAAATGACTGTTAACATGTTTAACTTGAGGTTCAATATAGGCTTTTTCTTTGGCTCTAAAGGGACTGTCCAGGCAAAAACAATAATCACTACATATTCACCTATGGCCCTGTGAAGCTGTTCAGCAATATTCCAGGGGTTTAAAAGTTACCTCTGCCGGAGAGCCAAACCACACAATCCCCATGCCAGACCATAGTCTGCAATCAAGTTACTGCCTCCTTTCTTCTACCTGGCATCATTAACCATGACTGGCCACTCCCACCCCCTCTATTGTATTTAATGGAGCAGATGCGGCCAAGTATCGTGAGTGACAAAAGGGTAGAAATTCTCAACTCCGGCTCATCCGGGTGACAGGCCTGAGATCACTGGTGTACTGTAAGTTTCAAACTACCAGCATTGTGAGATTTAGCTGCGAGGAATATAGGTGAGTAGGCAGTTTTGACAAGGACACAGGCTATTGGCTTTGTTTTTATTGGCATTGTAGCACAATGTTTCTCAGATGTTCAGATGTTTGGTGATACAAATAAACATGGGCCTAGTCATTTTTGACTAGAGGTCTACTCCAGTTCTGTCTTATAAATATTTGTATAATTTTGCTCAGTCTGCCCGATCCTGGTCTGTGCCCCTATTTCTAGTTTACGTCTGTGTTTCTAAAGCCTGTTTTGGTTCCCTGTCCAAACCGTAAATGTGGAGGTGGGTTAATGAAGCATGCACTGTAGGTCCACTTTAAGAGCAAAGACGTGACTAAAGTTCCTAACAAAATTCACTGTGCGGAAGAAAAAAATGGGGGCTTAGGTTTAAAGAACAAAGCGTTTCCATTTTTGAATAATGCACATTTCTAAGCATGGTTCCCCAATGAGTTAACTAACTTTGAAGGTTACCAGAGAAGGATGAATACCAAACAGCAGATCTGAAGCTTGGGGAGGGCACTTTTCTCAAGATCAGCAAGCCGAGAAAACCACAATGGGACAA
Source organism: Gastrophryne carolinensis (assembly GCA_027917425.1). Taxonomy (NCBI): domain Eukaryota; kingdom Metazoa; phylum Chordata; class Amphibia; order Anura; family Microhylidae; genus Gastrophryne; species Gastrophryne carolinensis. The sequence goes on from CM051238.1 coordinate 66,975,159, forward strand.
CAGGGTGAAATCAGCTTTGGAAAAACAAGCAGCCAACTCTCTTTAATTGATAACCCGTGGGCTGCTTAGGCAGCTTTTGCTGGGGTAATTGCCTTTTTATCAAGCTTTTTATACTGCATGAAACAATGCGTAAAGGGAGGGAAGTGACAGAGACTACACAAGCATCAACATTTTACTTAAATACTGCATTTTATTTTCCATGCTATTTTGGGAAGATAAACACATTTCTGGTTGATTTTAAAGCAAACCAAAAGCAAAATGTTCAAACTTTAGTAGTTTGTTCCCCTAAACCCCCTCTCCCACAATCAGAGATGTAAACATTTTGAGAGGGCTTAACTCTGGAATAGCAGGCAGATTCTATGCTCATGAACTGCGTTGGCATATTGCCAAATTTTCGACAGCCCTGCATAGTTCTTATTGAAATAATACTTTATTTCTAGCCCAAAGTAAAATGCCACCACCTGTAATGACTCATCACAGCTCATAAAGCTTAAAACAACTCTGCAGCAGCAGAGGCCATTGTCTTACATTAACACATACTGGACATTCCGCCCTATAAGACGCACCTACCCATAAGATACACCTAGGATATGGAAAAAAATATATTTTGAACCAAATGAACATGGCAGAATCCTCCAAATCACCCTTATAACAGGTAGTGTGGCAGATCCTCTCCATCCCTAATAACAAGCAACATGTAGAATCCCCTCTCCCCATATTACAGGCATTTTGCAAAATATCCCCCTAACAGGGTAGAGTGGCAGATCCCCACATCCACAAAAACAAGCAGCACACAGAAATGACTCCCCCTACCCATATAATAGACAGCGTGCAGAATTCCCCCTTAACAGGGTAATGTGCCAGAACCCTCCCCCCATCCCCCGAAACAAGCAGCACACAGAATAGATTCCCCCTCCCCATATAATAGACAGCGTGCAGAATTCCCCTATAACAGAGTAATGTGCCAGAACCCTCCCCCCATCCCCCAAAACAAGCAGCACACAGAATAGACTCCCCCTCCCCATATAATAGACAGCGTGCAGAATTCCCCCATAACAGAGTAATGTGCCAGAACCCTCCCCCCATCCCCCAAAACAAGCAGCACACAGAATAGACTCCCCCTCCCCATATAATAGACAGCGTGCAGAATTCCCCCATAACAGGGTAATGTGCCACAACCCTCCCCCCATCCCAAAATTCAAGCAGCATGCAGAATCTCCCTTTCCCATATAATAGACAGCATGCAGAATCTCCCTTTCCCATATAATAGACAGCATGCAAAAACCCCTATATCAAGGTAGTGTGCAGATCCCCCCACCCTAATGCCGTGATCCGGAAGTTGCCACTCTCTGCAGCCAGCGCGTAGTTGCTTCTTCTAGATCGTGGCACCAGTATGAAGTTTTTTTTTAAACTAAACGGCTAAGCAGCGGTCGGGGATTTGGGCTGGTTGGTTTGCAGCATTTACCTTTGCCCTAGAAGAGACATGAGCATTACCCCCAGCTTTCACGAGAATATAAGTGCGTCTTATAGGACACAAATACAGTAGTTACACTCATCCTCTCCAGCAGCTGGTGATTCAGTGTGTGAATGATAGTAACATGACAAACATTTCTGAGGTAAATCTCTCTCTCAGTTGGGTGTTGGCTACTCAAGCTACAGTCTGCATTTTGTGGATAAACAATATCACACAGATACACTGCAGCCATACTGCATCAGTGCTGCCAGCTAGAGATTTTGATCTCCTTCCAACATTCTGTGTGGAAACTGGATGGTTGGGCTGATCAGGAAGATCCCAACTGAACTGCAGTGTGTCTGTATGCTAGCTCGGCTCCCCCCATTCATATTTATGTGTATGCAGAGCTTTCGGGTGTAATCCAAGATGGCTGCTCCCATGTCATTCCAGGAACGCAGCTGTTCCACAACATTTGCATGGGCTTTCTCAAACAGCATACAGCACTGATCATCAAAGATGGGGTTTAGTGCAGCAAATTACTAAACTTTATTTTCTTGACTGGAGGCCTGTCTTAACAACTGTAGAACTGCCAGCTGATGTGCTCACATACCACCTTGAGTGCTTAATCCATCCTCGAAACATTACTGTGACTAGATGTTTTATACTGTTTTATACTGTAGGCATCCATGACATAAGGTCCTCTTATTGGTCACATTGGTCTCCATTAACTTAAAAATTACCTTTGACCAATGGGATGAAACGACTCAATAATGGGGAGATAAAATATACTACCTATTTTGGGATATCCCGCAAGTTTAATGTTTCATGGAAGCTTGAAAGTGATTCGGGGGTCCATCTGAGTCAGTAGCTGTGTATTGCCAGATGGACACGCACATGATACAGACCCAGTAATAAAGATTCCTACATCTGACCTTAAAAAAATAAATAATTAAAAAATAAGAAAATGTAATTTGCCAGGCATCCCCCATGGCGGGAAAGTAATAGGACCTTATGTCCTCTGCAACCACCCTGTCCATGATAGCATTAATTTTGTCTTATCAGCCGTAATGTCTGGGGCGCTTCTGCTGTAGTTATTTGGTGACCAACTCGTGATCAATGCCACTACAGGTACTACAGTGTCCCAGTTCTGCCATGGGATTGGGCGACTAGCATTGAGCAAGTATGGTATTTTGTTTTTAAAATACACCAAGAACTTCCTGATTTGGGGTGCCCCGTCCCCCGCCAGTTTGCCATATACACATATTGATTTGGTGATCCAATGGCACATGCTCGGCTTGTGCTTTACAGCACCTGGCATGCTTAAATTGGCTGATGGTGCGAGCACACATAGTGGACTAAAGGACCACGCAGCCACCGTCGCCATGCATGCACACAATGGCTGATAGTCCATTCTACCAGGAGCAGTAGGCAGGCACAGCAGGAAAGCCCGAGCTTAAAGGAGCACTGTCACAGAATTGTGTAATATTAAAAACCCATATAAACACACTGGCTAATGAGACGGGTGGTCACCCGAACAGAATAAAAAAACAAGCTTGTGGTTTTCTTCTCCTTGTAGAAATAAAATCCAGGGTGACTGGTTTAGTGTATCAGGGGTTACAGAACCTGTCACCCGATTTCCTAATCGTTTACCACCAATTCACTCCTGAGGCTCTGTTAGTGATAGGCTAGAATCAATCCCATCTCACTTCAAGGCAATGCATACAGTGTGCTTGCACCACTCAGCCCCAGTGGCGTTGCTAGGGCTGGTGTCACCCGGGGCGGTAGGAAATGGTGTCACCCCCCCCCCAATGGTGTCACCCCCCCCCCACCCCCCCCCCCCACCCCCAAAGAAAACAAACAAAAAAAAAAGCATTTTTGCCGGCATGGTGGGAGCGGGCCGGCCGGTTCCGCGCTGACAGCGGAACCGGCCGGCCCGCTCTGCTGTCAGCGGAACCGGCCGGCCCGCTCCCACCATGCCGGCATTTTTAAAAAAAGCAAACACTTACCTGCAGGTCCGGAGCGTGGAGGCCGGCGCCGCTCTCAGCTGTCATCTGAGGGCGCGTCATCAGAGGCGCCCTCTGATGACGCGCCCTCAGATGACAGCTGAGAGCGGCGCCGGCCTCCACGCTCCGGACCTGCAGGTAAGTGTCTCTATACCGAGGGGTGACCGGTCGAGAGGTGTCACCCTCTAGGTCTGGTGTCACCCGGGGCGGTCCGCCCCCCCCGCCCCCGGGTCGCTACGCCACTGCTCAGCCCTATCACTCCCATCAAAGAGGACAGAACAGCATGAGTAAAAATAACTTTGATTTTAAAAAGGAAAAAATGAGCCCTACACAATGCGTTTTGAGTGTGTCTGGACAATGACTTTAAGCATTTTCCATGATGACGGGCAGTGCGATTAGATCCTAGGGATGGGTTTATAGCACTAGATTATTATTATTATTGTCTATTTATGTAGCGCCATCATCTTCCGTAGCACTTTACAAAGTAGTAATTACAGACAGGGTAGAAACATACGATACATATACTATTTCAAATGCAGTTTTACAGATTTGACAGTGGATATTCTGAGTACAAGATACAATAGGGGAGAGAGCCCTGCCCTTGCGAGCTTACAGTCTAAAGGAAGAGGGGTGAAGACGAGGGGGAAGGATCACAGTCAGTATTGAGCTTTGTGGCGTATGCCCTTTAGAAGATTGGATAGGCCAGATTATATGCTTGTCTGAATAAGTGAGTTTTCAGGGTGCTTTTGAAGGTTTTGAGGGTTGTGGAGTGGCGGATTGGGTGCGGGAGGGCATTCCACAGGATTGAAATTACATGTGAGAAGTCCTGGAGGCGGGCATGAGAGGAGGTGACCAGGGTGGAGGACAGGAGAAGGTCAGCAGCAGAGCGAAGGCTGCGTCTAGGTTGATATTGTTGGATTTGAGATGAGCTGTAGGGAGGGGCCTGGTTGGAGAGAGCTTTGTATGCGAGAGTTTAGAGTTTTGAGCAGGATTCACTGTGGGACTAGCAGCCAGTGTAGGGATTGGCAGAGAGGCGCAGAACTGGAGGAGCGAGAGGAGAGATGGATGAGGTGGGCAGCAGAGTTCAGGATAGATTGGAGGGGGTGCCAGTCTGTTAGTTGGTAAGCCACAAAGAAGGATGCTGCAGTAATCCAGACGGGATATGACCAGGGCATGCACTAGCATTTTAGTGGTGTCAGGTGAGAGGAAAGGACGGATGCAGGAGATGTTTTTAAGTTGGAGGCGACAGGAGGTGGCCAGGGAGTGAATATGTGGTTTGAAAGAGAGGGCAGAGTCCAGAGTGACTCCCAGGCACCGGGGAGTTGCTGTTATTGTGTAATTGTTGACAGAAATAGATGTGTTAGAGAGGGGAGGGGAGTTAGATGGTGGGAAAATGACCAGTTTTGTCTTGTCCATGTTTAGCATGTAGTATGTTAGCAGTACCAGGCTTACCCAGGTGGGTGCCAGCTTCTACCCTCCCCGCAGCCAATCAGATCAGCCAGAAGGCCAACTATTTTGTTGCCCCATGCCCCGCCTACACCCTGCCCCCCAGTCAATCAGTAGAGGGGAATAGGACTCTGAGAGGGGAGGAGAGCAAGCAGACAGGCAAGCAGGCGAGTGTCACAGTATGCTATGCGGGGTATTCTGTTAAAGTCTGCTATGGGGGATGATGGGGGGGGTGTTCTGCCACACAGTCTGCTATACGTATGATGGGGGTTGTTCTCCCACACAGTCTGCTATAGGGATGATGGGGGTTGTTCTCCCATACAGTCTGCTATAGGGATGATGGGGCTTGTTCTCCCACACAGTCTGCTATAGGGATGATGGGGGTTGTTCTGCCACACAGTCTGCTATAGGGATGATGGGGGTTGTTCTCCCACACAGTCTGCTATAGGGATGATGGGGGTTGTTCTCCCACACAGTCTGCTATAGGGATGATGGGGGTTGTTCTCCCACACAGTCTGCTATAGGGATGATGGGGGTTGTTCTACCACACAGTCTGCTATAGGGATGATGGGGGTTGTTCTTCCACACAGTCTGCTATAGGGATGATGGGGGTTGTTCTCCCACACAGTCTGCTATAGGGATGATGGGGGTTGTTCTACCACAGTCTGCTATAGGGATGATGGGGGTTGTTCTACCACAGTCTGCTATAGGGATGATGGGGGTTGTTCTCCCACACAGTCTGCTATAGGGATGATGGGGGTTGTTCTGCCACACAGTCTGCTATAGGGATGATGGGGGTTGTTCTGCCACACAGTCTGCTATAGGGATGATGGGGGTTGTTCTCCCACACAGTCTGCTATAGGGATGATGGGGGTGTTCTACCACACAGTCTGCTATAGGGATGATGGGGGTTGTTCTCCCACACAGTCTGCTATAGGGATGATGGGGGTTGTTGTGCCACACAGTCTGCTATAGGGATGATGGGGGTTGTTCTCCCACACAGTCTGCTATAGGGATGATGGGGCTTGTTCTCCCACACAGTCTGCTATAGGGATGATGGGGGTTGTTCTCCCACACAGTCTGCTATAGGGATGATGGGGGTTGTTCTCCCACACAGTCTGCTATAGGGATGATGGGGGTTGTTCTCCCACACAGTCTGCTATAGGGATGATGGGGGTTGTTCTCCCACACAGTCTGCTATAGGGATGATGGGGGTTGTTCTCCCACACAGTCTGCTATAGGGATGGTGGGGGTTGTTCTACCACACAGTCTGCTATAGGGATGACGAGGGTTGTTCTCCCACACAGTCTGCTATAGGGATGATGGGGGTGTTCTACCACACAGTCTGCTATAGGGAAGATTGGGGTGTTCTACCACACAGTCTGCTATAGGGAAGATGGGCGTTGTTCTACCACACAGTCTGCTATAGTCATAATAGTGGTTGTTTTACCACACAGTCTCCTATAGTCATAATAGTGGTTGTTCTGCCACACAGACTTCTATATGATTAGTAGTGGTTGTTCTGCCACACAGTCTGCTATGCCCCCAATTCCCTCTGACACCCATAAAAAAGATTTTGTGCTGGGCAATCTCCCAGGTGTTACCCCCAATTTGCCCTTTGACACCAGTAAAAAATTCATATTATAAATATTTTTATTTTCTTTATTTTTTATGTACTTATTTTTTTGGGTATTCTGTTATTATTTTGAGTACATTCCCTACCCCATTTTGTCTAGCCCTTGCTACCCCCATTTTACAGCCATTTTTTGGCCCCCAAGATTGGGTCCCCATTGATTTCAATGGGGTTCGGGTCAAGCTCGAGTACCCGAACAAAACTTTGGCGGCAAGTATTGCCGAACTTGCTGAACTCGAACTTCTACAGGTTCGCCTATCACTAGTGCCTGGTCCTCACCTGGTTCACCCTCCAGAAGCCCTCTGGTGCATTTTTCCCCCAAGGCCATAGAGAGCACCAACCTGTCTCTCTGTCCCTTACATGGGAGTAGACCTCTAACCTGACCACCAAGGTTAAAGTTATTCAGTAGCTTCCGAAACAAATCAACCTAGGGTAAGTGTCCCCTAGTTGGATCCTAAGCATAACCCATGCAGCCAGGAGACTTCTTAGGCCTTAAAGATCTCCTGCTTTAGTCATTTTTACTAAAGCCTAACTGAAACAAAACTAAAACTTTATCCAACAATGGTAACAGGGATAATGGCTAAACCATCACCTTGTTACATAAGTATATATTTTTTGCTTCTACTTACAGATACTCTTTATGCAACACAGCCACATGTTACAAAAAAAGATAATGCTGAGGTGTGAAATTGTGATTCCTCTTAAAGCGGACCAAAACCCACTGAAACCCACTGAAATACATTAGGCCAAAAATCATGCCCATACTTCTTTCTTAGGGTGAAGAAATAGAAATTAATATTTTTGCTCTTCAAATCATACTGGAAAACTGATTTTTTGCTGTCCCTCTCTGTAAGATGGCAGGTGATCATTTATTGCTTAGGTGTGGCAATGACATCATTGCCACACACAACAGTGGCAATGAATGAAGGAGACGGAGCTTTAGAGCTAAAACAGGCAGCATTATATGGGATTAGAGTGAAGCAGAAGCAGTGAAAATTGGCAAAAGATGCTCTTCATGGGGGGAGCAATTCAGGTGATGCTAGTTAAAAATGGGGTCCCCTTATCCAGTAATAATATCTGTATCAATTTTTCAAAGCGTTCCCAGAAATTTTTAACTGTGCAAAAATTCCTACAGACTTTATAAGACGTGCAAATGATTGAACTTACCTGGCGACAGAAAACAAATATAGAACCAGAAGACAGAATCTCTGCTTTTTCAAAGGAAATCTACATCAAAAGAGAAACGAAAGTAGAAGCAGCGTGATATTTGCTATTTCACCTTTTTATCTTTTATTCCTTTCAAATTTTCGCTCATTGGAGTTTACACTATGGTGCTGGGCAAATATTAAAGCTGACTCTGCCCAACATTGTATTTCATGTGTCAACATAAGTGGAGGGGAGGAATAGACCTCTTCCACTAGAGAAAAGTAACTTCATCCCCTTTTTGGACAGTGATGAATAGCGATTGGCTCCAGACCCAGTTATGTGTTACATTCTATTTGGTCAGATCCAACCAGACCTGGATATTGGCAAGAGCTGGAGCCAATTAACTGGCCCTTCTTTTTTGCTAGTAACAAATTGCATCACTGCCTCCAGCATGCCTCTAGTATATAACGGCCTCTCCCCCAGCCTGCAAAGTGATTCCTTTGGCAGGATGTCAGATATGAAGGAGTGGGATGAAGAGGAAGAAGGTGTGCAGATTGTGCCACGCAACTGAAGGAGAAAAGGACCCTCTGCCGGGCCAGAGGGAGCCCTGGGATCTGCTGCTGAAACCACCCGATTAAGAGAAAGGATACTGCCCTTCACTGGGCAAGGTGAGTACATGCAAGTTGTTTTTTAGGCATGAAAAAGGGAGTGATTGAAGCAAGGCTAATTCTAATTTTTTATGTAAAAAAAGATTTGCGTTATATTTATTTTATCATATGCCATGGGGGTAATTCAAATTATTTCAAAGCCACTGGAATTTTTAGAGCAGGTTATTTTTTGGGAGCTTTGCTGACTCAGCATGCAAGGTAGAAAAAAATTTTCATTTTTCTGTTAAAAGAGACTTTATAGGCCTACTGCATAAACCATCATTCAGCTCACCTCCTAATTGTTGCCCTCCCCCTCCTGTTAGCACACAGCTGCTGCTGGAAGTAGAAACAAGGTAAAGAGTAAAGGCACACCCCCTGAATGCCTTTGCAATAGACCACCAATCACAGGGCTTGACTTGTCCTCTATAGCTCTGCCCACCATTTGTCAGCTTAGCAAGTATGAGTATTTTAGTATAATGTAGCCTGAGCCATCATAGCCAGCTACCCATTCAGCCTCTCTGTCCCCTCTCACCTCCATCCCCCCTGCTTGCGCATTGCGATCCTAATTAGCATATAAATAGCAGTCACATCGAATTAATGTTTCAATCACCACCACACCTAAGTAGCATTTGAATTGCTTGAGCCTTGCAACTAGGTGTCACAGCTTTGGAACAAGACAATGGAGCCTGCACCCCATTGCTTCAACTTTGGTCATTGGACTGTGAATTAGAAAATACTTTGCTGATGTGTAACAACTGATTCTAACCAATGTATAAAAACAATGGTAATAGTTTATAAATGCAGTGTGGGAGTGCACACATGTGTGTCTCATGGTGCACGACTGCACGTATCTGGGAGTGTGTGCATGCACATGGGAGAGTGTGGAAGTGAAGGCATGCACGTGTGGGAGTGGATGCGCATATGGGAGTGTACGCACAAGCATGTGCATTCACGCACACCCACATGCTTATGCAAATACTTCAAGATGCGCATGCACTCCCGCACGTGCATGCCCACACTCCCACAGAACCAGATGCGCAATGGTATCTGGGGGTGCTGGAAGACGCGTGCAATGGCGACCAGGGAGAGATGGAAGAGCACAGCCAGGGTGATGAGAATGTCTGTGTCTGAAGCACAATATCAGGCTCTTACAGACCACACCCATTAAGCTGATTATTATGCAGCATCACAGAGCCAAGGGCCACGCCCACATGTTTCAAGATATAAATCATAAGGTGAAACTGTAAATCTTGTTTTCTCTGCCAATTCTTCTTCAATTAAAAATGGAAAACAGTTTAGGACAGTGTCAAATGTAGCCCGAAGCAATGGTCTAACAACTGCCTTTGCCTGCTGTATCCCTTTAAAATGAACCTTCTGCACCTTTGGCCAATTCTACTAGTAAGAGGCAAAGGCCCTTATTTAACAAGGGATAGCGACAGGTAGCGACTGGTGAGCGGCCGGTAATGACGGGCCCCGCCACGAGAACGCTGGCTCCCCACCACAATCACACATTTATCACGGCAATCCTGCTTAGCGACTGAGATAGCGCCAGATAGCCACTCATTCATCATTATTCCAGCCTCAGCACACAGCGCCAGCATCCGACCTTGAACAGCAACAGGTATGACCTCTCGCTACCTGGCGCTCTCCAATGCATTTCAAAGGAACAATCTTTAAATATTCATAATTAATTGTTATTATTTTTTTTTTTTTTTTATGTGAAAAATTCTGTGACCACTTCTGCCATTGTAAATAATTTTTTAAGGTAAAAAAAAAAAATGTACAGAATTGATATTACAGGTCTGATATTAATGTATTCATATTACAAAATTATTTTAAAAACTTGTTTTTTTTGGTTTCCAAAATTATGGTTGTTTGGGGGCTAAAAAACTATTTTTAACCCATCGCCTCCAGCGCTCTGGGGTTTAAACATGCATTTTACAGCGCGAGAATTTTTTGAGCGTGATTTGTTAATGAATATGGTGGAAGCCGGTCGCTCTGACCAGTCGCTATCATGCGCTCCCATACAGCACGGAACCTGTCAAATAGCGACTCCTCAACCAATATTCAACATTACAGCAAACCGACTGAGTCACTATCAACTTCCGAACAACGGCCAAGCACAGCGACTACTAGCGGGCGCTCTGAAAATGCCGCTACAGTCACTCAACTGTCGCTACCTGCCGCTGTTAATGAATCGGCCTCAAAGTATTTCTAACAAGATATACACAGTGTTTCATTTGGAAATAACAGCAGCATATGGAGGATTCAAACTAATTTGGATTCATGTGTTTACATTCCCCATAGGCTGCTGTTATTTAAAACTTCTGCAATAAAATACCTTTCCCATTAGAAACAATCATTAGCTTTGCCCCATTGCAGGAGCAAAATATTTTTTTAATATAACCTCCCCCCCTTTTTTTTTTTTTTTTTTTTATTGTGCGCTTGCTTTGTAGGTAAAGCTGTCAAAGGTAAACTGCTCTAAAATTCCAGAGGCTCTCAAAATCGTTTGCATTAACCCCAATGAGTGAAATAGGCTAGAATGATATATTGCTGATTTAATAGTGTGTAAAACATTTCATCTTACCTTTGGTGTGCACAACCAATAATCGTATATACTATTGAGGCAGAAATATCCTATAATAATCAATTCCACTGTTCCATGCAGACCACTGATGTGTATGAAATAACTCACAGCTTGGGCTTATATCTCCGTTGATATGCCTGGAGCTGGAGAGATTCCATAGCTAAATTATTCTCAGACATTTCAATGACAAATTATTAGCTGCCTCCTAAATGTCCAAGGCAGCAAAAATATGGCTTCTCTGAATAAATTCCAAGAATTAACACTTATATATAATATTCAAATTCTGCATCACCTGAATCGGAATAGCATTTTAAACTATGCAGAAAATTTCTATTTGTGCGCTCAAGCATCCAAGAAGAATTCCTTTATAGCGGATCAATACCAATATGATTTATGGAGGGGCGAATTGAACAAATTATATGACCATTTTCGCTTATTTTACTATTAAAAATGAATTCCCCACAGGGCAGGGGCAAACTGGGGTTAAAAAAATGGACTTTTCTGGTCACAGGTGTTGAAGGTTGAAGGTGTTGAATAGCTGTTTTGGATTCTGAGCCTGTGCTGATATGAGTGATGAGAAATATTCTTGTTAAAGTGTAGTCCTGAGCTCCTGAGGGGCTTGTTTGTATAACAGGAATTCCTCCTTTTTTTTGGTTTTCCTCCATTGACGTTCAGCAACTCAAAAATTATGCTTCAATGTTACATTGTTTATATTAAGCTAGGGTTGTCTTTTTTGGGCTAGGGGTAGCTATAGTTATTGGTAGAGGGCAGAGATTAGTGTATTACGTTTGTGTAAGGCTGCACTGTCATAAAAATATTATTTAAAAATACCCTTAAAATAAATCTGGTGTGTGATCTTTATTCGTACATAAATTAATTCAGCGTCATTAGAAGGAATGGCTTAATTTTAAATACAACTCAAACATTCCGATCATCGTTGCAGTCTTCCAATGACCTTGACTATCTTTTGTACATCAAGCAAATTACCTCGTCTGCTTTTTGCTGTGTACAGAGGTTCTTTATGTTCCATATAGCCGTTATCCCATGTGTCTTTTTCTCTCCTTCTCAGTAATAAGCAGTGTAATAAACAATGTTTTGACTCTGTCAGTAATAAGCGAGTAGAATTTGTCTGCTCATCTAGAAAAAAAATGGTGTCATTAGTGTCGTCTTGTCTGAAGAAAACTTTCAGCTGTTTACAAAAAGTTTTGCTTTGATGCTTTTCAAACCTCAGGTTGCATTTTATTGTAGAAAATAAATGACAATGGCTATTTCTATGCAGGCAAAGCACAAGTATAATTGAAGACAGGAAATGACAGGGCTGGTAACAAAGGCATTTCCCTCCTGTTCTTTCTTGGGTTTTGGTCCTTTTGGTCCTGTCCCCCAGGCCTGCATGAAACCCCTAAGGTCGTCTGAACCAAACTCACCCCTTTCTGGGCCTACGGCGCATGCACGGCCACTCGTCCAACTGGCACGCTGACATCACATCGTATAAGCTTCGCCTAAGGTCAGCTGCTCAGAGTGCGCTGACAGCCGCATCCCCCGCTACCCTCTAATAGGGAGCGGGCCTGTGCCGCGTCCTGCTGGAGGGATAGCAGGGAATGCAGCCACAGCTCACACATGCGCTTTTGGATCGGGAAACTAGGAAAGTGTATGGGACGACCTGGGGAGTTTCACACATTGCGGCATCCTGACTTAGGGGGAGGGAATCGATTGAATCTATAAGATTCCCGGGCCAATCGGTGTGGGTTTTGGTCCACTTTAAGAATAGATTGACAGCAATTCTCCAGTGTTCACCCCAAATGGAAGAAGAAGAAGAAGCCCTTGTCATTCTCTACTGGCCTGAAGTTAGTAGAAATGTTTAGAGAGACTATTGTCAGTATTGGAGTTGTGGCTACACCAGTTTAAAGGTTTAAATAACAGGTTGCTGACCCGCAGCTTAACCATCCCATTTCCTGCAGCACAGAGTAGAAGCTGTAGCATGGTTCCAAAGTTTGCTCTACTTTCAGTTTAATTCTTTCAGAACCACTCAAAAAATTGGTCTAACTGCCACTCTTGCTCTTGGTTCTCTCCTCACCATGAATGAGCATGGCAAGCCACAGTTTTCCTACTGATGTCTCTGATCATAGCAAAGCATGCTTAGGACTCATAAAGCTACGCCATGCCATGACATCTCTTCCCAGCTCAACCATGACTCAGAAATTGTCAAGTAAAGTCATCGACTTAAATTAGAATCCATACATTTTTATATATCATCTGAGATTTTAAGATGCTATAAAATAGCTCATTTTATACTGCTGCTGGGGAGAGGGGGGAGAGGATGATTAGCAGCAATGGTGGTTCCTAAAGGATGACCAACAATGGTAGAGGAGGTGGCAACAATTGAGAGGGCAAGCAGACACAGAGATAAGTGTCTTCACAGCTGACGGATCATGTGACTCATTGCAAAGGGGTCCAAAGAGACTCTCTTGCCCAAGAGCCCACATAAGCTGGCCCTGTAGGTGGAGATTGCAGTAGAAATAACTGTTCCCCATCCCAAATCCAGAATTAGTGTGTGGGATTTGGCAACAGGGGTATTACAACACAACAATGACCAACCATGAAAGAGAGGCCTTTAACCAATAAAATTGATGAAGCAGTCTTGCAGCATGAAAAGGGGTGAGAACCCATGTGTATTAGTAAGAGCAGCTGAACAGCAGAAAAAGGGCCCCTGGTATGTACATTGTAAAGTGCCTAGAATGTTTGGGTGGCAGCTCTTTATAACGAACACACTTTGCCACGTTACCAAACTAATATGTAATATTTCCCCATACTCATAACTGGGATCTCTGTGACTAAAAGGGACCTTAAACCCAACAGCAATAATAAGGCAGCAAGTATATCCCCTGATGCCTGTCCTATCTGCCTCTTCTTCATTTTCTGCAAGTCATAACAGGGCTCCAAAGCTTGCCCTCCATGAAATTATTTTCCATGACCTCTATGACCACACACAAAGTAGTGGTCTAACAGCCCCTCTATTCCTTGGAACCCACAGCAGGAGCAAGCACAGCAAGCCACAGTGGACCTGTCGCTGCCTCTGACCACAGCACAGGATTCTCAAGACTGATAAAGCTGCACCATGACACACCTTTTGCAGCTCAGCCACATATCAAAAAGTGAATCAAACAAAGCAGCTCCATTTAGAATACACAAGGTATTTACATATATTCAAAGATTTGGAGAGACTTTGAAATGGATCATTTTACATTGCTCCATAGGAGGATGGGGGGGGGGGGGGGGGGGGGCGATAGACAAAATTTTGCCAAATATCTAAAATATCTGCAGTTTTGTAAAAAAAAAAACAAAAAACTCTATTGCTTTATGATGACAAACTAGTGTAGGGGCGTTTTGCATTCTGGTTACCGTCAAAGGGCCAGTTAATATCAAACACAAAACAAAATCCAAACACAACCATATAAATGTACCGTTACCCCAGGAAAGAGCTTAAAAGGCAAAAATTATTTTTCCTCAAATGTATGATTACAGAAATGGAATAATTTTGCTTCGAGCAGATATATATATATATATATATATATATATATATATATATACTGAATTATATTGCTCAGGATAGAAACATCATTATATTGCCCATGACAGCTGCAGAATTATTTTGCACATGACAGCTGCAAAATGATTTTGCCCAGAAAAGATGCATATGCTGAATTATTTTGCCCAAGCCAGTGCAACAATAATTTTTCCCACACTACCCTGGCTGGCAATAACCCCTGCAGCAGATGTTGAGTGGGTTAGGTTGGGCCCCCCTTTTGTGGTGAGAGATAGTTGCACACATACACAGAACAGTTGCAGACACTACTCTCTATCCCCCAGAACGTTAAAAAGGTGCACAACAGCCACTTGTTAGGCACTGTGCCTAGCAGCAGGATTGGAGGTGGTACTGTCCTCCACAGTGGAACGCCACATACATTCAAAGATGCGCTGCTGTCAGTAACCTAGGAGTATCTGGGCCAGTTAGAAGGGGTGACACCCAGCTGCTGCCATCTGGCACCTGTCAGAGGGACACATAAAAGTTCTTGGGGGGCCACATCCATCTCCTGAGCCTTGAGTTTGGCACATGTGATCTAGAGGATCTGCAAACCCTGGTCATTCCCTAACATTGTTACTAGTCCCGGGATACTGTACACCACAACCCAATATAAAAAAGTCAGGACGGTGTGAAAAAAAAGAGAACAAAAATGCTGGAAAGAATATTCTAGAAAGGATATTGGAAATCTTACATAACTATATTCCCAATAGAGCATAGAACACATACCAGAAGTTGAAAGTTAGACATTTTGTATTTCATTTGAGAGAATTACTCAGAAACTGATGGCAGCATCACACCTCAAAAACGTTGGGACAGGGTTGACAAAGAGCTGTAAGTAAATAGTTACTATGAAAAACAGCTGTAGGGTAAAAATTCAACATTAAATGTCAAATCACATGAGTGGCTATGAAATGAGCATGTCTCTCAGAAGGAAAAATTGTCAAATGTTTACCAATTCGAGAAAAAAATGCTCACTAATCTGTGAAAAATTGCATTTAACACTTCAAAGAAATATTCATCAATGTAAAATTGCAAATACTTTTTTATATCCCGCCATCTACAACACATATTATTATCAAAAGATTCAGACAATCTGAAGAAATTCATGTGCACATGGGACATAAAACAGGCATGAAATAGTAACACAAATAAATGCATGGGCTCATAACTACTAGAAATAATTGTCCGTGAACACAGTTCGCTGCACAATCCACAAATAAAAGGTAAATCTGTATTATGCAAAGATTTGCCATTTAGCAACACAATCCGAAATGCCACTGTCTTCTCTGGGTCAAAGCATATTTAAAATGGACAACCGCAAAAAAAAAAACTGTTCTGTTGTCACATTCATAATGCTTAATTATTTTTGGAAACCACAAACGTCATTTCCTGTAGACTCAGAGGGACCATCCAGGTTTCTTTCAGCACAGCATTGTATCTCTGATGGGATTGGGCCACATTAGTGCCTGCTCACTCATAGAATCCAAATTATTACCTGCACCTCATAGTGCCACTTAAGCGTCTGCCAAGAGACGCTATTAGCACCTCAGCAGCAACGCCATCTACAGGCAGACGGTGCTGCTAGTGTTCGCCACTGAAGGCTATGTGGCACTGGCAGCACAGTGACAAACACATGGAAAGACATCAGGGACACACAAGTGACATGACACATGATCAGCAGGCATGAAAACACAAGTTTGCCACGGATAAAAGAAACACTAACCAGAAGTCACCAAAAGTAACATAACTGGAATGGGAGAATGAAACTGAGCATCTGAAGTATTGTGGCACTGTTGGGAACAAAGCGCCAGTGCTAACCAAACAACCAACGCTCTTGATACATGGAACGCTACATTGTACTATGTGTAGCATTAAACATATATTCGCATCATCATTTTTTGCAGGCACTATCAATGTTGAACAATAGGCTCGATTCAGAGCCACATTCGTCTGCACTTCCATAGCTGTCTGTGAAAGTTTTTGTGGGTGTTTGTAATTTTTTTGCTTTTTTTCGATCATTTTTCATTCGTACGAACGTTCAGGCAAATGCGTATATGCGCTTTCGATGAATGAAAGCAAATCTGAACATTTCCGTTACTTCGGGTCATTTTCCAAACCAAATCTGATATTTTTCGTTCGTTCAGATAACTTACGTTATTGCTATGGGCTTGCGTCTCATTCAGAGAGCTGATTGCCGACGGACCACCACCCTATAAATCCGTTTCCTTTGCAATCCCCTTACGGGACCATTTTGACCTCGAGACTAGCAGCTATGGACGACTGTAGTGCATTTGAGGAGCATGAGGATCTGCAGCTCATGGGCATTGAAATTGTCCGGAGGGCTGAGACCAGATTGCACCAGCGGCGACGCATGCGCATCGATGGCATGCATGACGTTGAGTTGTTCGAGCTCACCAGACTTAATCGCACTTCCCTCCAAAAATTGTATAGTGAGCTGCGGCCATGGTTAGCCCGCACAACAAGGAAGGGGCAAGCAATTTCAGGTATGACCAAGATGCTTGGCTGCCTGCAATTTTTGGCGAACGGCTCGTTCCAGAGGCTGGGTGCCCTCTCCGTGGGGATCTCCCAGCCAACGCTGAGCCGCGCGCTATCCGAGTTTTTGGAAGGCATGGCTACCATAACTCGAAAATATATTTGTTTTCCTGACGACATGGTAGCCAGAAACGCGATTAAGCTGGCATTTTATAACATCGCCGACATGCCCACCGTCATGGGTGCAATTGACTGCACCCACGTTGCCCTTGTCCCTCCGGCAGTCGACAAGTATATCTACCAGCAGGTTCAATCAGTCCTTTTTTTTTTTGTTTTAATGTCCTTCCAAATTCCAAAATACCCTCCTTGTCAAATGTCCCTTCTTCGAATTAGTCCCTCCTTGTAATTAATCCCTCCTTGTAAGTTATACATCGTTGCAAATACTTCCCTTATTTTGTTTATTCCCTCCATGTAATTTATCCCTCCTTTTAATTTATCCCTCCTCTTACAGAATCACTACTTGTAATTAATCCCTCCTTGTATTTTTACCTACTTGTAAATATTCCCTCGGTGGAAGTAATCCCTCCATGGAATAATTTACTACTTTAAACTATTACCTCCTTGTAATTATTCCCTCCTTGTAATTTATCCCTCCTTGGAATTTTGCCCACATTTTTATGTATCCCTCCTTTTAAGTATTCCCTCCTTTTAAAGAGTTCCTGTGGAACCATGGACCGTATTTAGTTGCATATAAATGTCACATGTGTTCACCAAGGAAAAATTTTAATGAGTACCTGAAATAGACCCGGGAAAGTTAATCTTTACTTTATAAAACATACATAATGTTTTTTGGCAAGCCAAAATACTTATGTACTTGTTTATTGCTAATTATAATTTGCCCACAGCATTTGCTTAGGGTGTGATTAGTTAGTGTTCCCCTAGTTTGCGTCCCCTTTATAATGTTTTTGTTGTTTTTTTTATCCCAGGAACCGCAAAATGGGCCACTCAATGAATGTCCAAGCAGTGGTGGCCCCGGACATGCGGTTCCTTAGTCTGCTCGCCGGGTTCCCAGGCTCATCCCATGATGCCTACATTCTTCGCAGATCTGGATTGTACGGTCGGTTTGAGTCTGGGGAATTTTCCGGTGGATGGCTCCTTAGTAAGTTGCCGCCAATAACGTCCTTTTTTTTGGATATGTATGGCTAGGAATGTAATTTGTGTTCCATGTATGAAACTATGCCTTTTTGAACACCTTGATTACCTGTGAAACACGACCTTAACCATTAGATTTTTCAAGCAACCAAGCCTTGGCAAATGTTAGTCCTGCATTAGCAAACTGCAGACATGGAATTTAGATTAAAGTAATAATGAGTCTTCCCCACACTCTGCTTAAATTATGTCCTTGAATTTATCCTAGGGTCTGCACCATCTTTGAGTAGATGCATTACACTTACTAGAGTAGTAAGTTAGTAGAGGAGAGTGGGATAAAGTGCAGGGGGCGGGTTAGAGCTGGTTTGTACTCACACCAAGCAGCTACAGGGTCCTGAAAAGTTAAGACATCCAAGAATGCTGAGCAGCACAGTCCTAAATCAATACCTGTTAGCAGCCTGGCTGATTGGCCCTCACCCGCCATCTTGGATGTTTAATTTTTTAAAACATCTATTTGATGTATTTTTATTTTTTGAAGGGCCTGTACACTATGTATGCTCATGCTGTGTTGCAAATGTGACTAGGGATGAGCGAATCGATCCGGACGAACCCGGATTCGATCCGAATTTCATGAAAAATTCGATTTGGATCGAATCCGAATTTCCCCATGCTTCGATCGCTCAAAGTTTTTCTTTAACATCCATTCATTTACATTACAGGCATTCTAAGATGGCGGACGGGACATGTCCAGACATCTACCCTGCTCCAGTGCATACTGGGGCAGTCACATGCAGCCTATCAGCAGCCAGCAAGCCCGGTGACGTCACAGCGCTATTTAAGGCGGCGGACATCTTGCTTTTCCTCATTTCTCTATTGCATTCGTGAGAGACAGGACACTGCTGTATTCAGGGAGAGACAGTTCGAGAGCCAGGGACAGCCAGGGACAGGCAGGAGACAGGCAGGAGACAGGCAGGAGACAGGCAGGAAGTCAGCGAGAAGCAGGGAAAGTTAGGAAAAATCGGAGGCAGTGACAGGGAGATTTTTTTTTTTTTTTTTCATCCAGCCTGAGTGTTACTGGCTGGCTGACGGGCTTTGTTAGCTGTTTCAGGCTGCTTATACACTTTTGATGTTGTGCATATATACTGAACTGATCTCAAGTCTGCTGTGGGAACATTACCATTTTGTAAGATCTCATTAGCCTCTGTATTTCCTCTAAGCTGCACACTTATTTAAAGTAATTTGGCCTGTGGGAGCCTGCTTAGACACTTTTACTGTGCATATATACTGATCTCAGGTCTGCTGTGGGGGCATTCCATTCTATAACATACCATACCCCTCTTGATCTTCACTAAGCTGCACACTTATTTAAAGTAATTTGGCCTGTTGGAGCCTGCTTAGACACTGTTGCTGTGCATATATACTGATCTCAGGTCTGCTGTGGGGGCATCCCATTCTATAACATACCATTAGCCTTTGTATTTCCTCTAAGCTGCACACTTATTTAAAGTAATTTGGCCTGTTACAGCCTGCTTAGACACTTTTGCTGTGCATATATACTGATCTCAAGTCTGCTGTGGGGGCATCCCATTCTATAACATACCATACCCCTCTTGATCTTCACTAAGCTGCACACTTATTTAAAGTAATTTGGCCTGTTGGAGCCTGCTTAGACACTTTTACTGTGCATATATACTGATCTCAGGTCTGCTGTGGGGGCATCCTATTCTATAACATACCATTAGCCTCTGTATTTCCTCTAAGCTGCACACTTATTTAAAGTAATTTGGCCTGTTGCAGCCTGCTTATCCACTGTTGCTGTGCATATATACTGATCTCAGGTCTGCTGTGGGGGCATCCCATTCTATAACATACCATACCCCTCTTGATCTTCACTAAGCTGCACACTTATTTAAAGTAATTTGGCCTGTTGGAGCCTGCTTAGACACTTTTACTGTGCATATATACTGATCTCAGGTCTGCTGTGGGGGCATCCCATTCTATAACATACCATACCCCTCTTGATCTTCACTAAGCTGCACACTTATTTAAAGTAATTTGGCCTGTTGGAGCCTGCTTAGACACTTTTACTGTGCATATATACTGATCTCAGGTCTGCTGTGGGGGCATCCCATTCTATAACATACCATTAGCCTCTGTATTTCCTCTAAGCTGCACACTTATTTAAAGTAATTTGGCCTGTTGCAGCCTGCTTAGACACTTTTGCTATGCATATATACTGATCTCAAGTCTGCTGTGGGGGCATCCCATTCTATAACATACCATACCCCTCTTCATCTTCACTAAGCTGCACACTTATTTAAAGTAATTTGGCCCATTGGAGCCTGCTTAGACACTTTTACTGTGCATATATACTGATCTCAGGTCTGCTGTGGGGGCATCCCATTCTATAACATACCATTAGCCTCTGTATTTCCTCTAAGCTGCAGACTTATTTAAATAAATTTGGCCTGTTGGAGCCTGCTTAGACACTTTTGCTGTGCATATATACTGATCTCAGGTCTGCTGTGGGGGCATCCCATTCTATAACATACCATTAGCCTCTGTATTTCCTCTAAGCTGCACACTTATTTAAAGTAGTTTGGCCTGTTGGAGCCTGCTTAGACACTTTTACTGTGCATATATACTGAACTCAGGTCTGCTGTGGGGGCATCCCATTCTATAACATACCATTAGCCTCTGTATTTCCTCTAAGCTACACACTTATTTAAAGTAATTTGGCCTGTTGGAGCCTGCTTAGACACTTTTACTGTGCATATATACTGATCTCAGGTCTGCTGTGGGGGCATCCCATTCTATAACATACCATTAGCCTCTGTATTTCCTCTAATCTGCACACTTATTTAAAGTAATTTGGCCTGTTGCAGCCTGCTTAGACACTTTTACTGTGCATATATACTGATCTCAGGTCTGCTGTGGGGGCATCCCATTCTATAACATACCATACCCCTCTTGATCTTCACTAAGCTGCACACTTATTTAAAGTAATTTGGCCTGTTGGAGCCTGCTTATACACTTTTACTGTGCATATATACTGATCTCAGGTCTGCTGTGGGGGCATCCCATTCTATAACATACCATTAGCCTCTGTATTTCCTCTAAGCTGCACACTTATTTAAAGTAATTTGGCCTGTTGCAGCCTGCTTAGACACTTTTGCTATGCATATATACTGATCTCAAGTCTGCTGTGGGGGCATCCCATTCTATAACATACCATACCCCTCTTGATCTTCACTAAGCTGCACACTTATTTAAAGTAATTTGGCCCATTGGAGCCTGCTTAGACACTTTTACTGTGCATATATACTGATCTCAGGTCTGCTGTGGGGGCATCCCATTCTATAACATACCATTAGCCTCTGTATTTCCTCTAAGCTGCACACTTATTTAAAGTAATTTGGCCTGTTGCAGCCTGCTTAGACACTTTTGCTGTGCATATATACTGATCTCAGGTCTGCTGTGGGGGCATCCCATTCTATAACATACCATTAGCCTCTGTATTTCCTCTAAGCTGCACACTTATTTAAAGTAGTTTGGCCTGTTGGAGCCTGCTTAGACACTTTTACTGTGCATATATACTGAACTCAGGTCTGCTGTGGGGGCATCCCATTCTATAACATACCATTAGCCTCTGTATTTCCTCTAAGCTACACACTTATTTAAAGTAATTTGGCCTGTTGGAGCCTGCTTAGACACTTTTACTGTGCATATATACTGATCTCAGGTCTGCTGTGGGGGCATCCCATTCTATAACATACCATTAGCCTCTGTATTTCCTCTAATCTGCACACTTATTTAAAGTAATTTGGCCTGTTGCAGCCTGCTTAGACACTTTTACTGTGCATATATACTGATCTCAGGTCTGCTGTGGGGGCATCCCATTCTATAACATACCATACCCCTCTTGATCTTCACTAAGCTGCACACTTATTTAAAGTAATTTGGCCTGTTGGAGCCTGCATATACACTTTTACTGTGCATATATACTGATCTCAGGTCTGCTGTGGGGGCATCCCATTCTATAACATACCATTAGCCTCTGTATTTCCTCTAAGCTGCACAATTATTTAAAGCAATTTGGCCTGTTGCAGCCTGCTTAGACACTTTTGCTGTGCATATATTCTGATCTCAAGTCTGCTGTGGGGGCATCCCATTCTATAACATACCATTAGCCTCTGTATTTCCTCTAAGCTGCACACCTATTTAAAGTAATTTGGCCTGTTGGAGCCTGCTTAGACACTTTTACTGTGCATATATACTGATCTCAGGTCTGCTGTGGGGGCATCCCATTCTATAACATACCATTAGCCTCTGTATTTCCTCTAAGCTGCACACTTATTTAAAGCAATTTGGCCTGTTGGAGCCTGCTTAGACACTTTTACTGTGCATATATACTGATCTCAGGTCTGCTGTGGGGGCATCCCATTCTATAACATACCATTAGCCTCTGTATTTCTTCTAAGCTGCACACTTATTTAAAGCAATTTGGCCTGTTGGAGCCTGCTTAGACACTTTTACTGTGCATATATACTGATCTCAGGTCTGCTGTGGGGGCATCCCATTCTATAACATACCATTAGCCTCTGTATTTCCTCTAAGCTGCACACTTATTTAAAGTAATTTGGCCTGTTGCAGCCTGCTTATCCACTGTTGCTGTGCAAATATACTGATCTCAGGTCTGCTGTGGGGGCATCCCATTCTATAACATACCATACCCCTCTTGATCTTCACTAAGCTGCACACTTATTTAAAGTAATTTGGCCTGTTGGAGCCTGCTTAGACACTTTTACTGTGCATATATACTGATCTCAGGTCTGCTGTGGGGGCATCCCATTCTATAACATACCATTAGCCTCTGTATTTCCTCTAAGCTGCACACTTATTCAAAGCAATTTGGCCTGTTGGAGCCTGCTTAGACACTTTTACTGTGCATATATACTGATCTCAGGTCTGCTGTGGGGGCATCCCATTCTATAACATACCATTAGCCTCTGTATTTCCTCTAAGCTGCACACTTATTTAAAGTAATTTGGCCTGTTGCAGCCTGCTTATCCACTGTTGCTGTGCAAATATACTGATCTCAGGTCTGCTGTGGGGGCATCCCATTCTATAACATACCATACCCCTCTTGATCTTCACAAAGCTGCACACTTATTTAAAGTAATTTGGCCTGTTGGAGCCTGCTTAGACACTTTTACTGTGCATATATACTGATCTCAGGTCTGCTGTGGGGGCATCCCATTCTATAACATACCATTAGCCTCTGTATTTCCTCTAAGCTGCACACTTATTTAAAGTAATTTGGCCTGTTGGAGCCTGCTTAGACACTTTTACTGTGCATATATACTGATCTCAGGTCTGCTGTGGGGGCATCCCATTCTATAACATACCATTAGCCTCTGTATTTCCTCTAAGCTGCACACTTATTTAAAGGAATTTGGCCTGTTGCAGCCTGCTTATTCACTGTTGCTGTGCATATATACTGATCTCAGGTCTGCTGTGGGGGCATCCCATTCTATAACATACCATACCCCTCTTGATCTTCACTAAGCTGCACACTTATTTAAAGTAATTTGGCCTGTTGGAGCCTGCTTATCCACTGTTGCTGTGCATATATACTGATCTCAGGTCTGCTGTGGGGGCATCCCATTCTATAACATCCTATTAGCCTTTGTATTTCCTCTAAGCTGCACACTTATTTAAAGTAATTTGGCCTGTTGGAGCCTGCTTAGACACTGTTGCTGTGCATATATACTGATCTCAGGTCTGCTGTGGGGGCATCCCATTCTATAACATACCATACCCCTCTTGATCTTCACTAAGCTGCACACTTATTTAAAGTAATTTGGCCTGTTGGAGCCTGCTTATACACTTTTACTGTGCATATATACTGATCTCAGGTCTGCTGTGGGGGCATCCCATTCTATAACATACCATTAGCCTCTGTATTTCCTCTAAGCTGCACACTTATTTAAAGTAATTTGGCCTGTTGGAGCCTGCTTAGACACTTTTACTGTGCATATATACTGATCTCAGGTCTGCTGTGGGGGCATCCCATTCTATAACATACCATTAGCCTCTGTATTTCCTCTAAGCTGCACACTTATTTAAAGGAATTTGGCCTGTTGCAGCCTGCTTATCCACTGTTGCTGTGCATATATACTGATCTCAGGTCTGCTGTGGGGGCATCCCATTCTATAACATACCATACCCCTCTTGATCTTCACTAAGCTGCACACTTATTTAAAGTAATTTGGCCTGTTGGAGCCTGCTTATCCACTGTTGCTGTGCATATATACTGATCTCAGGTCTGCTGTGGGGGCATCCCATTCTATAACATCCTATTAGCCTTTGTATTTCCTCTAAGCTGCACACTTATTTAAAGTAATTTGGCCTGTTGGAGCCTGCTTAGACACTGTTGCTGTGCATATATACTGATCTCAGGTCTGCTGTGGGGGCATCCCATTCTATAACATACCATACCCCTCTTGATCTTCACTAAGCTGCACACTTATTTAAAGTAATTTGGCCTGTTGGAGCCTGCTTATACACTTTTACTGTGCATATATACTGATCTCAGGTCTGCTGTGGGGGCATCGCATTCTATAACATGCCATTAGCCTCTGTATTTCCTCTAAGCTGCACACTTATTTAAAGTAATTTGGCCTGTTGCAGCCTGCTTATCCACTGTTGCTGTGCATATATACTGATCTCAGGTCTGCTGTGGGGGCATCCCATTCTATAATATACCATACCCCTCTTGATCTTCACTAAGCTGCACACTTATTTAAAGTAATTTGGCCTGTTGGAGCCTGCTTAGACACTTTTACTGTGCATATATACTGATCTCAGGTCTGCTGTGGGGGCATCCCATTCTATAACATACCATACCCCTCTTGATCTTCACTAAGCTGCACACGTATTTAAAGTAATTTGGCCTGTTGGAGCCTGCTTAGACATTTTTACTGTGCATATATACTGATCTCAGGTCTGCTGTGGGGGCATCCCATTCTATAACATACCATACCCCTCTTGATCTTCACTAAGCTGCACACTTATTTAAAGTAATTTGGCCTGTTGGAGCCTGCTTAGACACTTTTACTGTGCATATATACTGATCTCAGGTCTGCTGTGGGGGCATCCCATTCTGTAACATACCATACCCCTTTTGATCTTCACTAAGCTGCACACTTATTTAAAGTAATTTGGCCTGTTGGAGCCTGCTTATCCACTGTTGCTGTGCATATATACTGTTCTAAAGCCTGTTTGGGGGTATCCTAGTCTGTAACATAACATAACCTACCTCTCTTATTTACACTAAGCAGCTCTCTTATTTAAACTAAGCAGGCCTCTTGGAGGCTGATTGTCCACTTTTGGGTGTGCATTATATTCGGTTTCATATACAGTGGGGTATCCCAATTTGTAAGATAACCTACCCCAACCATGTAAACTAAAGAGGCCTGTTGCAGCCTGAGTTTCTCTGCTTGCGTATGGTCTGCATTACGAACTGTCTTTCAATGACATTGCTGCCTGGGGTATCCCAGTTTGTAATATAACCTACCACAACCATTTAAACTAAAGGTTACGTCCTTCCAGAAGGAAAACTTATGCCGAACACTATTTTTGTTGGGGGCATTGACCTTTGGATTGATCGGCATGAAATTAAGGATTTTTTCCCAAGGCACATGCTATTTTAACCCTATCTGTTATACAACATAAGCGTTGATCAGCATCAGCTGCTTTATTAAGCTACTTCAGTTTGCACTTGTTTTTGACTTCTTTCAATAAACCAGGCCACAGGGCACCCCAAAGCTGCACCTTGCACCCTATCTGTTATACAACATAAGCGTTGATCAGCATCAGCTGCTTTATTAAGCTACTTCAGTTTGCACTTGTTTTTGACTGCTTTTAATAAACCAGGCCGCAGGGCACCCCAAAGATGCACCTTGCACCCTATCTGTTATACAACATAAGCGTTGATCAGCATCAGCTGCTTTATTAAGCTACTTCAGTTTGCACTTGTTTTTGACTTCTTTCAATAAACCAGGCCGCAGGGCACCCGAAAGCTGCACCTTGAACCCTATCTGTTATACAACATAAGCGTTGATCAGCATCAGCTGCTTTATTAAGCTACTTCAGTTTGCACTTGGAGAGCTCTGTGGTGTAAATGATTCACATTAATTGCAGCGCACTTGAGGATTTTTCTGTATATTTACCTGCTCCTAATAGGACATTTATATTCTGCTTTTCAGCCAAGTACCATCTTTTGTTTTGGCTCGTGTTCATGAGTCAGGGTAAGGTGTGGAATGTTTAAGGATCCACTGTATGGTCTAATATCCCGGCATACTGATCCTGTCTCTTATTGGGGGGAAAAAGCTATATTACAATTCACTAGCTAATCTGAGGGGCAATAGCTTATATTGTGAGGTAAATTTGCCATTTTGCTTCATTATATAGAGCAGCCCAGTTGCCATCTAAATCAACTACTGTCCGGCCAGTACAGCTTTTCCAGGGCAAACTCTGCTAGTTGCGGACACAAGTCAAGTTTGGCTTCCCAGCAAATCCAGTGGATCCTGAAGGTGTGTTGGCATGGTCATGTCAAGGTATGACATGACCTGCTGTTTGAGGTCCAGCTCCAGGTCTTCCTGCTGCTCATGAGTAGACTCACTATGCGGGTGTA
Organism: Gastrophryne carolinensis; assembly: GCA_027917425.1. Taxonomy (NCBI): domain Eukaryota; kingdom Metazoa; phylum Chordata; class Amphibia; order Anura; family Microhylidae; genus Gastrophryne; species Gastrophryne carolinensis. The sequence continues at coordinate 67,001,997 of CM051238.1, forward strand.
GAAAGCTACTCACTAGCGACTAAAGACTGAGGCTGCTGCTGATGGAGCTGCTGCTGCTGCTCCTTCCACCCCCCCAGCAGCCATGGCAGTGGAAGGTGATCGCAGAGGTCCCCCCGAGTCAGACCTGCGGGAGTATGGGCCATGGCGCTGATAGACATCGCCCAACTGACTACGTGGGATGTCTCTGTAGTAGGTCAGTTTGTCCTCCCTCTCAGTGGGCGTAAAAAATGCCCCCATTTTGTGCTGGAAGCGAGGGTCCAATAAGTTCCTGCTGACAAATGGAGACAATTCTGCGCTCACTAGTACGCAAGCATGTGAGCATGCATCGTGCCATTTGTGCAAGTGACTCGGAGGGACTACCTGTCTCCATCTCCACTGTAAACTGCCACGGTGTGTCTGGGTCCTCTGTCTCGCCTTCCTCACAACCCTCTAGCTCCTGTGGCTGCTCCTGCTCCTCCTCTCCTGTCAGATGACTAGATAAAATGGTCATTTTGTGAAACCTAAACTGTGGTTTGCTGTGCCCCACCCCCTCCTCCTCCTCCACTTCAGCCCCCACAGGCTTCATGTGGCTGTGAAATGTATGTGCCATGTCTCCAGTGCCCTGACCAGCCATGGTTTCCAACATGTGTTGTAGTACATGAAGCAGTGGAATCTCATCGTTCATCTCATAGTCCTGGCAACTGACTAATAAAGTAGCTTCCTCAAAGGGCCTGAGCAAACGGCCGGTGTCACGTATGAGCTGCCAATGGTTTACATTGAATTTACACAGGGGTGTCCCCCTATCCGTTTGGATGATCCAGAAATCCGTGATGGCTTTTCTCTGTTCCTATAGTGGATCCTGCATATGGAGGGTGGAATTCCAACGGGTGGAAACATCGCAAATCAGACTATGTTGGGGTACACCGTTCTGACGCTGAAGCTCAGTAAGGTTGTGCTTGGTGGTGTAGGAGTGCCAGAAGTGCATGCTAACTTTCTTTCCTGTTGTTCGGATGTTTTTCAGATGGGGGGAAGACTTCAGAAAACGCTTGACAACTAGACTGAACACGTGTGCCATGTCAGGACGCATGACTCTGGCTTCCTTGTCGCAGCGCAAACAAGATGTTCTTCCAAGTGTCAGTCACCATGGGTCCAAATTTGCAGTTTTCGTGGATTAAGCAATGATTTCATGGATTGAGTTCTCATTTTTAGTAGTTCCTCCCATGTGTGACTCTGTTGGTCAAGGAAAGCCATGTGAAGAACAGCGTGAAACCACAATCGCCAAGGGGGCCTAAAAGGATATATATTGTCCACCATGAGTCCATAGTTACAGCTCCAGATGTAGACAACACTGTGCACTTTGGTACACACTGACAGGCTAAAGGACTGGCCCACCTTCTGTTCAACAACATTTTACAGGGCAGGTACTGCCATCTTCGCAAAGCAATGATACCATGGGACTCACCACCTCGGCTCGGCACAAGCCATCAATTCTCTGAAAGGTCCACCACTGGGTAATGCAGCAGGCTGGACTTATGGTGACGCTGTCTGAGAGGAGAAATCCCTCAGACATCAAGATTAAAAATTCCAAGAATTTTTGAGGGCTAATTATTCAGAGGCAATGATACCTAGTTGTTTCTGATTTAATTACAAGATGGAAACACACCCTCAAACAAAACTTCACTTTGGCAATACTATTGCATTTGTTTATTCATAATTTTATGTATATATACTAAATAACCTACTTTTTCTCCACAGGATTGTGGATGCTGCATGAAAAACTGCCACATCGCTGATTAGCTGATTTTTCCTACCATCAGTCCGCAATAATTCGCTGCTGCTGCTGCCGCCGCCACCGCCGCAGACTCCAGGGACCCTCTTCCACTACCTCCGCTTGCAACACCTCCTCCCACGACACTCTCCTCATCACTAATTGCCCGGCTAGTGGAGGAAGAGGCGAGTGTCACCTCCACTTCTTGGCTGGGCAGTAGCTGCTGAATTTTATGATTATCAGATCTTCATCAATGGATAGTGGAGCTGAACCCAAAGCATAACAACAGACAACAGAGAGTTGACTGGGGGTGTCAGATGCCACTTGTGATGCAGTGGACTGCTTTTGCAGCACTTCCAGACAAAGTTGCTTCATTGGCTGACACAATGACTGGTAAAGCTGTGGAACATATGGTTGAAAAGCAAGAATAACCATTTGTTTTTATATGAAAAAGACCCTGGTTTATACATACATTTTTTTTTTCCAGAGACAGGAAATGAATGGCGCATGGATCAGCCAAGCTTTCCTCCCAACAATGCCTGATGTATTCCAGTAGATTGATGACGGGGCCAGACCAACACTAAAGAAATATGGATCATGCAAAACAGATTTAAGGTGCTGCTCTCCAGTTACAGACATTGCTCTGCATCGGACCACAAGTAAGTATTGATTAAAAATCCTTTACGTTACTCTTACTTTTTATTAATATTCTTCGGATAAGACGGATCAGACATCCAGATTAAAAATTCCAAGAATTTTTGAGGGCTAATTAGTCAGAGGCAATGATACCTTGTTGTTTCTGATTTAATTAAAAGGTGGAAACACACCCTCAAACAAAACTTCACTTTGGCAATACTTTTGCATTTGTTTATTCATAATTTTATGTAGATATTACTAACTAAGCTACTTTTTCTCCAGAGGATTCTCCACAGGGTGTGATTCATCCAATTTTTGGGCTCCAGCAGCCAACTGCAGTGTCTTTTTCAAGCTATGTTTGGGCTCCTGCAGCTGCTGCTGCTGCTGCTGCTGCTTGCAACTCCAGGGTGTGATTCATCCAATTTTTGGGCTCCTGCTGCCAACTCCAGTGTCTCTTTCAAGCTATGTTTGGGCTGCTGCTGCTTGCAACTCCAGGGTGTGATTCATCCAATTTTTGGGCTCCTGCTGCCAACTCCAGTGTCTCTTTCAAGCTATGTTTGGACTGCTGCTGCTTGCAACTCCAGGGTGTGATTCATCCAATTTTGGGCTCCTGCTGCCAACTCCAGTGTGTCTTTCAAGCTATGTTTGGGCTGCTGCTGCTGCTTGCAACTCCAGGGTGTGATTCATCCAATTTTTGGGCTCCTGCTGCCAACTCCAGTGTCTCTTTCAAGCTATGTTTGGGCTGCTGCTGCTGCTGCTGCTGCTTGCAACTCCAGGGGGTGATTCATCCAATGTTTGGGCTCCTGCTGCCAACTCCAGTGTCTCTTTCAAGCTATGTTTGGGCTGCTGCTGCTGCTGCTTGCAACTCCAGGGTGTGATTCATCCAATTTTTGGGCTCCTGCTGCCAACTCCAGTGTCTCTTTCAAGCTATGGTTGGGCTGCTGCTGCTGCTGCTGCTTGCCACTCCAGGGTGTGATTCATCCAATTTTTGGGCTCCTGCTGCCAACTCCAGTGTCTCTTTCAAGCTATGTTTGGGCTGCTGCTGCTTGCAACTCCAGGGTGTGATTCATCCAATTTTTGGGCTCCTGCTGCCAACTCCAGTGTCTCTTTCAAGCTATGTTTGGGCTGCTGCTGCTTGCAACTCCAGGGTGTGATTCATCCAATTTTTGGGCTCCTGCTGCCAACTCCAGTGTCTCTTTCAAGCTATGTTTGGGCTGCTGCTGCTTGCAACTCCAGGGTGTGATTCATCCAATTTTTGGGCTCCTGCTGCCAACTCCAGTGTCTCTTTCAAGCTATGTTTGGGCTGCTGCTGCTTGCAACTCCAGGGTGTGATTCATCCAATTTTTGGGCTCCTGCTGCCAACTCCAGTGTCTCTTTCAAGCTATGTTTGGGCTGCTGCTGCTGCTTGCAACTCCAAGGTGTGATTCATCCAATTTTTGGGCTCCTGCTGCCAACTCCAGTGTCTCTTTCAAGCTTTGTTTGGGCTCCTGCTGCTGCTGCTGCTTGCAACTCCAGGGTGTCATTCAGCCAATTTTTGGGCTCCTGCTGCCAACTCCAATGTCTCTTTGAGCCAAATCCAATGTTTGGGCTCCTGCTGCTGCCAGCTCCAGGGTGTGTTTTTCAGGCAATATAGGGGCCCCTCATAGTGATGCCACCTCAACTCTCTGTAATTGTGCCGCTCTGCGATTCTAATAGCGATGCCTCTGATCTGCATGTCCTAATTATTTACAGTATTATTTCAGTAACCAAGCACGCATCCTATGCATGTTACAGCAAGGCAGAATGGTTTACAACCCTATTGAGGCTCTAGGAGCCGTTTCTAATAGCGATTCGTCGCAAATAAATTCGGACCGAAACGAATTTTGTCGGAAAATTCGGCGAATCAGCCGAATCGAATTTTTCAAAAGTTCGCTCATCTCTAAATGTGACCTAGGCTCTTAGTAATGTTGATGGCCCGTTTAGGGGATTCCATTTATTGAGGAATGTGTAATTTATGCTTTTTATAATACATTTTGGCAGGTGATTCCGGCTATCCACTCCTTCCGTGGCTGTTGACGCCCGTCCTCCCGCCCCAGAATGCAGCCGAGGAGGCATATAATAGGGTGCACAGGAAGACCAGGGCCGTGTTGGAGAAGGCGTTTGGCCGGTTGAAGACCCGCTTCCAATGCTTGGACTATACCGGGGAAGCACTTCAATATGATCCCAAAAAGGTCATAGATATTGTAACCCTTTCGCTGCCAGCCTACCTGGACTTTTTGTCACCCTTTGTTGCCAGACTATTTTGCACTATTGTGCGCTCCCCATGTTCAAATGTGATTTTTGAAGGGATTTCCCAGGAAAATTATATATTGTTTTTTTCAGCGTCCAGGCTTTAACATGAAATGTCTTGTTTGTCATTTTTTATGTGTATTCTCAATATTTTTGGGTAAAATATGTGCAAAAAAATAAAAAAAATCAATTTTTTACAATTTGTAGTGTTTTTTTGTAATAAAAAATTTAAGTTTGTCAATAAAATCTTATTGCGTGTGAAATCCCAATTTCTCCCGGTTACAGCGGTACCACATATGTATTGGTAGACACCCATTCCTGCCCAGGAGACTCCCCCAAACTGAAACAGCGCTTTAGGGGATTTTCAGATAAAATTCAACTATGATATGCGCTATGCGCACCTTGCAGTTTTTCCAGAAAAACAACCCTTTACATTTGAAATACCCCCAACAAACTATATATTCTCTGGAAGTACACACCTCAGGCTTTCTAGGTGTACCAGGCTTGTTGATGTGACCAAATGTATTCTTTGGTTGCAAAGAGTTTCCCTAAAAAAAAGGATAAGAAAAGCAGAATCAAAGCCACATTTTCCTAAAAAAAACTATATACAAACAAGAAAAAACAAGTTTACTCTGAAAAAGCAACATCGCTCGAACAGAACGATACCCAACATGCATTGCTAGCATCAAGGGAAGAGTTGCCAAACACCCCAAAGTAAAGCATGTGCGTAACGGTAATTTTACTTGAAAATTTCAGCTCTGCAGACAAAGTGCGCACCTTGTGATTTTTTAACCAAAACAACCCTTTACATTTGGAATATCCCCCATAAGCCATATATTCCCTGAAAGTACACATGTTAAGCTTTCTAAGAGTACCCAGCTTGTTGTAGTGGGCTCATCTTTCTGGAATTAATCCCTCAAAGAATTCTTTGGTTGCGCAGGGTTTCCCTAAAAAATGTATAAAAAAGCTGAATAAAAAACACCTTTTCCTAAAATACAAATATGCAAACCAGAAAAAACAAGCTAAGTCTGAAAGCGCAAGGTCCCCCGAACAGAACAATACCCAACATGCATAGGTACTATTAACCCTTTTAATTGCCAGCCTACTTGAGATTTTGTCACCCTCTGTTGACAGGTCATTTTTCCCCATTTTGCGCCATGTTTTGCGCCATTTTTGCTGGAATTTTCAGGAAAATTATATATATATTTTTTTGCAGCAGAGTTTAGGCTTGTGTCTTGTTTGTAAATTTTATTTAGTTTTTTACAATATTATTAAGTAATAAAAATAAATAAATAAATAAAAACATGTTTAGAAAATTGACTCCTTTATTTTAAATAAAAAATGTATTTTATTAAGGAAAACCATATTGCATGTGAAAGCCCCATTTCTACCGATTAGAACGGTACCATATATTTATCGGTGGCCCCCTGTTCCTGCCCAGGAGACCCCCCTAACTGAAACAAGTACTTTATACTTTTACAAATAAAATACAACTACCATCCACACTAGAAAGGGTTAAATCGAGAAAAAAATGACAGAGAGAGAGAGAGAGAGAGAGAGGGACCCCATTTTTTGGGGGGGATTTTTAAGGGTTAAAAACCCTTAAAAATCCAAAAAACAATTGACATGGGGTCCCCCTTACCCAGAGTAACCAGCCCGGGACCAGCTATGCAGGGCTTGTAGGAACAGGGCACAGGGGCCAGCTTTTGTGGCCCCTGGCCCTGCAGGCTACAAGCCTGCATAGCCCGTGGCCACGGGCTCTTCTGCCCCCCCCTGGGCTTTGGGGAGGCAGGTAATGGGGGTGCCAGGGGTTAATGGCAAGTCACCCGCTGGTTGCAGGTGACTTGCCATCCCCCCAGCCTTGTGAACTGGTATAGGGGTCACATGGACCCCTTACCAGTTCACAAGGGGTTAACAGTAAAAAAAACACAGACACACAAAGAGAAAAAAATATTTTATCAATTTTTTCATTTTTTATACTTACCTCCCATCCATCCTGGAGCACTGTGTCCCTCGGCGATCACTGACTCCTGCTCACCTGCTGGAAGCCTGCTGGATGACAGAACACAAAGGGTTTATTTGGGGGGATTTTTAAGGGTTAAAAACCCTTAAAAATCCCAAAAAAATGACATGGGGTCCCCCTTACCCGAAGTAACCAGCCCGGGACCAGCTATGCAGGGCTTGTAGGAACAGGGCACAGGGGCCAGCTTTTGTGGCCCCTGGCCCTGCAGGCTACAAGCCCGCATAGCCCGCGGGCCCGGGCTCTTCTGCCCCCCCCTGGGCTTTGGGGAGGCAGGTAATGGGGGTGCCGGGGTGACTTGCCATCCCCCCAGCCTTGCGAACTGGTATAGGGGTCACATGGACCCCTTACCAGTTCACAAGGGGTTAACAGAAAAAAAAAAAAACACACACACAGATTAAAAAATTACTTTATTAAAAAATAAAAACTTCTTTTTTACTTTACTCACCTCTGATCCTAAGCTCCTGTGTCCCTTGCAGCTCTGATGACAGTTATTGTCATCGCTGGGCAGTGGAGGAGGGAGGCAGGCGATCAGATCATCATTTTCGGGGGGAAGATCAGGAGCAATGTTAGAAAATATTATTTTACAGAAAGAGTAGTAGATGCTTGGAACAAACTTCCAGCAGAGGTAGTTGAAAAATCAACAGTCACTGAATTTAAACATGCCTGGGATAAGCACACATATATCCTAAGATAAAGAGTACATACAGTATACACATAAGGGCAGACTAGATGGACCGTATGGTCTCCTTCTGCCGTCAATCTTCTATGTTTCTATCACCTGCCTTCCTCCTGTGGCCAGCGATGACAAGTGTGAGAAATGACAGCCCAGAGCCAGGACGACACCTGGGAGTGACGTCATAAGCCCCGCCCCTTTGCTTACCGACAAGATGGCGTCGCCCGTCAAGAAGGACAGGGAGAGGGCCTTTCATGCGCTCTCCTGAAGCTGGAGAGCCAGGGGGGGTGATCGGAGGCCCCCCTGGTGAAGAGGAGACCAGGCGGGAGCAATCGAACACTGAGGTAAGTAAATGTCATTTTTATAATTTTTTTTTTTTTACATGTATTTTGGCAGCTGCTGAAGGGGGGGGGGCTATTCCGGGCCCTCCCCTGCACCCGGGGGGCCTGGGTGGGGGATCGAAGCCCCCCCAGATGAAGAGGAGACCCGGCCGGATCGAACAAGGGGTCAGGTGAGTGTTTTTTTTATTTTACTTTTACTGTAGCGGGGGGGGGGGGGGGAGTCAAGCATGTAGATTCTACATGCTTGGCACTTAAGTGGAGTGGAAGCAAGCATGTAGAATCTACGTGCTTGGCACTGAAAGGGATAATGGCTTGTGCAGTGTTGCATAATTTTGCTATTTTGCAGCGTGTCCCCCGGTATGTGGATGTGCCCCCCTCTCTACCCACCGATGACCCAGACGAGGGCTATCGTAGCCCACCGAGTGCGTCTGCCCAAGCAGTGCGGACTAATTTAATTGAGACACATTTTGCTTAATTTGTGGTTCCTTTGTTTGTTTTGTCCCTTTTTTCTTGGCTAATTCTGTTTTTGGCCCATCGTGTTTGTATGTTTGTTTGTTACTTTTACAAACAGTAAAGAAATAATTTTAAACAACCTCACACATGATTGTCATTTGGGTTTTTTGGGATGTTACAAATGTGTTCCTGCCTACTTTAACTCATCTTTATTCACCCAAAACTTAAAGGCATAAACTTAGTCCACAACAGGTTAATTACAAATTTATGTAGTTTATTTCAGAAGCAAACATTGCATTTGATGGTCACTCCCATAGATGCATCAAAAACATGGGCAAAACACAAATGAAAGTTTATCCAAATCAAGCCACATAGCAATTGCCCAGAGGAAGGAGTTTTAAAGTAAGCCACTCCTGTACAAAGTTAAGGACAAATGAAAATGTTACAAACATAGGTGACAAGCATTGCCATGTTCACATTGTGCATCAAACAAATAGGCCCACAGACACACCCTCTCCTGCTTGGCCACATTTGCCACAGGCACAGGTGTAAAGCAGCCAAACCTATGCCACATCTACACCTGTTACTCAGTGTGACACCCAAACAAGAACCCCCAGTCCCAATCCCAAGTCCAGTTCAATCTCAGCCAGGGGTCAAGGTAGTAGTTTGCCAGCCCAGAATGTCCCACAATCATACCTACAAACAGGAGGAGCCAGAACCAATGTCATGCGCTACAAGCATGCAGCGCAACAGCTTGAGTGGCAGGTTCATTGAGGCTTCACCTCCGGCATTTGCTAGTGGGCTACCTCAGCACTCTAATGAGCTATATGGGCGCAAATCCAAAGCAAACAAGCAAAGCCATACCAAAAGGGTATAATGGTAGGGCTCACCAGACAGGTCAATACAGTGGGGATGTAGATCAAAGATGGGGAGCAGATACAGGCCAAATAGGCCTTAAAATGGGGGATGCCCATAAAACCCAGGTTGGGGCCCTTGGAGGTGGGCCCTCACCTGGGCCTGTGTGGCATTCAGAATCTGCAACTTTTCCAACATGTTTCTATTAGAAGTTCGAAATTCAGCCATCATGGCACTGAGATTGGCAGTTAAGGTGGCCATGTGGCTGTTGCTATTTCGAACTTCCTCAAGCATGCCACTGTAATAATTGGATAAGGTGGCCATGTGGCTGTTGTTGGACCTAAATTCAGTCAGCATGGAGTTTAATGTGTTGTTTAAGGTTTCAAATTGGCCATGAAGATGTTCGTGGTTTTGTTGATTTTGGAGGCGAAATAGCTGCCTCTCATGGTGCCATGCTGACTCCATCATCTGCGCGCCCCTCCCCTGGGCAAGTGGGCGATGTAGTCGACTACACCTCCCAATTCCCCGTGCAGATGATGTGCCTCTAGGTCCACCAACAGCCACAGGTCTGCTTGGCAAATCCTCAGCAGCAGAGCTAACACTGGGGACTGTCGGCTCAGTCTCTGCATACTGCCCACGGTGGGCTGGCAGCATGCCGCCAGCTTCACTCCGCTGCTGAGCATTTGTTGTAGAAACATGTTGGGACAGTTGCAGATTCTGTCCCAGAGGGAGGTGTTCTGAATGTTCCATGAAGGCTCCATCTTTCTCCAGCTCCTGGATTTCCTCCATCAGTGTGTGGGTCTGTTGGGACATGTAAAAGAAAAAGGTTCAGTTTAAGGGACTACATATGTAATTCCGCAAAAAGAAACATGGCAAGGCACATGCATTAGCAACATCATATAAAGACACTTACCGTATATATCGGATCCTGAGTCCGAGGCAGCACGGAAGTAGACGGCATGTTCAAACTGGCAGAGGATTCCCCACTATCTGAGGGATGATGCTGGGCTGCATTGGGGAAAAGAAGGCATGTTAACAAACAACTAGGTATTGGTGATGTGTATTAACACATATGGTTCACTAAAACACGAGCCCATGCATGAATGGCAACTCCCCCAACGGACCAAGTTAAACTTGACTATGAATGCCGTTATCTGTTAGATGTATTAGACAACAAGTACATACACATTGGTCTCCTTAACCAAAATAAACATGCATGTACTGGCTGTTCTGAGGCTTCACACATCACTTAAAGCCCATTATGGGACCACACTCAGCTTGCAAATAGCATTTGCCATTTGATTAGGTTGCTTGACATTCTTTCTAGGTCAAACGTTCAACCACCCCACATCAAGTCGTTCGAAGCAAAGCACAGCTCCAACCCAAATTGGCTACAGATAAAGTGTTGTATGTAATTTTCTCAAAATACATAACAGGCAGTCCTTTGCTAATCTCAATAGTGTTCCTCCAAGCAAATAATGGGTCGCCACACATAACACACCCTGTTTAAATTGTTACCTCCACTACAAGGCACACCCTAGAGGCATGTGTTAATATATAGATTTGTGCGTAATTTTACACGCAGATCACATTTCACATACACAGTAACATTACTAACCGGCAGGAATATTAGGGATGTCCGTGTCCTGTCGGGCCGAGTGTCCCTCTAAAGCCACAGGATGTAGCAGCCCCAGCACCATCTCCTCTGCTCGGGTAAATTGCAGTTTTGTGGGGAATCCGCCGCCAGTTTGTAAGCTGAAAAAGAGAGTTGCACACATTTAGATAAATGTTTCCAATACAAGATGAAGCGAAATCCACAAAGTATATATGTACCTGTAATTACACCGTTTATTTTCTTTCTTCCGTGCTGCATAGGTCCGATATTTTCCTTTGTATCTGCTCCACATCTTTGAGCTCTTCCCCTGCTGCATTGACCTGTCTGGTGAGCTGCTCCAAAATCTCGGCTTTCCGCTGCTTGCTTGTAGCTTTGGATCTGCGCCCATATAGCTCATCATAAAACAAGGTGAGGCCACTAGCCAATACCAGAGTTTGGGCCTCACCAAACCTGCCACTCAAGTGGCCTCGGCGCAATGTGCTTGCTTGACGTTCTGGCTCATCAGTGGTTGGCTGCAAATGGGGGGACATTCTGGGCTGGCTGTGTTGGGGAGAAATGTAGGACAGGTGGCTGGCTTCTGATTGGACAGGACTTGGATATGGACTTGGGGTTCTTGCCTGGGAGGCCACTGAACTAGCAGGCGTAGCTGTGGCATATTCTGCTTGCATTTCCACCTGTGCCGGTGCCAAATGTGGGCAAGGAGGAGAGGGTGTGGTGGATGATGTTGGGCTTCTTGGCACTGTGCCTCTGTGGCCCCTTCACACTTTCATGGCCCTGGGAGGTTGATGCATGTGGCTGGGGTGATGCTGAGCTCTGGCTGCTGGGGCTTCGGGCCCGGTGTCTTGGCCTCTTGGCCTGAGACCTTTTCCCACGTGGCTGGGGTGATGCTGAGCTCTGGCTGCTGGGGCTTCGGGCCCGGTGGCTTGGCCACTTGGCCTGAGAGCTTTTCTCACGTGGCTGGGGTGATGGTGACCTTTGGGGGCTGGGGCTTCTCACCCTCTTGGTGTGCTTTTTATGGGCCGTACCTGTGTGTTTGCTAGCCTGGCCCTTCTTCTTTTGCACTGGCTCCTTTGTTTTTGGGCTTGTGCCTTTGTGGTCGCCTTTGCCTGCCCACTGCGGGTTCCTGGCTGCTTCACCTTAGGCATTTTGGAGCAAGTGGTGGGGCCTGCTGAAGCCTCCTCACACTTTTTCCGGCTGGCTTCCTTGGCTGCTTTGGCCTTTGCTGCGTTTTTTTTTGCTGGCATCATGAAGAGACTCTGAAAGAGAATGAGCTGTGGCTCCAGGCCCCTTTAAATAATGCCGGGGTCTGACGTTTACACATTCGCATACGCGTGCGTACGGCTGTGCGGAACCCGGAAACCGCGGGGGCATTACTTATCTGCTGCAGACAAGAGGCAAGATGGCGCCCACAATCTTCACCCGCCAACAAGACGAGATCATCATGCTTGTAAGTGTCTTTTAATGCCTTTGATTTGCCATCTAAATGCATGCCTAACCCTTAAGGAAGCGCATGAACAAACGGTTGGTTTAAAATGTGTATCAAACTCTGTGCCAAACTGAAGTTAGGGCCCACACGTGCGAACCAGCACTGAGGCCAGCTTCAAGGATTGTATTAGGCTACAAATGTGTCTGTTTTAGTGTCATTTAGTCAAATGATCGATTGTTGACAGATATTTGTATGCTGTTTTAACTCAAACCTTGTTTTTTTTTGTGTTTTGTAGTCCATGCTGGAGCGCAGGTACGACTACCTGCCCAACTCTTTTGAGAAGCACAACGTCACCCTGGAGATAGTTTCCAGAATCCACCATCAGACGGACACCACCTTCACCCACACGCAGATCATGCAGCATTGGTCGGACCTGAAACGTCTGCACATGCCCCGGGTGCGGCGGTTTTTCGGACTCCATTTCCCTAGTAAGTACATAGCGATTGCATGCTAGATGTAACTGACGCAGAAGGATTTATAATTGTATTTCTTTTGTAGTGCTGGAAATGGATTACCGAATCTGCCGCACCCGGAGGCGCACAGGCCGACCAGTGCTGCATGAATCTGCAGCTGGAAGTGAAGGTGGTGGATCTCCAGTGCGACGGTCCTACCCCTCTGTTGGTTCCTCCAACCAGCCCCTGGACCTTTCCACAGAGGAGGGGCGGCACGGCGTGGGCAGGGAGTCGTACCCAGCGACGCATGCGGGAGTCTCTGATATGTGACTCTTCATGTAACCGCACACACATATACATGCAATTTCCACCCAAGCTGATTCCCTTAATCTGTTTTTGTAGATGCTTCTGGAGCGGGTGAAGATGTGGAGGTTGCAGCAGATCTCGCCCAGGAGGCACAGGGAGAAGGTGAGTGATGTGACACACACATTGAAATTGACATTTGATTACTGTTGACTAAGACATTATAAGTGACCCTATTTGCCATGTCTCGACAGCCTCTACTTCACAACAGTGGCAGGGCCCAGGACGTAGGGTTGTCCCCAACGAGGCATCTATCGGCCACCAACCAAAAATTCTTTGCAGTATGTGGTAATTGACATGATCACCCAGATACATCAAGCCATAGTCAATGGCATTAGCAGAATGACGTGTGCCCACTTCCTTGGATTAATTACTTAGCAGAATGACATGTGCCCACTTCCTTAGATTAATTACTTAGCAGAATGACATGTACCCACTTCCTTAGATTAATTACTTAGCAGAATGACATGTGCCCACTTCCTTAGATTAATTACTTAGCAGAATGACATGTGCCCACTTCCTTAGATTAATTACTTAGCAGAATGACATATGTCGTCAGGATTTAATTTGCCAACTAACAAACATTCCTTCCACAGGTGATAAACATGTATTTGTCTCAAACTAATGTATTTTTTCTCATTTTATCCAGGGACCACACGTGCAAGAGTGGAAGCAATGAATCGAAGGGTCCTTGAGTTGGTGGCCGATATGCAGCAGCTGGTTGACTCGTAGTGTCCTGGGTCCTGTCACTGTATTTTGTCCTTGTAAATAGTTTTAAAGTTTTAATGTTTTTAAAGTTTTAAATGTTTTTTAATGTTCCAACAAATAATTTGTAAGATATTTTTTATACACACAAAATTTTTAAAAAGCCAATCAAAAATGGCCTTCTAATATAAAAAAAAAAAACATAAAAAAAGTTTCAGTGTCATTTTTTTGGACAAATACATTAACAACAAATGAAGGCTACAATACATATTTAGAGATGAAGATTCAGATGACCGGGAAGTGACTTGGGTAAGTTTTAGGGGCCTAAAATGGAAGAAGAACCTAACCGCAAAGTGGTTTGGGTAAGTTTTAGGGGCCTAAAATGGAAGAAGAACCTAACCGCGAAGTGATTTGGGTAAGTTTTAAGGGTTTAAAAGGGAAGATGGAGGATAGTGCTAAGTGGTTAGGGTGAGCTTTAAGGGTCCAAAAGGGAAGATGGAGGATAGTGTTAAGTGGTTTGGGTAAGTTTTAAGGGTCCAAAAGGAAAGATAGAGGATAGTGCTAAGTGGTTGGGGTGAGCTTTAAGGGTCCAAAAGGGTAGATGGAGGATAGTGCTAAGTGGTTAGGGTGAGCTTTAAGGGTCTAAAAGGGAAGATGGAGGATAGTGCTAAGTGGTTAGGGTGAGCTTTAAGGGTCCAAAAGGGAAGATGGAGGATAGTGTTAAGTGGTTTGGGTAAGTTTTAAGGGTCCAAAAGGGAAGATAGAGGATAGTGCTAAGTGGTTAGGGTGAGCTTTAAGGGTTCAAAAGGGAAGATGGAGGATAGTGCTAAGTGGTTTAGCTAAACATTGTAGTAGAAGTGAGGGTGTCAAATATGTAGGCAAGCACTTTAATGATTTAAGTTTGTAGTGCGCAGGCGCAAGATTGTAAGGATTTCCGTCTGGATGATTATTTTTTGTAAAAGTGAAACAGAATCTATCGGGAAACGTAAAGGATTTGTGTGAGGATACAATGGGAAAAGGGCAATAACGAAAGCCTACGTTGTAACCTGAGAAAATGAAACAGAAAAGTCTCGATGGAAAATGACATCCTCGTACTCGTACTCTGGCATACGAACGGACGCAAACTTTACAGAAGGTTTTCAATGCATGCATAGAATCGCTCGCACACTCATACGAGAGCGGGAAAATTTTAAAATAATACGAAATCGGCACAAAATCTAGTCAAGTCTTTTTTTGTCTCTCTGAATCGAGCCTAATATACAGATGTTTTAAGCCTAAATGCCCATCCAGAGAATAGGGTCAATTCAGAGAATCTAGATAGATACTGCATGGATTTGCAGAAAAATAGTTCTGGTGCTGAACTGGCCTGTCTGTATGACATACCTTACACCAATAGAAAATCTTTGACCCAATTTGAACAATGAAATATCTGGCAAAAAATAACCCAGGACAACATGCCTCTCCCAAAACTTCAGCAATTGGTCTCCTTACATTCCAGACATTTCCAGAGTGTTGTAAAAAATAAAGGGGATGCTACAAAATAAGTCTAAATCATAGCCTCTCCTGAATGCATTCCACAAAATCTCGATTTTGGATATATTTCCATGCTATTCAGTGCTTGCCCTTTTCCGGGACTTTTCGGTTTGCATATGGGAAAGCGAGTATTTGACGTATTAATACATGTCTCACTTAGTTTATGTGTTCTCGCTTTCGTATGTTCTTGGTTTTAGCCTGCACTTGCGCATTTTTCTGAGCCTTGATTTGGCCGTTGGCGGAGCAATAAAAAAACGGAGGTAACTGGTCCCAAATTAAGACCTCTTTTTGCTTGTGGGATTGCTGGAGGTCACCTGTGATGGAGCCTCTTGACAAGTTCCTGGAAGAGTATAAGCATCTGCAGTGCCGTGGGCTGCTCACCTTGTACCTTCTGGAGCTTAGGCATACCCAGCCTCATCTGGATGTTGATCGGATATCTGATCAACAGGTGTTCAAATGGAACTGATTGAACTATGATAAGCTTTACTTCAAGGTGCAGCCATGATTGGCCCCCACCACTAGAAAAGGACATGTCATTGGGGGTATGTTCAAACTGATTGGCTGCCTTCAATTTTTAGTGAATGGATCCCTCCAGAGGCTTTGTCATGTCCCAGCCTTCACTGGGCTGAGGTCACTCGCCAGCCAAAAAGGGGAGGCCAATACAAGTATTGGGCTGTTGCAAATGGGGGAGGTGTGAGATGTATGTGGATGTAAACTAGGGCAATACATGGACTACAGTAAAGTGACCTTTTATTGTGTTTTCACATTGCAGAATTGATATTAGAGAGAGTTATGACTTCAAACCCAACACCTACGCCAAGAGGACATTGGGAATATAGGTAGTCAGTGTCACACATCTGAACGACAGACCCTGGGTGAGGCAGTTTGTCTGCCAGAGGTAAGTGGCTGCTCCATAGATACGGTGCCCACTCTTGCAGAATTGTGTGACTGAATTGTGCTTCTCTTTGGGCATCAGAATTATGGCAGAAAATAAAGCCCACCCGGAGCGGAAGTGTCTGCCCATTGCCACACCAAGGACTGGGTGTGTGGGTAAGGTGTTTGCAACTTCCTGGTTTCCGAGCTTGCTTCCACAAAAATGGCAATCACAGAGACTTGGAATCAGGCTTAGTGCTAAACATGGTCCTGTCCCATTGTTTTTGAGATATGTCAGTTTCTAAATAAGTTATGTCTTTGAACAAAATAGAAACATGTCTAACTTTTACAAAGAATTACATAGAAGGTTGACGGCAGAAGAAACCATACGGTCCATCTAGTCTGCCCTTATGTGTATACTGTATGTGCTCTTTATCTTAGGAGAGATTATGAGGTGAGCTTATCCCAGGCATGTTTAAATTCACTGACTGTATATTTTTCAACTACCTCTGATGGAAATTTGTTCCAAGCATCTACTACTCCTTCTGTAAAAAAATATTTTCTAACATTGCTTCCCTCCAACAAGTTTCAGGTTGTGCCCCCTTGTTCTGTCATCAAGTTTCTTCTTAAAAACACTTACCTCCTGAACCTTATTCAATCTTTTCACATATTTAAAGGTCTCAATCATGTCTCCCTTCTTTCCTCCAGACTGTACAGATTAAGTTAAGTATCTCCTGAGTTTTAAGTTTAAGTCCTTCCACCATTTTTGTTGACCGCCTTTGGACTCGTTCTATTTGAATGATGTCTTTTTGCAGGTAAGGTCTCCAGAACTGCACACAGTATTCTAGCTGTGGCCTTACCAGGGCTCTATACAGCAGCATCACAACCTCCTTCTTCCTCCTGCTGATGCCTCGAGCTATGCAGCCGAGCATCCTGCATTGTCCACTCATCTTGCAGCTTTCAGTAATAAGTATCCCTAAATCTCTTTCTTCCAAGGTTCTGCCCATACGGTACTCAGAGCAGGGATTCCCTCTACCCAAGTGCATGATTTTACATTTAGAGACATTAAAGTCTAGTTTCCACAGTTTTGATCATTTATCCGGTAACTTCTGTTATGTGTTCTATTGTGAATAAAACATGATTCTAGCAGATTTCCAAATCATTGCATTCTTGTTTAATTTACATCTTCCACATGGTGCCCCAACCTTTTTAGAATTTGGGTTGTATTGTCACAAAAATATAAAAAGTAATACTTTACTGAGAATACAAAGTGTATCCACTCTGCTTTAGCTCTCCTTCAACAATCTTAAAATCACATATAACCAGTGATAACCAGTGATGCTCAACGTCCAAACACAAAACACAGATTTAATTCCTGTGGGTTACAATAGTTTTTTTTTATAGAAAATATAGCAAATCACTTAATATCAATTTGTCTTCTTACACTTTATATTGTATTGGTCCAGAAGAAAGAACACCAGACTTTTGCTTCATGTCTCCTTCACGGACACAGAAATCCATAGCTACTATTGATAATTAGCTTTTTCTTCTTTATGGAAGCACAGGGAAGACCTGGATCAGAGAGATTAATTTTCAGAAGTATAAAAGATCTGGACTGGGAGCTGTTGTTGGCAGGTAGAGCTGAGCGAACTTCTCAAAAATTCGATTTGGGCGATTCGCCGAATTTCTCAAAAAAATTCAGGTTCGTCCGAATCGAACTTTAACGAATTGCTCAT
The DNA here is from genome assembly GCA_027917425.1 of Gastrophryne carolinensis. Classification (NCBI taxonomy): domain Eukaryota; kingdom Metazoa; phylum Chordata; class Amphibia; order Anura; family Microhylidae; genus Gastrophryne; species Gastrophryne carolinensis. The sequence goes on from CM051238.1 coordinate 67,019,696, forward strand.
CTCTGGTGGGAGCAGGGAGGCCGGCTGCGCTGTCAGCGGGCGTCGGAAGCCGGCTTCCGCCGCCCACTGACAGCGCAGCCGGCCTCCCCGCTCCCACCAAGCCCTGAAATGGAAAAAAAATGCCGGCATGGTGGGAGCGGGGAGGCCGGCTGCGCTGTCAGCGGGCGGTGGAAGCCGGCTTCCGCCGCCCGCTGACAGCACAGCCGGCCTCCCCGCTCTCACTATACAGCAAACATTTACCGGCATGGTGGGAGCGGGGAGGAAGGCTGCGCTGTCAGCGGGCGGCGGAAGCCGGCTTCCCGCTCCCACCATGCCGGCATTTTATCTTTTCAGCAGGTAGAGATGAGCGAACTTCTCAAAAATTCGATTTGGGCGATTCGCCGAATTTCTCAAAGAAATTCGGGTTCGTCCGAATCGAACTTTAACGAATTGCTCATCTCTGGTGGGAGCGGGGAGGCCGGCTGCGCTGTCAGCGGGCGTCGGAAGCCGGCTTCCGCCGCCCGCTGACAGCACAGCCGGCCTCCCCGCTCCCACCAAGCCCTGAAATGGAAAAAAAAATGCCGGCATGGTGGAAGTGGGGAGGCCGGCTGCGCTGTCAGCGGGCGGTGGAAGCCGGCTTCCGCCACCCGCTGACAGCGCAGCCGGCCTCCCCGCTCTCACTATACAGCAAACACTTACCAGCATGGTGGGAGCGAGGAGGCCGGCTGCGCTGTCAGCTGTCATCAGAGGACGCGTCATCAGAGGAAGCCGCTTCCTACCTACAAAGATACAATACAACACCAATACCTAGAGGGGGTACTGGGAGTTACAGCGCGTACAAACACAGGGAGGGACACCCCACCCACGTATAGGGACAGACAGCATCAGAGACAAGGACAAACGAGAAGGTACCCAGGGTCACAAACAGAAGGGGAACCCAGATACACCGAGAATAGATTTCCAGAAAGAAAGAAAACATACCCACCACCAGACCAACAAAACAGCGAAACCTCATCAGAGGATAATTTTTTAGGATTAGACACAAATCCAACCCTACCCCCACTGGCACAACATCAACAGCTAAAATGATCAACCATAGCCACAAGAAGTCAAGCCCAACTATACCCGAAACAATAGAGGAGGAAAACCAGATAGTTAACCTAGAGGCATTCCCTTAACAATACTAATACTTAATAATAGAGATTGGTACCACAGATTACCCATGAATACAACACATTAATTGACCATACCCTGCCGAAGGGAATAATCGATAAACAGACGGCAGAATTTTTAAAAATTGACAAACCGACCATCCAAACCTTTTACTCTCTACCAAAAATTCATAAATCATGGACAGACCCATCAGGAAGGCCGATAGTGTCAGGGATAGGATCACTCACCAGCAGAGCCAGTGAATACATCGACACCCACCTACAACCTTACATACAGGCCCTCCCCTCATACATAAGAGATATACCCCATCTATTACAAACAATAAAAGACATTTCATTACCAACTGGAACCCTCATATCAACCCTTGATGTGGAAGCATTGTACTCAAGCATACATCATCATCTAGGATTGAAAGCGGTGAAATCATTCCTTGACCAACTGGACATTAATCACTACGAGCACAGCAGCTTCTTAATAAAACTCTTACAGTTTATATTAACTCATAACAACTTTTTGTTCAACAACAACCTCTACCACCAAGCACAAGGGACCGTTATGGGGACCACCTGTGCGCCCACTTATGCTAATTTATACTTAGGCTGGTGGGAGAACAATCTGTACCAGGAAGAGTCCCTGACACCACACTTGGTCAGAGTCCTCTCCTAGTACAGATACATAGGTGACATATTAATATTCTGGCAAGGCACAAAATCAGAAATAATAACATTCCACAAAACCCTGAACCTGAATCCATACAACTTAAAATTTACCCTGGATTACAATCCAAAGGAGGCAACCTTTCTAGACCTAAAAATTGGCATAGATCAGGGGGGACGCATCTGTACTAGTTTCTATAGGAAACCAACCGCTGCCAATAACATTTTACCAGCTCACACCCCAGCCTTCAAAAACGCAGTATCCCTTACGGAGAATATTTGCGAGTAAGGCGGAACTGCTCTCTAGACTCAAATTTCCAACAAGCCGCATGTGGGATTCGTGACAGACACTTACAAAGGAGTTATTCAAAGAAACTACTTAAACAAGCCTATAGAAGGGCAACATGAAGGGATAGACAAACATCACTATTTCCCAAACCCAAGGCCGAAGACTCCACCTAACCCCACCTACCCTTCATATTGACATTTACAAAACAACGTTCCCAGATTAGACAGGTGCTACAGAAGCACTGGCATATGCTGACACATGAACCGGATCTCAAGGACTTAATCCACAGAGAACCTAAAATAGTCTTTAGAAGAGCCAGATCCATAAAAGACTCCTTAGTGAGGAGCAACTACAAAGGCCAAACCTCAAAAGAATGTTGTAGGACAAAAGGACTCTTTAGATGTGAAGGCTGCAGCACATGCAGATACATACAACAAGAAAAGGAAACCCAGATGGAACAAAACGGGCAGCCAAACACTTCACCAACTGTAACACCTCCAATGTAATTTACCTAAAAACATGCCCATGCCAGAACTTCTATGTCGGCAAAACAAATAGGAAACTCAAGAACAGAATATATGAACATGTTAGGGATATAAAAACAAAAATATCATGACACCCATAGGGAGACACTTCTTCCTAAAGCATGCATCAAATCCAGACGACATCAGATTCCACGTATTGGACAGACTACATGACAAGCAAAGGGGAGGGGATATACAGTAACACACACTCCAAACAGAAACAATGTGGAAAACAAAACTTAAGGCAACCAGACCACCGGGACTCAACGAGACGTGCAGTTACACCCCTTTCCTCTGATAATAGTAAGAACACTACTACCTAGTGAACTCATTCCCATCAACAATCGGGGGGATTGTTGATGGGAATGAGTTCACTAGGTAGATAGTGTGTCAATGGGGGGCATTGACACACTATCTTAACATAACTACTTCTCCCTAGGGAACTCACTCCCTGTTAACACAACTACTTCTCCCTAGTGAACTCACTCCCTGGTCCCCATAGGAAACCCGCCCCTTATACACAAATAAGCACACAAATAGCAATACCCGAGACTGGAGACTAACAATATTAGAGATTAGAGATGAAAAATGGAATATTATATTTCCAACAACAAAAAAAATCAAACTCAAACAGAATGATCGCAGCTTTTGTAATTGTGAATTTTTATTAAATGTATTTATATGTCAAGGCTTGACAGCCGAAAGTGGAAAACCATCTCCCTAAAATGCGCCCAGCGCATATTCCCTCCCTTTCACAATAGAGCGACACCTCCTAACCAGAACAATAGCGGAACTGACGCCGCCGACCAGGCAGGGCCGGCGGACCGAATGTGCGTCACACGCACCTCCGAGCCTCCACCAACCAACAGACAGGAGGCTCATGAAGGGAGGGGAATTGGAGCCTAAATACACAGCTCCCTTCACACACCTCCCACCCTGGCCCCGACGTGCTCAGCGGCGCCACTAAAGCTGCGAAAAACACAATATCAAACGGAAACACAGAAACATGTTGACAAGCCACCTAAACTGAGCACCATCCTCCCGAAAGAGACAGGGAGGGTGTCGGACGACGAGCGCACCCGCACCACAACAAACCAAAGTAAGTGGAACCCCTGATTGTATTTACCTACCTAGGGCATCTAAAACCAATATGGGGAACTAAAATCACCACACCCCACCACATATGCAAACCCATTTAAAGGTCACTGTATAGCCATCTATAAGGTTAACTAAAATAGCAATATTCTCATGCAGATCAACAAACAATAAAGAGGACCCTAAGGGAGATGGTATACCCTCCGGCATACTACTGGAAGGTCCGGGGTAGGCTCCCCCGGGTGTCTATCTTGGATCCCTGACTGAGACCACACCATATGTGAAGGTTAATACAATTTAATTGATTATAAAAATACAATACATCATTTATGCTTATTTACATACAAATCGTGCTCCAAAATTCCATTACATTGAAGGTTCCCAATCCATTGACTATTGTTCTACAGAGTACCTTTCAGGTGGGCAGACATGTTTCGCCTTGTGTCAAGGCTTTATCAATGCCCTATTCACCTGAGAAAAAATGTAAATATGAAAAGAGGTGGTAAGATTATTTAGAACCACTCTATGTTACAGAATACATCATATATTATATTATAATAAATTCATCGATTCATACATTCATTTCTAATTACATCTATTAATGAACTAGTAATATACTGCGGGTCAACTTTCCTTAAAGGGCCAGCACAACTCAACCAGATTAAATGGTGCATGCAGTTCCTAAAAGGATATATGGATCAGACATTTCTTGGAAAAAACTCCTGTGTACAGCTTCCCACTTCAACACATAACAGGAAACTTTTTAATAAGGTAACCTAGTCTGCATTTTCCTTACATATACGAAGCATGATGAATTCAATATTAGAAATGAATGTATGAATCGATGAATTTATTATAATATAATATATGATGTATTCTGTAACATAGAGTGGTTCTAAATAATCTTACCACCTCTTTTCATATTTACATTTTTTCTCAGGTGAATAGGGCATTGATAAAGCCTTGACACAAGGCGAAACATGTCTGCCCACCTGAAAGGTACTCTGTAGAACAATAGTCAATGGATTGGGAACCTTCAATGTAATGGAATTTTGGAGCACGATTTGTATGTAAATAAGCATAAATTATGTATTGTATTTTTATAATCAATTAAATTGTATTAACCTTCACATATGGTGTGGTCTCAGTCAGGGATCCAAGATAGACACCCGGGGGAGCCTACCCCGGACCTTCCAATAGTATGCAATTAAGTTGATCTTGGCTAAGTACCCACCACAAGAACAGAACAGAGGGGTAATTGATTAAGGGTCACACAGGTGGGGAAACCCAACAGAATCGTATACCCTCCGGCAGCCAATAGCCAATAACTGAATGAACCTTGGAATCATGTAAGTACCCACAGGGATAACACTATATAAAATACCATGTATAAAACCAAAGTGTACTAATATACTGCCCTAAATACCCACAGGTTAAGGTCCGAACACTGATGAAGCCGCAAGGCGAAACGCGTTTGTGACGGAACCAAACTGCACTTGCTACAAACCCAAAGAGGGCTAAAGATTGCTACAACAACCCAAAACTTGCTACAAACTTAAGGGGTCATTTTTAAACTCCAGGAAATCCCTTCCAGGGAGAACCCCAAAAAATAGTTTTCCCTAAGGCTAACTTACAGAAGAAAATGTAACCGCTTGCACAACCAATTTTGTTTTGTAAGAGCAAAATATGTATGAAATGTGTATATAAAACGCTGCACTGTAATTGTACATACACTGTACAATGGATGTATAACATATAACTACACCTGTAAATAAAATAACACTCAAATCCAATAACGGTGTGTGGAGTAAGGTACTTCAGAGCCCACCCTTACCCCCTGGGAATCATCTCAGGAGGGAACAGTGGAACTCTCACCCCCTATTCACTAATCCAAAAATACCAACCCACCACCTAAGAGATAGGAAACAAAGGCACAGATAGCACAGTCCCCTTCCAACCCCCCCCCCCCATGAATAACTTAAAAGCACTAACACTACTTAATGCCCTTGTGGACTAAGTCTATCTACCAATATATGGAGGAAACTCCATATTTATTATTGTGGCCACACACAGTACTATTCGAAAAATAAGGGTTCAATAGAACCCCAATGTGCACGACCCTACCATGCAGACAATTTGTATCAAGGAAAAAAAAAAGGGAAGGGGGAAAAAGCTACCCAGTGTATGCGACACCAAGTAAATTGTCAGAATGGTTGGTTGGATAAAGGGCTCCCTGCTAGGAAATATCTCATATACAAGAGTAAGGGGTGGTTTGGCCCCCCCTATTTTTGAGAGAGCTCAACAGAACCCAACCTCGCCTATACACAACCTACTTCAAACACATTATATAAAACCACAATATTTTATATTAATATTACATAAAATATTGTGGTTTAATATAATGTGTTTGAAGTAGGTTGTGTATAGGCGAGGTTGGGTTCTGTTGAGCTCTCTCCCAACCACCGTTTACTCTTGTATATGAGTCACACACAGTAGCTTATATGAATATTTGTCCTTGATTTTATATAAACATGTTCTCCAGGATCTTGTAACATTTCACATTTTTTTGGCCGGCTTGGATAATATTATGTCATCATTGGGTACACAAATTGCACTATATACTTTATAATATAGCTTACAAAGTAAAACACTTTGTCATAAGAAAATGATTCCATATTTTCTCAAAGACAGCTAGAGAGGCCTTTATTTTTGTTGTGTCTTCAGCTGGTGTCTAGCCCATATCTATTGTGTAACAAGCTAGCATGAGAATTATAGATGAGGATCACATAGAAACCTAATTATATAAATGCTACCTTGAACAAGCATTGACAACAATGTGATGAGAGAAGCTCAAGTCAGTGAATATTTGTAAGTAGTACTGGGCGAACTTTGCGAGTTCGGTGTCCCCAAACCCGAACACAGACTTCAGCCAGAAGGCTGTGTTTTCAAGTTCGAGTGAGCAGCCCATTCACCAGCTTCACCTAAAGAGTGCAGCAGCAGGAAGCTGCTGTACAACTTACCTGAGCCCTGTTCCGGTCTCTGACAGCGGCTGCATTCTGTTCAAATGGTCTCCGGAGGGGGCCACAGAAAGATGACAGCTGCTCCCATGAGTCAGAACACTCCTAGTGCCAGCACTGGTTTAAGTAAGCTCTACTGCAGCCATCCACCCACCATCACAATTTTTTTTTGTCATCCTCAATTCTGCTTTTGGGGGCCTCTTGACAGGGCCCTCCCAGAGGCAGAATAAGTCCCCCCACAGTTTGGGTCACCATTGATTTCAATGGGGACCAGGTTCAGGTCCCCGAACCTGAACTTTTATTCAAAGTTTAGCTGAACTTGCCAAAACCGAACTTAGGAGGCTCGCCCAACACTATTTGTCAGGGAATTGTAGCAAGAATCCAGGGTATGATGGACAATGTTTAGTCTGGTTATTGGCAGTTTTTCAAAAGGTGTGGTTTAGGTATCTTAGGTCTTACAATTCACATTTCATTTTGTCTACTGCCTATTTCCTTGGATGTTATCTACAAAGCACCGTGAGCACTGAGAGTAATAGAACATGCACTGGGAATTTTAAAAATTGAGCTGGTGCCTCTCTGAACATTGGAGCAAGCAGTGCAGGAATTATGCTATTACATTGTGAAAAGCTAGCCAACACCCTGCTGTGTTACATTGTTACATGTTTGTGCACCCAGGAGCATTTCTGCATAAGTCTGTTCAGCCTATTACTATGCCCAGCAAGTTCCTGTGTACAGTCAAGGCTTTTGTTTCCAGATCCAATTTGCCATCTGCTTCAGCTAGATACTATTTACTTTGTGAATTCTGGCATTGCTGTTAAGTTTCTGTTACCTGTTATCACAGACTAGGGGACCCATGGGGACTGTGACCTAGAGTAGCCTGTTCCCAAAATCCACACTTTTTGCATACTGCTCCTTGGACTCCCCAGCCTGTTAGCACTACAGCGGCCTTAAACCAGAACAATAGCCTTGATAGGTCACCTCCAGGAACATCACACTGACTTCTGGTCAGTTAGCTGTTCTGCCCTCACATTTTTTCTGGTGTTCCAGTCTATGTTCCTTTTGCTGAACCTGAGTGCAAACCTTTTCTTCAAACTCTGACCATGTCTGGCTGAACTCCTGCTGCTGACCTTGCCACAAACTCTGATAATGTCCTGCTGATCTCCTGCTGCTGACCTTGAGCCATGTTTGATCTTGTCTGCATGCTGCCATCCATGACCATCGGAAATGCTTCTTAACCCTGACTGAGTACATTTTCAGGTTACTATGCTGATTACCTGTTGCTTACCTGTGTCTAGGGGTGGGATTCAGCAGGTTCTCCCTGGTTCTGCAGAACCACTTGTTTAAACTGTAGAAGTTCTCAGAACTGAGAAGAACTGGCACAAATAAGTTATACAATCCCTTAATATTGCTTAGACACATTTTAATAGCATTACACAGTTTGCTTATTAGATTGTATGCAGACATTTATTATAAAAATATAAATGTGTGCAGCTCTTGACAACATTATGTAGGGAATGGGTAGTTAAAGGTTTGAATCCCACCTCTGCCTGTGTCACAGGGCTGCTGGAAACAGTAATCTATGCAGTAAAATGTGCAATGCACAAACGCCACATTTTTTGAACCTCCACAAATTTTCTGCGAATGCGCCAATCCTTTGAATGCGTGGTCGTGGCACCAAATAGCACTGAAAAATCTTCATAGGATCCATAATACGTCCCCCTATTCCAGTTCCTCTAAATTCTTGATTCATAATCTGACTGCTGATTACTCTTTGCTTTGCAAACTTGACAAGACTACTCACCACCTTGTCTTGAGTTTTGCTTTGGACTTTCGACTTTGCATACTAGTCCACTTTGGTCAGTAAATCAATACCTGTCTACCCAGACAGGTCTGACCTGGGGCTTCCCAAGCAGCCCAGATTATCCTACCTTGCGGGGGCTCTAGTGAAGACTGGGGTTGCTCTTAGATTCTGGGCCTCCGGGTCTAGTCTTGGGTTCTATGTAGTGGTCTCTGGTGTCCACCTTGCCAGCAGTGAGACCCTAGTTTTTTTCAAACACCATCTGAACCTGAATGTGATAATCTGGTGCTTACATAGTGTTCAAGTCCATGTTTTATTGCTGACCTTGCCACCAAGCCTGATCATTTCTTGTTAAACTCCCATGCCTGACCTTGCAACAAACTCTGGCCATATCCTGCTGTCTCTATGTTGCTGACCTTTGCTATTGATTTTTGTGATTCCACAACCAGCTTTACAGCCACAATTCACTTTACCGCGGTATGCTATTGCCTCTACACCCATGTGTTCTTGAAGTCGCTGTATGCACATGGTACGTGTCCTGTGCTTATTGACTTGATTAGTAAAAAATTATAGAAGGTCATTAGGTTGAGTTTAAGAATGTGTTCTGTATGGATCTCTAGTTCCCAGATTACTGGTGTGATGTGAATGGGTGTGTGACAGAACCGGTAATGAATGTGTCTATATATATATATATATATATATATATATATATATATATATTCTATATGGACCTTGGCTGACCTGCCTGCTTGGTGTAAACCACTCATTTCTTGTCTCCCTCTCCTACCTGCCCACCATATAAACCCCTGCATGCACTCAGGGTCAGCTGGGATGACTGTCTTTCCTCATAAAACTCTCCAGCATAAACAAAGTAATGGAATTAGGGTTATCAGAAATCACCCAGCCATAAAAAGCAGAGACAGGGCCCATCTCCTGCCCCTCCCACCTAGTAATAACCCCCCCCCCCCCCCCAGAGTGGTTGGAAAGCAAAATAAACAAATCACATCAATTGATCCTAAAGTCCCAAAGTTCCTCTCCTGCTTGTGCCCCCCCTCCCTGGGAATGTGTTTAGTTGGTGTCATATAGCAGAAATTAGATTGGAATATTCTGATACAGGCTGTGATACCAACACCGATAGGAGGGGTAGGAAGACCCCCCCCCCTTCTGGGGCCTATAAGCATGGCTGGCTAGAATGGCTAGGACACCGTTGGTCTTTGGGAGACACGTGAGGACTGACAGACAATTGATTCGATCAAACTGCAGCCCAGACAGACTTTTAAGTATTTTCCCCTTTTTATATGTATTGCTACCTATTTATTCGCACCATGTTTTATAGTTAATCCTTTTTTATCACCTTGCACTGTTTTTCTCGTTTTTGTGTTTTTCTGCTTCGTTTAAATACATTCTGAACAGCAGAGGGTCACTGATGCTCTGAGTACAGGATCTAAAAAGCTCACGCTAGTTCTGAAGAGCCTGGCTACATTACTTGACTAGGATGCTCGATCGTCCCCTGCTTGGAAGTGGTCGTGGGTCGATCTGATTGTATTGTGTGTGGCAAACACTGTTGGTTTTCACGGGCAGGATGTGGTGGCACAGGTGTGGATCCGCTTTGGCTGTGTACTGAGAGCTAGTGCCGTGTCAGGGAAGCGGAGTCTAAGAGGCCACCGGTATTCACCAGAGCCCGCCGCAAAGCAGGTTGGACTTGTGGCGGCGGGTGACCCCCAGGTCGCTACTCCCCAACAGCGTCTCAGACACACAGTCAGCCAAGGTAATGCGTGGTACTGAGGAGGCAGGCAAAAGGCGAAGTCAAGTTCAAGCGAAGGTCAGGGCTGGCAGCACAATTACGAGGTCGAAGGTAAGTAGCCAAGGTCGGGACGGGCAGTGAAGGTTTAGAGTCGGGGACAGGCAAAGGTCGGTACACGGGTGAGCAATACAGGAAACAACTGGCACTAGATGGAAGGAAGTGCCCCTTTAAATATGGGAAGTGGAATGAGCGGCCACCAATCAAAGGTGAACTGGCCCTTTAAATTCTAAAAAACTGGCGCGCGTGCCCCCTAGTGGACGGAGACGCACGCGCACCAGGGAGGAGAGGTGGAGGACGGCCGAGAGCAGTCGGCGCGGCCAACCGCCGCGCCAGAAGCCGGGGTCCCGCCGCCCGAAGCCGGTAAGGAGGGAGAGCAGGGAGCGCTGCGAGACGGGTGCGCGGTGCTCGACCTAACATTGGTGTTCTGGTGGCAGCATTTTATAGCCACGTGTGTTGCCAATTGAACGGCGTCTAACGTTGCGGTGACACACGTGGGGTACGATTGCCCGGTTTGATCAGATGAACGATCAAGAGGTCTGATCAACCCGTGCGATCGTAAAAGGGTGTACTATGGAAATGACTGAATTATATTTTGAAGCCATTTCAATACTTTATTTTCCATTGTGGCTAGAGAGCATATTCCATGAACTCCATTTTAGTATATGACTAGACTGGTAGTCTCATTGAAAAACACATTTTTATGAAACCTCTGAAAAAAGATTTCTAACAGAAAGAGTATTCAGAATCTTGTAATGCTCACCAAATTACATCAAATTAAAAAGCTTTTTGCAGTTCTGAGGCATCTGACACGGGAGTGACACTATAATAGTTTGCTTGTTTTTCCAGCTCTCTCCTCAGCTCCCTCCTTTCTCCCTATATAATCCCAGCCTTGTTACTAGGCAACCTCAGAGTTTATTGCTTAGCTATTTATGACCCAATTCTCATTTGTCATAATTTGTTATAATCAGAGGCGATCATAAATAAAATCAGCAGACAATAAACTGACTGGGCCGGCAAGGAGGATTTATTGGCCCAGCGGCTGCGGCATGAACTTGCCACTATCACACCCTTTTCATACAGGGATGTAATGCTTTCTGTCACTGCCTTTGGTGCTGGAATTCTGTGTTCATGATGGAGGAGGGTACTTAGCCATCTCTGATCAAAATGCCTAGTCCTTAAATGAATAATCCATTCAAATTAGAGGGCTTTGCATGAAAATACTAACAGGCAATACAGCCTTGCTTTTCCAATATACTGCATGTTATTAATAACCTTGATGATCAAAAACAAAACAAAAAGGATACTCATATTTTGTCCCCCGCTGATTGGTCCAACTCTGACACCCAGCAACTTATCTGATCTCCGGATCGAATCTCACACAGTCCAGGCCCAAACTCTAGTCACTGACGCTTCCATGTAGGGGTCATGCCCTTGCCATTAGTCACAGTGAAGCTGCCTCTCCCTATACTTTCACTACCATAGAAGAATAGGTGTGCCATAGCCTGACAAGACCTATACATTGCAATGAATTTAGAGGACATGGCAATGCCACTGTCTTCTGATGGCATGGGGATGTGAGGCCAACACAGAAGCACGGGTGAATGCAGTTCGGGCCCAGACGGGTGAGGGGTTCAACCCAGGTCTAATTAGTTGCAGATAATTGGAGTCAGACCCATGCTGCAAGATGCAGGTAAACCCTCCAAGTGCTAATAGACAATGAAGCCCTGGCTGTAAGCAAACCTCATTAAACCGGACCTTCACCATCATTTATTGAAAAGCCCAAACTCTTAAAAAACGATTCCCCAGCATCTAAAATTAATATATTTTACGTTTTTAGTCACTTATTATTCTTACCCCCACTGGGCTGAAACTCTTTTCAGGACTTTAGGATACGGGTGCCGCCATCTTGACATGTTGGAAACATATTGGAAACATATAAGATAGGCTCTTATTCAGAGTGAAGGACCACTTTAAGTGGGGTAACTATAATATCTTAATAGGGTAATAGGGTATGATATCTTCTCCCTAAATCCTTCATGACAAACCACAGAGAGAGAGAAAGGCTCCACCCCCTGGGAGGAAACACAAACAGAGCTTAAATCCCCACCCTTTCCTGTCCACCTTAGTTATTTGTGTTTCCTATTTAACGAACCACTGGACAGTAGACTGCAGCCAGATTCAGGCAAAGAGAAGAGGTGGCGGAGACTTGCAGCCGCTGCCCCGACATAATTTCCAGTTGCGGCCTCTACACATGGGCAACCTAGAAGTGTACAAAAAATAGCTGGTGGGGAGCACTACTATTATTGAATGTAATAAGAGGCTACTTGGGTGCTCCTAGAATTCCACAACTTCATAAATTGTGACCCAAAGAAAAAACAAAAAAAGTGGAATTCATAACAATGGGCACTCCAACAGATAAGTAGTAATGTACAAAATGTATTTATTAATCACATATAAAGTTAAAAACTATACACAAGACAAGACACATTAAAAACAGAGGTAACCTCTGTTTTTAATGTGTCTTGTCTTGTGTATAGTTTTTAACTTTATATGTGATTAATAAATACATTTTGTACATTACTACTTATCTGTTGGAGTGCCCATTGTTATGAATTCCACTTTTTTTGTTTTTTCTTTGGGTCACAACCTAGAAGTGTAGACGCCACTTGTTTCCTGGCCATTACAGAGGCTGGAGAGAACAGGATCGGTGCAGCAGCGCCGGAAGTAGCAGCAGTGGCGATCCGGCAGCCCAGCGGCCCACAGCAGCCTCAGGCCTCCATTGCTAGCCCAATAGAGATCGATGGTCTTGGGCAGAAAAGTCCAGGTGCAGGCAGTATATCTTCTAGCCCTGACACTTTTTGAGGCAAAAGCTTGTTAAATTAATACTCTTCCTACTACGTTTACTTATTACTATTTAAAGCAGATTCCCTATGCCTATGCATACTTTATGGCTGTAGAGTCCCTATAGGCAGGGCCATTTATTTGGTTGGGCAAGGCGAGTGATCGTCTGGGCCACCAGGGAACAAGAGGCTTCAGGCTGCAGCACAAATAATGCCTCCACGCTGCCCCTAGAAACAAAACACATGGCCACCGCTGTGGGAGGTCTGGGACCACGTGCAGAGTGTGTAAGTAGGAAGTATGCATATACTTACAAGTCCAGCTCCTGTATAAGTCTTCTAAGCCTCTGCTTATGACATGGATCTGTTAGCACTGTGGGGACCCTTAATGTTCATTTTGAGGGCTGGTGAATTGGCTCACAATTTTTTATTTTTGGGTCTGGGGGAATCTGCTTACAGCAGGCCAAAACCCATGTGACCCAAGACCTACCTTAAAGCAGGATGCCCGTAGTGTAAAACCCCTATGGTCAATGTTGGGCAGGAATGTCTGGGGCCAACAGTAGAACTGCCTCTGGGTGCCCTGCCCACTTCTTTTAGTGCCCCTGGCCTCGTCATGTGGTTGGTCCTCACCTGTTACACCCTCCAGAAGTTGCGGCATTGGGTTATCTCCAAAAGGACCACAGAGGACTACAGAGTGTGTAACACTTTTTTCTCTGCCCCTTACAGGGGGGTACTCTTCTGCCCCAATCTCCAAGGTGCCCCAAGTGAGCAGTCTGGGGTGCAACACACCAGCACCCGATGACAGTATCCACCAGTCACCTACTTGCTCTTACCACCAGCCTTACAAAGCACCCATGTCAGCCAGCATGGGTGAGATTCTTACCTAGTCTTCTAAAACCTTTTAACTTTCCTAATCTATCTGACAAACTTCACGTGGGAAGGTGGCTAGTCCAGGTACTAAAAGGGGGGTGCGGGGGAGAATTTCTTTCTCTCTGTACTGAGTGTTATTTAGCATTTCGACAGCCTGACTAACCCTTAAAACCTACCTAACACATTTTTAAAGGGTGAATGGTCTACAGAAGACAAGAACTGGCACAAGCTGCTGTAGGGAAGAAAAGGTAAGTATATATTTTTTATTTTATGCCTAGACAAGTCTTTTGTGCTAATACGAAAAAAAATAATGATGATAATAACACCTCTATTTTCCATGTCTCTTGGTAGCTGTTTGTCTTCTTAGACTATTTCCCCTTTATTCCTGTTGCCATCCCTCTTGAGTACCAGGAGAAGGTGTCTGTTTTGATGTATATTGAAATTCTAGCAAGCCTTTGAAGAGATTTAAACAGGATAAAAGGGCAAATGTCTGGGAGAATGCATTACAGTGTAATGTGTGAGTCGCCTCTCTCTTCCTCTGCCTAATACATCAGACACAGACAGCTCCTAGGTCATATTTACATGCCAGGAAAGGACAGCAGCAGTGTTAGCTCATTTATATTGTGGAATTTCACGCTCTAAGCATTGATGATCTGATGTTAACAAAAGGTTTACAAGTGGCGTATAATCCCCATAAGGCTTATCAAGTTCATTTTATGAATGTACAGTTTTTACATATGTAGAATATGATCAGTGTAAAAAGGACGTACACAAGAAGTCAAACTGTGAATCTGAAAGCTAGAGTGTTATCACTAGCTACCGCAAAAATAATAAGGCAATACCGTAAAAATAATAAAAATCCACATACATATGAAAGAAAAAACACACCCGACATCAGAGGAAATTCCAACCAAGCCTGTTTCATTTTTATTAAGGAAGACAAATCAGGGGTACCATTCTGCTTTTACAGGGAAGAACTGCTCAACTTCAATGGCCTGTTATGTGAGCCAGCCTGTGCTGGAATAACAAGATATTACTATTGAAAACTGTGAGGACTGTGATGGAAAATATCAACTCTCTGATCTGCTCATCTGTAAGCAAGACCTCATCTACATTGCCATTTGCTAACCCAGCTGTTAGGAATTGGTCATAATGTCTCCGATGGCTTTTTCCAGTCGGTAAACAATAGCCTTTATTTAAAATTCATAGCATGCCTGCCAGTGGTCCCGCACACAGGGAAGCCTGGTTTTAAAGGCCCATTGGCTGACAAGTAACACCTAAGCAGGCATGGAGACGCAAGGTATAATCTGGCCACACCATTTTAAACCGTAAATCCAGACACGCTGGCACCAGTACTTCATATAGAATCATAAGGTTGCTGTGCACATTATTTATAGACCATTTGCATCTTTGGGATCTGCAGTTCATCAATCAATCATTAATGCCCGCATATGTAGGTTTCACATAATTGCAGAAGAATCAAGACCTGAAATATGGAGAACTTGAGCAAGGAGCCAGTCAGAGCAGTTTGGTCCCATAGGGCACACAGCACCGGAGTCAGCTGGCACCAGAACCAGTGTCATACGACTTTCTGATGGAAAGTTATAAGATATAAGACATTTAAGTTTTAGCTAGCATATCTAAGAGATGGAGGCAGAGGGGAGGGGGGAGTGTTTTTACCTGTGTATAAGGGACAAGAGATTTTGGACGCCTTTTTTCTTCTGAGAGTTCACGTGACTTGAGAATTGAGCAGGCTATACTTGCCCCTTGTGATTGCCTGCATCACTGCTTACGATCCCACTAATGGACCAGAGTGCATCAAACAGAGCTAATGGCAATACTACAGGCTGGCAAGGCACTGTTCATTGGTGGCAGTGAAGGGTCCCATAGCTGGTCAAGGTCTTTATTAACCTGTATTAACGAAAACATATAGCATGCTCTCGGTGACCACAAAGTCAGCTGGGGCAACAAGGTAAAGGTCTTGCAACATGGTTTTACCTATAATGTGACACTTTGGTCAGACATTTAGACAGGTTCATACCACTGCTCCTCATAGGCTAGCTCAGGAGACAGGCATTGAAATGGAGCAGATCACCCCTGTAAAAGTAGAATGGTATGCTCAAAAAACTCCTAGGTGTTATTTCAACCCCTTGGCGGCTCTATGCGTGCTCCCACTGATTCTAATGAATGGGCGGTGGGAGCGCACGGACCCAGGGGATGACGCTTTGTGTCCGGCCACTGGAGGAGCAGTTCTAAGGGTATTTTTCTTTGTAACCCTCCCATCCTGTCTGAGCACCAGGGTAGGGTGGCAGGGTAGGTTGGAGTCTTAGAGGAAGTTATTTATTTCATACCTTAGACTGAGTTGGATGTTGTGGAAGAGAATGATGTGATAATCTGGAGACTGTGGCAAATGAAAAGGACAGCGGGCCCTCCCCTGGAAAAGTACCTGCTTGAGGCTTACATGACACTTCTGCACGTAGAGCCCATCACTGGCTGTCACATACCGGCTCAGGCATCAGCGTTATCTCCGTATCCCCAGGATCTTCTCCCGGTGTGCTCAGTCACTTCCTCGTCTGCGCAAACGGTGTCCACCTCTGTGCAGACAGGAGTGGCGGCGCGCACCGTGCATGCACAAGTTGCGTGAGCCTCTGCATGGTGGGGCACATGCGCGAACAAGTGGCAGTGATCTGCAGTGAGCATGCGTGCCCACAAGCTGGGGAATTACTTACAGGTGCTCCTGGCCAGCTGTCTCTGTGGCAACCTCTTCGAGGTCCTATTTAAATGAGTTTATGTTGGTAATATGATGACAGAAGATTCCTATGCTTCTCTACTGTGTCACCCTTTGTCTGTGAGCTCCTGAGTACCTTTGAATTATCGTGTATGACCCGGCTTTGCCTTTGGACTCTGATACCTGGATTAACCCTTGAGCTGCTTCCACATGTATGACCTTGCTTGCCCCTTGGACTTTGTATTGGATTAACCCTTGAGCTGCCTCCACATGTATGACCCGGCTATCTCATATCACCTGCCTCTTCCTCTCACGCAGTAACCACTTCTGTCCGTCCAGGCCTTTGTCTCCCCAGGGAATGACCAGGGACCACCCAAGCAGCTAATCTATCTTCCCTTGCGGGGGGCTCTAGGCAAGATCGGGGTGGTCCTTAGATTCTGATCCTGCAGGGTCGAGCTTGGGTTCTGGGCATTTGTCTCCGAGTGCCAGCCTCAGCAGTGGTAGCTGGGCCTCCCTGACCACAGGGCTCGTCATTTGGTCCAGGACATTGGTAGATACTCAGTCACCTTCCACACTGCACTGCCCTACTACTACTGGAAATAGTATCTTCAGGAGAAAGGTGGAGTTACAGGTGGGGATGTCTGAAAGATCTTTAGACAGTTGGCTGGGCTTGTCACTGTTCTAAAGCCTTCACCTATCCAGGAGGCTGCACCCTTTGATTCACTGTCAGAGGATCAAAGAGAGTCAGCATGGTTCACTGATGGTCAGTGAGGTCACAATCACCTCATCAGGGTGTCAAGGGTTGCAGCTGCATACATCTGCATACATCAATTTCCTTCATCGAGCATTAACATCTACACTGACAGCTGGGCAGTTTTTAAGGGCCTGGATGCCCACATGGAAGTCCAGTGACTGGAAAATCCATGGAACAGTAGTGTGGGGTGGCCAAGACCTTTAGCAGTACATTTGGGAACAAGCTCACTCCTGCACATGACGATGCACACATACCTTTAGTTCCGGGCTTTGACAAAGTTAATTTAGTTGCTGATGAGATTTCAAAGATGGCCTTGGTTAAAGAGACTGACCCAGGTATATTGACCTTGGCTAAATGTGCACCCAAAAAGATAGGGCATTTGGGTGAAAAAGAATTGCACCATGTGTGGAGAAGTTCTATGGAAACCACTGCAAAAAAATTCCATAAGATCCATAAAAAGAGGACCTAGGCTTGTAGAGATTTGTCAGGTGAATTTTATTGTACCCCTTCCATGCGGGAGCAATGTACTGCAACATTGTTGCTCTGCAGTAGACACCTTCTCAGGACTTTTACTCGTCCATCCCTGCAAAAGAGCAGATCAAGCCTCAGCCATTCAGATTCTTCAGAAACTGACATTAGTCTATGGGGTTCCAACGGAAGCTCAGAGCAATCAAGGAAAGCACTTCACTGGAAGAACTGTCCAAGAATGGGCCAAAGATTGTGGGGTGCACTGGATGTGCCATGTCCCATACCATCCGCAGTCAGCTGGTTTGATGGAAAGATACAATGGATAGTAAAGAATCAGATACACAATCTCACACTTACACACGTTGAGAAGGTAGGATCAGGTCATTATACAGACTGTACTGTTGGTGAATTCTAGGCCATTAGCTAAAAGTTCCCCCTATGAGAGAATTGTGGGAGCAGACCAGTGCATAAATGAAGTTCCTCATGTTAGGGCACCAAAAAACCTGGTCATGGGTTCCCATGACATTGAAACTTTGACAGATTTGATGACATTTTACATCTTTTTTGTAATTAGGGGCAATCTAGTTGGAAATGTTAGGGTTGTGTTCGCTCTAGACTGGCTGGCTGGGAGGCCGACAGGTTGATACTTCCCAGTATGAGTGGATAGTGAAACTGTATAACCCAAAACCTTTGAAAATAGCATGCACAACTCCTCTTGCTAGCATTAGAGTGTTCCCTCTCCTTCCTATTGACATAATCTGGGAGGATAGTAAATAGGTACAGCTTAGAGGCAAAGTGCAAGTCAGTGACCCAGGCAAAAGACTTGTAAAGGGTGAGATAGAAGCTGAAGGACCCGGGTCTACTGTTTTTGAACTTTTACAAGAAACAGATAATCTGTTTTGTTTTCCTCTCCACCGATTATCACCCATTTGAGAAGCCACCCACAAGACCATCCTTGAACGTCAGAAAATAGGAGGAAGGTGAGAGCACCCCCAAAAGCATTGAGAATGAGGAGATATTGATCAACAGACTTTGCAGTTTGTGTTAGCAGTATAGTGGGTATGACTTTTTCACCAGATTCTTGGTTTCAACAATTATTATTTCATATTATTTCAAGATTAACAGGGTGGATTCTAGTGCTACAGGCATAAGTTTATGTTTTTTATTGGTTTTATTGGTTTTATTGGTTTGAGCTGTGATAAAGATATGCTTTAAAAATTGTTCTAATGATTTGCGTTGAGGTGACTGAAAGCCATGTGGTTGCTCCCTTTGTATTTATGTGGTGATCTGCAATTGGCTAGATGGGCAATGCAACCCATTGGATGATTTTGGGAACATGAGACTGGTCAAGAAGTGAGGTCCTATGTTTAACAAAATACTTCACATACATTTTGGGACACTAGCTCCCTGCACCTAAAACCGGAAACACCTTGGGGAGATGAATTTTGCACTGGGGGACCAAGCATATGAGAAGGGCTACCCTTTTACTAAGATTTTTCTTGTAATTCATTCTTAAACCTGCTAAACTGCATCTTTTCCTTGCACTTTCCTTACCTGTATAAAAAAACCTTTCCATTGTTCAGACTGGTTTTCTTTGTCTAGGGTCTTGCCTGCTTGCTTATGGACTGCCAAATGAACCCTTTGTAGTGCATTATTCTCAAAACTCACTATGATCGAACTAATTGTGATAAAGTGTATGGAAATGTCATAAATGGTGTGTATTTCTCCCCTGCTAGGCTGTATCAGGCACGATCCATGCCGGGTTTTCAGGACCCAAGCCACTTTCCACAATCCTTTTCAGGTTTGTTCCCTGATCTCAGGCCTCACACAGGTGATCAGGCTGATTGCAGGGGAAGCCTGAATAAAAAGGTGCCACTGAGTCAGTTGTCTGTTGACCAGCCTGAAGGAAGGAGCCCAGGCTGCATTGCACAAGTGGTGAACAAAAGAACTTAACGTAAGCCGAAGGACTTGGCTTCTGCGACCTCTAAACTTGGACTTGTGGGGATGAGCAGCGGAAGGCTTGCAGGCCCTATAAAGCGGACCTGACTTACCCTGAAATTGCAGCTTGCTGGAGTACCCAGCCCTGGACTTACATTGAATTGGTGAAGTAACCACTTTGATTAATTGGATTGTTGCTGCAATCTCTGAAGTGAGAGATATTTTGCCTTTGAACGCTTTATTTTCTCAATAAACCTGCTTTTGCTGTTGAAGAACTGTTGTCCGTGTCACTGCCGTTCGCCCCAAGTGCTCACAATTGGTGGAGGATGTGGGCACAGTGACTGTTGCTAGGGGCAACAGAGTGACAAAAACACGCTGCATTTTGGATGTCCTGGGTGAAAGCGGCAACCAAGATGTCTCAAATAGAGGAGGGGATTAAGCAGCTAATCCAGGCTAACCTCCAGCAGCAGCGGGCCCTGGAACAGCAGCAGCAAGCCATGGCACAACAGCAGCAAGTACAGCAGTAAGCCATGGCACAACAGCAGCAAGCACAGCAGCAATCCATGGAGCAGCAGCAACAAGCCATGACACAACAGCAGCAAGCACAGCAGCAAGCCATGGTACAGCAACAGCAGGCCCTAGCACAGCAGCACCAAGCGCAGCAGGAGACAAACTGCCTGTTGATAAAACAGATTGCTGCACTCAGAGAGACTGTTGTAGCTCAAGTCTCACAACCGGAGAGAAGCCCGGTTGAGACCGGTAGTGCGAGGAGAGCTGTACAGCGGGTCCTACAAAAGATGACCCTTGAGGATGATGTTGAGGCCTACCTCACAGTGTTCCAGCACATGGCAGAGAGAGAACAGCTGCCAGTTGCAGAGTGGGCAGACGTGATTGCACCATTTCTGGCAGGTGAGCCCCAAAAAGCGTATTTTGACCTCAGGGAGCAAGATGTATGGGACTATGCCAAACTCAAAATGGAGATCCTTACTCGCATGGGAGTCATGCCAGCGGTTCAGGCAAGGAGAGCACATAACTGGACTTTTGCCGTTGATAAGCCTGCTCAATCGCAGATGTACGCTTTAGTTCATCTTGTCCAAAAATGGTTGGAGCCGGAGCAGTCCACACCTGCGCAGATCGTCGAGAAGGTCGTGGGTGGACCAATTTTTTCGGACCCTACCCCGAGATCTACAGCGGTGGGCTGGACAAGGCAACCCTCAGACTGCTGAACAATTGGTTAACATGGTGGAGAGGTTTGTTGTGACCGAGGACCACCTTCGGGATGCCCTTGCAGCACCAGCTACCTCCAAGACCAGCAGACCGGTGAGTAAGCAAGTTCCCCTTGGAGGTGTGTGAAAGGGTGTAAGAGGGCAAAAGACTGACCCTGACCCCCAGAGGCCCCCATATCCTAGGGAGGACGCCGGGGCAAGGAGGCTCCGGGGTCCGCAGTGTTGGAGGTGCCATGAGGGGGGACACATGGCTGCTGATTGCCCCCTCTCCCCTGGGCCCACGGAGTGTGACGCTGCCCGCAGAAGGTCTCTGTTTGCAAAACCGGGTTGTGCCGCCATTCAGCGGTCAGAGACTGAGACACAGGTTGTGACGGTGAAAATGAATGGTTGCCCAGTGAAGGCACTTTGGCCGGGTAACTTTGGTCCGGGCCAACCTTGTACGTAGAGGTTATCAACCAAAGAAAAATCTTAATGTGCTTTGCATCCACGAGGATATTGTGGCTTACCCTGTAGCTGTGGGTAAGTTTGAGACCCTGCTGGGACATTGACCCATGAAGTCGGGATAAGGCGTCGTAAAGCGCCTTATGTATGATGCAATAATCGATCGTGATTTTCCCTTGTTCTGGGACTTGTGGGAAAGGCGTAACGCTTCTGCTGTCAGCAAAGTATCTCCAGCAGAACCGGTAACCCTCCCCGTCGTCATGTCCGTTGAACATGTGGCCCCGAGCAGATTATACAATAGGCCGACCAGGGTGAGGGCCTTTAATCTTGGGAACCGAGTTCGGGGATTAGTACCCGTGGGTGAAAGTAGAGATAAGTTTAAAGTGGAACATAAGCTGGGGAATTTATAAGGGATGCTTTGTCCCGAGCCCACTGTATGGTCGCTGAAAATTGTCAGACCGCGAGTCTGAAGAAGGGGGGGGGATATGTGGTAAAGTGTGGAAATAAATGGTGTGTATTTCTCCCCTGCTAGGCTGTATCAGGCACGATCCATGCCGGGTTTTCAGGGTCCAGGCTATTTTCCCCAATCCTTTTCAGGTTTGTTCCCTGATCTCAGGCCTTGCACAGGTGATCAGGCTGATTGCAGGGGAAGCCTGAATAAAAAAGGTGCCACTGAGCTTGTCAGTTGTCTGTTGACCAGCCTGAAGGAAGGAGCCCAGGCTGCATTGCACAAGTGGCGAACAAAAGAACTTAACTTAAGCCGAAGGACTTGGCTTCTGCGACCCCTAAACTTGGACTTGTGGGGATGAGCAGCGGAGGGCTTGTAGGCCCTATAAAGCGGACCTGACTTACCCTGGAATTGCAGCTTGCTGGAGTACCCAGCCCTGGACTTACATTGAATTGGTGAAGTAACCACTTTGATTTATTGGATTGTTGCTGCAATCTCTGAAGTGAGAGATATTTTGCTTTTGAATGCTTTATTTTCTCAATAAACCTGCTTTTGCTGTTGAAGAACTGTTGTCCGTGTCACTTGCCCCAAGTGCTCACATAATAGACAACATTTTTGGCACATTACATTGCACAAATCTGCCATATTTTTGTGTCAAAGCAAAACACCTTCAGAAATGGTATCCTCACACACTATACCACCATACATACTACTATACTAACTGTCTACTTTCAACCCTGTTCACAGCTCCTCCATTCCAGAATTTATAGATGAATTGTCTTTCTCATGGACCCCTACCCATGAAATTTTCCTTGGACCCAGTCCTTGGCTGTGGACTGAACATCTAGACTAGGTATGTTCTTTTCGTTATTTAAAATTTGAAATTGAACTTGGGAATGAGAGGAGTGGACTGTCTTTCTTCCAATTTAAAGTGTACTGTCTCGGGCAACCTTAACCCAGGGAGTGTGCTGGTTAACAGGGGCTCAAATTCACTCCCTCCTGCTGTCTTTTAGCAATGTTGAGACAACATCTCAAAGTTGGGGAGAATTGAGGAGTATACAATCTGCTTTGGAGGCTGAGCTGCCCCATTTAATGGAAAATAGCAGGAAGCATTAGCCCTGCAGTGTGGCAAACTGAGCTATTCCACCGCCAGCTCTTCATGCACTTACACCTAACACATTACAGAGCACATAGGTATTCAAGTTTATTTGTAACCCAAATTCTTAAGAGGCATTTTAGCCTTTTAATAGGGGCTAACTAGTGGTGAAAGCCACTAGAATATAAATTAGTGACAGGCTATAAATTAGCGACAGCGATTATTGATCCAATAAAACAGAATATACTCAAAATGAGTTAGAAAGCTATAAAATTGAAGATCAATTGAGGAAAGCAAAGTAGCATGTCCCTTAATAGCTCCTCGTGTCCAATAATTGGTTATTATTGTGAGTCCCCTGAATTACACCCTAACACTTTGCAGATATAAGTCCTAATTACGGTTACTAGAATAAGAGCCTTGCTATATATCCAGCTCTATTTCCAGGCTTGCCATCATTCTTGTTTAATAGTCCAGACTATTTGATGTGCATTCTATTGATTGGCCCACCACTTCCTCCCAGTGTTTCCTTGGTTTATTTGTAGCTAATTATTTACTCTGCTATTGAGATGCACTGAGCTTGCCGACACAGCTGTCAGTCTTTCCATTGTGCCCACGCTGCTCCGACTATATGTGCTACTTTTACAGAGGGTTATTATCTTTTATTTTTCTATAAATGTTTTGTAAAATGTGGAGAGTTAGTCACTTTGCAAGGGGAACCTTTCTGTTCTGAATGCAGAACATGATACTATATGATTATATGATCCAACACTGGGCAATGTCAGGTAGGGTGAGTACATTTGCCAAGGGAGCCTTATGAAAAAGTGCCCCAATTATAAAGTCCCTGTCCGGGCATTTAAAAAAAATAAAAATATGTTCACTAATCTGCCAGTTAGTTTTAGCGTTTAGCTCCTATTGCCTAAGATTCCATCCTTTCCCTCATTCATTAGCAACAGCCCCCTTGCACCACCCCTTGTTACCCTAAAGTTACGCCCCTGCTGTGCCTGCAATGCTTTAGCCTCGGACTTGGAGTACACTCATTGACTGCCTGTGAGGCATGCTGGGAAGGGGGGCCCAGACAGGATGCTACAGGTTGGTTACAGGATGGTTGGGGGCTGGTAAAATCCTGGGCTGAATTTTGGTCCCAGACCGTCACTGCCTCAGAGTGTATGGGAATTGCCCTTCATGATTTAATTGAAATAATAACTGTGGCGTGTGCCAAAGTACTTAAACCGGACCAACACCTGTTTTTTTCTTTAATGGGTGTTGGTTCTGCAGACAACTAATCAAAACAAGCTGGGGGGGAATCCAGAATGCTGGACCCCCCCACACATATAACCCCCCAGAATGCACAATATCCTCACTTTCACTACGTGCCAGCATCAAGAATGAAGTCCTGTGATCGGCCGGTGGGTCTCCTTTCCCAGCGCTGGCTCGTAGTGAAGGTAAAGATTACAGGCATTCTGGGGGGTTATGTGCAGGGGGACTCCAGCATTCTGGATGCCCCCTAAGCTTGTTTTGATTGGCTGTCTGCGGGACCAACACCCGTTAAAGAAAAAAGGGGTGTTGTCAGGGCCGGATTAAGTCTGGTGGAGGCCCCAGATTTTTCCTTTAAAAGAACAGTCCAGCCAAGTAACCGATTGGTGGTTTTTTGGCACCTGCCTACTTACTGGAACATTAGATCAAGTCCCTTGTGCCACCCTTGTGCAACTCCTGCTTTGCCATACTGGGCAGGGGATGTAATTGCCCAGCTGGTCCAGCAGAAAACAGTTCCCTACATTGAGCTGCCAGTGGCTTTGCTTGGTGGCTTATGTGTCTGTAAATTGACAGCTCTGCACGCACCCATCACTGTAGGGTTGCTGACGGTGGCTTTGCTGCTCTAGATTTTCCATCCTGCCCTGTGGTGACTTTGGCTGCAGGTTTGCGAAAACAAAAAAAGGTTTCCGGGGGGGGGGATCACTGCTGCCAATAGCTTTGTTGCCGGCCTCGCAGACCGTCAGACCAAAGACTGAAAATCTTCCTGGACCAAATTGTAGCGATAACCCTTATCGCCGGAGGGCTTCACCGCCCGAGGCGTCCTTTTCCCAATCGTAAGAGGTGCTGCCGGAATTCCAGAGTCGTCCGTGAGGAAACAGAAACAGCCCTTACAAGGGCTAGTGAATTGTAATATAGCGTTTCCCCCAATAAGAGACAGAACTTCAGTATTGAGGGTGAAGGTGAAGTCAACTTTATTAGTGCCACTCTAGGCCTTATATACACAAGTCTCCATTGCATGACACACACACCGACCAATAGCAGCAGGGCACACAATCCCTCAACTCTTCCGGTGACGCAATCAGCAACACAATAGACGTCTGTAATACACTCAATCAGAACAATGCCATTGTCTGTGACGTAATCAATCAATACAATGGCAGTCAGAACAATGAATAACGTAATCAATCAACACAATGGCAGTCTGTACATGCTTAAGAAAAGGAAAGTAATGAACCTGTGTAAAGTCCAAAAGACAGAGCGTCTGTCACAATGCCCCCTTTTTGTGGAACACCCGGCAGACCCGGATTGACCCTGTTCGGGTTAACGTGGGGCTGTCCGGACTCTTGTTATGGGCAGAGTTCTGTGTAAGGACAAGTCTGCACATAGTGAGTAACCGGACTAAACATTGACGTGGGCTGTACATAGGAATCGGTCATGGGTGGGGTCCAAACATTGGGATATTGTGGCGTTGGTGAGTTCAGCACCAAAGTCCTTGGTTGGATGTGTGCACAGGTGCTTTGCTTTCTTATTGCTGGTCCAGGTTTCAATCTCTTTCCATGGAAGCTGATCGGAGAATCCACAATCTTCTGCACATCTATATCATCGTAAAAGGAGACAAAACCATAACCCTTAGAAACACCAGAGGCATCCCTAATAATTTTGACATTCTTTACAGCGCCATACTTTGAAAAGAAATGCTTAATTTCATGCCGATTAATCCGACGGTCAATGCCCCCAACAAAAATAGTGTTTGGCATAAGTTTCCCTTCTGGAAGGACGTAACCTGATGGCTGATCCTCTTCTTGACTTCGTGTAACAGACATGACGTGATGCAGACGAAACCCCTGGGTCTCCCCGACCAGTGGGCTGGAGTCGGCAGCTCGGGCTGGAGACCGGGTTGTAACAGGGTTGACGCTGGCTGGCCCAGAGGTAGCGTAGGCAGAAGTCATTGGCCCTAGATCATTTCCCAATAGTACTTCTGCTGGTAAGTTGTCCATAAGTCCCACATGTACCCTGCCGGATCCAGCGCCCCAGTCAAGATGTACTCGGGCGGTGGGGAGTCGAAACACAGCTCCCCCCGCCACCCTTACTGCAACGGTGTGTCCGGTGCGGTCTTTGTTCTTGACCAAATGAGGTTGGAGCAAGGTAAGTGTGGCTCCGGTGTCGCGTAATCCTTGAGCGGTGCGCCCATTGACTCGTACCTCCTGGCGATGGTGCTGTCGGTTGTCTTGGATGGCCGCTTGTATGGGATCAGCTTCATACAGTACCCCCAGATACTCTTCCGAACTGCTCTCAGCTTCCAAACTGTGTGCCACAGGAGTACGGGAGGTGGAAGGTTGCTTTTGCCCCCACGTGTTTCGGGGAGGCTCTAGGGCGCAATCACTGCGATAATGTCCCCATTGTTTGCAACAATGGCACTGAACTGTGGAGAGGTTTGGTTGTTGCGCTGGCCTATGTGGCCTAGAGTCACGAGTTGGCGCTGAAGCCACAGGTGCTTGAAATTTGATGGGAGGTGGTGGTTTTGGAGCGGACTGTTCTGTCTGGCGAGCATCGGTGTACTCGTCGGCTAGACGAGCAGCCTCAGGTAGCGTTAGAGGCCTCCGGTCATGTACCCACTCTCTTAGCTCTGGTTGCAGGGCATTGAGAAAATGTTCTAGTAAAAACAACTGTAGTACATCCTCAGCGGTCGTGGCTTTGCATCCAGTGACCCAGTGTGATGCTGTACGATGGAGGCGACATGCCCACTCCGTGTAAGAATCCCCTCCCTTCTTTTGGGATTCCCGAAATCGTCGCCTGTAGGCCTCCGGGGTGACAGTGTACCGGGCTAACAAAGCCTCCTTTACCAGATGGTAGTGGTAAGTCCACATCAGAGATGGCCCGGAAAGCATCGGAAGCTTTCCCAGATAGTTTCCCTGATAATATGGTGACCCATTCCTCTGTGGGTACCCGGTGTAAAGCGCACTGCCGTTCAAAATCGGCCAAAAATCCGTCAATCTCGTCGTCACTTTCCTGGAAGGACTTAAATGCTGCAAATGGAATCTTCCTCCCCCCAGTGTAACTGAGGCTGAGAGGCTGCTGGGTTGCGAGTCGCCGATCTTCCCTTCGCTTACTGGCCTCTGCCTCCGCTGCGGCGAAGACTCGGTCGATCAGTTCCTGTGATGGATTCGGGCCATAGACCGACAATCTGTTCCGAACCGCTTGAACAAGAGCAGCGTCTTCAATCGATCTCTATATTGGTTTCGGTCCTCACTGCTGCACGATCCATTTCGATCAGCTCGGCTATCAGTTCCTGACGTGGGCGGTTGCTAGCTGACCTTCCCTGGCTCTCGAGTAGATCCTTCAGGGTCAGCCTTTTCAACTTGTCCTACTGACTCTCCATCAGGGTAGCACTCTCTCTGGGTAGAAAGGACCATCCGACCGCTTGCCACCAATTGTAGCGATAACCCTTATCGCCGGAGGGCTTCACCGCCCGAGGCGTCCTTTTCCCAATCGTAAGAGGTGCTGCCGGAATTCCAGAGTCGTCCGTGAGGAAACAGAAACAGCCCTTACAAGGGCTAGTGAATTGTAATATAGCGTTTCCCCCAATAAGAGACAGAACTTCAGTATTGAGGGTGAAGGTGAAGTCAACTTTATTAGTGCCACTCTAGGCCTTATATACACAAGTCTCCATTGCATGACACACACACCGACCAATAGCAGCAGGGCACACAATCCCTCAACTCTGCCGGTGACGCAATCAGCAACACAATAGACGTCTGTAATACACTCAATCAGAACAATGCCATTGTCTGTGACGTAATCAATCAATACAATGGCAGTCAGAACAATGAATAACGTAATCAATCAACACAATGGCAGTCTGTACATGCTTAAGAAAAGGAAAGTAATGAACCTGTGTAAAGTCCAAAAGACAGAGCGTCTGTCACACAAATCACAGCCCAAAATTTGGTGGAGGCTCCCTTTGCAGGGCAAATGGTGGAGGCCCCGGGGCACACACCTTGTGGCCTCCTCATAATCCGGCCCTTGGTCTGGTTTAAAATTCATGCCCCAGCGTCCCTTCATTATCATATCTCAGTATCTATCGGGTGACACCTCAGGCCATTTTCTTAGGTTTTTCTGCCAATGTTGGACAATCTGGCTGCATTTCAGGCAATTTACATACTTATAAATCAGGAATCTTTTTTGTTTTTGTTGTAAACCTCAAGACATTTTAGTTCCGAGTAACCTATTGATTCTAATCTTGGAAAAGTGAAGGAGAAAAAAACCAGCAGGCACCTTTGGCCCCGTGCCTCTCTGTGATCTCAGAACATTAAAGATTAGACTAACACTGGACTTACATACAGTGCACGATTGCTTTGTTGCAGAAACTCGCTCTCATGTTCTCCCCAGCGAGTCAGGTTTACAGCTTACCCACTCGGCTCTCCACAACCCTTTCACTGCTGGGGAAATGTGCAGATTTGGCCTGGACCCTATATATTGATGAAAACAATATGATTGATGTTAGACCCGTCACTTACACTAAGCATTCCAATACATTCTGTGCTCAATTGTTTGTATAGAAGAACTTTGGAGCCTTTCAGTTTCATTTCTCCAGCTGGGGTGGTGCTGTTCTCTACCAGATCTGGGAGGTCCAGACCCCTAGATGACCTCTTTGGATGCTCTTCTGATACCAGCGTACACTCCCTTTATACGAGATGAAGGCAAGTGTATATCTGGTAGGTTGCGATTCTTCCATATGGGTGAGAATAGTAGTTGAATACACTAAAGCAGCTGAAAGCAGAGAAGAGAAGGTGAGTATATAGAATTAGACTTGTCCTTTAATTTCTAGCTCCAACCAAAACAATAAACTATCATCAGATTAAATGCCCCCAAGTTAGCAAACACCAAATCCATTGTGGAATAATTGTGCCAAGAAAGTACCCTGTCAGCCATCAAGCAGCTGGAAAGGCGGTTTTGAAAGCAAATTCAGAAATCAAACAGCTTTTCTAAGTACATGAGCGGGAATGCGGGAGAGGAGGGGATAGTTTTCATCTCTTTTTTTTTTCTCAAATAAATCAAGTATCTGATTATTTTTTCCTACAGCTGCTGCAAGAATTGCAGTTTCCATGGTAATGCATTAAAGGGAAGGGAGACACTGGCGGAAATCGGCCTTTAATAGAAGTATTCCCTCATTTAATGGTATGTACTAAAGTATGTGACACTCAGACCCCCTGTACAGGAACCCCACCATTAAGAAGATGAGTAACTGAACACAGCCACTGTGTATTAACCCCTTCAATACCAAGCCGGAATTTGCCTCTCTTCACAATAATTTGATCTATAATCTATGAAAAAATGTTTTACTTTTTTTTTCTTTTATTTACTTACATATAGATTGGTCTGGCCTATCAGGACCCAGGCAATAACTCTCTGAACCCTCACCTTTAGTTATTTCTTATTGCCAAGTTAGGAATTTGCAGTTTTTTTTTTTATTTTTAAGTTTCTTTTGCTAGTTTTTTTTGGAAACATTAAATAAAAAGTACAATGCACAGTCCGCACTGTTTTTTTATCTTTAAAGAAATCAATGCAGGATTTTTTTTCTTCCCTGGTAGATGATCATACTGCATAAAATATTTTGCGTCCTTGGGAATTGGTCCAGTTCTCTGCCAGAGATGCCCCCCAAAACACTACCAATAGACCCTGAGCTGCCCATCATAGAACCCTTAATCAATAGAAAATATAGAATAAGCCTCCCCCATTTATCACTTAAAGTAATAAAACATAATAAAACATAATTCCAGGTTCTGGATTCAAACCTTCTTTGGCATTCTCTTGACTTGACCGCAGTCTTATAAACCTGCTTGTATGATACTGCCTCTAGATAGATTAAGAGGGTATGAGCTGCTACAGTGAGGAGCATTTAAACATTTGGAGTCATTGTAACAAGAAATGGCAGTGGTTGATGGTCGACGTTAACATCTTAACCTCCCTCCCAGCGGCATCCTGATTTGAGATGCCCCGTACTGTGCACATGCATGGCCTCTGGCAGCTTAGCTGAGCTCTGCTTAGCCTCAGAACCTTGTGGCATGGGGCGTTGTGCAAGAGCTGCACATGGGCCATGGCATACTGGCAGTGGCATAACTAAATGTGATGGGGCCCTGGTGCGAACATTAAATGGGGCCCCTTTCACTGCTCATACACTAAACTGTTTTGTGTATTTTAATGCAATTGGATGCAGATAGACAACTAAATACTGAAACATCAGTGACAAATGGTGCTTCCATTCTCTAAATCAGGGGTGTCAAGCGCATTTTCACACTAGACCACATTAGTATTCTGGCTGCCTTCAAAGGGACGGGTAATAACTACTGCAAAACAACACACAAAACCACCATTGTTTTTCCCAGGACAGATGCAGACACATAATTACTTTGCCCACAAGATCCATCACACAGCACCGCCACACATAAGCCAGTATCAGCAGGCTTGGAGTGACTGGGTCAACCAAAAGGGGTGCTGTGCATCTGGAAGCTATCAGAGGGCCACCAAAAAAGCCTTGGAGGGCCACAACCGCCCCCCCCCCCCCCCCCGGCCTTGAGTTTGACACCTGTTCTCTAAATGATACCAAGGGAGCACAAATATGATAAATAGGGTGGAGAAGCAACAATAATGGGGCTCCCCAGACTTTCTTGGCCCGGTGCAGTTGCACCCCCTCAAGTTATGCCCCTGGATACTGTATTGAGGTGAATATAAAGCATTCCAAATCGGCATAGGATTTTGGCTTTAATATAGGAGTTTTGTTGACAAAATTATCTGACCAATGTTAGCTTATCAGACCAACAAAACAAGTAAAAACTTTTTGAAAAAATAGCAATCCTATTCTTTTTGGGCCAAAATTATTAATGAGGTCCTACAGTAATATCCAAAAAGAGACTGTGAGTCCTACAACACACCGCATCTGACACATTGTGATTTGGAATTACCCCCTTAGTTAGTTAACAATTTCTAGGACTAGGTATTTAATATTTAATCCCTTTCCACGTTCTTAGGCTATGGCAACCTTCCTAGGTATCATTAATTTGGATGTTCAGGGGTAAGGAGCCTTTTTTAATGCAAGTGCACAAACAGAATAAGAATGATAAACAATGCTGGGTAAGAAAGAGCTTTATGCTCCAGAATGTCACAATTTAGACAAGAGAGGCAAGTGAGCATTTACATTTTCAAATTTGAGGTTGGACCTGGAAAAATATTGTGCTGGAGTTTGGTTTTAGTTCAATGCAGGTGATCACCCTCCCTGCTTGTACCACCTGGCTTATCCCTAGGGGTAGCTTCCATTTACTTCTCTGGGATCTTAGAAACCACACAACAAACCACACAACAGCTGCAACCATAGGATAAGGAGAACCATTGCTGCTGTGGTAAGTTACAGGAGGTACAGAGGTGATCATAAACTACAAATTGACAGATAAAAGGCCTCCACCCCAAGGTTATGTCATAACTTCAAAACCCAGTGCTAGCTAGAAAAAAAGAGTGTAGATTTTCCATGTTTGATGTGAGATAACCATATACAAAAAATTATTATAAAAAAATATACAGATGATTGATTAGACAGAACATCAAGCTGCTCTAGTCTGGAGAGCACGGCCATTTCATCTCTTCATCAAGTCCAAGAGATAAACGTGCTCTCCAGAGGTAGATATTGACATAAGAATAAGCCATTTGGTTAGTACATTGTCATTGTTGGTGTACGCTGGAAGTTATCCTAGCTGCTCTAGTCTGGAGAGTACGACCATTTCATCTCTTCATCAAGTCCAAGAGATAAACGTGCTCTCCAGAGGTAGATATTGACATAAGAATAAGCCATTTGGTTAGTACATTGTCATTGTTGGTGTACGCTGGAAGTTATCCCTAGGTAATGTAGCTGGGGCCATAAGCTGTCAGAAGCCCATGGTAGCAGGGTCTATCTTGTTTACATGCGGTGAACAGCCTTCACTTCATCATTTATTTATGTATTTGTAGTTTATTTACATTAATGGGGCACTCTTACAATTAATATACCCACCTTCTACAAACCGAGTTTTGAAAGTACAGAGGAGATTGTATCTGTTGTGGAACTTATACCCGTGTATAAGTAAACATGATTATTTTTCGCTCTACTTAAAACAGTAAAATAGCTAGAGGATGAAAAGCGTTTTCATGAGTATGATTAATATTTTCACAGAATTAATGGTTTAATTGAATGACATAGATGAAAGCACAGTAACGTTTAGAAGTGCAACCATCAATGCATCCTCCAAACAGAGCATCGTGAGGGTTAATGGAGTGACTTGGCTCAGCTGTGCCACTCGGCTAAAAACCAGGATGAAAAGCTATACAAAATGTTCCCTTTAATATTCATGTCAGAATGAAGAAGCTGATTATTATTCTGTAGAACAAAAGGAATTTAGACAGCTCAGTTAGAGCTACAAAGAACATGAACGGAAGCAAATTTGCCCGTGTCAGCAATCGTAGGAGGCCAACTAACGAAGGCATCGGATGTGTGGAATGAGTGACGCTTCCACGAAGGAAGGGTGCAGGGAGCGCATGTGGCTCTACAAAGATGGGGGCTGCATCTATTTATCTTGCCATTTCAATCCATTTACATTTTATTAGTTAAGGGTAGGTTCACTACAGACACATTAGCTATTTTGAAATGCTGAACAGTTTTACCAATCTACTGTAGACACTTTTCCCTGCCCCGTGCTTTCATTTCTTTTTAAACAGCATTTCTTTTTCTTAGAATTATTAATAATCTTAGAAAACTCAAATTATGGAACATTTTAAAGGATGCCCTTTAAATGTGAGCATGGCTGGCATTTAGAGTGTGGGACCTGTGTGACTGCACAGAGTGCCATAACAATTTCTCTATTAGGGGCCAGGAGACCCCATTTAGACACCTCTTTATAGGGAAAGCTCTTAGCTGGTTCTGCAGTTCTTCCTCTTCATTTATCTTGTAGCTCACATTCTCCTGACTAGTGGTGGTGCAGCTGGGAGTGGGTGTTATTTGGACCCAGGATACCTGGTGTTGGTGTATGAGGTGGTGTTACATGTTGTAAGGAACCCCAGTTACAGTACAGATGCATCAGTTCGCAAACAGAGCTCCACTCTCGTAACCGCAACTGTAGTGCAGCAGGCTGTCTTTACGTCAGGTGTTATAAACTTTTCGCGAAAGGCAGGTCGAATATAATCCCGCTCCTAGTTACTTAGTTCCAATCCAACTCCTAATTCACTTTCACTATTCTCAAATAGAAGTATTGTGGGTTCTGCTCTTACCCCAAGAGGCTATCAGGTAGCATACCTCAGCTGACGGAGTCTGTGAATATGTGCCTGTTGAGCTTTATTTTCAGCCTGGAAACTTGTGACACTCCAAAGCAGGTAAAAAGACAATTGACAGAAAGTGGCAGCAACATGTGCTTACATTGAAATACAATGTTAGATAGTAGGTTGAAGCAAACTGTCTATAGAAAAAAAGGGGGTAAGCAAACTTATGAGACATAAGAAGGTAAAGGTGGGGTTCAAAAAATGTCAGGGTGCGTCTACTCTATGCACCAGAGACACATGTATATTGGAAGATGGACAATTGAACACCCATAAGCATAAATGCACTCCAAAGGGAGAGTTTTAATGCTGATGAAAATAGTTACACAATCAAGTGAAAATTAACAATTTCATAGTGTATATACACATTATATGTACAAGTGATACATACAGAAAAAACAGTACATGGAAATCACAAAAGGGTTGTGATCACAAGCTGTTGTAGCAAATTGTGGGTGCTGTTGCCAGCATAGAGGGAGACCAAAGTCCATGTAGAGTACCTCAATGGGTTAATTAGAGTTTCTGAAAGAGATGACTGTAATGCTAAGTAATGGAAGAATTGTCCATAGAGGTAGCGATGGACGACCCTCAGTTCATCCTATTAGATGCCATATGCGGAAAATGTAAGTATATGAAGACTTACAATAAGATAGGTGAGTAGCAGGTAAACAGGCTTTAGCACTGGGTGGATAGATATTCGGACCCTCGATGTTTCGGCTATATGGAGCTTTTTTCAAGAGGAGCGGTCACACATTGAAATACAGCAAGAAAATGGCTAAATGAGAGGGGAGGGGAAGAGCTGCTTGCATCACAGCTAGGCTCCAGGAGCTGAGGAGGGGTCAAACTAGTGAAAAGGCATATTACTCGCCCTATGTAAAAAAGCTGCATAACAGACAGGTATAACAACAAAATGGAACACATGTTGTGGGACAAGACACTGCCTCTCCTTAAATTACTGTACCACTGGTCCGGCCTAGTTACACCTTTGTTACTTCCTCTACACATATGTTCCACACATGCCAGGGCCCTCTTCCTAGTCCTCTCAGACCAGTTGTACTGCTTCCTGTTGTTCCAATTTTTCTCTCCATTCCTAGCTAGTCTATTTTTGACCTACCATACTGCATCCTCATTCTATCTACTGCCAACTTGTATCTAAAGTACAGATGCCATATTGTTAATTGCGCTCATCCTGCACAATCATGTCTGAAAGCACTGGAGAAACCACATTGTGCTGGGATAAACCCACTGAATGCAATGGGCCCAGTGGGGCGCCAGGGAGATCACCTGCATGTGTTTTTAATAGCAAAGCCTGATTTCCAGGGCATTTGCCAGCGTTGCCTCTGAGCGAGTTGTACTCAGGAATTTATAAGGTTTTAGTTTAAAATCTAATATCTATACCAACTGACTAAAAAAGGAAATTGAACCTTCCTAAAACTAACTAGTCACAATTAACACACTCTTTTCTCAATTTTCTTTCCTTTATTTCTCTTTCTCTCTCTTATACTTGATATCTTCTTATCTTTCTCCCTTCTCCATCCTTCCCTTGTTCATCTCTTTTATACATACGTGACTTTTGTCACCTTCCTTCCATATTCCTCTCTTTTCACCTTCTTTATGCCTTTTTCTCATTTTGATTTTCTGTCTTCTCTATCTTTTTCCCCACATTTATTTGTCTCTCTCTTTTCCACCTTAATTTGCAGCTTTATTTCTGAAGTGCGCTGTTAAGAGCCATTTTGCTGGTTATTTATTTATATATTGGCGCTGTTATTTTTACAGAATGGTGCTGCAAGTCACAATATCAATGTTAAATAATCAGCTTGGATTGGTGCAATAGGTATTGGCCAGCCTGTGTCAGCGCCTGTTGGGCCATTATGCCAAATGTAAATGCGGCAGTGAGCACCGCTTGTACCGCCAACCTTTTGGGCACTCTGAAAAGATTGAAACATAGAAACGGGGAGGCCGATTCATTAATAGCGCCAGGTAGCGACAGATGAGCGCCAGTAGCGTGATTTTCACAGCGCCCGCTAGTATTCGCTGTGCTTGGCCGTTGTTCGCTTGTTGACAGCGACTCAGTCGGTGTGCGGTAATGTTGAATGCGGGGTTAGGAGTCGCTGTTTGACAGGTTCCGCGCTGTATGGGAGCGCCTGACAGCGAATGGCCAGAGCGAACAGCTCCCAGCATATTCATTAACAAATCACGCTCAAAAAATTCTCGCGCTGTGAAATGCTTGTTTAAACCCCAGAGCGCTGGCGGCGATGGCTTAAAAGTAGTTTTTAACCCCCAAACAACCATATTTTTTGATTATAAAATTAAACAAGTTTTTCTAAACATTTTGTAATATGAATACATTAATATCAGACCTGTAATATCAATTCTGCACAATTTTTTTTTTTTTTTTTTTTACCTTAAAAAAAATATCTAACATTGCCGAAGTGGTCACAGAATTTTTGACATTTAAAAAAATAAAAAAAAACATTCATATCAATGAATTATGAATATTTAAAGATTGCTCCATTGAAATGCATTGGAGAGCGCCAGGTAGCGAGAGGTCATACCTGGCGCTGTGATGGGATTAGCAGCGGCGCTGTTCGTTGCAGTCCGCTACATGATGAATCCCGCGCTAGCTGACGCTCTCGCCGGCGCTAGCCTCATTTAGCGTGATAAATGCGTGATTGTGTCCGCCGCCTGGCGTTCTGGAGTCGGTAGCCGCCGATAGCTGCCGCTACCTGGCGCTAGTGAGACACTACCTGGCGCTATCCCTTGATAAATAAGGCCCATAGAAAGTTGACGTCAAAAGGAGACCATATGGTCCATCTAGTCTGCCCTTATGTAACTGTATGTTCTCTTTATCTTAGGATAGATGTGTGCTTATCCCAGGCATGTTTACATTCAGTGACTGTTGATTTTTCAACTACCTCTGCTGGAAGTTTGTTCCAAGCATCTACTACTCTTTCTGTAAAAAGTCTCTCCTGATTTAAGTTTAAGTCCTTCCACCATTTTTGTTGCCCGCCTTTGGACACGTTCTATTTGAATAATGTATTAGTTTGGGGTAACCTCTACACCCCCTGCCAAAAAGCCCAACAGAGACTCACTATTGCACTCAAACAATCAATTTATAAATCCATTTTATTGTAGCATATTGTTTAAAACCAATTTAAAAACAATTTTACCCTTTTTGGCAGGGGGTGTAGAGGTTACCCCAAACTAATACATTTGGTTTTTTGGGTATTAACCCACAGAGCAGTGCACCTATAGAAATATTCACTGGTGCTGCCCACATTTCTTATCCGTAGCCCAAACGGATGGTTATTATTACTATTTGAATAATGTCTTTTTGCAGGTAAGGTCTCCAGAACTGCACACAATATTCTAGCTGTGGCCTCACCAGGGTTCTATACAGCGGCATCGCAACCTCCCTCTTCCTACTGGTGATGCCTCGAGCTATGCAGCCGAGCATCCTGCATGCTTTTCCCACTGCCAAGCTATACCGTCCAATCATCTTGCTAACACAGCACTGCCCATACGGTACTCAGAGCAGGGATTCCTTCTACCCAAGTGCATGATTTTACATTTAGAGACATTAAACTCCAGTTTCCACAGTTTTGACCATCTATCCAGTAAAGCTAAATCGTTTTCCATGTTGCAGACACCTCCAGGAATATCCACCCTATTACTAACCTTTGTAACCATCAGCAAAGAGGCAAACTTTTTCTAGCAAGCCTTCTCCTATGTCACTTACAAATATATTAAAAAGAATGGGGCCCAGGACAGAGCCTTGTGGCACACCACTTGTAACTCGCCTTTGTTCAGATTGCACACCATTAACAACTCCCCGATAACGATCCTTCAGCCAACTAGAAATCCACTGAACTATCCAGGGATTGAGTCCTACCTTCAATAACTTATCTATGAGCTCTTTATGTGGTACAGTGTCAAAGGCTTTGCTAAAATCCAGATAGGCGATATCCACAGCACCACCTTCATCTAACACTTTAGTGACATTGTAAAAGAAATCAATAAGATTGGTCTGACATGATTGGCCCTCAGTAAAGCCGTGCTGTTTTGGGTCCAACAGGTCATTAATTTTTAGATGGGAAATTATGTATTAAGAGTGTTTCCATTAATTTGACCACTATAGATGTTAAATTAACTGGTCTGTAATTACTGGCTTCTTCTCTACTCCCCTTTTTGTGGATTGGTACGACATTGGCCATTCTCCAATCATCTGGAACCTCACCAGTTGAAAGGGAATGGTTAAGTAAATCAGTCAGAGGGGCTGCAATCACAAATCTAAGTTCCCTTGGAACTCTGGGGTGGATTCCATCTGGACCCATCGCCTTACTTACCTTTAGATGTGCCAGCTCGGATAGGACATCAGCCACCAGAAACTCCGGAGCTGTACCCTCCCAAATGGATGCTGTGCTATGGCCATGCCTGCTACTATCTGAAAATACCGAACAAAAGTAGCTATTCAGATGGTCAGCCACAGCCTTATCTCCGTCAATATAATTTTCCCTATTTCTAATTTTTGAGACTGCATTGCTTTTCTTCTTTTTGTCACCAATGTATTGGAAAAAGGTTTTATCTCCCCTCTTTATAGATTTGACCATTTCTTCCTCCTTTTGCCCTTTTGCAATCCTTATAATCAGTTTACTTCCCTCTGTTTAATTTTATACGCCTCTCTGTCAGCTACACTTCCACTTACTCTATACTTCTTATAGGCAGACTTCTTTTCTTTTATGATCATGCTGACTTCCCTAGTAAACCATAGTGGTTTCTTCTTCCTTTTATTCTTGCTAGTTTGTTTCACATATTGATC
Organism: Gastrophryne carolinensis; assembly: GCA_027917425.1. NCBI lineage: Eukaryota > Metazoa > Chordata > Amphibia > Anura > Microhylidae > Gastrophryne > Gastrophryne carolinensis. The sequence goes on from CM051238.1 coordinate 67,058,246, forward strand.
AGTTGCCTTTAAGATGACCATTTTCAATAATGACCACTGGGCACTCACTTCTGCTACTCTGTTCCACTCACCTAATTCCCTTTCTACATAGTCCGCCATTTCCTTGAAGTTTGTTTTCCTAGTCTAACACTTTGGCAATGTATGCATCCTGGCATTGTTCGTCCATGGCATAGGGAACTGTCTGGGAATTGCCCATATGGCCGTCCAATTTCTACTCCCTGTGGCATCCCAAACTAGGATGTCCCACTATGTGAAACCCCATTAAATTGCTGCACCAACTTACCTAACCTCATTCCAGTGACGCATGCACAGGTCATGGCCTCCCTATACCTATAACCAGACGCACATATCCGGGGCAGCCATTTGTGATTGGCTGGCCTGAACATACCTCCAGCTAGAGGTGAGCAGGGTTGAAATCAGTGGCCCATTCTGAACCATTCAGCTTGCTAGTTGCTGTGATGTCACATCATCTTGCATAACTGAATGGAGCTGAGAGCACTGATTCTGCAGCAGCTGGATCATGTAAGTTTACAGTGTTTACAGTCCCTGGCATGCGGGGGCCCCATGTATTTGTATGGTTTGCATGGTGGTTAGGCACACCACTGGTTGCTTAATCACCAGCTAGAAGGAAAGTGAAAGGCAATGGCACACTTTAAAATAGTTTACAAAGGAGGGTAAGCTTTTCTTAAAAGTAAAAAGTGTCATCGACTTTCATTGTCTTCCTAGCTTCCTAGCTCGTGATTCAGCAACAGTGAAATTCTCATGCTTTTTTCTAAAGTGAATTTTTTACTACTAGGGGATTTTTTTCAACTCTTACTGATTCAAGACCTTAGTCGGCATTAAAGAGTGATTCCACTTTTGATGGAATTTTTAGTTGTTTGCAACTCTTTGTTACAAAAGAAAACTGTTTTCATTAGCAACAACATGTTTATGTTCGCAATGAACAGAGGAAAAACAGAGACTTCCTGACTCAGGCTTCATAATCATTTTTTGGCTAAGGCAGAAGTGCCAAGTTTAACCCCTCCTGCATTAACCCATTTGGTGCCAGGTACTTGAGTCTCAGGTAGCTGCATATCCTTCCTTTGAGTGCTAGCTACGAGAGACTCAAGTAGCTGACATTTTCCCTAATAAACCAAAAAATAACTGTTCTGATTGGCTGGGTCTTCTTTTCACAAAGGAGACCTCCGTTCCCCCCCCCCCCCCCCCCAGGCCCAAAACCAGGCGCCTCTCCCGCCGCTTTTTATAGTGCTGGCCGCTAGCCCCTGATTTTGTCCTGCTGGTATCATCTGCTCCTCATCATTTCCGGCTCTGGGCAAACAGACAGATGTGGTAGTATTGGTGCAAGGTGGATGCACAGATCACCACTGCAGTCATTGGTGACACAGGGCGATGACACAGAGCGGTGTGAGACAGAGGATCGAGGTGTGTCTGTGTGTTTTTTATTTTACATGTAACTCTTTTTGAACGGATAAGGGATCCATGAGACCCCTTTATCAGTTCACAAGGCTTAGGGGGCTGGCAATTCACCTGCAGCAAGCAGGTGACTTGCCATTAACCCCCGGCCCCCTCGTTACCTGCCTCCCCAAAGCCCAGGGGGAGCAGAAGAGCCTGCGACTCACAAGAGATATGGTGGGCTTGTAGCCTTCAGGGTTCGGGGGCCACCAAGGCTGGACTCCGCAACCTGGTCTACAAGCCTCCATGACTGGGACCCGGGCTGGTTTTACTTGGAAGGGGAGACCCCACAAAATTTGTATTCATTTTTAAGGGTTTTTAAAAAAAAATGTTTGAATTTTATTTTATTATGTAAATGTGGCTTTGATTCTGCTTTGTTATTCTTTTTTAGAGAAACCCTGTGCAACCATAGGATTCATAGAGGGATTAATTCCAGAAAATTGCCTCTACATCAACAAGCCTGGTACTTGGGGTGTGTAGTTACAGAGGACTATGTACTATATATTATACTATATATTATAATTTGTGCAGGGAATTGCATATGTAAAGGTGCGCATAGCAGCTGTATTTTACCTGAAAGTTTCCTAAAGCATTGTTTCAGTTTGAGGGAGTCTCCTAGGCAGGATGTCTACCAATACATATGTGGTAGCGTTGTAACCAGGAGAAAATCACAATATGATTTTATTGAAAACCTAAAAATTTTTTATTACTAACGAACGCTACAAATTGTAAAAAATTGTAATAGTAACAGAAACACTATTATGCAGTTCATTCAATGCAAGGAAAGCCACTTTAGCAAAACAGAGCCACATGAATATAAGAAACTTGGAAACAGCATGCTGATAAGTTCCATCGGTATGGGGGCACAATCCTAACACAACTGGTTATTTTACGTTCCAGAATAGGAAAACAATAAGGCAGAACACTAAAAACCTGACAAAAAGAGAGTTTTCCTTTAAAGTCCAAAACCCACATTTTGAACTAGCATTCCCCCGAATAGCTCTCCCCATGAAGAGTACCTTTTGCCAAATTGAAGTGCTCCTGCTTCATTTTAATCCTAGATAATGGTGCATGTTTTAGCTGTAATGCTCCGCCTCCTCCATTAATCGCCCTTGTTGATGTTATTGCCATACCTATGCAATGACTGATCGCCTGCCATCGCGCATAGAGGGAAAGCAAAAGTCAGTGCTCCAGGAGGATTCAAAAAGTGAAAATATCCATTTCTAGTTTTACATCCTGAGAAGGGAATATCAGCAGGGGCTTTGGCCAAATGTATTTCACAAGTTCAATGGGTTTTGGTCTGCTTTAAAGTGGACCAAAACCCAGCGCGATTGACATAGGAATCTATTAGATTCCCGGACCGATCGATTCCCTCCCCCTGGGGCATCCAAAATCAGGATGCCCTGCTGTGTGAAACCCCCCAGTCACCCCATTCACTTACCTTCATTCCCAGTCCAATGGCGCATGCGCGAGCCGCTGCAGCTTCCCACGCTATCCCTCTAGCAGGGCACATGCCCGTGCCAGGCATTTGTGAATGGCCGGTGCGGGCACCCTCCCTGTTAGAGGGAAGCGGGGGATGCGGCTGCCAGGGTGCTCGGAGCCGCTGGCTTTAGATGAAAGCTTAGACTGCGTGACGACAGCCGCTCATAGGACCAGGAAGAGGTGAGTTGCGCTCGGTGATCTGTGGGGTTTCAGACCCCCATTCGGTGTGCCCCGGGAGAAAGGACTAAAACCCAGGATAGTCAAAATCCTGGGTTTTGGTCCACTTTATGAGTGAATGTATGCATGAAGTGTGTGTGTGTGTGTGTGTGTGTGTGTGTAGACACCTTTCTAAAATCTTGCACAGGGCTGAATTCATCCTAAAATCCCTCCCGCATGTAAGAAGCCCTGAAGACTAGAAATGATTGCAGACAATCATGTACCAGTATATAGTGCCACTCGCTAAACTACACATCTCTGTGCCTGTTCTCAACATCACCCCATTTCCTGCCAAGCTGTCAGTTATTGGGCTGCCATCATTTACCTTCCACTAACCCTATCTACTCTGTGCTATCATCCTTTCTTCTCCTGTAAGCCAGCTGTCACCTTTTCTGCTTCTTCTAATGTCATCCACATTACTTTGTTTCTCTACTGTAAGTTCTCATTGTCTGTCTCCTCCTGCAGAACTTTCAGCCTCAACGCTAAACTTCTCTCCACTCCCTTCTATAGCAGCTGCCATTCTTGATAGTCACATGAGGCTGTCACCCATCTGTCTTCCACCCCCTCTACCAGAAGTCATCCTCACCACCGGCTTCATCTATTTTCTTGCTGTGGTCTCATTTCTTGTTGTCTTTCCTGTTTCTCTTCTTCTCTCTGTCTGGAAAGCTCACTGCTCCACTCCTAGTATTTTACTCTGTGCTGGCTGTTGTTTATACTGTCTTGTCCTCTGAGTCAGGCTGTAATTATCCATTTCACTCCTATCTCTGTGATGTCTGTGATTATCAATGCTTCCATTCTTCCTGCAGGGTTGTATCAATTCTGAGTTTATTTCCTTTTGAGCCAGATGTAATCCCCTCTGCTCCATTGCTACCCACCAGCCTGTTACATTCTGTTACATAGTGTATGCTCATCTCACAATGTTGCATTATGCACAGGATAAGAAGACGGAAGATGTATTTATAACCAAGAAATGCTTGCTGACAGGCAACCAAATATTTTGTCCTGTAATATATATATATATATATATATATATATATATATATTGCCAAGAGGATAGGGTTTGCTATTGGCAATGACTAACTCTAGAAACAGTTCTAAGTGAAGTTCACTTTTCACAGTTTTCTTTTTTTTTTTACTATACTAAAGGATAAGGAATAGGCAGGACAGGGGTTGCCATTGCCAACTCTAGAAACATCTAGTTACATAGTTAATACGGTTGACAAAAGACATTATGTCCATCAAGTTCAACCAAGGGTGTTGGCGTAGGGGAAGTTATTTTTTTATTATATTTTATTTTTTTACTGATAACCGCTAATAGTAACTGTTAATGTTATTTTCTTCTAAATAAGCATCTAATCCTTTTTTGAAGCTGTCAGCGGATAATGCTGTAACAAGTGTGGTAAAGTGTGTGGGAAAGTCCTGAATGGTGTATATTTTTCCCCAGCTTTGCTCTATCAGGCACGATCCATGCCGGGTTTACAGGATCCCAGTATACATCCCCAGTCCTTTACAGTTTTTTTCCCTAATCCTAGGTCTCACACAGGTGATGAGGCTAATTGCAGGGAAGCCTAAATAAAAGAAGCCAATGAGGCTTTCAGTTTGCTGGTGAACAGCCTGGGATAAGGAGCCCAGGCTGTACTGCTCACAGAGACTGACAGAACTGAATGCAGTCGAAGGACTTTGTTTGTGTTCCCTGAACTTGGACTTGTGGATTTACAGCGTGGACTTGTATGCCCTGTAAGCGGACCTGTTACAACAAGGACTTGCAGTTTGCTGGACTATCCTACCCTGGACTTTACTAGAGCTGGTGAAGTAACCGCTTGATGTACTGCATTGTAAGCTGCAACTTCTCTGAAGTAAGAGATGATTTTTTTTTTGGCTGGTGAATATTTTATTTTCAATAAATTTGTTTTTGATTTGAAGAACTGTCGTCCGAGTCACTGCCGTTCGCCCCAGATCCTGACACAAGCTTCTCTGGGAGGCTATTTCTCAGATTTATAGTTCTTATGGTAAAGAATGATTGTCTTCAGATAGAATCTTACATGAAATAGTGTTTGCCCATATTTTTTGTATTGACCATTTATACATTTTTACAAGTTAATCATGTGTCCCCTCTGTGTCCCCTCTCAAGAATAAACAAATTTAATTCCCATAATTTTTTCTCATGACTAAGATCTTTCATTCCTCTGATTAGTTTGGTGGCTCTCCTCTGCACCCTTTCCATAGTCAGAGTGTCCTTTCTATAAACTGGTGCCCAGAACTGAATGGCATATTCCAGGTGAGGGTGCACCAGTGTCTTGTAACGAGACAAAATGACATCCCTATCCTGTGATTCCATGCCTCTTTTAATGCATGATAATATCTCCGTGGCCTTGGAAGCAGCTGCTTGACATTACATGCTGTTCTAAGTGAAGCTCACCTTTCCCAGTTTTTTACTATACTAAAGGATACAGAATAGATGACAACATAAATCTTTCCCATCGGGGGTTAAATGAAAACACAAACTGATTTTCAGTATAGCAAGTCCGATGCTTAGGAAGCAAGCAGCAGTTCACAGTCTGGTATCTTGAGACAGGCTTTGTCTCATCCCACAGCTTCCCCTAGTAGTTTCTGATTCGATCAGACCCATAATGATTAGCATTAGTTGTTAAAGTGTAGTGATTGTTATGTCTAGAGGTGTGTCCATCCCTCAGGTTCTTATATGTATTTTGAGTGTTGCTGGGGATATGATCTCTGCTTTGTATTAGTTCAACTTGTTGCTGCCACTTATATACCCGATTGTTCTTTAAATCCTCTATGTCTCTATGGAATTTCCTTTGTTTTTTAATTCTTTGTTCCTTTTCAAATTTACTTAGATTATTTTTAATGCTGATAACATGTTCCTGATATTCTTGTTGATCTTTGCATGGGGCAAGATTGGTTTGCAATTCTTCTATTTGAGTTGTAATTTCATCCAACTTATGTTTCTTTCTTTTAATGATCAATTTCATAAGATTGATACTGGCCTGATTGCAAAAATCCATTCTTCTAAATCATTTACCTTTCCTTCTAGGTCTCTTTCGGGGGTTACATGCCATCTTAAACTCCGCAGGATTATTCCTTTTTGTACATAGAGTTCAAGGGTGCTAATATGACATTTGACTGCCATTTCCTTGTGTAATAGATTATTTACTGATACAAATAAATAGTTGAAGCTGTCTGTTATTTCTCTCATGTCATTATCCTCCTCAAGCTCTAGAGGAGCTTCTCCTCTAAATTCTCCTCTAATCTGTGCAATGTCAGTTATACCTGCAGCCATATCTCAAGGGCCCAAACGTAGATGTGATATATATTTTGTGTTGTTGAGAGTGGCGCTGGATATGTTAGTAAAGCTGCAACCTGTTCAGTGGGCTGGACTGAATAATGGTAGATAAAAAGAAAAGAAGGGGTCAATGGTCAGACAGCAAAGGGTTAATGCTTTGCCGTTCTGGCCTTTGTCTCCTACAGGTGCGCTAATTGTTTGGATAGCATGGGTTTTAGTTTCTAATGGTTATAGAAATCTTTCCTTTGCTTTCCAGTATATTTATTATTCTCACCTACAATGTTCTTCTTATATTAATATGTAGCTTTCACACTCTTAATGTTGACATTCTAACAAATACGGGGTAAGGTAAATAAAGTTATAAAAACGTACCCACCCGGCCCGGGGGTACGTAACCTGCCCAGGGCCATATGGTGTTGTGCTGTGGCGTATCTGGAAAGATCTCTCGATTGCACTATAATGATGATGCTCTGAGCTTCCAGTAAAAATCTCCAAATGCTTTATTTATTAATTAAAAATTCAAACAAATGTAAGTTGTCCTTTCTTGGAACACAGGCCACGCCCACCCACTGCACAGACCCGAGTGTTTGTGTGGCAGAGTGTGCCAGGCCCAGAAGTGGCGGTACTGTCAAGAGTGGGGACTCTCCCTCCCAAAGCATACAACCCACCTAACCCATTGCCTATATATATAGCAATATGCATGGCCGGAGAAAACCCAGGAAAGTGAAAATCTCAGGTTTCGGTCCACTTTAAGTAATGTTACATATCCCGTGAAGGGATATCCAAATTATTTATTCAGTTTTGGAGTGGCTGAGGTTTGGGAAATTTTAACAGGAATAAAATATCTACCACACTGTAAAAATTATAAAACTCACCTGGAGTATTGACCGGTTTCAGTGTTTAGTTGGAAAGTCTGTTAGAGGCTTTCAAAACTCAAGGCTCTAACATCATTTGGGTAACCCCCATGGTCTCAATACGTTTGGTGCTGCTATTTTTATAGAATGATGCTATAAGTCCAAACATCTAGGTATGGGTCAGCCTCTTTCACTGCCTGTTGGGCCCTTATGGCGTCGCCAACTTTTAGAAATTACGCGCCATATTATTACTTTTTACACTTTTGGTGGTGCTTTTAATAAGCGCAGGTTGGCGTATGTTCATTGCAGTCACCCAATATCATTGCTGTGAACAAACGGGACAAACTTTAGAGTGCGTTTAGGCTGCGTTTTACTTGTTGTCCTGCTAAGGACACTGCTGCTAAGGTTAAAACAATAAGCTGTGAAAATTTAAAAAATTTAAAAAGAATATAATAAAATGACATTTGACAACCTCTAGGTCGGCGATACTCAACTGGCGGACCAAGGTCCGAATGCGGACCTCGGTGACAGATTTCTGGACCCCTTCCCTGACAGCCCTGCACTGTTGCTTCTGTGTTGCCAAGCTCAGAACCTGGCACCTAGCACTGCAATATGAAGCACTGCAGGGGTGGGAAGTGGCATTGCAAGGTACACATAAAGCAGCCATTTTTTCGTTTTGCCTGGGGAATCTATAGCCTCTCCCCCGGTGTGCTGAATTCTAACTAACCATCCACCCTGCCCGGACCTTGACCTCTCATCAGGTGTCTTTAAATGGACCTTTACGAGAAGTGGTTGAGTACCCCTGCTCTAGGTCCTCTGTATACATTATTAACAAGTCACCAATGCAAGTTTTGTAGAAATAAATGTGTTTAACATCATTTAAAGTGGACCAAAACCCAGGATTTTGACTATCCTGGGTTTTGGTCCCTGCCCCCGATTGGGGTGCCCCGCTGTGTGAAACCCCCCAGGTTGCCTGATCGAACTCACCTCTTCCCGCCCCTACGTGCATGCGCAGCCACTCGTCCAGTCAGCACGCTCGGATCCGCTCAAGCCCCTTTGTCCAGGACCTTGTCTAATACGAGCAGATACAAGTGCACTGGCGGCTGCATCCCCCACTACCCTCTAATAGGGAACGTGCCCGCACTACCCATTCACAAATGCCTGGTGCGGGCACGCGCCCTACTAAAGAGATAACAGGAATGCGGCTGCTGCTCACACATGCTCCATTGGACTGGGAATGAAGGTGAGTTTTTGGGCGTTTTGGTGGATTTCACACAGCGGCCCTGGGAAGGGTGAATCCAGCGGCCCTGGAATCTTATAGATTTCAGGGTCATTGGGGCGTGGGTTTTGGTTCTTTTTAAAAGCAAAAAACACTTCATTACAGTTCTGCCCATTGTGGTCTATGGGATCTATATCTACAGTGCCACTATAAACTGGCGCAGCTTTGAGGAGAGCGCTGTTCACCGCAAACTATATGGCACCAATGAATTAGACGTTGACTGGCAGACACATCAGCTCTTTTTGTTTTTAAGACCGCACGTGTTGTGTCTCTGAGGTGAAAATATTGGCGCTGTGTGATATTGGCAGGTGCTGATGCTTGATAAATGAGGCTCTTGGTCTTTCCATGGGAAGAAAGCAAGCAAAACAACTGTCAGGTAATAACTGGAGAGAACCTACTTTGACATGTACAGTTATATAACTGTAGAGAACCTACTTTGTGAATGTACAGTTATATACAGTTTAGTTGCCTCCAAATTAAATTAAGACTTCTCAGTAAATTTTCACATCCTGTTTTTTGGGCACAAGATGGGAATTATATTGGGTTACCCATTTCCATGTTTTCATCCTAAATGAATAACTCTGGAGTGATTTTAGCTAGACTCCAATTCAAGTCATAATAAAATACACCCATTTCTTCCTTTTTTTTGGTTCGGATATTGCGACAGGGAGACAGGGAGACTTTATACTCCATATTCAAACACATTTAAAATGAGCCTCTCCGAATGTGTAATAAAGTGTCATTTTGCTGACATCAGCAGTGAGGAGTCTAGATTTTCATTTCCATTTGGATTTATTTTCCAAATTTATTGAGGGGACCATGTATGACTCGCTCAGCAAAAGGGGCTTATCAGGAAATACAAAGTGTTGGTAAATGAAAGACATACTTCCTGACAGCCAATATGGAATGAGCAGAAAGCAGGCTAATTTAACCATTTGTCTGGACCTAAACCGGACCTTTGCCCTGAATAAGAGCCTATCTTATATGTTTCCTCCATCTGTACATATAGATTGCCCACATTCAAAATCATCCTACCTGCATTTACTGCATTTTCTGAGCCTTTAAACATCCAAGATGGCGGCCCGTGGACTCTCAGGGTGCCTGCAAACAGAAAGTGTCTTCTGACTGTGCTGCTCTGCATTCTGGGATTGCTGTCCTTGTCCTGACCCCAGCTCTGCTCTGTCTGTGCAAATCACAGCTCGGACCCTGTACTTTTGTTCCCTCTCCTCTCTTCAGTATGTGTGATGCTTCTGAGGCAAGATGGCGACACCAGAGTTGCAGCCCAGTGGGGGAAAAAATAATAAGTGACTAAAAATTTTAAATATATTAATTTTAGATGTTGGGAAACAGTTTTTTAAGGGTTTGGGTTTTTCATGAAATGATGCTGAAGGTCAGGTTTAAAGTGATTGGCAAGTCAAAAGGTAAAAATTAAATATCAGTAGCTTACCTTTTATTAAGTGGCTCCAGTCCTCTGCTTTTTCCTCTGTTTGTCTCCTTAGTGGGGAAAATCCCTTTTTCATTCAGCTTTTAGTCCCCACCCCGCTAACCTGGTCCATCAATCAAGCTTCAGGCGACCAAGAGCAAAAACACCCCCACTCCCTTCCCCAATGTCCTGATTGGCTGCAGCTCTGCAACCCCGCCCTCCTCTCACCCTCCTCACGGAGTGCTTACATCACATTGATGTTGCTATACCCACTATTTCTCTTAATTTTTTTCTATGACCCTCCAATGCTCTAATGCTTTTAAAGATAACTAATGAGCTATAGGGTCTGTTTGAAAATGGATTGTAGTTTACGACAGTGCAAAGTGTAGTCATAGATAATGGGACAACAATCGGGCTTGCCTTTAGTATAAGCTTTCATAGGGCTAATTTGCAATCTGACAATTGCTGGTCCTGACACTCTGGCATTCGGATCTATTGCTGGGAATGGATAGAAGACAGGTTGGAGAAACCATCAAAAAGGTATTGCCTGTGAGGTGAGGGATGCAGGGGATATTAGTAAAAAAAAATGATTTTGTTCCACTTTAAATGGTTAATATTGGTCTATATCAATGTGCATATGGAATACTTTTCTTCACGTAAGCATCTCATCTCCCCTTTAATTGCTACTAGGTAATATTTGAAAGGAACTGCAATGCTTTCAATAAAAATAACACTTCAGCTCAAAAGCACTTGGGTCTCGGACAGAAATTATTGCTGTAATAATGTTGCTTTAAAAATAAAAACTCAGAAGTATTACACTGGGCATTATTATTAGTGAGTCAGAGAACTCCTGACTAAGGGCAGGTGTAATTAACACTATCTGTCTCATTGTGTGCAGCACAACACCTCTGCTGTGTGCTTTTAGCATTAAAATGATAATGAAGTGTCCAGCTGAGAGAAATTAGCTTTGATTAAGAAAACCTTGCCTCAGCATGTTATCTAGTTTGAAGAGAAATGTTTACCGATGCTTTGTTCTGCCAAAAAAATAATCTCCTTGATTGTGAAAATGCAAAGTGGAACCTTTATAAAGTTCAGATGGTGCAGTGGAAAGCTTTACCGACTTTGAGGAACTAGAGAAGCTAGAAAATAGTCACTGATCTGTATTCCCCAGCCAACTTTTGGCCCTTCCTGGTCAACTGAAAGGCCATACTCTCAAACTATACATGCCCAGTTTTCTAATCACTTCTGGTACCTCAAAAAAGTGAGCGGGGGACTGTATAGGCTTCAGTACGAATCCTTGATTCTTTGCACACCTCCACCATGGGCTTCTAATCAATGCTGCCACCAAGACCGCTCATGGACTCCGATTGTCCTTGCTGCCCTGAGTGTCCTGCTATCACTGCTGCCTCAGATTTCCGATGGAGCTAACAGTCGCTACTGTTGACGGCTTCCAGTTACTGCTGTTGCTGGTCTCAAGGTACCACCCAGGCATTTAATCTTCTGATAACCTGATGAGCTGACCTTTGACGTCAACAAAACATGAATGATACTGGAAACCATGCCTACTGAAATGCCTAATTTATGAGCTATACCATTGACTTTGAGCCAACAACCACATTTCCTCTGGAGATGCTTCACCACCCCATTGAAGCTGCTTGGCCCAAAACTATACTTGGCAGTAGGAAGATGCCTCATCACCATATACAGCAATCATCCTTTCTTGGATTATTTTAGGCTTATTTTCTTCTATTGAAAGGAATTTAAAGGAGCACTATCGCAAAATTGTGTAATATTAAAAATCCATATAAACGCGTCGGCTAATGAGAGTAGGAGTCACTTATACACCCGAACTGAATCAAAATTCTCCCAAGCTTGTGGTTTTCTTTTCCTCGTAGGAATACAATCCAGAGGTGACAGATTTAGTGTATCAGGGGTGACAGAACCTGTTACCCCTGATTTCTTCTTGCTTCCATTAAAATAAAAAAAAAAACAAGCCTGCCTGGATATTTCTTGATGCAGTGTATATGTGACCTCTCCTCCCAACATCCATCATACCATCATATTTATATGGATTTTTATCATTGGGCCAATATTTCACGATAGTGCTTCTACAAAGCCATTGTAGACCCATACTGCAGTGCACTTGCCATACTGTCACTTCCACTGCTTTCATCAGACTGAACTGATACTGTGTGTGTTTTGTATGTCCAGACATGTTTGAACCAGCACGGAAAAGCTCAGCTCTTTAACTGTGACATACTATATTGGGGTAAAACTTGTTGAACACCCTTTGTACGTACATTAGAAAACAACAGTACACATATTAGGGTAAAGGGAGGGAATGGGAAAGAAACTTCTTGCTTGGAAGCAACCTGCCAGACAGCGGTTCCAGGGGCCACTTAGAGTAGTCATAGTGTCAGGAAAATTAAAGAATATGTCCAAGTAACAAAGAATAAAACACTGAAGGTCAAGTGTGAAAGAGATGGGAGGCATCTCATTAGGGTTGAATCATGGTTGTGCACTGGTGACTTTGCGCACGCTATTTGGAGCGCCAAATTGCGATCGGGCTTCTGCATGATTCATGGTCGTCACAATGGGATGCACATTTGTTTTTGTGACAATTTGTGGCTGAAATGTTCCGCTAATGCCATTTTGGTGCACCAAACTGTCTCTGGGCAGAAAAGTGTGCACAAATGTGGCAATTTGAAGAGTGAATTTCCTCCATCAAATAGGTGCTGGAAACTGCCGATTCCAATGATTAACAGCCTTATTTTATTCTGAAAACACATGCCGGCAGCGACTGGCATGTTTTTAAACAATGGAAGTCTTAGCCACAAGTTCTTTTTAGGGATTGAACCCTTTTTTGTTTTTGTATTGTTGTTGTATCAAAAAAATGATGAAAGTTGTCAAAAAAACAACAACAAAAATGTGGATTTCAGGCCCCAAAGTATAACAAAAACACAAACAATAAAAAAGATTTTAAAACTCTTCCCCTTCAGACCTCAAGCTACAGCAGCATTGCCTGACATAAGGCACATGTAGCAGTATTAGCACAAGACATTTCAAATACTGAGTGCAATATGTTTTTATTTGCAGTAATAGCTGATATTCTCGAGATTCACTCTTCATCTGGACAGAGAAAATATGATATCAGGGCGCCCGTGACCTGAAGAAGCCAGAGTGGATTTCTCGAGAGCCTGTCTTGATGAATGACCCATTACTGCAAACAAATGCAATATCAGGAAAAGTACTTATCTCTTCTAACTATTCACTTACAAATACAGACATACAGTAAATGATAGAAAACTATCTACTATATGGCCAAAAATATGTGGACATAGAACTACATCCAAAACTGCATATATACATCTCCTTAATATATTCATTCATATGAAATTGGCTCCACGTTGCTCCTGTGATGTCCTCTGAAAATGCTTTCCTTTCCTGCATTTCAACTTATTTTAATAATGTGAAAAGGTGTTAAGATTTTAGATTTTGGAAATTGGATCTTGAGCCCACGAGTAAAACTTACTAGTTACATGAAAATATTACCCCTTCATGTTTAGGGTTCAAGTCAAACTAACCCTTCAACATTTTACTGAGAGTGTATAGGTTGTGACTCCTGTCTACAGTATTTAACAGTGTAATCAGAACGTTTACACATTGCACCATGCAATCAGTGTAGTATCAACTGTGTGCTGGCAATAGTATAGGTGTTTAAAGCAGAAGTACAGCCTCTGATGCCCTCTATCACAAAAGTCAAGCTTCCCTAACCAGGGGTGGCCGTCTGCCCCTATTGGCCGGGGGCAGACTTTCCTCCCTGGCTTGCAACAGTAAGGTAAGCATTACCCGAAACGATGCCCCCCAGTCCAGGAGAGTCTTAACCTCTAGTTTAACAGACACAGTTCTGGGTCTGTTAGCACAGTATGAACAAGGGTGGGGAACTATTTAGACATGACCCCCAAAGGGGCACCTGGGTTTATGGGCCCAACAGGGGATTCCTTTGTTGGTCATTCTGAGTTTGGGTCTAGCCTCTGCTAAGATCATTGATGTCCTTTTACACCACAGCTAGCAAACAATGTTTATGGAGCTTGGAATCATGGAAAAGAGATGCAAAAATGATGTCTGTTTGGAAACATTGATCTTTTAATGGTTGGTGTTACAGTGGGGACTCCATCTGTGTTGTACCGGACACAGGGAGGCAACCCGATTGCAGATGCCCTCCCAGTGCAGAACGGGAGAAATCGTACATTTCACCTCGGTCCCATGGAGAAATCCAGCACTCTGATTGGCCAGATTTCTCCAGGGGACAAAGAAGAAAGGTAAGATTTCTCCCTTTCTGCGCCGTTAATGCACAGGGTACATCCACAGTTGGGATAACTCCGTGAGCCAGATACAACACCTATTTTGTGAAAAATGGGTGTTGTTCCGGTTTAATCAGAGAACAACATTATGGCAGCTCTTGCTTTCACCTGAAACACCTGATCACGTATTAATCAGCTCCTGCATATCAGAGACACCCGTTACTCAGCAGCAACATGAGCCATAGGGGTCACTAATATGATATAATATAAGATATTGAATAAAGAATATTACATTACAAATAATACGTCCATTCTGATGCTGTAGCTCTTTTTTCATTTATACAGCCCTCACATGGGGTCATTTTTCAGGAACCAGTATTGGCAGATTAGCCCCAAAGGGTTGCCTTATGTAATGCTTAAATGGGAGAGGATGTGAAAAGCAATTGTATGACCCAAAACAACCCAAACAGACCAAATTCAGTATAAGTACATAATAAAGATTTGTACATGGGCAAAAAGGAATACATTTCTCAGAATAGGAAACTGTAGGCTCAGTGACAATCTTTCTGGGGACCTCTCAATGTAGGAGCATAATACAGTATGTACATACATGCTTCTATTTTATCTTTTATTCCACACAGTTGGGCAGGCTGCACATAGAGCAAAAGGGTGTCAATGAATGGGAAAACTTACCTAAGGGGGTGTATATACAATAGTCAGCGCATTAGGAGCAGGTGCCTGTGGCAGAATGCGGACCACCTTCTTATTCCCTGGCTACCTGCACGTCATTAATGTGGTGGGGGGGGGGGGGGCACTGTGACTTATGCTGTGGGGGGCACTATTATCTTTGTTGTGGGACCCTTGGGAACCTAAGTATGCCCCTGCTCCCAATCTCTCCCCTAGGCTCTGGGGGGCATACCCTCCACTGTCAGAGTATACTAAAGCTTCAGTAATCACTTTAAAGGTGGTCATATCCACCCCTGCCCATGATTTGTCCTTTCAATGCTATATTCTCAGCTGATGAACACATACATATGTACTGGCTGGGAACCACACTGAGCGAATGAGCTCAGCAGCTCATGGCCTGGCTGGGGCCATTTGGATCCTGGGTTGTCCCCAGTCCACACCTGAATGTAAGTATGCCATTAGCATGCACTTGCCTATTATACCCATTTTCTTCCTTATTATTTATTTAAGGTGGCAGAGGAGCACGGGGAAAGAAAAGCTCAATGTGAATATTTAGCTCAATATTTTTCCTGTCTAGGTATAGTGACAATTAGTGTTGGGTGCACCCAAACCAAGTTTGGGTACTTATAAAACTTTGCGAGTTCGGGTTCCCAAACCCAAACACGGACTTCTGGCCTTAGGGACATCTGGCGTTCAGCCTGAACCCGGACAAGCTTGTCAAGGGCTGCTGAGCACCCTCAGCAGCTTTACCTATGCAGAATATGCAGCAGGAAGCGGTAACTTAGCGGAGCACCGCAATCTGGCCACTGGCAGCTGGCACTAGAAGTGCTGTGAGCTGTTGCCTGTGTCCTCACTCATGGGAGTGGTGGCCATCTTTCTGTACCCCCGGTTGTAGCCTATTTGACAGGAAAAGAATGCCAACCGCCAACCTCAGACCAGGTTGCTGGCTCAGGTAAGTGGACAGCCATTTCCTGTTACACACTCTGCATTTGTTTAGTGCGACGTCCACACCACATTTTTTCTGCCTGTCCTTTTTCTGTCTCTGGGAGCCCCTTGACAGGTCCGCCCCCAGGTGGGTGAGGTGTCAAGGGGAGGCAGAGGGGCCCCCCAGAGTTCGAATTGCCCTCCAAAGTTTGGGCCCGGGTTCATATTTGGGTCAAGTTCGGGTACTTAAACAGAATTGTTGTTCAAAGTTCAGCCAAACTTGCTGAACACGAACCTCTAGGGGTTCGCCCACCATTAGTAACAATCACTTCTCACTGCAGGTGCAGATGAACAAGAGCGGTGGGTAATAGGGAATCCAGCAGCACTTCCTACTGTCATATTGCCATGAATGTGCCTCTGATCTGTCCTTTCTCTCTTACCATTTGGGGTGGGGAAGCAAGAAGTGCAGGAATCAAGAAAAAGAAAATTGTACCAACCCTTGAAACTCAGAATCAACATAAACATACCTCTGACCTTATTACCTATTTGCTCCTTACTGCCACATAGTTACCTGTCCTCTACTCCTGTGTGGCTCTCCAAGTGACTATCAGGCTGATTCATCACTAACACCAGGTAGCGACAGATGAGCGTCTGTAGCAGGCATTTTCAGAGCGCCCGCTAGTAGTCGCAGTGCTCGGCCGTGAGTCGCTAGTTTATAGCGACTCAGTCGATGTGCAATAATGTTGAATACATTGTGAGGAGTCGCTATTTGACCAGTACAGCGCTGTATGGGAGCGCATGGTAGCGACTGCTCATAGCGACCGACTCCCAACATATTCAAGAAAAAAAAAGCCTCACACAACTCTGGCGCAGAAAAATGCTTATCTGAAGCCCAGAGAGCAGGAGGCGGTGTGTTTAAAGTCTGTTTTTCAGCATCTATCAACTAGTAACAAAGCAAAAACATATGGAATTACATTGTAGCAACATTGTAACATGAACACTTTAATGGCAGACCTGAAATGTAATGTCATTTCTGAAGAAATATATAAAAAATGAAAAAATTGTCAAATACTGCTTTTTCAATGCCAGAAGAGGTCACAGAATTTTGATTGTAATTTTTTGAAGAAAAAAAAAAAAACAACAAATACCCCATTTAAAGAGAAGAAAAGGTTCGTCCATTGAAATGTATGGGAGCGACAGGTAGCGAGAGGTCATACCTGGCGCTGTGCAAGGCTGAACGCCGGCACTGTTTGCTGAGGCTGTGAAAATGATGAATCAGACGCTACATGACGCTATCCCAGTCGCTAAACAGATTCTGCTTGACAAATGTGTAATTGCGTGCCGTGTCCGACGTTCACCAGTCGCTACCTGTCGCTACCTCTCATTAACCAGCCACTACCTGACGCTATCCCTTCTTAAATAAGGGCCTATATCTTGCCCTGTTTCCCACCACTAGCCACATCTAACAACATCCAACTTCCTGGAAAATGTGCCACTAGCCACATCTGTAGCAAAAAATGCCTGTATCAAAAGTATTCCTTTCAGGAGTAAAGTGGGTACACAGCTGCAGTGGTGCAACATAATTTATAATAGTGCAAACACCAGCACTCAAAGAAATAACATTGAAGTCTTGTTGCTGACAACTGGACATGTCTGACAAAGTGTTAGTTGTCTTAGCATGTTGCTGACCTCTAGCCACACCTGACCACATCTATAGTTCTTGCCCTATTGATGACCACTGGCCACATGTGACTACACCAGCACCTGTCACCTTGCTTGGTTACATCTGGAACTGCTAATAAGAACCAGTTACCACCCGTAGGTCTGTCTAGCACCTGACTGCCGCTGTTGCACCCAGTACAGTAAGGAACCAGTGGCACTAAGCATTAAACATGATAGGGGGGTGTTTACGTAGGCTGCCGGGGAACATTACACATTCTTCTTGGGTAAGAGCTACAGAATTTTATGTGGAGTAAAAAAGAACAACTTGGCTAACTCATTTTGCATTCTTCCAGAAATTACGTGTAGACTTCCTTGGTGCCAGACCATGACTCTGACCCCTGGGCACAACATCAGCATGTACATGACTCATATTCCCATTTTCTCTATTAGAAGACATATTGTAACAGACTAAACAGATCAGAAAAATGGGCAATGAGAAGAAAAGACACAAATATCTCTTGACATGTTAAAGTAACTAGATGACAGATAATAGGTAAGTATTTAAAATCTCTCAGCCCCATTCCCTGTTTAAAGATGCTTTATGATATATTTCAAGTTTTGGCACAGAAAAATCCTTTCAGTTTGGAAAGCAGATCTCCTGTACACAGGCTGCCCTTTCTTTCAACCAAACCACCTAGAAATCCTTGAAGAAGATTAAAGCGGCTTAATTGGCAGCACATTATAAAGGCGGGAGCACAAGATGCCCCCGTCATTTTGCTGTACATACAATTTACAAAGTACCGTGACAGTCCTACAGTCACACCAGACACCTTCCCCCTACCGCTGGTGATGAGATTTTATATTATATAAATATTCAAATCCTGCTACTGTATAGATCAAAAGGGAAAGTGACAGGAGAGTCTATCATTTTTTTTTAATAATTAACTTACTTTAAAGGCAAAACTTTTCCTTTGATATACAAGTGCATGCATAAAAAAATGTATGATTTTCTCAAATGTCAAATGTTAAGCCTTCATCGGATCACAATCAAAGCTTATATAAACAGTATGTAATTTGTATTAGAAAATCATGATAAATGTTTTTTTTTTGTCACAGTTGTTCGAACATTCAGTATAATAAGGTAAAATGCACTTTGGTATTGAAAAATGAGCCTCTTATTAAATTAAATAACCCCATTCCCCACTCCAGTGTAACAAGCAGTGTCTCCATTAGGCATCCACGGGTCTGTTCCCCTCTCACATAATTCACATTACTAAAGATTTGCATGGAAATCCAGCAATCTGAGCTGGACCAGATGTTTCCAGCCTATCCCACCCATGCTGGTCCAGCTCTACCCCACAGCCAAGGCACCCAAGTCCATGTTTTACCCCTGCAATGTTATATATAGGCTTAGCCTCATGTCTATGGGGGGCCACACCCAACCCCACTACATTTTCTGTCCCATTTATATTAAAGCTTAAGCAATATTGCTGCAAGAGTGGTCATACCCCCCAGGCCACAATCTTTTTCTTAGCTTCAACTATGGAGCTTTCTTGTTGACCATCCAGGAAGCACATTGGGGGTCGGACTGGTAAAATCTCCAGAAATACTAATTTCTTTGTCACTCCCTTATAACAGTCTGGTATCAGTCTTGGGTGGGCTCTCCCAGGGCCGGCGTCACCACCTGGCAAGGCGGGGAAGCTGCTGGGGGCCCCCTGCCTCCAGGGGAGCCCACTGATAGGGCCAGCCTGGGGTGTGCAATGGCACTTGGCAGAGTGGGAGTGGCGGTGCAACTTCTTTTCCCCGCCGGGCAGGGACAACAGTATGCAGCAATAAGGTTCCGCTGCTGCCTGTGCTGTCCCTACCTGGGAAAGAGGAAGAGGCCCCCACACCACGTGACAGGCGCGCCAGCGGACTGCAGGTGATCAAACAGCATGCAGCAGGCGGCAACAAAAAGACTGGGAGTGCGTGCCAGGAGGGAAAGCACTGTAGAGGTACGTTTTTTTTTTTTTTTTAAAGAAGGTTTCTTTTTCTTTTCATTTGATCCTTAGAGGGCATCCAGATTTGGGATGTCCCTCAGTGATGTGACAAAGGGGCCCCACAAAGGGGCCCACTGAGACCATGCCCTGGGTTCTCCCTATACATTATTTCTCCTTTGATGGTGCTACTTGAGGAACATTGCTCAGTTAGTGGAGGGGGCTGCATTTGGGGAATTTCGCTGATTTGTAATGTGCCTGAGCACTTGGTCCTGGGTTGATCTTGTTCTTATTATTTTTGTTCACTATAGCATTAAATTACTTAGCTGATTATTTGACCATGTGTTCTGCTGCTGACCTGATTGCCTGCCATCTTGATTCACCATAGCCTGACCTACTGACCATGGGCTTGCTTGACCCCTTGAATCTTTCACTTAGCTAACAGATAACCATTTTAGATGTTTAGTGTTAGTTTTTCCAGGTTACCTACTCAAACAAGGGTGGTAGGGCCTTTTAGTGAGCTGCTGGCCAGTTTTCAGTCCCTGTGGCTTCAGGCTCTATCAATTGTAGGCTTTTGTGTGCTGGGATGGGGCAACTAGGCAAGGTTCGATTATATGTCAAACATGAAGATACAGACTGAAAGTTGGAGCCCATTTGCCATTAGTTTTTAGAGACAACTGTTGCATCCCCATTTAAGGATGCTACTCTATGCAAAGAATAATAGCAAGGCCACAAATCAGCCACTAGGTTTGTGCTCTTGTGCTCCACATGGTATTTAAAAGGTGTTTACTAGGTAGGCCAAAACACAATACAACCAGAACTCAGAAACATTAGTATTTTTTACACATGCTTTTAGGGAGTAAATGCTTTCTCTTAAGATTTTTGCTGATTTTTTTGCATAATTTTGCTAAATATGATGCTGAACTGAGATTAAGTGTTTACTCCCCAAAAAAGTGAGTAAATAATACAGTGTTAAATCAGCCCTAATGTGTGTAGGCCTACCTGCTGGTCACCTGTGTTGAAGCAAACGTGCTGCCAATGGCAACCACCACTGATGAAGCGTGGAAGTACCACCACCCCCCTGTTTGGCCTTCCAAATTGTATTGAGCTGCTGATAGCTTGATAAGTCTTCCCCCCCTGTTTCCTCCTCTTTTCTTTTTTTTACTTTTCTATTTCTGATGTTGTTCCACATTAGCTCTTGTACTGTATGTTACTCAATTCCGCAATGGCAACCCAAACAGCATTTACATCTCAATTAAAATCCCACGCTCCCAATGGACTGACATTTGCAAGTCATTTGCAAACACCTAAATTATTTAGTCGTACTACAATAGACCAGACGCTCCAGGGTTGGATTTTACAGCCATTTGGAATAGCCAACACTGCAACAGGAAGAATTTTTTTATCTCTTAGATACAGAGTGGCTTGAAAAAGTATTCTTACCCTTTGAACTTTTCCACAATTTTAAATGTTACAGAGATTTTATGTGACAGAGTGACACTATGAGCCCAATTTAATAATAGCGCCACTTAGCACCACCTGAGCGTCTTCTGGCACCACAGCCGCAACTGCAGCCACAGGCAGCAGGAGCTCTGGTGTTTGGGGCTGAAAGCGATGCCCGCAAATGCTGTTTTTTTTTTTTTGTTCTATGGAGACAGCGACAGGTAGTGCGGGGAGGGGCAGCGCCTGAAAACAATTTTATTTAACAAAAATAAATCACAGCGCCCACACAGGAGACTCAGACATACAGTGCAATGAAAGAAAAGGCATTTTAAAAGGATGGCATCACAGTGACAATGCGCAAACACAAATGCTAGTTAGCAGTGCATAAACTAAGTGCAAAAAGTGATTTAAAAAAATATTCCAAACAGGCCAGGTATCCCGTGTCACCTGCATGAGCACAAACAATAAAAAAATGCTAACGAGAAGTGACCAAAAATGACACAAGTAGAAAGCGAAGCCTGTGGGAGAATAACACTGAGTGCCCCGTGTGCGCATGATGTGATGTGGCATTGTAAAGTAAAGTGTGTAAAGAAATAATGCTTTTCCAAATTAAAAATAAATAAATAAATAAATAAAAAATCTGTGGTGGGCATATGTACTCAACTTCCTGTATTTTGATTCCCTTAAATAAAATCCAGTGTTACCAAATGCTTTCAGAAGTCACCTAATTAGTAAGTAGATTCCACATGTATGTTATTTATTCTTTCTATAACTAAAGCTACTACATTTAAGTTTATAGCTGTTATGTTAAAAAATTGTAGAACTGTTTAAGAGGTAATGAATACGTTATGAATACTTTTTCAAGACGCTGTTCACTGTACATTCCTTTTTCTTTGTTGAAGGAGAGAAACTTGTTCTTGCATGTTTCTGAGCTAATGAACGTATCCTCCTTTTCATGCAAATTGCTCATTCACATTTAAATGCTCTCCATTTTAGTCAACTAACATACAGCGAGGGAAGCTTTAAAACATTTTAATTTCTTTGGAAAAATATTAAGCCAAAAAAAAAAACATTGCAAGCAAATTAATGTCTGTGCATCAAAAGATTTGGGGACTCACCTGTACTAATCCACACGCGGCAGGGTCAGGGCAACCTGTAAAATCTGTTGCACCCATTGCTGGTCCCTTAGTCCTCCTTTTATTTACCTTTAGGGAGGATTTAGGTTAAATTGTTTATTTCAAACATATCTTTTCTGGCAGCACATGGGCGTCCTAAATTAGACTGCGTACACCTATTCCTGTTTAATGTTTCATTTAACTTTCCAAACCTGAAGGGTCATCAGCAGTTTTTGGATTTTTACAAAATCAGCAAAAGACTTAGGCCCTTATTTAAGAAGGGATAGCGTCAGGTAGTGGCTGGTTAATGACAGGTAGCAACAGGTAGCGACTGGTGAACGCCGGACACGGCACGCAATTATACATTTATCAAGCAGAATCTGTTTAGCGACTGGAATAGCGCCATGTAGCGTCTAATTCATCATTTTCACAGCATCAGCGAACAGCGCCAGTGTTCAGCCTTGCACAGCGCCAGGTATGACCTCTCGCTATCTGTCGCTCTCCCATACATTCTTCTCTTTAAACGGGGTTTTTTTTTTTCAAAAAAATCACAAATAATTCTTTGACCTCTTCTGGCATTGAAATAGCAGTTTTTTCATAATTTTTTAATTTTTTATATATTTCCTAAGAAATTACATTACAGGTCTGCCATTAAAGTGTTCATGTTACAATGTTGTTACAATGTAATTCCATATGTTTTCGCTTTGTTACTAGTGGATAGATGCTGGAAAACACACTTTATACACACCGCCTCCTGCGCTCTGGGCTTCAAACAAGTATTTTTCAGCGCCAGAGATTTGTGAGGCTGTTTTTTTGCTGAATATGGTGTGAGTCGGTCGCTATGAGCAGTCGCTAACATGCGCTCCCATACAGCGCTGTACTGGTCATATAGCGACTCCTCACAATGTATTCAACATTACTGAACAGCGACTGAGTCGCTATAAAGTAGCGACCCACGGCCAAGCACTGCGACTACTAGCGGGCGCTCTGAAAATGCCTGCTACAGACGCTCATCTGTCGCTACCTGCCGCTAATGATGAATCAGCCTCTTAATCTCTGGCCAGTGTCCACTGGTCTATGTGTATAAAAGCTATGCATTTCCTGTTCATGGTATGTAACCTCATGGCTGACGAAGAGGACCATAAGATGGACTTTCGCTCCATACGATGCACTTTCCCACCCAAAAGCTGCCATTCACTTTCATTATCTACCTTGAAGCTGATTCTACACCAGGTGAAAAGTTACACCCGGCTGTTGAATCAGCCCCAAGGTAAATAATGAATGTGAATCACAGTTTTTTCTCCCTAAAAAAGGAGTTAGTTTTTTCACCTGGCTATGAATCGGTATATATATATATATATATATCTCCATAAGATGCACTTGCCCTTGCATCTTATTAATCGAATGCCTGATATAGAGGACTAAGGATCCTCTAAAGCTCACTTCAACATATATTCAGTTAGCCTACAAGGTATCGCCCTATTTACTATTCTCAATGGCTAACATGGTACAACCCATTCCTGCTTGCAAGGGCTACAGAAGAAGAGCAAAAGCACCACTCTTTACCATGTAGGACATTTTCAGCCCATTTTCTCTCCTTTATATACTGTCTAAAAGGTCAAGTGAAGTCTTTTCGTGCGAGTGAAAGTTGCAGAAAAATTTCGCTTGCAAGGTAAACTGGTGAGAAATTCTTGCTTCTGCACATTTTTTCTGCAATAAGCCTAATAAATCACACGTCGGACATTTTACCTACATTTGGAAAATCAAGCTTAATGTGTAGGCTATAGTTAAGGCCATAAGTACAAATGAGCTTTAGATTCAGCAGCTGCAAAAATATCATCAGGCTCCACCATCTTTGATTTGGAAAGTTGGGAAGACATCTGTTTGAATGCCTGGATCTGGGTTCCATTCAGAGCCAGGTGAGAAAACTCACTACATTTTTAGGAGAGAAAACTACCATTAATTTTCTTTGTTTACCTTGGGGCTGATTTAACACCAGGTGAAAAATTACATCCGGTTGTTGAATCAGCCCCAAGGTAGACAATGAAAGTGAAGGGCAGTTTCAACATATCAGGTACAGATGCAAAAATGACCCAAAGACAATCTGGCTAAAAATTACTGTAGGGATCACTGCTGAAAGCTGGAGAACTAAACACGTGTTCGCCATCATTCACCCAACTACACTGACCTAGAAGTAAATAGTCAGCTGAAAATCACACAATTTGTCTGGTTAATTTTGCAAAACTCGCATAAACTCAGCTTGGTTCATAAATCACCCACATAATATTGTGATATCTGCATATGTGTATTCATATATATTTGTATATAGTATACTTCTTTTGAGTCTCATTTTCATGTTTGTGTGAATCATTCAACCTTATTGAATCTACACACACCAGTAGCATAAAAGCACAAGATCAAGAGAATGACTAAGATAGCACACACTTCAGACACCCAAGTGCGACATTTGGCATTACAAGAGGATGAGTGGTTTGCACTCCATATGTTAAAATATCCGTTTATTATTTATCCATCTGTCTGCTGTTCTGGTGGTCCATTGGCCCACAGAGTGAGGCTTTTTGGTGGGTAAACTTACCGATTGGGATGCGGAGATGTACTGTGTCCCCGCTGCCCGAATTGTCGGGGTCTGGTGAGGCTCTATGCATCTCCTGAGTTTGCGTTCCTGCTCGGCAGTTTGTCTGGCAAAACTGCTGATTGGTGAGATCAGTCGTCCCCTGATTGGGTGGTGCAGCCTTGCATGATGTAACTGCCCTTCCTGGTGGCTTCTGGGATCTGACAGCATGCGGGGACATGACCAGCACATGTGTAAGTGTGTTTTTCGATTTATAAGGTGTTTATTGGGGGGGATTTCCCTATCTTTGACTAAGTACCAGGTATAGTCTGAAATGCGTCAAAGGACCCCCCCAACACCTTGTACTGCCAGGTCCACGGTTTCACTGGTTTTAGAGGTTTGCCTGCTATTTATGGATTTATGGAGATGCTTTTAATATAAATAATAAATGGATGTTGTAACTTGAAGTGTGGACCACGCATACTCTTTCTTTCTTGTGATCGACATTAGGCATTCGTTTGTGTAAAGATTCGAGTCTTCTGAATGGGTATGCACTAAAAACCTGGACTTGGTGGGATGTGCTATCGATGGGAGTAAGATGAGCATATCTGTGATGGGTGGCTGCACATTTCTTTCGGCTTTCCTTGAGATGAAATAAAAAATAAAGTAATGTAATTAGGCAACATGTCAAGACTGTTCTTGAATGATGGAACATATGTGGTAACATGGCCTGAATGCTAGATCTACCCACCATCTGGGGCTGGCCAGACTTACTGCTGCTTAGCTGACATCTATCTATGAAGTGAATAATCATTTGACACTTGACTTGGTGCACTGTGTTGATGTGTGAGAATCCCATGATGCTTTGAGTTGAAACTAGCGAGCATATTTGCTGGACTGAAATAGAAGTGTGAGTGTAACATTAGTCTCTTTTGGACTAGAACAATTATGGATTTTTAAAGCTGCATCACTTTAGTCATTATTCGAGTTTACATTTTATATAGTATTGGTTTGTAGGACGCTGGATGCTGGGAAATAAGCGCACTGTTGGCACCAGATATCTGCAGCCTCGATTGTCTCTTTAATAGTAGAGAAGAAAAAATAACCAAGGGGATGTTAAGGTTTAGTTGTGGCTCTGGACATAATTGGAGTGAAAATAAAATAATAGGCTAATCAACTTTGAGGCAAAGACACTCCCCTACCAACAGCTCTAATGCTAGCAGCAGACATTCTGGTGCCCCACTAGTTTGAGTGAGTAAGGAATAGTGCTAATGCAATTTTGAGTGATGGTGTTTACCAACTTCCCCTTAGGTCACAGGAAACAGAACAGTCAAATGTGCAAATGAAGCTGAAAATGACCATAACAAGATATGAAGTTCATCTACCAGAGACAACACTTTGGACTATTTTATACCTATTTTTTACAGTATGTTGATCGAAGAACAGGTCTTGAATAAAGGTGAGTGTTGAGTGATTCCAAACTGCAAAGTACCAAACTTTGTGAGTTCGTGTTGGAGTACGGCGTATGGCCAAAACCAGAAAAGCTGGTGAATGGGTTGCTGAGCAGTCCATCATATGTAATTTTGGGCCATTTGTGGGTCCCAAAGTTCAGGTCCTGACTGATTTCAATGGGGACTGTGTTCGGATTCAGGTCAAGTTTGCGTACCCGAACTGAACATCTGTTCAAAGTTCGACCAAACTTGCTGAACCAGAATTTATAGGGGTTCGCCCAACAGTAAATCCCACCAATTGAGTCACTGAGGTCATAAAAGCACATTAAAGTTGTTCTTATCCACCCCCAACGTTTCAGTGCGTAAATTTATAGTGGACATTAACGAATCATAATTTGGTTTCATTTAGATATAAAATTCAGAGCAAAATAAAAACAAATTTAAGTGCTCTGCTCCGTAAATTCTGCCTTTTTCCTATCGTCAGAAAAACATTATATGCTTTGTTAAAGTGAAATCTTTACAGCAGATTAAAATTTCCTGTCAAGCTGTGCCTGTCAAGAATGATAAGGCTGCAAAACTGCTGTTTTGCACATGTGATATAAATAATGCTTTTATGTAACTATCAATGGACCGAAAGCCGGCTGGATGTATAAGCATTAGTCATCATTAATTGAGTTGTTCTTACACATCAAGCCCAGAGTCATACAGGGAATACATACATTTTAGAACCAACCTAAAATAAAATGTATAAATACAACATGTGCACTACATAAATATGATTAATGATTTTACTTACATTTGAAATCATATTTTTGTTTTATTTTATTATTATTGTTCATATATGAAGCACTATTATCTTCTGTGGCACTGTACATGGTAGAAATTACAGGATTGTAAGACATAAAGGGGGTAATTTTCCTACCATTCGCTACTTGATATAAAAGTATGTTCGCCGCACGCGCAATGCACGCGTGACAGACTGGCAAGTAAGCAAAACTTACTGCATCGAACACCAGTAAACACAATCTTTCGCAATACATTTTGCTGCATTTGCGCCGCAATTAGCCAGCAGAAGTCCCAGGTATTTAACATGAAAAGTGGTTTGGAGAATGCCGACGATATGCTGGCGAACTGCTGTGGCAGAATTCTTTAGCAAAAAACATTAAATCTTGCTGAAGACACAGTTTTATAGCATATGTCGGCATTGGAGTGGTATCAGAATATATGTGGGGTACCTTGGGAGTATCTGGGTTGTTTGAAAAGCTCAAGAATAACATGTATTTGAAAATATAAAAGTAATTTAAGAACATTACTATTTGTTGTTTTTGGGTAACGTTCTAATGTTCACAATCTTACCCTAAATAACATTGATTCCTATGGGGTTCGCCACTAAAAGGTGGTGAATGCAAAAGGCGAATGCAAAAGTATTCGCCAGCATTGGCTGCGCCAAAATGAAGTAGAAGTAAATACAACAAACATAGACATCGCCCCCGGAGCAGCCAAAATTTCACTTGGTAAATGGGCAAACCAGCAATCCTTTCTTAAATTACCCCTATAATGTGACAGGAATGTAACAACAAATAATATATATATAAAATACAGGGGTTTATGGGTAAGCAGTGACCCTGTCCTTGAGCACTTAAACCAGGACACCAGAGATGAAGAAGAGAGACCTGTTTAGCCCAAATGAAGAAATGGCACAGACACTGATGGGAGATGCCAATGACACCACCATAAGATGCATACCAGGGCCCTGCATGCAATTTAGAGGCTACCAGAGGTCTTCAATAGAGATAAGCGAGCTCCCAAAAGTTTAGGTCCAGCAAGTTTTGGCAGAACCTTGATCAAGAAATAGCCTAAAGCCAAATACAAATGTATGTCAGAAAGGTATAGAATACGGGGTGGACAATCATTAAACTTAGTGCCCAACAACCCCGAGATCCAAGTTACCAGCGCCACTGACCACTGTTTGTACCACCGTGGTCAGAAAATACAGCGCTGTATTAAACAATTTACGTGTTAGTGCTGATGTTGGTGGTCATTTACGATGGCACAAACGGGCGCTGCTCGGGCATTCATTGTGGCAAAGCAGTGATATGGACAAAGGCGAGAAAGGCATGTTTGCATGCAATTTTAAATTTGTACATTCAAACAACATCCACTGCTGTGCTTTAGTACAACAGCGAATCCAAAATGCACTATGGGTGTCCAGCTATGGGTGTAGAGTTTTGGTAGCCAACAAACTATAAAATCTATATAAAATCTATAATGTTGTCATATTCTAATATGTACATCCTGAGTAAAAAGAATTAGTAAAATCAATCTGGAACTAAGAAAACGCTTTAACAATGCACGTCTATTGATGTCAATGGGAGATTGTATGACAGCCAGTATAATCTGGTGCAGATAACTGGTCTCTACATACTACATGGTGCTGGTGAGAAAATTAGATAATGGAAGTCATTTCAGAGCACACTGTTTTTTGCTTCTTGAGTTAAACATTGAATGGCACCCTTGTGAAACTATTGGCACTGAGTGGCATTCGGTGGCACTATGGATTGATAAATAAAGCCCTTAGCATGTTTTTTTTTTTAATGTGTCATAAAATGTGTCGAGTTTCTCATCTTCCTTTACTAATTCAAATAGTAGGGGCAAATGTTTTGCCAACACCGCAGCTCAATAACCTCTATCCTTTCCCTGGATGTCAGGAAGAGCTCACCTCCAATCTTCATGGGCCTCGACCTGTGCCAAAGGGTTTAGGGGTTGGTAAACCTGCAGGGATAAAGTTCATCAGCTCAGCCTCAGAAGCCTGCATCACCAGTCCCTGCAGGGAGGGGGGGACGCTTTATTTAATATTAAAAAAATGGCGAATAGTGTGACCCCATTTGGATCTGACAACGCAATATTTAGGTCAACTCAACAATGATCCAAATCTGAGACTAGATGCTGTTATATTAATGGCTGGTAATGGGTGTGGATTTTGGTTGGATGGGTTGGACAGCAGCGCAGTGAACACACAGTAGAAGTTTTGAAGAACTATCTTTTGGCTTTAATTAATATAATAGTATTTTGTGCTTTCTTTTTCTTTCATTTTTTTTATTCTTAATGCAGTCAGTAGGTGAAAAGATGAATCTCGATTTAAGTACTGCAAAACATCTGTATCTATAACACATTTTATTTTGTGCTAAATCAACTCTCTAAAATCTCTCTCTAAAAATTGTAAAAGCTATAAAAATCAATTCGATAAGCCTTGCTTATATCTGCTGCTACTCTACTAATACTACTCTACTAATACTTTAACTTATGGTTAAAAGGGAAGTTTCAGTTAATTTTTAAATTGATTAGTTCTCTAAAGAGGACTGTCATTATCTAATATTGTTTTCTTTGTTTAAAAAAAAAATTGAGTTTGCCAGATTTCACCGGAAGTTCAATAAAATCATGTTATGAATAAATTAGCAAATATGTCAAAAAGTTTAGAAATACTTAAAATTCATAAAAAACGTATAGGGTATAGCCTACATTTTCATTACACATATTATAAAGCCGCAGCAGATTGGATGCATTTTGTAATGTCTGAATCCCATTGGAAGGATATGATAGTAAAACATTTTAATTGCCTTAAAATGAAAGAGAAATCTTTACATATATAATAGATAAGAGGTAGATAAGAGATAATAGGTGACCTTTTTTTCACAAAGCTCTGACAGGCCGTTAGTTAGATTAGTAATTCCTCATGACACTGGAGGTGCTACTTTATCTCTCATCCAATCCCTGTGACAACCGTTTATCTCTGCTCGGCTGGTCTAATGATAATTATATCTTTTGTAATGAATGATCACGGTGATTCACTTTGTAGTTTTTTGTTTAAACACTGCTCTTCTTCCAATCATCTATTCATTTTTCTATTCATTTATTCAAATAATTATGATCATGCTCCTGTTATTTGTCATTGAGGATCTAGCTTTGAATTTTTTTATTACTACTATTGTTGAATACCTAGCTCAGTATACATTAGCTATTCTCTTTAATTGGACTTAATAAAAATCTGTTGTGAAAATGGTCTGATATTAAAGGGCCACATCCACATGGACCAAGGACCCCTATACGAGTCGTGCTGGCTTGCCAATAGCCACCACGATTACCTGCACGACCAGTGGCCAAAGGGCTCAAGAGGTGTGTCCAATCAGGGGGCAGTTCCTATGTCTGATGTGCTGGATTGGTAGGCTAACGGAAGAGGAGGGAGCTCAACTAAGAGAAAGAGAAAACGGACAAATATACTGGCCGGATTTCCCCTCTCACTGCTTGGAAATGTTGAATTCCGGATACTTGGAGTTGAAACTCCTACTGGACCCAATAGCCCCCTATCTGGCTCATCACTATTGACCATTTTTACCTTTACAGCCATTGGGTTGGTGGGGGGGGGGGGCTTGCTAAATGCTTGCTAAATGCCGGCTGTTTGCTAAGACAGGAATGAGTACACACATGCCCAGGAACAGTGGGCAGTTGGATGGTTAGTTGCCTTGCTCAAGCACAAGCTACCTATTATTCTCATGACCCTTTATTGGCTCCTGACAATTGAGACAACACTTTCTGTTAGGCCATTGGTCATAGCCGTGTGAGAGTGGAGTTAGGCCTGTATGAATGACCTTTGTGCCATCATTGTCTGGATCAGCTTTCAATTACTTGGAGTTTGCTTGACCCACTTAGATTTGACCGTGGGCTCCGTGAATAACTATTTTGTTGTGACCTATTATTCTGCTGTTTTCCCTTTTGTTTTTAGTCCCCTTCTGTTCTGACTGGACAATGTAAAGACCTGCACCAAGACCTGTACCTTGATAGTCCATCAATCTTTTGCACCTCAGCCACTGTATACTAATTTCTCCCTGGGGCCACCATAAATAAAGTTGACCAAAAATCTAAACATACCTTTGATCATTTAGATGAACTTTCTTCTGAGTTCTAGCACCATCTCTGCTCTCTCTGCTCTGTGCACCCAGCAGTGCAAAGAAGAGGGAGTAAGGTTGACACTGTCTAACTGATGTAGACAGACACATATACAGTAGATAGATATAAAGAGTCATAAAACTTCTACCTTCTTTTACATACCTTCATGGAATGGTCTGTTCCTCACTCAGACTATAGCCATGGCTGCAGAACAAGAGATAGGAAATCCTCTCTCTTCTGATAAATCAGGCATAAGCTTTCATCTTACACTCTTTACAGTGTCCCTAACTGAGGAATCTGGACTACAGCAAAATTAATGGTGCACTATGTTACCTAATGACTT
Organism: Gastrophryne carolinensis; assembly: GCA_027917425.1. Classification (NCBI taxonomy): domain Eukaryota; kingdom Metazoa; phylum Chordata; class Amphibia; order Anura; family Microhylidae; genus Gastrophryne; species Gastrophryne carolinensis. Next base: position 67,089,674 of record CM051238.1, read on the forward strand.
TTTGCTTATGGAATCTTTGTGGTTTTGGGGATTTATAGAATTCTCTATCCTGCCAGTTTAGTGCCATTGCTCACAAAGGAACAATGACACTTATTAGTTATGTATAACTTCACAAAGTATGAAATAATAGGCAAGGATTAACTGCAGGTCTAAATTATTCTTTTTTGACAATTTTACTACTCCTTCTTTGCTAGGAATCTATACTTTGCATATTGATTCTTCTTTTATAACTGTTCAGGCTTTTGAGAATTTGCATTGACAATATGTGGAGGAGGGGCTGAAGATGAAAGGGATAATAATTGTGCCAATTAACTTTAGTTGGTGGCTTTACTTATCCTTACTTTTTTAATCTTTTTCTAATACAGATAATACTAAAATACAGTAGGGTACAAAAAGAGTACAGAAAAAAGAAAAGGTTAGGGTGAGTCTATAATGAGTCATAATAGGGTACATTCAGGGTAAAAAAATCTCTCTGTAGAAGCATTCTGGCATGAGAGAATTCTCACTTCCTTGCATCAGCCAGGAGACACATGCGAGGAAAACTTGCAGGTGGAAAAGCATGTGAGAAAGCCGGCCCGAGATCTCTCGCACCATGCCCTGCTCTAGCATGAAATGACTTCCAGCAGCCCCATTTCGCATTAACTTTCTCGTTACAAAGCGTGCTCGCATGAGCTTAGTTGAATGTTGAAGATTCAGCAAGGGAGATTGTGCCCCTCCTGCAAAGGAACATTTTTAGCAAGGTTCTACTGGTGGTACTAGTGATACTATCAGGTGGTACTCAGAAAGGCAGCAGACTGACCTATATGCCATCTATACGAATTCCTATTTTCTGAATTCCAAATTCCTTTGGAATGTGTGTAAGCATATAATGGCATATTATTATTATTATTCTTATTATAACAAGACAGCGACAGAGGACACAACTACATCAGTAATGCAATTTTTTGTATTACATTCACTTTAAATGACTGTTTTGTGCTTGTGGTTAGAAATGCTGATTTACAACCCACATGCACCAACCTGGTGGTGCTATATATAGTTGGAAAGAGGTATAAAAAAAAGATTGTGAATCCCTGATAAAAACCAAACCCAAAGAAAAAAGATGAGAGAACACAGGAAAAGCAGAGATAAGGTATGGGGAGGATACAAGGGGGGCACAGTAAGAGAGCAGGGGAAAGGGGAGTAGTCGGTGGGCCATTGGGGCAAAATGGATAGAGAAATTGATAATGGATGCTATAAGCTGTTATGCACTAGTAAAGTAAACTGTAAAACCTTTACATTGCACTAGTATAACCTTAAAAAACTAGGAGGCCGATTCATTAACAGCGGCAGGTAGCGACAGTTGAGCGATTGTAGCGGCATTTTCAGAGCGCCCGCTAGTAGTCGCTGTGCTTGGCCGTTGTTCGGTAGTTGATAGCGACTCAATCGGTTTGCCGTAATGTTGAATATTGGATGAGGAGTCGCTATTTGACAGGTTCCGCGCTGTATGGGAGCGCATGATAGCGACTGGCCATAGCGACCGGCTCCCACCATATTCATTAACAAATCACGCTCAAAAAATTCTTGCGCTGTAAATTGCATGTTTAAACCCCAGAGCACTGGCGGCGATGGGTTAAAAGTAGTTTTTTAACCCCCAAACAACCATATTTTTGGAAACCAAAAAAAAACAAGTTTTTTAAATAATTTTGTAATATGAATACATTAATATCAGACCTGTAATATCAATTCTGTACATTTTTTTTTTTTTTTACCTTAAAAACATTATCTAAAATGGCAGAAGTGGTCACAGAATTTTTCACATTTAAAAAAAAAAAAATCATAACAATTAATTATGAATATTTAAAGATTGTTCCATTGAAATGCATTGGAGAGTGCCAGGTAGCGAGAGGTCATACCTGTCGCTGTTCAAGGTCGGACGCTGGCACTGTGGGCTGAGGCTGGAATAATGATGAATGAGTGGCTATATGGCGCTATCTCAGTCGCTAAGCAGGATTGGCTTGATAAATGTGTGATTGTGGTGGGGAGCCGGCGTTCTCGTGGCGGGGCCCATCATTTTTGAACAAACTGCATTTTCAATGCCAGAAGAGGACACAACTTTATTTGAGATTTTTTGAAAAAAAAAACAAAAACCGTGTTTAAAGAGAAGAAAAGTAACGTCCATTGAAATGTGTGGGAGAGCGACAGGTAGCAGGAGGTCATACCTGGCGCTGTGCAAGGCTGAACACCGGTGCTGTTCACTGAGGCTGGGATAATGATGAATCGGACGCAACATGGCGTTATCCCAGTCGCTCAACAGATTCTGCTTGATAAATGTGTAATTGCGTGCCGTGTCCAGCATTCACCTGTCGCTACCTGTCGCAACCTCTCATTAACAAGGCGCTACCTGACGATATCCCTTCATGAATAAGGGTCTAACATGCTTTGATTGTTGCATAAGGTATGTTGGCTGGCCTGTGTCAGCGCCTGTTGGATCCAACTGCCGATTTTAATGGTGCCAATGTGCACCATCGCCTGTCTTTTAGGTGCTGCACAGCGTATTTATAAAATTTTGGCACCCTGAAAAGATTGATGCTGTATTCTTCCAGAGCTGGTCGGCGTTTCATTATTACACTTATAGAATATCACAGCTGGGGGCAAATGGGATACACTTTACAGTGTGTTTAGGTTGCGTTTCAGTTACTGTCTTAATTAGACATTGGTGAGCAAAAGAAGCGATGAAAAACAATTTTAGCAGAAAAAAAAATAAAATGCCATTTGGCGACATGTAGATCTTGCGTTTACATTATTAGTCACAATGCAAGTTCTATGCAAATAAATGTGTGTAATATTATTCATTGAGAAGTCTAGGGCTGGGATTCTAGATTATTAATTAATTAATTGGACATCTATAAATCAATGCAACATACAATAATAAGACGCAATTAAAAAACACATACACAAACAACAATAGTTGGGGAGGGGGGCCACCACTATATGAATAAATATATTAAATGATGTGTAATAAATATCAGTAATTGGTCACCGATGCATGAAGAGACATATATAGATAGAGAGTATATCAAGAGTAAATAAATAAATTAATTATATTATACAAATGTAGAATGTTAGTATTTATTTAGTGTTGGAGACAACGAAAGTGACAATGTGCTGAAGCAACTGTGCTAATAAAGTGCACAATAAAGTGTGGTTCCCCCTCCTTAAATACCCTGGGACGTGAACAGCCGGCCAATGAGCGGCCCCGATGTCAGCGCCCGAACACGTGCCCCGCCCCGCCAATGGGAGCGGTCGTAAGGGCAGTGCGTCAAGCGGCGAATCGCTTCCGCTCAGTGAGCCGCAAACTCAGGAAGTGTCAGCGCGGAGCTCCTGCAGTAGGAGGCACCGACCAGCCGCGTGCCCGGCCGCGTGCACACCACACAGGCACTCCTGTCCACCCAGCATCACGGGATCGATGTGGTGATGTGGAAGGTAAGTATTACGGGGAGGGGGGGGGCAACACCTGAAACAATGCTAAACAAAGACAATAAAAATATTGAACATATAAGCCTACAAGCATTAATCTACATATTCTTGCATTACAATAATGAACTATGTAATAGATTATAATTTACTCAAATGTACAATGACAGAAATGTCATAATGGCATAAAGCATGGCTAAAATCAGATACTGCTACAGCGCTTATTAATGCATATGAGGAATATTGTAAATACAACCAAATTTAAATATAGAACAACATATGCCACTAGGTGGATGTTTTTAAAGGAAGTAATTTGGGCACCAGAAGGATTGTGTCAAAAAAGAGGAATAGAAGTTCTAAATGACAATGTATACTTAAGATAGTACCACAAGTAAAGAATCCTACGGTGCTCCATTATAACACTAAGAAGCACCAATATATCATTGAACATGTAAGTTTACATATCTATGTCATACTAAAAAGCGACATGGGGAAGACACTTTAGAACGGAGAGAGTCCATGGGGGATCCAAGTATAACGATCATCGCACTAGATGGAATATCGTGTTCACTCGTTGGACGTTCACGTTATAGGAAACTCTTTCTAAGGAGACAAGAACATTTTTTTGTTTCAAGTGTAAGTGCTTAAATTAATAAATATGATCAGTTTTCACATGTGCCTGATTGTGCACAAAAATAATTTTTTTTATTTTTTTTTTATACATATTTTCACCTTAGGCATTTTAAGTTTAAGCACTTACACTTTAAACAAACACATTTTCTTGTCTCCTTAGAAAGAGTTTCCTGACATCGCGGCCACTCATTGGCCAGCTGTTCACGTCTCGGGGTATTTAAGGAGGGGGAACCACACCACAGCTGATTCACCCTGGCGAAGTGTCGCTGAGACACGCAATGCGTGGGTGGCGGCTGTGGCGGGGGACCTGGACCTATATTGGTGATGTCATGATTTTCTTATTATTTTGATTAATTTGACTTAATGTGAGTTTGTCAAGCCATGAAGTATTCATCCTTTTACTCTTAATGCACAGCACTTTATGGTTGACTAGCAGCATTGCACACTGCTTCTAGTATTGTAGTTTTGCACTTTTTTAGCACAGTTGCTTCAGCACATTGTCACTTTCGTTGTCTCCAACACTAAATAAATATTAACATTCTACATTTGTATATTATAATTAATTTATTTATTTACACTTGATATACTCTCTATCTATATATGTTTCTTCATGCATTGGTGACCCATTACTGATATTTATTACACATAATTTAATATATTTATTCATATAGTGTCCCTTTCCTGGTGGTCCCCCTCCCCAACTATTGTTGTTTGTGTATGTGTTTTTTAATTGCGTCTTTTTATTGTATGTTGCATTGATTTATAGGTGTCCAATTAATTAATAAATTAATTCTACAAGTGAGTGCGGCTCATTATATGGGATTGAATTTTGGGATATATCTAGAATCCCAGCCCTAGACTTCTCACTATATCTGATTATATCCCATGAGCCTGCACCATCATTGTATATCTGGCAGTGCATATCCACCCAGCCCTTTGACTAATATTATTCATTAACATAAAACAGTTCAATACAGTTCTGCTCCTTGTGGTCTATTGGATCTTGACCTACAGCACCACTATAAATCGCCACAGCTTCAGCAAGAGCACCCTGCTCTGCAACATACTGTATATGGTGCTAGTGTTCAATCAGATGCATGCTGGTGACCGCATTGGCGCTGCAATTTTTTTGTTTGCAAAATCGCATGCTAAGTGCCGCTGAGGCAAAAAAAAATGGAGCGTTATTATCAGGCTCTGACACTTGATAAATCGGGCTCCCCATGTCATGCTCCTTCCCTACAGGTTGAGGCTTGTCATAGCAGTTGGCGGTGGTTCCTTTGCAAGTTTTTGAGCGAACAATATATCGGTTTGAGGAAGAATCACAAAGCGATATTGATGGTCTCAGTGATAAGAAGGTGACGTGCAAGGAGGTTTCAAATGTTTACCCTGCAGCCATCACCCCCTACATTGGTGATCGCTGCAATTGGACGGTCAATTGTAACTGACAATTACAGCACAGGAGGGGCAAGATGGTGGTGTCAGTGGCGGCAGGCAGCCAAGACAGAACCAAAGAGAAATGTTGCAGAGCAGTTTTCTCATTGTTAGGAAGCAGCCATCCACCTGTCCCCCCGCTCCCACCCTTACTCCACCCACCTGTACGGGGAGGGAGGTTGAGAACTTCCAATCAGGCTGCTGCAGCGAGAGCGGTGTGTGGAGAACCAAGACTGCCATACATCCAAATGCAGAAGTAAAAATAAAAAGCACCAAAACACTTTGGCTGAGCTGGAGATCACCTGTAGTGTGAAAAGTTCCCCCCCCCCACCCCTTCCTTCACCTCACAAAAAGTCCCGCCTAAACTGGACCAAAACTTAAAGTGGTTCTTTCCCCCAGGGCATTCCAAATTTCCCACTGTGTGGAACCTCTTGGTATCCCCAGTAAAACTCACCTGACCCTCGATCTAATGGCCCATGCGTGGCTCCATTCAGCTTCTCTTAGAGGACAAGACCTCCTGTTGGCTCACAGAAGCTGAATGGAGCTGAGAACGTTAATGGGTGCATCGCTGCTAGCCTTTATCTGGGGGAGTGCCTGCATCGGCTATTCGCTTTCGCCTTCTATGGACACACATCTGGGCAAAGGTATAGCAGAGCACGGCCTGCACATGTGTCGTTGGATCAGAGAATTGGTACATTTTACTGGGGATTCTAGGGGTTTCACACAGCTGGACATCCCAAATTGGGAGAGGGAATCAGGTGGCCCTGGAGTCTGCTTTTGGCCCACTTTAAAGTGGAACAAGATCTGGGATGCACCGCAGTGTGAAACCCCACAGAATGCCAAAAAAACTCACCTCTTCTTCCTTCCAATGGGGCATGCACAGGCTCTCGTCCAATGACTGACAGGCTCTCATAGACTTGGATGGGAAACCTATTCGAATGGCTGGTGCAGGAGCATGTGCACCATGCCGGGGATGCAGGGAATGCGACAGCGCACAAGAGCCCACGCATGAAGCTGGAAAAGGTGAGTTTTTACGGTTGCCATGGGGGGGTTCACACTGTGGGTCACCCCAGTTTAGGGAAAAGTCATTATGGTGGGGCAAAGACAAAGATGTCTTGGGCTGGCCAGCAGCTGGTAAAATCCAGGACTAATTTTTGACCCCAGTCCACCACTGCCCACCCCCATCTCCTGGGTGCAGCCTCCCTTACCCTAAATTCCCAAGTTGGGGACAGGAAAATGTTATATAGCCCCAGAGTCATAGCCCCAGAGTTACCAAAATGCTGGAAACCCCTCAGAAATGACTGCGTTTTGGAAACTACACCCCTTAGGGAATTTATCTAGGGGTGTAGTGAGCATTTTGAACCCACATGTGTTTCATAGAACTTTATAACATTGAGCCTTTAAAATGAAAAATACGTTATCCCTTTTTGTGTCCCAATGTTTTAAAGTTATGTGAAACAACCGTGGGTTCAATTTGTTCACTGAACCTCTAGATACATTTCTTAAGGGATGTAGTTTCCAAAATGGGGTCATTTGTGTGGCGTTTCTTGCATTTTGGTACTTCTGGGGCTTTGCAAATGCGACATGGCCTCTGCAATGTTTTTCAGCCAAATTTGGGCTCAAAAAAAAAAGTTATTACCACCAAGAGACACATGTCCGATTTGTAAAATTTGGCATGGTCAGGAACTAGTGTTGCCATCTAGCCGGTATTTTTGTTTTTTTCTTTACTGACAACAGGCCTGGCGGAGCCAGTATTTTTTGTTTTATTACTGGTCATTGGGGGTGGGAAAAGTATATTCTAAATTACAATTACCACTGAAAAAAACAAAAACTGGCACCACCAGGCCAGTGGTCAGTAAATTAAAAAGAAATCCCGGCCAGGTGGTGACCGTATCAGGAACACCAACACTGGCTGTGCCGGGAAGGGGTTGATACATGTTAACCTCAACTAACTGCTTATGTATAAGGCTTTATTGGGGAAAACAGGTATTTTTTTAATTAATTAAAGCTGGAGGATGTTGAATATGTATTGAGCAAAGGAGCCTCTCAGATAACCTGCAATGCATGGGCAGGAACACGTGAACACCAGAAATAAATATACCATCATATCTATTTTCTCTCTTTATAACTTTAACTGAAATGAACCTATGAAAGCAGGATAATGTTCTAAAGGCACAAAAAGTACAATTACTGTTCTGTAAGAAAAAACAGATTGGTAAAATAGCCTTAATGTAAGGAAGATTGCATCATTTCTTCTATTCAGAAGACTGAGATGAAGATAAAATCTCTAATTTTGAAACAATTGCACTTCAATGAATAGAAACAAAGCTCATTTCTTATTGTTCTTTTTTTTTTTAATTTTAGAAGGAAATATTTTGTAGGGTTTGAAGGTGTAGAGGGGATTTCACAGAGAACTCCTTTTTGCCAGGATTCACAGAAGCTTTGTGTCAGAAGACCCAAACCCTAGATTAGCGATACTCAACTGGCGGACCAGGGTCCAAATGTAGACCTTGGCACCAGATTTCTGCCCCCCCCTGCCCTGACAGCCCTACACTCAGTTGCTTCTGTGGTCATAGCTGCCCCCTTGATTGGCGATATAGTGCTTAGTCTCCCTGCCAGTGTCATGGTTTTCCCCATCCATGTCTGTGCCCTCAGCTCTGTCCCATCCATCACTATCCTCCCTGCTTTGCCCCATTTATCCCTGCCTCTTAGCTTTTCCCCATCCATTTCTATCCCCTCAGCTCTGTCCCATTCATTCCTTTCCCCTCTGCTCTGCCACACCCATCCATGTACCCTCAGCTCTGTCCCATCAATCTCTGACCTCCCTGCTTTGCCTCATCTATCCCTGCCTCTTAGCTTTGCCCCATCCATCCCTGTCCCCCTCAGCTCTGCCACACCCTTCCCTGTCCCCCTCAGCTCTGCCACACCCATCCATGTACCCTCAGCTCTGTCTCATCCAGCCCTGTCCCCTCAGCTCTGCCCCATCCAGCCCAGTACCCTCAGCTCTGCCCCATCCAGCCCAGTCTCTCTGCCCCATCCATCCCTGCCCCCCTGCTTTGCCCCATCCATCCCTGCCCCCTCAGCTCTGCTTCATCCAGCCCAGTATCTATACCCCATCCATTCCTGTCCTCCCAGTTTTGCCCACCCAATTCTACCTGTCCATCCCTTCTCCCAGCTCTCTCTCCATCCCTCCCGGCCCTTCCTGTTTTGCCTATCCATCCCTCTTCCTTACAGCTTCTCTCCGAATCATCTCTCTCCCCCGAACTCTATCTATCCATCCTTGTTACCAGACCTTATTGCCAGTAACATTTTAGGCCCTTGTCCACCCCTGTACACGGCCTGCACAGAATGCAAGTGTGCCACAGGCCAAAGCTGTGAAAAAAGGTCCTGTTTTTTTCCCAGTGCCCAATAGTATTTTTGGGTGGGGTAGGGGGGCAAGCAGCCTTTTTCAGTTTTGCCTGGGGAATCTATAGCCCCTCCCCCGTGTGCTGATTTATAACTGACCCCCCCTCCCCGCAGCAGCCCTTCCGCTGGGCCTTCACCTCTCACCAGCCCTAGATGGTTTATTTCAGCAACTCGCCTCCCCCGTATAAGGAGTTTCATCTATGCCTTGTCAAGCTTAAAACCTTTGGGCTTTGCAAAGCAGTATGGCAACAGTGATGGGACATGGACAGTTTTAGACATAGTGTGGCCCTGGGCAGGATTTAAAATTTGGGGCCCCAGATATTAAAGGGAGGTGCGACCATGGCCTGGCCCCAATCAAGGGGGTTTGGGATTGTCAGAGTGGCCACCATCCTTGAGTCAAGTTTAAGCCCCCCCCCCCCCCCCCCCCCCCCAGGCAGGAATGCTAGACCACTCTTTTATATGTTATTTGTGGTCCAGGCGGGACGGGGAGCCCTGCAGCATATTTGCTCCTTGAATCATTTAATGTGATATTGGTGGCTCAATGGCAGTGCCACCTCCTCCTCCTCCTCCTCCTGCAGCAGCCACGGTGCAGCTTCCATCATAGAAAGAAACTGCTACAGGGGCAATGAGGCTTTGCCGCAACTGAGCCACCAAAGACTGAATCTAAAGAACTGCGTGGTGTCAGGGTACGGGGCCACTAATCCCCACTGAACCACTAATGAACTGTAAAAGGCTGCTCATGTTGAGTATTTATTTTCTTCATTAGCTTACAGATGCAACCTACATAGGAAACTTCATTTTTTAAATCTGCACAGAAATAATCTCTGCATGATAAAGGACTGCTAGATAATTAAAGAGGAACAAAACACCAGATTTTCACTATTAGGGTGTTGTTCCTCTCAGTTCCTCTCTGACGCAGCGCTGTGGAATACAATGATGCTAGAAGTTGCAGCGCTGGATGCTAACTAATCTGCTTTGATTGTTGCACTATGTATTGGCCGGCCTATATCAGCGCCTGTTGGACCCGACTGACGATTATCCCAGCACCAGTGAACACCACTTTGTACCGCGGTCCAGGATTTGGAGGAGAAAAATAAGAAAATATATATTCTGAACCAAATGTTGTGCTAAAACACCACCCCCCAAGAACCAAACAATAGACAAGGTGAAGAATCCCACTATTAAAGACAGTGTGGCATTCCCCATATAGGCAGTGTAGCATTCCCCCTCCCAATCCCAATACAGGCAGTGTGGCATTCTACCCTCCTATTCCCCATATAGGCAGTGTGGCATTCCCCCTCCCAATCCCCATATAGGCAGTGTAGCATTCCCCCTCCCAATCCCCATATAGGCAGTGTGGCATTCCCCCCTCCCAATCCCCATATAGGCAGTGTGGCATTCCCCCCTCCCATTCCCAATATAGGCAATGTAGCATTCCCCCTCCCTATCCCCATATAGGCAGTGTAGCATTCCCCCTCCCATTTCCATACAGGCACACACAAACACCTGGCTCAGTACAGCGGTGGGTGTGGCTGATTCTCAATCGTTGGCTATGCCCACCCGCTGTATGAAGCCAGGTGTCTGTGTGTGCTGGCGCCGCAGGGATGGAGTGGCAGATACAGCTGCCTCCGCCACTTCTTCTCCGTGGCGCCAGCACACACAAAGCGAACACCCAGCTCTGTACAACGGTGAGCATCGGTGTGGCTGATGCTCGAGCATGGGCCATGCCCATCCGATATATATATATATATATATGAAGTCAGATGTCTGTGTGTGCTAGCGCCGTGGAGAAGTGGCGATTACAGCGCGAGCGACAAATACAGCTGCCTCCACTGCTCGCACTTTGCCCGCATCTTCTTCCCAGCGCGCCTGCTCACACAGACACCTGGCAGCGGTGGCCATTGCCGTGGCAAGAACGTCGACCACATCCACCTGCTGTACAAAGCCGGATGTCTGTGAGTGCAGGCGCAGAGGAGTTGGCAAAGACGGCGGGGACAGCATGAGCGGGAAGGATGGAAAAGTGAGTTGACTTTTTTACTCTTTTTTTTCCCCACATTCACCCAATAAGAAGCACTGACCCCCCCCCCCCCCTCCCCATTCTGCCTTTTGGGGAAAAATATGTGCGTTTTATAGGGTGAAAATTAATAATGTGTTAACTCATGGATTTTAAAATCATAAAGAGATTACAATAAGAGGCTTAATTACTAAAGTAAATTAATTCAATCATAAACACAAGCAATGTTTGAATAATAATGTTTATTTTGCAGACAATGTTCTATTATTTATAACTAACCCAATACTCACACTGCCCTGCTTCACCAAAGTGTTGGATGAATTTGGTAATGGCCTTTTAATAACGCATCCAGGTTCTAAATATCTCCATGACATATTCTCTGAGCGCTTTGGATCTGGGTCTTGCCCCAGGAATCCCCCTCCATGTCTGTCCCCTCCAGCGACAGCATTAGTCACATAGGGCAAGGATTTCCCAGAGGCTCCTCCTCTGTGGTATAAAAAGTTCTTCTCGGCAGCCTGAACACTGAAGTTAATGCTTGCCGGAGCTTTATATTTTATAAAAGCCCTTTCCTTATTTAGCTTTTAAATGCCACAGATACGTCACATCTGTTTGGATAAAGAAATGAAAATACTGATTATGGTCCTCCCAGGCTTAATCTGTGTTTGACCCTTGGCTTGACCTTTATCCCTGAGAAATATTTGCCCTTCTTCTTTATCGATTGGTTGTACTGACCTTGCCATGTATGACCCATGGCTACATACCGACTCCCTGTCACCACCTGTTAAATCTCACCCACTTGCAATCCCAGCTTTCAGAAGAACTTTTTGCCCCACCAAGATCTGGGGGCCGTCGTGTCTGGTGAGTCGTTACCTGTGTCCCAGCAAATGGGGGCTTGGCTATAGGTAAAGCAATGGTGAAGACTGGACAATATCCTCTGATCTGGGTTATGTATACTGGTGAGTCTGACTGTATATAAAGCAGCATGTTATATTTGTATAATTTAAGTCCCTGTCCAGGTGTAAATAGTCTGAGAGCACCAAGCAACAATTAGATTGGCTGTGTGGTCTTGGAACAATAACTTGCCCTGATATGGCTTCTTGCTGCTGTAAGAAATTAAGGAGAGGCACATGGTACAGGCATGAGGTTGAGCTGCTTGCTGCCTTCTAATTGGCATTTGGTTTACAATCCCTTTAAGTGCATTGAATTATCTTTTAAACCCCTAGTCAGAAGCAAAGTTATGGAGAGACCCGTCTTCCAATCTTCCCATATAGGAAGATTAACCCTTCTAATGCCAGCCATGTAAAATTTGCGTGGCTGCCTCTCCTACGATTAAACGTCAGCCACGTAAATTTTACGTGCCTGGCTCCTGCCCCCCTGCTAGCTGACAAAAAAGCCACCCCCGGAGGTCCACAAGACTCCCCTGATAGCAGGTGAATTTCAAGCCTTTTACTCCAAGCTCTACAATTAGGGATGAGCGAATCGATCCGGACGAACCCGGATTCGATCCGAATTTCAGGAAAAATTCGATTCGGATCGAATCCGAATTTCCCCGCGATTCGATCACTCGAAGTTTTCCTTTAACATCCATTCATTTACATTACAGGCATTCTAAGATGGCGGGCGGGACATGTCTGGACATGTATCCCGCGCCAGTGCAAGCTGGGGCAGTCACATGCAGCCTATCAGCAGCCAGCAAGCCCGATGACGTCACACAGCGGTATTTAACGGCGGCCATCTTGCTTTTCCTCATTTCTCTATTGCATTCGTGACAGACAGACAGAACGCTGTGTAGCTGAGGCAGTTAGACAGGCTGGAGACAGGGACAGACAGGGACAGGCTGGAGACAGGCAGGAGACAGGCAGGAGACAGACAGGAGACAGACAGAAAGCCAGGGAAAGGTAGGAAAAACGGAGCTGGCTGACAGGGAGATTTTTTTTTTTTCATCCAGCCTTTGTTAGCGTTTTCAGGCTGCTTATAGTAACTAACTGTGCATATATACTGAACTGATCTTAAGTCTGCTGTGAGGCATCCCATTCTGTGACTAAAGCAGCCTCTGTTTAAGACCATATAAGCATTTGCTCTTATCATATTTGAAATTAGCCTGATAAAGACACTTTTGCTGGCCAAAGCACTACTGTACCCTGCCAGCTCGATTCCTGCCCGGGGCATCCCATTCTGTGACTAAAGCAGCCTCTGTTTAAGACCATATAAGCATTTGCTCTTATCATATTTGAAATTAGGCCTGATAAAGACACTTTTGCTGGCCAAAGCACTACTGTACCCTGCCAGCTCGATTCCTGCCCGGGGCATCCCATTCTGTGACTAAAGCAGCCTCTGTTTAAGACCATATAAGCATTTGCTCTTATCATATTTGAAATTAGCCTGATAAAGACACTTTTGCTGGCCAAAGCACTACTGTACCCTGCCAGCTCGATTCCTGCCCGGGGCATCCCATTCTGTGACTAAAGCAGCCTCTGTTTAAGACCATATAAGCATTTGCTCTTATCATATTTGAAATTAGGCCTGATAAAGACACTTTTGCTGGCCAAAGCACTACTGTACCCTGCCAGCTCGATTCCTGCCCGGGGCATCCCATTCTGTGACTACAGCAGCCTCTGTTTAAGACCATATAAGCATTTGCTCTTATCATATTTGAAATTAGCCTGATAAAGACACTTTTGCTGGCCAAAGCACTACTGTACCCTGCCAGCTCGATTCCTGCCCGGGGCATCCCATTCTGTGACTAAAGCAGCCTCTGTTTAAGACCATATAAGCATTTGCTCTTATCATATTTGAAATTAGGCCTGATAAAGACACTTTTGCTGGCCAAAGCACTACTGTACCCTGCCAGCTCGATTCCTGCCCGGGGCATCCCATTCTGTGACTACAGCAGCCTCTGTTTAAGACCATATAAGCATTTGCTCTTATCATATTTGAAATTAGCCTGATAAAGACACTTTTGCTGGCCAAAGCACTACTGTACCCTGCCAGCTCGATTCCTGCCCGGGGCATCCCATTCTGTGACTAAAGCAGCCTCTGTTTAAGACCATATAAGCATTTGCTCTTATCATATTTGAAATTAGCCTGATAAAGACACTTTTGCTGGCCAAAGCACTACTGTACCCTGCCAGCTCGATTCCTGCCCGGGGCATCCCATTCTGTGACTAAAGCAGCCTCTGTTTAAGACCATATAAGCATTTGCTCTTATCATATTTGAAATTAGGCCTGATAAAGACACTTTTGCTGGCCAAAGCACTACTGTACCCTGCCAGCTCGATTCCTGCCCGGGGCATCCCATTCTGTGACTAAAGCAGCCTCTGTTTAAGACCATATAAGCATTTGCTCTTATCATATTTGAAATTAGCCTGATAAAGACACTTTTGCTGGCCAAAGCACTACTGTACCCTGCCAGCTCGATTCCTGCCCGGGGCATCCCATTCTGTGACTAAAGCAGCCTCTGTTTAAGACCATATAAGCATTTGCTCTTATCATATTTGAAATTAGGCCTGATAAAGACACTTTTGCTGGCCAAAGCACTACTGTACCCTGCCAGCTCGATTCCTGCCCGGGGCATCCCATTCTGTGACTACAGCAGCCTCTGTTTAAGACCATATAAGCATTTGCTCTTATCATATTTGAAATTAGCCTGATAAAGACACTTTTGCTGGCCAAAGCACTACTGTACCCTGCCAGCTCGATTCCTGCCCGGGGCATCCCATTCTGTGACTAAAGCAGCCTCTGTTTAAGACCATATAAGCATTTGCTCTTATCATATTTGAAATTAGGCCTGATAAAGACACTTTTGCTGGCCAAAGCACTACTGTACCCTGCCAGCTCGATTCCTGCCCGGGGCATCCCATTCTGTGACTAAAGCAGCCTCTGTTTAAGACCATATAAGCATTTGCTCTTATCATATTTGAAATTAGGCCTGATAAAGACACTTTTGCTGGCCAAAGCACTACTGTACCCTGCCAGCTCGATTCCTGCCCGGGGCATCCCATTCTGTGACTACAGCAGCCTCTGTTTAAGACCATATAAGCATTTGCTCTTATCATATTTGAAATTAGCCTGATAAAGACACTTTTGCTGGCCAAAGCACTACTGTACCCTGCCAGCTCGATTCCTGCCCGGGGCATCCCATTCTGTGACTAAAGCAGCCTCTGTTTAAGACCATATAAGCATTTGCTCTTATCATATTTGAAATTAGGCCTGATAAAGACACTTTTGCTGGCCAAAGCACTACTGTACCCTGCCAGCTCGATTCCTGCCCGGGGCATCCCATTCTGTGACTAAAGCAGCCTCTGTTTAAGACCATATAAGCATTTGCTCTTATCATATTTGAAATTAGGCCTGATAAAGACACTTTTGCTGGCCAAAGCACTACTGTACCCTGCCAGCTCGATTCCTGCCCGGGGCATCCCATTCTGTGACTAAAGCAGCCTCTGTTTAAGACCATATAAGCATTTGCTCTTATCATATTTGAAATTAGCCTGATAAAGACACTTTTGCTGGCCAAAGCACTACTGTACCCTGCCAGCTCGATTCCTGCCCGGGGCATCCCATTCTGTGACTAAAGCAGCCTCTGTTTAAGACCATATAAGCATTTGCTCTTATCATATTTGAAATTAGGCCTGATAAAGACACTTTTGCTGGCCAAAGCACTACTGTACCCTGCCAGCTCGATTCCTGCCCGGGGCATCCCATTCTGTGACTAAAGCAGCCTCTGTTTAAGACCATATAAGCATTTGCTCTTATCATATTTGAAATTAGCCTGATAAAGACACTTTTGCTGGCCAAAGCACTACTGTACCCTGCCAGCTCGATTCCGGCCCGGGGCATCCCATTCTGTGACTAAAGCAGCCTCTGTTTAAGACCATATAAGCATTTGCTCTTATCATATTTGAAATTAGGCCTGATAAAGACACTTTTGCTGGCCAAAGCACTACTGTACCCTGCCAGCTCGATTCCTGCCCGGGGCATCCCATTCTGTGACTAAAGCAGCCTCTGTTTAAGACCATATAAGCATTTGCTCTTATCATATTTGAAATTAGCCTGATAAAGACACTTTTGCTGGCCAAAGCACTACTGTACCCTGCCAGCTCGATTCCTGCCCGGGGCATCCCATTCTGTGACTAAAGCAGCCTCTGTTTAAGACCATATAAGCATTTGCTCTTATCATATTTGAAATTAGGCCTGATAAAGACACTTTTGCTGGCCAAAGCACTACTGTACCCTGCCAGCTCGATTCCTGCCCGGGGCATCCCATTCTGTGACTACAGCAGCCTCTGTTTAAGACCATATAAGCATTTGCTCTTATCATATTTGAAATTAGCCTGATAAAGACACTTTTGCTGGCCAAAGCACTACTGTACCCTGCCAGCTCGATTCCTGCCCGGGGCATCCCATTCTGTGACTAAAGCAGCCTCTGTTTAAGACCATATAAGCATTTGCTCTTATCATATTTGAAATTAGCCTGATAAAGACACTTTTGCTGGCCAAAGCACTACTGTACCCTGCCAGCTCGATTCCTGCCCGGGGCATCCCATTCTGTGACTAAAGCAGCCTCTGTTTAAGACCATATAAGCATTTGCTCTTATCATATTTGAAATTAGCCTGATAAAGACACTTTTGCTGGCCAAAGCACTACTGGACCCTGCCAGGTCCATTCCTGCCCAGGGCATCCCATTCTGTGACTAAAGCAGCCTCTGTTTAAGACCATATAAGCATTTGCTCTTATTATATTTATATTATAAGACACTTTTGCTGGGCATAGGCTTACTGCTGCCTGCCAGGTGCACTTCTGTTGAGGCATCCCATTCTGTAACATAGCATACCCCTCTTTATTTACACTAAGCAGCTCTCTTATTTACACTAAGCAGGCCTGTTGGAGGCTGAGTGTTACTGCTCACTTTTGGTGTGCATTATATTCTGTTTCATATAGACCCACCGCTGCCCGGGGTTTTTTTAAATATCACCTACTACCACGCCAGTTAGACTATGTCGGGCAGACAAGTGCCTGGAAGTGAAAAGAGGAGTGGCAGAGGCCAAGATTCCGCAGGCAGAGCTCGCATCAGACTGGGGGCCAGTAGCAGCAGGAGTCACGCTGAGAGACCTAATCTGCCAGTATCTGCTAGCGGTCGGGTCTCCACCAGTAACGCATCTGCCGTGGTAGATTGGTTGACGCGCTCATCAACAACATCATCACAACTTACGTCTGAGACCCCCAGTCTAGGGTCGGTAGGTTCCTCTGACACAACCCTGAGTTGGCATGCCCCGAGAGCAGTCCCTGTCCTCCCATTGCCTCTGGCCTACGCCGTTCCCTCCCCCAGCGACGTATCCTATGCTTTGGGTTCAGCTCCACTCTTTAGTGAGGAGGACCATCAGATAGAGGACAGTCAGCAGCTACTGCCCAGCCAAGAAATGGAGGTGGCTTCTTTAGCTAGGCAGACAAATAGTGATGTGGACAGTGTCGTGGGTGCTGCGAGCGTTCCAGCTCCTGCGCCAGACACTGTTGACGAATCCACGAACATCAGTGACGTACAGCCACAACCCGGTGATGATGATGATGATGACGATGAAGCCGATCGCACTTGGGAGCCGGGTGATGAAGGGGCTTCATCGTCATCATCAGGAGAAGAGGGGTGCAGGTTGCCCCGGAGTCAGCAGCTGAGGCAGCAAGGTGGTAGCAGTCAGCATGGGGGCACAATTCCAAAGGCTGGAGCCGGCCGGGGCCGGGGCCGGGGTAGAGCACCTGCTGTGCGGCAGTCTACCTTATCGGGAGGTAGTGGAGCAGGGGTTCCTGGAGTTGGCAACAGCAGCAGTGAATCAGTGAGGCCAGGGGGTGGGAAAAGTAGCTACTCGGCAGTGTGGCAGTTTTTCCTGAGGCATCCGCAGGAGGGTAACATGGCCACATGCAAGATATGTAGGCAAAAGGTGAAGCGTGGCCAGGGTCCAAATGTTGGCACCACGGCCCTGCGTCAACATATGATGCGTCACCATAAAACGACCTGGGAGAACCGAGGCTCCCAAGGGGTGGTCCAGTCTGCTTCCTCACCAAGTGAGCTCCCAATTTCTGCCAGCCAAGGCTCCAGCACCTCAGCCGAAGGCAGCTGTGCGTCATACCCATCCTCTGTCGCTCCTGCTCCTCCTCCTCCAAGTCATGCATCCCGCCAGCAATCCATCAGCGAAGCCATGTCCAAGAGACAGCAGTATGCGCCCACTCATCCTACGGCGCAGAAGCTGAATGTGCTCCTGTCCAAGTTGCTGGTGCTGCAGTCGCTCCCTTTTCAGGTGGTGGAATCTGCACCTTTCAGAGAACTGATGGCTTGTGCCGAGCCGAGGTGGAGAGTCCCAAGCCGTCATTTCTTTGCCAAGAAGGCAGTACCAGCGCTGCACACTTTTGTTGAACAGAAGGTGGGCCAGTCCTTGAGCCTGTCGGTGTGTAGCAAAATACATGGCAGCGCCGACATCTGGAGCTGTAACTACGGTCAGGGGCAGTACATGTCGTTTACGGCCCACTGGGTGAATGTGGTCCCTTTGCAGCAGCAACTTGGACAGGTCACGCCGCTTCGGCCTCCGCGCTCTCTGCCCATTGGGCCTGTGACACCGTGCGACTCGGCCTCCTCATCCTCCGCCATCTCCTCACCCTCCACTGTAGGCTCAAGTCTCAGTGCCCCTCCAGTCTACCATGTGTGCAGGGCACGGAGGTGTCACGCAGTGCTTCACATGGTTTGTCTTGGCGAACGGAGTCACACAGGGGAGGAACTGCTTAAATGTATTCATCAGGAAATCCAAACATGGCTTACTCCGAGAAAACTTAAAATGGGAATCATGGTTACCGACAATGGGAAGAACATTTTGTCTGCGCTGCGCCAAGGAAGCCTGACCCATGCCCCCTGCATGGCTCACGTCTTCAATCTGGTTGTCAAGCGGTTTCTGAAGTGTTCCCCCCATCTGCAGGACATCCTAACAACTTCACGGAAACTTTGCATGCACTTCAGCCACTCCTACACTGCCAAACACACCCTTCTTGAGCTACAGCGTCAGAATGGTATCCCCCAACATAGTCTGATTTGCGATGTTTCCACCCGTTGGAATTCCACCCTTCACATGTTGGACCGATTATATGAACAGAGAAAAGCCATCACGGATTTCCTGATGATCCAAGCAGATAGGGGGACTCCCCTGTGTAACTTCAATGTCAACCAGTGGCAGCTCATACGTGACACCTGCCGTTTGCTCAGGCCCTTTGAGGAAGCCACTTTATTTGTCAGTCGGCAGGATTACGGGATGAACGACGTGATTCCACTGCTTCATGTACTACAGCACATGTTGGAAACCATGGCTGGTCAGGGCACTGGAGACATGGCGTTTACATCTTACGGCCACATGAACCCCCTTGGAGCTGAACTGGAGGAGGAGGAGGAGGAAGAGGAGGAGGAGGAGTTGCCCAGCGAAACACAGTTTAGGCTTGGCGAAATGGCTGGTTTATCTAGTCAGCGGACAGGAGAGGAGGAGCAGGAGCAGCCAGAGGAGCTAGAGGT
Organism: Gastrophryne carolinensis; assembly: GCA_027917425.1. NCBI lineage: Eukaryota > Metazoa > Chordata > Amphibia > Anura > Microhylidae > Gastrophryne > Gastrophryne carolinensis. The sequence continues at coordinate 67,109,156 of CM051238.1, forward strand.
TTTTGAGGAAGGAGAGACAGAGGACCCGGGCACACCGTGGCAGTATGCAGTGGAGATGGAGACAGGTAGTCCATCCGAGTCACTTGCGCAAATGGCACGAAGCATGCTCACGTGCTTGCGTAGTGACCCCAGAATTGTTTCCATCTGTCGGCGGGATGACTTCTGGCTGTCCACCTTATTGGACCCTCGCTTCCGGCACAAAATGGGGGCATTTTTTAAACCCACCGAGAGGGAGGACAAACTCAACTACTACAAAGACATTCTACGTAGGCAGTTGGCCGATGCCTATCTGCGCCATGGTCCATACTCTCGCAGGTCTGACTCGAGGGGACCTCTGCGCTCACCTTCCACTGCCATGGCCGCTGGGGGGGTTGGCAGCAGCAGCAGCAGAAGCTCCATCAGCAGCAGCAGCCTCAGTCTTCAGTCGCTAATGAGTAGCTTTCTACACCCGCATAGTGAGGCTACTCATGAGCAGCAGGAAGACCTGGAGCAGGACCTGAACCAGCAGGTCATGTCATACTTTGACATGACCATGCCAACACACCTTGAGGATCCGCTGGACTTCTGGGCAGCCAAACTTGATTTGTGGCCGCAACTAGCAGAGTTTGCCCTGGAAAAGCTGTCCTGCCCGGCAAGTAGCGTGCCATCTGAGCGGGTGTTTAGTGCGGCGGGGGCCATAGTTACGGCGAGGAGAACTCGTCTGTCAACTAAAAATGTGGAGAGACTCACCTTTGTCAAAATGAATCAGGGATGGATCAGCCAGGATTTCCACCCACCAATGCCTGATGCATGCGACTAGATTCAGCATGGTGCCACGTTTTACACTTTCCAAATGGTGCAAAACATATTTATGTCTTTAGGCCATTTTTTGGGCTCCTGCTGCTGCTACTGTCAACTCCTGCCAACTCCAGGGTGTGATTCATCCAATTTTTGGGCTCCTGAAGCCAACTCCAGTGTATATTTGGGCTCCTGCTGCTGCTACTGTCAACTCCTGCCAACTCCAGGCTGTGATTCATCCAATTTTTGGGCTCCTGAAGCCAACTCCAGTGTATATTTGGGCTCCTGCTGCTGCTACTGTCAACTCCTGCCAACTCCAGGGTGTGATTCATCCAATTTTTGGGCTCCTGAAGCCAACTCCAGTGTATATTTGGGCTCCTGCTGCTGCTACTGTCAACTCCTGCCAACTCCAGGGTGTGATTCATCCAATTTTTGGGCTCCTGAAGCCAACTCCAGTGTATATTTGGGCTCCTGCTGCTGCTGCTGTCAACTCCTGCCAACTCCAGGGTGTGATTCATCCAATTTTTGGGCTCCTGAAGCCAACTCCAGTGTATATTTGGGCTCCTGCTGCTGCTGCTGCCAACTTCTGCCAACTCCAGGGTGTGATTCATCCAATTTTTGGGCTCCTGAAGCCAACTCCAGTGTATATTTGGGCTCCTGCTGCTGCTGCTGCCAACTTCTGCCAACTCCAGGGTGTGATTCATCCAATTTTTGGGCTCCTGAAGCCAACTCCAGTGTATATTTGGGCTCCTGCTGCTGCTGCTGTCAACTCCTGCCAACTCCAGGGTGTGATTCATCCAATTTTTGGGCTCCTGAAGCCAACTCCAGTGTATATTTGGGCTCCTGCTGCTGCTGCTGCCAACTTCTGCCAACTCCAGGGTGTGATTCATCCAATTTTTGGGCTCCTGAAGCCAACTCCAGTGTATATTTGGGCTCCTGCTGCTGCTGCTGCCAACTTCTGCCAACTCCAGGGTGTGATTCATCCAATTTTTGGGCTCCTGAAGCCAACTCCAGTGTATATTTGGGCTCCTGCTGCTGCTGCTGTCAACTCCTGCCAACTCCAGGGTGTGATTCATCCAATTTTTGGGCTCCTGAAGCCAACTCCAGTGTATATTTGGGCTCCTGCTGCTGCTGCTGCCAACTTCTGCCAACTCCAGGGTGTGATTCATCCAATTTTTGGGCTCCTGAAGCCAACTCCAGTGTATATTTGGGCTCCTGCTGCTGCTGCTGCCAACTTCTGCCAACTCCAGGGTGTGATTCATCCAATTTTTGGGCTCCTGAAGCCAACTCCAGTGTATATTTGGGCTCCTGCTGCTGCTGCTGCCAACTTCTGCCAACTCCAGGGTGTGATTCATCCAATTTTTGGGCTCCTGAAGCCAACTCCAGTGTATATTTGGGCTCCTGCTGCTGCTGCTGCCAACTTCTGCCAACTCCAGGGTGTGATTCATCCAATTTTTGGGCTCCTGAAGCCAACTCCAGTGTATATTTGGGCTCCTGCTGCTGCTACTGTCAACTCCTGCCAACTCCAGGGTGTGATTCATCCAATTTTTGGGCTCCTGAAGCCAACTCCAGTGTATATTTGGGCTCCTGCTGCTGCTGCTGTCAACTCCTGCCAACTCCAGGGTGTGATTCATCCAATTTTTGGGCTCCTGAAGCCAACTCCAGTGTATATTTGGGCTCCTGCTGCTGCTGCTGTCAACTCCTGCCAACTCCAGGGTGTGATTCATCCAATTTTTGGGCTCCTGAAGCCAACTCCAGTGTATATTTGGGCTCCTGCTGCTGCTGCTGCCAACTTCTGCCAACTCCAGGGTGTGATTCATCCAATTTTTGGGCTCCTGAAGCCAACTCCAGTGTATATTTGGGCTCCTGCTGCTGCTGCTGCCAACTCCTGCCAACTCCAGGGTGTGATTCATCCAATTTTTGGGCTCCTGAGGCCAACTCCACTGTATATTTGGGCTCCTGCTGCTGCTACTGTCAACTCCTGCCAACTCCAGGCTGTGATTCATCCAATTTTTGGGCTCCTGAAGCCAACTCCAGTGTATATTTGGGCTCCTGCTGCTGCTACTGTCAACTCCTGCCAACTCCAGGGTGTGATTCATCCAATTTTTGGGCTCCTGAAGCCAACTCCAGTGTATATTTGGGCTCCTGCTGCTGCTGCTGCCAACTTCTGCCAACTCCAGGGTGTGATTCATCCAATTTTTGGGCTCCTGAAGCCAACTCCAGTGTATATTTGGGCTCCTGCTGCTGCTGCTGCCAACTTCTGCCAACTCCAGGGTGTGATTCATCCAATTTTTGGGCTCCTGAAGCCAACTCCAGTGTATATTTGGGCTCCTGCTGCTGCTGCTGCCAACTTCTGCCAACTCCAGGGTGTGATTCATCCAATTTTTGGGCTCCTGAAGCCAACTCCAGTGTATATTTGGGCTCCTGCTGCTGCTGCTGTCAACTCCTGCCAACTCCAGGGTGTGATTCATCCAATTTTTGGGCTCCTGAAGCCAACTCCAGTGTATATTTGGGCTCCTGCTGCTGCTGCTGTCAACTCCTGCCAACTCCAGGGTGTGATTCATCCAATTTTTGGGCTCCTGAAGCCAACTCCAGTGTATATTTGGGCTCCTGCTGCTGCTGCTGCCAACTTCTGCCAACTCCAGGGTGTGATTCATCCAATTTTTGGGCTCCTGAAGCCAACTCCAGTGTATATTTGGGCTCCTGCTGCTGCTGCTGCCAACTCCTGCCAACTCCAGGGTGTGATTCATCCAATTTTTGGGCTCCTGAGGCCAACTCCACTGTATATTTGGGCTCCTGCTGCTGCTACTGTCAACTCCTGCCAACTCCAGGCTGTGATTCATCCAATTTTTGGGCTCCTGAAGCCAACTCCAGTGTATATTTGGGCTCCTGCTGCTGCTGCTGTCAACTCCTGCCAACTCCAGGGTGTGATTCATCCAATTTTTGGGCTCCTGAAGCCAACTCCAGTGTATATTTGGGCTCCTGCTGCTGCTGCTGTCAACTCCTGCCAAGTCCAGGGTGTGATTCATCCAATTTTTGGGCTCCTGAAGCCAACTCCAGTGTATATTTGGGCTCCTGCTGCTGCTGCTGCCAACTTCTGCCAACTCCAGGGTGTGATTCATCCAATTTTTGGGCTCCTGAAGCCAACTCCAGTGTATATTTGGGCTCCTGCTGCTGCTGCTGCCAACTCCTGCCAACTCCAGGGTGTGATTCATCCAATTTTTGGGCTCCTGAGGCCAACTCCAGTGTATATTTGGGCTCCTGCTGCTGCTACTGTCAACTCCTGCCAACTCCAGGCTGTGATTCATCCAATTTTTGGGCTCCTGAAGCCAACTCCAGTGTATATTTGGGCTCCTGCTGCTGCTACTGTCAACTCCTGCCAACTCCAGGGTGTGATTCATCCAATTTTTGGGCTCCTGAAGCCAACTCCAGTGTATATTTGGGCTCCTGCTGCTGCTGCTGCCAACTTCTGCCAACTCCAGGGTGTGATTCATCCAATTTTTGGGCTCCTGAAGCCAACTCCAGTGTATATTTGGGCTCCTGCTGCTGCTACTGTCAACTCCTGCCAACTCCAGGCTGTGATTCATCCAATTTTTGGGCTCCTGAAGCCAACTCCAGTGTATATTTGGGCTCCTGCTGCTGCTACTGTCAACTCCTGCCAACTCCAGGGTGTGATTCATCCAATTTTTGGGCTCCTGAAGCCAACTCCAGTGTATATTTGGGCTCCTGCTGCTGCTGCTGCCAACTCCTGCCAACTCCAGGGTGTGATTCATCCAATTTTTGGGCTCCTGAGGCCAACTCCAGTGTATATTTGGGCTCCTGCTGCTGCTGCTGTCAACTCCTGCCAACTCCAGGGTGTGATTCATCCAATTTTTGGGCTCCTGAAGCCAACTCCAGTGTATATTTGGGCTCCTGCTGCTGCTGCTGCCAACTTCTGCCAACTCCAGGGTGTGATTCATCCAATTTTTGGGCTCCTGAGGCCAACTCCAGTGTATATTTGGGCTCCTTCTGCCCCTTATAGTGATGCCACTTCAACTCTCTGCAATTGTGCCGCTCTGCGATTCTATTAGCGATGCCTCTGATCTGCATGTGATATTTCTTAAAAGTATTATTTAACTAACCCAGCACGCATCCTGTGCGTGTTACAGCAAGGCTGAATGGTTTACAACCCTATTGAGGCTGTAGGAGGCTCAGAAATAGCCGTTTTTAATAGCGATTCGTCGCGAATTTATTCGGGTCGAAACGATTTTTGTCGGAAAATTCGGCGAATCAGTCGAATCGAATTTTTCAAAAGTTCGCTCATCTCTATCTACAATATTAGGAATACACGCATTCAGGGGTCTCAACTGGGCCCGAGCGAATCCCTGGTGGGATATATTGATGAGACGGCCCTTCCTCCAATTCCCCTGGAGGAAAGTGAAGCATTGGAAGCCCCTTTAAACTAGAGGAGGTTACGAGGGCTATTAAGGGATCCCCTGTGGGAAAAAGTCTGGGCCCAGACGGATTTACCCCTAGGTTTTGTAAAACACTGGGGGTTCTGGTTGCCTCCTTCTTAACTAAGGTGTTCAACTCGGTTTCGAGCAGTTGCCCTTTTCCGAGACAGGCTCTTGAGGCACATATTTCAGTTATTCCGAAGCCTGGTAAGCACTGTACCTTGCCGGGAAATTACAGACCGATCTCATTAATAAATATTGACATGAAGCTCCAGGCCAAAATCATTGCAACAAAGCTACAGCCCCTATTCCCCTCTCTGGTCAGTAAAGACCAGGTGGGGTTTGTCACGAGGAGGGAGGCGAGAGACAATTTGATTAAAACAATCTCCTTGATGCACTACGCCCAGACACAGGTGGTCCCAGCTTGCATCCTGTCGGTGGACGCAGAGAAGGCCTACGACAGAGTGCACTGGGGGTTTCTTGGGGCCCCTTTGACTCAGGCGGGGATTGGCCCGGTTATGTGGGAAAGAATTATGGCCCTGTACCATGACCCCACTGCAAGGGTAAAAATCAATGGCTCCCTCACAGCCCCATTTAATAAAAGAAACGGGACACGGCAGGGATGCCCTTTGTCCCCCCTTCTATTAAAGGAATCACTTGTGGGTAGGGGGAACATAAAATCGTGTTTTTCGCAGATGACCTCCTAATGTATATAACTTCGCCACATATCTCCTTGCCCTCTATTATTGCTGAGTTTGAAAGGTTTAGTGAACTCAGTAACTTCAAGGTAAATCTCATCAAAACGGAGGTCCTAAATGTCTCCCTGGAAGCGCGGTCCCAACATCTCCTTCAGGCCAACTTCCCGTTCAAGTGGCAGAAAGAGGCCATAACCTACTTGGGGATTCAAGTACCCATGGATCTGGGAAAGTTATGTAAGCTCAATTATTTCCCGCTCCAAAACAGTACAATGAACAACCTAAAATCCTATAGCAAAAAACAATTCTCGTGGCTGGGGCGAATGAATTTTTGAAGATGGACGTCCTGCCCCGATTTCTTTACCTGTTCTAAGCCCTTCCGATTATCCCAGAGCGGGGCTTCTTCAAATTGTTGCAGGATGCCTTCTTCAAATTTGTATGGGATAACAAGAAGCCCAGGGTAAGGCGAACGTTATGCAGACCTAAATGCGAGGGGGATTGGGGGGCCCTGACCTTAGGGCATACTACGCGGCGGCAGTATTGGTGCGACTGTCTGACTGGTTCCACAACAAGGAAGACAAATGTTGAGTCACTATTGAAAATGGTATCTACCCCGCTAAGTCTGACAGCCTTGCCTTGGGTGGACCCATCTCATCGGCCCAGGTGGGACGTGCTTCCTTACCTGGCTGGCCCCTTGCTATCGGTATGGGACAGGCTCCTGAAGCATGAACAGCTTTCCCATAGGCCTGGACCTTTTACCCCTTTATTTGACAACCCGGCGCTCCCCCCGGGGGTGGGCTCTAAAATGTTCCTAACATGGGCGGCTTCTCAAGATACGAGATTGGGAGAGGTGATCTTGAGATATGGCCCTCCTTCTCTCTGTGATTTCAGAGCAGGGGTGGGGGAAGGAAAATATCTTGGTTTCTGCACGCTCAATTGGTAGCTTTTATTAGCTAACATCCACCCGGGACAGACTTCTCTCGACCCCTCACAGCCCTGAAGATGTTACTAAGGGCATCAACCCCTCCCCAGCACACAATTTCTGTCCTGTACAAAATCCTCCAGGAGGGAAGGGAGGATCGGGATCTGCCCCAATTCTGAAGGAAATGGGAGGAGGAGTTGGGTCAGACATTTGAGATGAGTGATTGGGAGAAATCCTTTGCCTTGACCCACAAATTGTCCATGGAGTGCAGGGCACAGGAAAGGAACTATAAAATACTGTCCAGATGGTACAGGTGTCTGGCGGAACTGGAGAAATATGGAGGTGCTGAGTCAGGGATGTGCTGGAGATGTAATGGAGCTGTGGGGATGATGGTACATATCTGGTGGGAATGCCTAGTCGTGAAGACCTTCTGGGCTGGGGTACTCGGAATCTTTGAGTTTCTGACACCTGAAAGCATCCCGAACACACCGCAGACTACCCTTTTCTCAATGTTCCCGAGGTCGTTGGCGTCCAGTAAAAAAGGATTATTGAGGCATTTGCTTACAGCCGCCAGGACTGTGATCCCTAGGCACTGGCGGACTAACGTGGAAGAAGTAGAAGGAGGAGTAATGTTGATTTTAGTTTATTTAAATATTTTTGGGCTGCACCTTGTTTTTTTTTTTACTTGTAAACTGTTAGGGGGTCAAAGGGGTCCATGTACCAGTTCAAATGGTGCCCCTTAGGCACCTCTGGGAGAGCACCAGACACATGCCAAAGAGCATAAAGAGGGGGGGCTGGTGTAAATGGATAGGGCCAGAGGGGCCTATTCTGGGGGATCGGTAGGAGTGTTGCTTTGGCCAGTTTGTGCAGATGTGGTACAAAGTGTGAGTACAAATAGGCTGTTCTGTTACCCCCCCCCCCCCCCCAGGGTGTTTGCCATTTTGCCATTTTGGCTGCGAGCTGGCAGCTACTTGTAGAGGGAGCAGTTGTGGGTCCCCATGATAATGGATGGCATTGGCTGATTGCTATGAACAAAATAATCTAATAACCAAAAGGTGGCCAGAGTGCCAAATAGGCAAGTGTGAAAAAGAACTGAAAATCTATAGAAAGAAAAGAAAGTTATGCAGAAAGAATTAAAACAGAATGAATATAGCCCAAAAATGAGAGGCGAATCAAGGATTACCATGGCGTGCAGAAAGTGAGGTGAGACTGATCTAGTGAGAAGAGTGTGACCCTAAGCTTGACCTCTTAGTTGCTGCCCCCTGAGGGAGACAGGGGTGTAATTATAGGGGGTGCAGATGTTGTCCCCCTTCATTGTTAGTACTTTGCCTATATCAGATTTGTGCTCTCATGGCATTATGTACAGAACGATACAATGCTCGTACCAGGGTCTGGTCACATGTCGTTACGTGACTGGAGAGAGTTGTATTGGGCTTTGCAGCAGCAAACTATGGAAGAAACATCTGAGCACACTACTGTCCGAAATTATGTTGTACTTACTTCCTAAATCACCCTGGATTTCAAAGTGTGGATATATGGGGTGGATCTGTTTACTGCTTTACCACCTAGGGGGGTTATTTAAGAACAGGTAGTGCCTCGTAGCGCTGTACACAAAACCACATTTAAGAAAGCGAATCTGGTGAGCGCCTCTAACAGCGCCATGTAGCATATTATTACGGGCGGCTCAGTGTATAGCACTAGTGCGCTAGGCTCAGGAGGCCACATAGTACCTGTCGCTCTGTAGAGCTCTCCCATACATTTCAATGAGCTTCATTAGTTGTGTATAAATAGCGTGTTTGGCTATTTCATTTTTTTGTTTTGCTCAAATTATTGTGTGACCTCTCCTGGCTGCAAACAAACATTTTTATAAATTTTTTGGACTTTTTATATTTTTATACAGAATTGTATTTACAGGTCTGGCACTAAAGTGTTATTGTCCCAGTTTTAAAACATTGTCATTTCATGTGTTTTTGCTTTGGTAATGGTGGATATGTGTTCAAAAACAGACTTTGATCACACAGTGCTCAGCTTTAGAGCGCCGACCCTGTGTGTAGTTTTTTTGTTAAATATGGTGTGAAGCACCAAGTGATGGACGCACTGAGCTGGCGTTACCTCTCGCTGCAGCGTTATACTGTTGTTACAGCACCCACCCACATCACATTCATCAATGCTGGCCAGGTCACGAGATGCTCTGTTACAGCGCCTGATACCGGCGTACAGCGTCTGCTAGCGGTCGCTATACAGATGCTCATCTGGCAATAGTGAATCACCCTTTTAAAGCTTACTTGGACATAGTCCTCCAAAGCCCATTGTTGTTTCGTTTGTGGAGTTAATAAAGAAATGATGTTTTTGTACACCATCTCCAAAGTTTCTCTAATTGCACTACCTACTGTGAAAGTTTAATAGAAGGCTCAAAAAACTTTAACCACTTATTTTCTGTAAAAAAACAAGCTTAGATAGATTTTTCCATGCAGGGTGTATTAGTAGCTCTTCCTTTTGCTTTGTTTATATAAATTTGTAATATTATACATTTTCACAATAATCCTCATTTAAGGAAGCATGTCCACCCACACCAGTCCCATTTAAAAGGGATTGACCATGGGAGGGATAAAGGGACAGTCCAGGTAATAATAATAACAAGACAGCTAGGAGGTCACCTGATGCCTGTGCCATGTGCCATAGTAGATGCTGTAGCAGGTCTCCAAAGTTTTTCCTTCCTTTCAATTTCTATCGTCTATAGCCACAGTGGTTGCACTCACCAGGCTCACTCACACTGAAATGTTGAGGGACAGGGGCAGCCATATGACCATATTTAAATTGAGGTCATGATGAAATGATGCGCGCTGCAAGAAATGGAGAAGAGACAGACGGTACAAGATTTCGGTGAGCTCCTTTCCGCCTTATTATTTCCATTGCTTGGAATGTCTCTTGCAATTAAAAAGCTCTCAGAAAATACTTGATGCTATTTGGTTCCAAATCCCTAGGGGGCATCCCTCCCTGCACCTGTACCTTTGTACAGTGGATTACGTATGAGGTCTCCAAAGTTTGAAAGGAACAAAACCCAGGATAGTCAAAATCTTTAAGCTGCCTCATTATTGTTATTGCCTGAACTGTCCTTTTAATTCAAATATACTCCTATAGTACTTCCACAGTGTTTGTAATCAGTTATCCTAATTGATTATATTTCCATGAATTGCTTACTATTTTTTATGCAATTTATTCCATCCCAGTATATGGATTTTTTTTTGTGTTGATTAATGTACAGACTGACATTTGAGCAATGTTTAGGGCAGCCTCACCTTCAGTATTACCTGTGTTCTGTATCCTTTATAGAGGCCATTCTGTTTTGCAGGGTCTTCATGAATGAATTATCAGCACCGGGTCTGCCCTCCCCTTTGTGAACATAAGTAAATATCATTTTAGCAGGCTTGTGATGCCAACACAAGTCTTAAATAGGCAGAGTTTATTCGGGCCCCTGTTCCTCTGCTGTGTACTGGGGCTCAGTGCTCCTGTTTAGTATGCACACAGCCTCAGCTCAGCCTCTTATCTTCTTGGGAACTGCCAAGAAAAGCTGCACCCATTGAGAGGATCTGCTAATGGAATAATACATCAAGGGCTGATTGTATTTCTTTTTTAATATTAATGCACTGCATATCCTTACAGTTGTGTTTTTCATTTCATGAGTGCTATTTTACAAGTGACATTGCAGAGCAGCTACAGTACACTACATACACAAACATATGTGGATCTAAATTAAAGGGATACACAGTTTCAGAGTATTACTGCTATATACACTACTGTGGGTGGGTAAAATGCTGCAAAGCAAGAATGTGTTTAAAAAGAGAAATATTAATAGGTTATTTCTATCAAAACAGAGTTGCAAAGCCCAATGTGGAGAAATCCATGTGGGGCTTAATATGACGGGGGGGGGGGGGAGGACCAAAAGACCCTCTACTTAAAAGTAAAGGAAAAAAGGTGAGTTGCTAGAACAGAAATAATTTACACCGCATAACACAAGGAATAGTAAAAACCCATCATTCCGTGTACTGGACAAAGCCATGCAAATCATCTCTTTGAGCCATCCAAGGCCCTCAGGAAGCCAATTCCAAGGATTAGCTTAAACCGGACCAACGCCCATTATTACTTTAATGGGTATTGGTCCCTCTCTCTGCAGATAGCAAGAAGCTTGGGGGGCATGCAGAACGCTGGAGCCCCCTTGCACCTAACCGCACAGGACCCGCAGAATACTCACCTTCATTACGAGCCAGTACCGGGAAAGGAGTACTGTGATTAGCCGCCAGGCAATCACATGGGCCATAGTCACGTCCTGCGTGCCGGACGCCGGCAGGACCTGCCCACATGTCTGCCCAACGACCAATAGCTTCTTGCTATCTGCAGAGAGCGGCACCAACACCCTTTACAGTAATAACGGTTGTTATTTTACACGGCCAAACACCTTTCATTTGTGACTCTGATCAGCATAAGTCTAGAATTATTTGGCTGTATACAGGGGCCATAGGGCATGGCGGGACAATGCCCAATAGGCTGCCACATCCCCTGCACTGGCTGGCTGCTGGCTGTCGAGGATCTGGCTTCTTGCGGTGGGCCGAGAGAATGGAAGTCGCTGCTGGACCCCCAACAGATGCAGCGTAATACTGTGCACTGTGTAGCCAAAGAATTTGATTCAACTTGCAGTCTTCTCCCAAAGCCTCAAGGAGGTATCATTTATACTATTTGGGGGAAGATTTTATAATACAGAGGCAGACATGGGGGGGGGGGATTTCCCAGGGAACTTCTCTCTGTGCCTCTCCCTTCAAAAAATATCACAAAAGGGGGATTACACAGAGGCTTCATCTCTGTATATAAAATATTCCCTAAAATATTCCCTTATGGACTCCTGGCATTAAGGAAGGAGGGTGGTGGTCTCTTTAATACTTTCTACTTCTTGTGAACTGGTAAGGAGTCCAAGGGATCCCTATACTAGTTCAAAGGACAGGGAGTGGGTGGTAAAAACTAGGGCCAGCGGCTGGCAGTTAGGCCCTTGAGCCCTGGCTTACCAGCATCTATGCTTGGCACATAATGTTGGTAAGCTTTAGGGTAAGCACACTTTTATTTTCCACTATAAGTTCCACATTTATAGTGCTTATGGTATAGAAGCAGTGCCACTTCTGCAGATGTATTTTTTTCTTCAGATAGAGGTAAGGCCCCATTGTCTTATGACTTTAATATGAAAATGTCCCATATTTTTGTATTGGCCATTTATATATTTATACAAGTTAATCATGTCCACCCTCGGGCTTCTTCCAAGACTAAATACAATTCCTGTAAGCTTTCATCATAACGAATATTTTTCATTTCCCTTATCAGTTTTGTGGCTCTCCTCTGCACCCTTTCTAAAATCAAGGCATCCTTTCTATGAACTGGTGCTCAGAACTGGACCAGATGAAGCCGTACCAGTGCCTTGTAATGACGAGGCAATATTATTTACCTATCCTATAATTTCTTCTAATGCATAACAATAGTTTGATGGCCTTGGAAGCAGCTGCTTGACATTGCATGCGGTTATTCAGTCTGTGGTCTACCAGTGCACCCAAATTCTTCTCAACACAGGACTTTCCAAGCTTTACTTGTGTGTGTAGGGAAGGAAAGCCAAAGCTATTTTTCAATAGCGGGGCTCTGTCTGGTCCTTAATGCTGCCTTTAGGATCTCCCTTAATATTGTTCCCTTAGTATTGTTGAGTGATACCACTTTGACCTTGTCTTTTGGCTGGGACTCATATTACATCTGAAAACATCTAGTGCCAAGTTGCATCAGACCATATCTGCATTACTGCTTCCAATCATCATTCCAGGTTCTACCTCCAGTCACATGTCCTGCTGTCATTGCCAGGGTCCCTTGTCACCTTACAACAAAGACATGGGCTAATGAGCGTCTTTATCCACACAGGCTTCTCCAGTGCCAGGGAAATGGCCATATATCTATGCTCCAATCAAGGCACGTGGCACGTAGACTGTATTAGCAGTGATTCATTACAAATGTGACAAAAACGTGTAGAAGGAAATAGCATCAACAAGATAAAGCTGCTGAATTTATTTCTAACAACATGGCAAACGACCAGTGTAGAACAGGTGTGAAGACTGTATAAGGCACAAACAGCAGTGACATGAAAACAACTAAAACTGACAAAATCTATTCCCTAACTTAAGTAGAGTAATAGGACTTAAACCACAAGCTACTGTATGTGATAACCGGAACCACAGGGCTGATTTAGTCTTCTGGGAGTTAAAGGGAAGGGACTGAATCATAATTACCAAGATGTACTAAGATCAGTGAACCTTTTAAGTTGCATGGTACACGGCTATTAGGCTTCAGGAACCATGCCTCTCACTACAGACTAACAGCACAGTAGAGTAGCTGATGTAAGCCACTGCCAGTTGGATTTGCGGCAGGGCCAGGGATGCCTGGAATGGAGTCTAGGTGAGCAACAGTGGGGCAGTAGCTGGTTTCTGGTGTCTATGGAGGGCCAAGGGAAACAACCTACTAGAATCTTGGCTCAGTCAGGCTATAGATATCTCCCTGCTTCTCATCCACATTGTAGCCAGAGGAACTGGTAATTTATTGATGTTTGTCTGGGGGTTAACTACTTAAAGGGTCTGTAAATGCAAAAAAAACTTCAAAAGTTACCCAATTTTGGATGCCCCACTGTGTGAAACCCCCAGGATCGCCCACACAATTCACCTTTCCTCCATTCCCACAGCCCATGTGTGGACTTTTGCCCAATCAGCACTTTATGCAATGCATACTAATGCACGACATAAAGTACTGTTTCGAATAGAGAACCAGCATAGGGATCAAAATTAGGCGCCTTGGTTTCCGTGCAGTCTGCGATGTGCTCTTGCGGCCCATGAATTTCGATAGGCCGGGGGCGTGAGTGTGCTGCAGACTGCAGGGAAACGGAGGATGCGCCCGGTTTTGATCCCTTTGCCAGTGCTCTGTTCAAAGTGCTTTATGTTGTGTATTAGTAGCAGTAGAGATGTGGTGCAGGAGTGCTGGAATGGTAAGGGATTGCGGGCCTGCACGGGTTGTTCACACGGTGGGACATCCCAAATTAAGATGCCCCAGAGTACTTGGTTAGACACCGCGGGAGCATTTTAGACTACATGGCTGGCCTTGGCGATAATAGATTCAGTGATATAAAGGTCCATATAGATAAAAGTGCTTATGCACCTGCTGGTTACCGCTCTGGTTCCTCTTTTAGCAACTTAACAGGTCTGCGCTGGGTGCTGTCTTGGAGCCTAAAAAATGACAGTAACTCATCTTACAATGGATGGAAATGTATCCCAATGAGATATGGATAAACACATTTTGTAATTAGCACAGGGTCTCGCATTATTTTTTTTGACTTTTATATTTGACCCTAGCCCTTCAGACCGGGGCATAACCCGTGACAAAGACTAATACCAGATTGACTTTTAGCACACCTTGAATGTGTTGTCAGGGCTGTGGCACGTATCAGTATTGGACAGCAACAGCACAATTGGAGCAGTGAGAATGGGGCTGAATTTCTTCCTTCCCGCACTGGGCGCTATTTTGCCTAGAAACTGGCCTGTGTGTTGTAATTGTATTTCATCCTCTGCCCAGGAACAAAAAAACAGATATACTAACTTTTTGTCCCCTGCTGTGACTGACATGTAGGGGCAGACACCAAACTGTAAAAGGATGGATCAGTTGTTGAGAACAATAAGTATAGCCTTTTAGTTTTTATGTCTGGAAGGTTCCTTTAAAGTAACTGTCTAGTCATATGAGAAAAAAATCTAGACTTACCCCCCCCCCAGGCCCCCGACTGCAGGTTCAATCCAAAATAGTCCTGCTGCCATGGCCGACCTTTGGGGTGTGCAAGGTGTGCAGTTGCACAGGGCGCCATCCTAACCTTCCTGTAAGGGGGCACCAGGGGCTCTCAACTAAAACAGCAGGCCTCTCTTTTCTTCAAAATACTCTCTTTTTTACCTTCCCTCCATCTCTCTTTTCCAGTTTATTTCTTTTTCTCTCTTTCCTTCTCTCAGAAAAATGTGAGACGACCTGAAGGTGCTGGTTCTGTGGAAACTCAGCAACAGATGGGCTGAGGGGTGAACAACCAAAGGGTTGCTTGTACAGGAAACCCTGGACTCACTAAAGCCACACGTTTCTTTGTTTAAATCTAGCTTGCAAACTGGTGGGGGGGCTCCCCAAAACTCTACAATTTACCCAACCTGAGGAGCGGGTTTTGGGATACTCTATCCCAACACCTACCAGGGGGTGTCGTTCACCATGGACACCGATAGGTGGCATGTGCCCACCAGTGGTAAAACTTAATTGCAAATTTGCAAATTGTAGCTTGGCACGGGGGGGGGGGGGTAGGCCAACCAAATCTGGCTTTCATCTACTGTCCATGTGTGACGGTGGGTCCCAATATAAACATCCTGGCCAGGTGTCTGTGGCCTTAAGAAGGGAGTTAGGAGCCAGGGCTGCAATGGATAATTAGAATCACCTAAAAGACAATGAAAATGGAAATGGAAAGTAAATTACTAACAGGCAACACAACATCAAAACAGCCTAGACCACATATTAAGTATTACAAAACAGTAGGGCAAAACAAGCAAGAGGTAAGGCAGGATACTTGGACTAAGCATTTGTAACTGCAACAGGGCAAGGGGGATATTCAAAGAGGGGCATGAACACAGTCGAAGTGATGGAGGGCAGGGACAACAATTGGCAAACACAATAAACTTGGACCAATTAAAAAAAGGGGGCACATAACAAAAGACATACACATTGCAAATGCACCATAAACAATAAACACGCAGATCCATTGCAGCAATAAACAGACTTACCCACAAGCCAACCACCAGTCAGCTCCTAAAATCCTAAAGATAAATGCATCATGGGACGAGCCAGGGAATCCGGCCAAAACACTGAAAAAGCAAAGATCCAGCCCCATGACTCATTGGGCATTGAAGAGAGTGGCCCATCTTGTGGTTGCTGAACATAAGCTACAAATAAAAAAAAGGGTCACTAGACTGGCAACAAGAAATGAACAGCGATAATTAAGTAAAATAAGGGTCAAATGGGAAACAGGGAAGCTGTTTGGAGGGTGGGGAAGCTAGGCTAGCCTAGCCTCAAGAGTGGGCAACAAAGTGGAGCAATGTGGATTTAAACATACAAACATTTAAACATATACACCTGAGCAGCTGAGGGAATCAGGGCCACATGAATACAATCGATGGCACTCATGACACTTGGCATATTCACTATTTGAAAACAAAACTCACCCTCACCCTGTTTCAGGTTGGCATGCTGCAGGGAAAGAGATGTATTTCTCCTGCAGGACAGCCATGTAATTGAGAAATTTAGTCCTGTTGCAGCTCAGCAAAGGCTGGGACATGCCTCTGGAAGGCGCCATTTGCTAAAAATTGAAGGCAGCCAAGCAAATTGGTCATACCTCAAATTACATGCCCCTAGCTTGTGACGGGGGCCAACCATGGGCACAACTCTGAGTAAGACTTTTCAAGAGAAAGGCAATTCAGTATGGTCAATTCAAACACCTGCTGATCAGTCATGTGATATCTAGATGATGGCGGGAATGCACGGTTATCAGCCCATGTTGCTGAAGATGCTCATAATCTTCACAGAATTCGGCCAGAAACTCCATCATTGGTGCAAAGGATATAGGCTGTATTTTCACTATCAAAAAGAGACTGTTCAAGTATTACCTGTCACGGATATCTCAAGGGAGATATCCATTAATAAAGAGTGACCAATAATTAGAGTACTGCAAGGCAGAGAGACTGGAATTGTGCAGCAAACACAATGTGTTTATTGTGAGAAACATGCAAACAAACACTCTGACTGCTTTACATACAGTGCAGTGAGGAAAAACATACAGACACGAAGTCCAGTCCAAAGTAGTCCAAAAGGCAAACAGAAGTGAACCCAATGGTTCACAAGGAAGTTCAGGATTCAGGGATCAGAAATCAGATTCAGGAGCTCTGCTTGAGCGTTCAGGTTCCAGATGACAGAGTAAAATGCTGAGCACTGACTACATGCCAGACTCAGCATATAAAGGCCAGCAGCTAATTAGCCCAGGTGCTGGCTGATCTCCAGGAGCTCTGCAGGACAGCACCACCTGGTGGTCAAGCTGCATACTACAGAGAAACAGGCGAAGGCTAAGGAGGAACTCCAGGCATGACAGTATCCTCCCCCGACCAGGCGGGCACCGAACGCCTTTAAATAACTGCTCCGCAGGATGGGGATAAAGTCCGAAGCAGGCAAAAACTTGGCGGACATCGAAGTCCCCCCAGGATCAAAGTTCACGAAATAATGGCGCGGGCGATCAAACGCGGCCGGCGGAGCACTTTCGGCAGGGTGATCCAACTCGGCCGGCCCGACAGGACAATCAAACTCGGCAGGCGGGCGATCAAACTCGGCAGCGAGGTCACTTTGGACCGGGCGATCAAACTCGACAGATGGGCGATCAAACTCGACAGACGGGCGATCAAACTCAACACAGAGGTCACTTTCAGCAGGGCAATCCAATTCGGCAGACGGGTCATTTTGGATAGGGCGATCAAACCCGGCAGACTCAGCAGGCGGGCGATCAAACCCGGCAGGACAGTCAAATTGGACAGATTGGACAGACAGGTCAGATTGGACAGACAGGTCAGATTGGACAGACAGGTCAGACTGGACAGACTGCACCCACAGGTCAGATTGGACAGACTGCACCCACAGGTCAGATTGAACAGAGCGCACCGACAGGTCAGATTGGACAGAGCACACTGACAGGTCAGATTGGACAGACTGCACCGACAGGTCAGATTGGACAGACTGCACCGACAGGTCAGATTGGACAGACTGCACCCACAGGTCAGATTGGACAGACTGCACCGACAGGTCAGATTGGACAGACTGCACCGACAGGTCAGATTGGACAGACTGCACCGACAGGTCAGATTGGACAGACTGCACCGACAGGTCAGATTGGACAGACTGCACCGACAGGTCAGACTCAGCTGGAATTTTTGATTTCTGGGCTGAAAAAACTGTAGTCAGGTCATGGCCAGCAAACACTGTCTCAGGAATATTTAAGTAGGAAGTAAGCCACCTGACGACTCAAGGTTGTCATGGGAGACTGCCAAATATAAGGCTCCAGCAGTAACTTTGCGACAGCCTGGAGGAACTGGGGGTAAGTGACCAGGGTGAGCTCTTTAAAGCGAAGTGGAGGCACAAATATATATCCGTCTGTGGGAACCGTGGGACAGTCAGAGTCCATAGCAACAAATGCCCTTTTGGACATCTTGGGGGCTAAAGCTGACTACACATGCAAACAGACAGACAACCCGCCTGCGCCACCAGGGAGGCAAACTGCCGATTACCCAGAAGCGTAGGGGACCTGGAACTCAAGGAGCCCGTAATCCACCTACTTCTTCAGCAGAGCTTCTGAAGGTGAAGATGCACAGGCCCTGGGTAATCCCGTGGTGGTCGCAGACTTGGGAAAGGGGAACACAGGAGAGACAAATACTAGACAGACAAGAACTGGGTCCCAAACAAGGTTGGGCCCCAATACAGACTATGGCAAACTAAAGCTAGGAGGCAAATGTAGATTCAAAGTAAAATCTAAGGCTGGTACTAGGACCCTGCATATCCTCAGCACACCAAACCAGCTCAGCCTTACGGTCTCTTATGGTCTATTATAGGGCTCAGCATTCTGTCACGGATATCTCAAGGGAGATATCCATTAATAAAGAGTGACCAATAATTAGAGTACTGCAAGGCAGAGAGACTGGAATTGTGCAGCAAACACAATGTGTTTATTGTGAGAAACATGCAAACAAACACTCTGATTGCTATACATACAGTACAGTGAGGAAAAACATACAGACACGAAGTCCAGTCCAAAGTAGTCCAAAAGGCAAACAGAAGTGAACCCAATGGTTCACAAGGAAGTTCAGGATTCAGGGATCAGAAATCAGATTCAGGAGCTCTGCTTGAGCGTTCAGGTTCCAGATGACAGAGTAAAATGCTGAGCACTGACTACATGCCAGACTCAGCATATAAAGGCCAGCAGCTAATTAGCCCAGGTGCTGGCTGATCTCCAGGAGCTCTGCAGGACAGCACCACCTGGTGGTCAAGCTGCATACTACAGAGAAACAGGCGAAGGCTAAGGAGGAACTCCAGGCATGACAGTATCCTCCCCCGACCAGGCGGGCACCGAACGCCTTTAAATAACTGCTCCGCAGGATGGGGATAAAGTCCGAAGCAGGCAAAAACTTGGCGGACATCGAAGTCCCCCCAGGATCAAAGTTCACGAAATAATGGCGCGGGCGATCAAACGCGGCCGGCGGAGCACTTTCGGCAGGGTGATCCAACTCGGCCGGCCCGACAGGACAATCAAACTCGGCAGGCGGGCGATCAAACTCGGCAGCGAGGTCACTTTGGACCGGGCGATCAAACTCGACAGATGGGCGATCAAACTCGACAGACGGGCGATCAAACTCGACACAGAGGTCACTTTCAGCAGGGCAATCCAATTCGGCAGACGGGTCATTTTGGATAGGGCGATCAAACCCGGCAGACTCAGCAGGCGGGCGATCAAACCCGGCAGGACAGTCAAATTGGACAGATTGGACAGACAGGTCAGATTGGACAGACAGGTCAGACTGGACAGACTGCACCCACAGGTCAGATTGGACAGACTGCACCCACAGGTCAGATTGAACAGAGCGCACCGACAGGTCAGATTGGACAGAGCACACTGACAGGTCAGATTGGACAGACTGCACCGACAGGTCAGATTGGACAGACTGCACCGACAGGTCAGATTGGACAGACTGCACCGACAGGTCAGATTGGACAGACTGCACCGACAGGTCAGATTGGACAGACTGCACCGACAGGTCAGATTGGACAGACTGCACCGACAGGTCAGATTGGACAGACTGCACCGACAGGTCAGATTGGACAGACTGCACCGACAGGTCAGATTGGACAGACTGCACCGTCAGGTCAGACTCAGCTGGAATTTTTGATTTCTGGGCTGAAAAAACTGTAGTCAGGTCATGGCCAGCAAACACTGTCTCAGGAATATTTAAGTAGGAAGTAAGCCACCTGACGACTCAAGGTTGTCATGGGAGACTGCCAAATATAAGGCTCCAGCAGTAACTTTGCGACAGCCTGGAGGAACTGGGGGTAAGTGACCAGGGTGAGCTCTTTAAAGCGAAGTGGAGGCACAAATATATATCCGTCTGTGGGAACCGTGGGACAGTCAGAGTCCATAGCAACAAATGCCCTTTTGGACATCTTGGGGGCTAAAGCTGACTACACATGCAAACAGACAGACAACCCGCCTGCGCCACCAGGGAGGCAAACTGCCGATTACCCAGAAGCGTAGGGGACCTGGAACTCAAGGAGCCCGTAATCCACCTACTTCTTCAGCAGAGCTTCTGAAGGTGAAGATGCACAGGCCCTGGGTAATCCCGTGGTGGTCGCAGACTTGGGAAAGGGGAACACAGGAGAGACAAATACTAGACAGACAAGAACTGGGTCCCAAACAAGGTTGGGCCCCAATACAGACTATGGCAAACTAAAGCTAGGAGGCAAATGTAGATTCAAAGTAAAATCTAAGGCTGGTACTAGGACCCTGCATATCCTCAGCACACCAAACCAGCTCAGCCTTACGGTCTCTTATGGTCTATTATAGGGCTCAGCATTCTGTCACGGATATCTCAAGGGAGATATCCATTAATAAAGAGTGACCAATAATTAGAGTACTGCAAGGCAGAGAGACTGGAATTGTGCAGCAAACACAATGTGTTTATTGTGAGAAACATGCAAACAAACACTCTGATTGCTATACATACAGTACAGTGAGGAAAAACATACAAACACGAAGTCCAGTCCAAAGTAGTCCAAAAGGCAAACAGAAGTGAACCCAATGGTTCACAAGGAAGTTCAGGGATCAGAAATCAGATTCAGGAGCTCTGCTTGAGCGTTCAGGTTCCAGATGACAGAGTAAAATGCTGAGCACTGACTACATGCCAGACTCAGCATATAAAGGCCAGCAGCTAATTAGCCCAGGTGCTGGCTGATCTCCAGGAGCTCTGCAGGACAGCACCACCTGGTGGTCAAGCTGCATACTACAGAGAAACAGGCGAAGGCTAAGGAGGAACTCCAGGCATGACAGTATCCTCCCCCGACCAGGCGGGCACCGAACGCCTTTAAATAACTGCTCCGCAGGATGGGGATAAAGTCCGAAGCAGGCAAAAACTTGGCGGACATCGAAGTCCCCCCAGGATCAAAGTTCACGAAATAATGGCGCGGGCGATCAAACGCGGCCGGCGGAGCACTTTCGGCAGGGTGATCCAACTCGGCCGGCCCGACAGGACAATCAAACTCGGCAGGCGGGCGATCAAACTCGGCAGCGAGGTCACTTTGGACCGGGCGATCAAACTCGACAGATGGGCGATCAAACTCGACAGACGGGCGATCAAACTCGACACAGAGGTCACTTTCAGCAGGGCAATCCAATTCGGCAGACGGGTCATTTTGGATAGGGCGATCAAACCCGGCAGACTCAGCAGGCGGGCGATCAAACCCGGCAGGACAGTCAAATTGGACAGATTGGACAGACAGGTCAGATTGGACAGACAGGTCAGACTGGACAGACTGCACCCACAGGTCAGATTGGACAGACTGCACCCACAGGTCAGATTGAACAGAGCGCACCGACAGGTCAGATTGGACAGAGCACACTAACAGGTCAGATTGGACAGACTGCACCGACAGGTCAGATTGGACAGACTGCACCGACAGGTCAGATTGGACAGACTGCACCGACAGGTCAGATTGGACAGACTGCACCGACAGGTCAGATTGGACAGACTGCACCGACAGGTCAGATTGGACAGACTGCACCGACAGGTCAGATTGGACAGACTGCACCGACAGGTCAGATTGGACAGACTGCACCGTCAGGTCAGACTCAGCTGGAATTTTTGATTTCTGGGCTGAAAAAACTGTAGTCAGGTCATGGCCAGCAAACACTGTCTCAGGAATATTTAAGTAGGAAGTAAGCCACCTGACGACTCAAGGTTGTCATGGGAGACTGCCAAATATAAGGCTCCAGCAGTAACTTTGCGACAGCCTGGAGGAACTGGGGGTAAGTGACCAGGGTGAGCTCTTTAAAGCGAAGTGGAGGCACAAATATATATCCGTCTGTGGGAACCGTGGGACAGTCAGAGTCCATAGCAACAAATGCCCTTTTGGACATCTTGGGGGCTAAAGCTGACTACACATGCAAACAGACAGACAACCCGCCTGCGCCACCAGGGAGGCAAACTGCCGATTACCCAGAAGCGTAGGGGACCTGGAACTCAAGGAGCCCGTAATCCACCTACTTCTTCAGCAGAGCTTCTGAAGGTGAAGATGCACAGGCCCTGGGTAATCCCGTGGTGGTCGCAGACTTGGGAAAGGGGAACACAGGAGAGACAAATACTAGACAGACAAGAACTGGGTCCCAAACAAGGTTGGGCCCCAATACAGACTATGGCAAACTAAAGCTAGGAGGCAAATGTAGATTCAAAGTAAAATCTAAGGCTGGTACTAGGACCCTGCATATCCTCAGCACACCAAACCAGCTCAGCCTTACGGTCTCTTATGGTCTATTATAGGGCTCAGCATTCTGTCACGGATATCTCAAGGGAGATATCCATTAATAAAGAGTGACCAATAATTAGAGTACTGCAAGGCAGAGAGACTGGAATTGTGCAGCAAACACAATGTGTTTATTGTGAGAAACATGCAAACAAACACTCTGATTGCTATACATACAGTACAGTGAGGAAAAACATACAGACACGAAGTCCAGTCCAAAGTAGTCCAAAAGGCAAACAGAAGTGAACCCAATGGTTCACAAGGAAGTTCAGGGATCAGAAATCAGATTCAGGAGCTCTGCTTGAGCGTTCAGGTTCCAGATGACAGAGTAAAATGCTGAGCACTGACTACATGCCAGACTCAGCATATAAAGGCCAGCAGCTAATTAGCCCAGGTGCTGGCTGATCTCCAGGAGCTCTGCAGGACAGCACCACCTGGTGGTCAAGCTGCATACTACAGAGAAACAGGCGAAGGCTAAGGAGGAACTCCAGGCATGACATTACCGCTAGCAAAAAGATGGCGTAAGTTGGCACTGGAAACCTACGGCTTTTATAGGTCTGAAAACCCAAAAATCAGGGCTTAGAATCACGCGCAAGCACAGGCTAACCCGTAAAATGACACATGGACGCACTGAGCCATATTTATATGGCAAACACTCAGTTTGGCATGCGCAGACCGTAATTTCCCGCAAAAAAACTCAGCCAGAAAAACAAGGCTCAGAATCCCTGAGATGAAAAATTGACCACATACGGTCATTTAACGTCATTCCTGCTTACAGGAATGTGTGAAAAAGAGGCTTTGAATCAGGCCAATTGACTAGGAAACAGATACAGAGCCAGGAGCTACCTGCTTGGATACTCGACTCCTTTATAGCATTAGGGAGGAGAATCTTTACATGCTGATTCTTCCAACTTATTTCCTGTTGTAACATCAAATTTAGACTTAATAAATGTATTGCATTTGTCAGAATGAAGCTTTGAGATTTGATTGAGATTCCCTTCAGAGCTTAATCGTTTTAATGACCCTATTTGAAATAAATAAATTCCTAAATTTTTGGATTAGCCTAAAACCGCAGTTTTTAGGAAATTCTAAATTAACTTTATTTTATGCAAATCAGTTTGTGAACACCTACCTGTTACTATTAGTGAGGTCTAATTAACAAAGGGCTGAAGGAGAACATTTACAGTACAGATAAAATAAACTGCTTATTATTGGGGGACCTCAAAGTTGGACAGCTAAAACCAGTATGTGGATAATGGGCAGGTGTGGTGGGTTTAGGGGTTTTAGGGGTGTTGCTTTTTTACAGATCTTTGAGGAACAAATATCAACAGCACTCTCATGTGTAATTCCGTGTAGCTCCGTCCCTTTTCACAAGCTCCAGGAATTTTGGTTCATAAAAGATTTTGGTAAATGAGACAATGCTCAGCCAATCCTTGCATTCCATTAATGCTAATCAGCCAAAGAGCAGCTGTAAAGTCACAAAACATGAGCAAAGCGGGACATTTAGGCATGTTTTCAGGAGAACAGAGGGAGAAAATGCCTTAAAAGTGGGATTGTGCCACAGAAACTGGGATATCTGGTCAGTTTAAGGTAAGATGCAGAATGGTACACTATTTTGGGGCAGAGACACCAGCTGATGGGACAATGACATGGCAGGAACAGTTGCAACATACTGCCACAGGACAGTACATACCTGGCTGTGCAGGAAGCACTGATTTCTGGAGGGCCGGCCGCCCAATCACCTCTGGTGCTAGGAACTTGGCCTCCTTGTTGCCTAGCAAAAGCAGGTACCGTGGGCTCAGCATTCCAGCTGATTGGAGACAACTCACTTAAATGTTGTCTGCAGGAATCAATGACGTAACTAAATTTGACCGGCTCTGGCACACACAGTAAATAGTCATTGTCATTGCTCATACAGTGCTAAAGTCTAAAACAACAGAGACATATAGTTCTTCATTTCTTTGCATGATGCCATGTGAGCACAAATCAGATAAATAAGGCAAAGGAACAATAATAATAAGGCTCATTTACTTTATGGGCCCTGATGAGGTCACTACATCTGCTCCCCCTGTAGTTACGTCCCTGCCAGATACTTAGACAACTTTAACCACAGTGTAAGTGTGTGTGCTGTCATAGCCCACCCTGTGAGCTTTTCCTGCTTTCTCCTGCTTTCTTGCCAGTGCTAAGCCTTCTTGCCAGTGCTAAGTGTTCCTTGTACCTTGTCTGACCGTGTTCAGTGTCAAGCTGTTTGCTAAGCTAAATCCTGTTTGACCACATCTAAACTATTGATACTGATTGCTGTTCCAAGTTGTACGCCAGCCATGTCTCCTGCTGCCTATGCCAGGGTCCATGGTCACTTGGCATTAGGTGGAGGATATTAGACTGTATTGGTAATGACCTGTTACACCTACTGATGGGTGATACTTTGTATATTCTTTTACTTTAGGTACATAATATATGCGTGACTGCAACGCTGGATGTTAAAAACATAGCTACTCATGTATTAGATCACCTAGATTCTGTGTCGACACATATATTAATTTAATTAATTTATTCAATTTATTAATTTTATTTCTAATACGTCTCCTTTTAACCCTTTCCACTGTACCAGGCTCCATAGCTGCATCCAATACACTTATCCCATTGCCCCTACAATCCCTTTAGCTTCAGCATAATGGCTGTGGGGGTGGGGGCTGCTATAGTATTTGCCCCTACAAAACTAAATCTGTTGTACTATTAGTACCATGATCTGTCCCTACATTGCTTTTCTCTTGGCAGACAATTCCTGACTATGTGGTATCCACATTTTATGTGGGCTCAGCAGCTCCTGGGCTAATGGTGGGCTTGCTGGAACCTGTAAAATCCACAGCTGATTATTAGCCTCAGTCAGCCCCTGATAAGCATTGCTATAGAGTTACCTTTGTAGGCGCGACCTGTTAGAGGTACTAGAGGTCAGGGTTGAGAAGCACAGGTTTAATTCTGTACATTTCATATGCAGTCAGGAATATGCTGGTTGACAAATGTAGCAGTTGCTTCGGTTTGGAAAAAGCTTGAACTCCTATAAACAGCAATGAATAAAGACAATCTGACACTACTGATTACTGCATTAGAATAGACATCATCAGTAAGATATTGATTCAATCGCACTTAATTAATTTCTACCAGAGCCATGTAGCATGATGGTAGCACTGAGCCCGAGGCTGCCCATTGATTGTCATAATATGACTGGTCAGTTCAACTAACTTCTACTACTACCATGAAATAAAAGGGGCCCTTTCCTTTACATACTGGTATTCTATATGACAGGCTTTAGACAGGCGCAAGACAGAGGATACAGTTTTTTTGATATCAGAAATTGGGCTAAAATACCATGTTTTACATTAAGAGGTTTATTTAAGAAACACTAACGGCACATAGTGCCAGATGAACGTCAGTGGAATGTCAGGTCCCAGCGCAAAAAGGTGTATTTATCAAGTAAAAAATCCAGAGCACCTCTGATAGTGGCAGGTAGTGTTCCATCTATCAATAGCGCCGGCGATTAGATGAGTGCCGGCGCTGAGTTCCCTACAGCGCCAGATAAGACCAGGTACTAACCCAGCACTGTGTGGCCTTATCCCATACATTTCAATGGGTTTGGATGGTTTTAATTATTTTTTTTATTTTTTGTTTTTTAGGGCTGGTGTATGTGCTACAGGATAACTGAGCTATTTGGAATTGTTTTTGAATGATGATGATTTGATGCACTTTGTGTTGCGCTAGTAACCTGTGATTTGGCCCCTGCCAAACATGTGGCAACCCTTTTAAGTGTCGACAATGCAATTCCCTGTGTTTTTTTTTTTTTTTTTAGGAGACTGGCATACCCCCACCCGCCCAAAAAATACAAACAGGTATTGCAACAGGAGCTGTGTGTCTGGAATCCCTTGTTGATAGCGCCCATATGGACGCTGTGTGTTTTTTTTTATTTTACTCTTTAACTGTGCTTCCAGCCAGCACTAGAGTACAAAAATGTTGGCTATGCACAACCAAAGAAGGGGGGAATTTTTGAAATATGTGAACAGAACACGGACCGAGCCGTCAGTTCAACCTGAATAATTCCCCCTGGTCTAAAAACCATGTCGCACACACTTGATGTAATAAAAAGTATATCATGTTTATTACAGCGAAGTAATAAAACAACCAACAGAAAAACATACTGACACCAGCCAGTTAAAAAAACACATAGAACAAAAGCAATGGCGGCAACTAACAGGCTCTATTTTAAGTTCATATACATATATAAAAATAGGATGTTAAAGAACAAGGTATTAAAGGAGCACTATCACGAAATTGTGTAATATTAAAGGAGCACTATCACGAAATTGTGTAATATTATGAATCCATATAAACACATCGGTTAATAAGAGGAGGGGTCACTTATACACCCAAACGCAATAAAACATCTGCCACGCTTGTGGTTTATTCTCTCATGGTAGGAATAAAATCCAGCGTCCAAGTTTAGTCTATCAGGGGTGACAGGGGTGTCATCCACAATTTCCTCTTTCCTCAATTAAAATAAAAAAAACAAGCCTGGCTGTATATTTGTTGATGCCAGGTGTATACGTGACCTCTCCTCCACCATCCAGCAAATTTATAAGGATTTTTATAATCGAGCTTTTTCACGACAGTGCTCCTTTAAAGAATGGCCAGTGCTAGGGGTCGCTAGCGCAATGCCTTATACAAGGCCATCTCTGTGCCCAGCTTCTGGCTGGAAGCGAGTGCAAGCTGAGCGCTGACTGTCTCCAGCCGCCTCAACAGTGCAGATGCTGATACTGTCTCAGAAGAGATGCTCACCTAGCGTCCGCATTACATTTTCTTATATTATGCCCAAAATCCATAGTGTTAGTTTGTCCTAAGCTTTCCTAAAGTCACTGGTCCCTTGAAGGTAAATCCTTGACAATATTAAACCATTCATCACTATAAAAAAGTCTTGCCCCATAGACTAGTCTTTAGATTTTTTATCTAACTGAGATGAATTCAGTATAAAGTCTTTCATAAATTGTTTTCATAGGCGATAAATTCATGATAAATTAAAGATGTTAGCAAGGCCAATCTTTTTCTTTCTGCCTATTGTACATGTGGCTTGCAATGGACAATGGAAGTGTTGGCAGTCTGAACCAATAAATGCAACCCCTGAGACTTCTCAATCTTCCCCGTTGATAAAGGTTGAACTTCTTTTCACAAGAGATAAGCTACTGTTCCAGTACATGCAGAGACTTATTTCTTCAACAGTGATTTTTTCAGTCAGTATGTAAGGGGAATTCAGGACAATAAACGAATATAAAATATTTATACTTTCAAACATTTACCATACAGGGGTAAATTCAGCACCAGATGCAGGATCACCTGGAATAGAACGAGAAACATTAAATAAAGGTGTCCTTTTTATACCCGGTGCTCAATTCTCCTAAGTAGAAAATGAAAGGGTATGGCACTTTTTACTCCACCCAAAAAAAATATTGCATTTTTGTACTTTTTGTGATTTAGCAATCACTCTTTTTTGGAGTAAAAGTGCTTTTTGAC
Source organism: Gastrophryne carolinensis (assembly GCA_027917425.1). Taxonomy (NCBI): domain Eukaryota; kingdom Metazoa; phylum Chordata; class Amphibia; order Anura; family Microhylidae; genus Gastrophryne; species Gastrophryne carolinensis. Next base: position 67,137,229 of record CM051238.1, read on the forward strand.
TTTTTTATCTAAGTGAACTTTTTACAAATGATGCTGAATTGACCCCATAATCCTTAATTTAATAAAAATGTTATTGTATAGTTTATGGATTTTTAACCCTTTAAGTGGCAAGCCTGTAGGTACTACCTGGTTGCTTCTCCGACCGTTAAGTGCCAAGCCCGTAGTACCTATGGGCTGGCTTTCCCCCCTGCTAGTCTAAAAAGTAAAGTAAATTAACACTCACCTGACCCCTCGTTCGAACCGTCCGGGTCTTCTAGTCACCCTGGGGGCATCCGATATCCAAAAAATACCCCCCCCCCCGCTTCGACAGCCGCTGCTAAGAATAAAAAAAAAATTACTCACCTCTGTGCCCGATCCCTCGGGCGGGGTCTCCTCTTCAATGGAGGGGCCTCCGATCGCCCCCCTCCGGGCTTTTCCGTGGTGAGGAGGGGGCTCAAAACATGCCCCCTCCGATGTTCATGGCGCTAGCCCCGCCCCTTGTGGGGGACAGGCTCACCGCGGGACACAGGATCGGAGGTGAGTGTAAAAAAAAATAAAAGTTTTTTTTTTCTCTGTGTGTCTTTTTTTTTTCACTTAACCCTTGAGGTCCATGAGACCCCTATACCAGTTCACAAGGCTGGGGGCTGGCAAGTCGCCTGCAGCTAACGGGTGACTTGCCATTAACCCCTGGCACCCCCAATTACTTGCCTCCCCAAAGCCCAGGGGGGGGCAGAAAAGCCCTTGGATATGATGCTTTGGGGCTTGTAGCCTGCAGGGCCACCAAAGCTGTCCCCTGCGCCCTGTTCTACAAGCCCCATAGCTGGTCCCTGGGCTTGTTATGCTGGGTAAGGGGGACCTCACGACATTTTTTTTTTAAAGGGTTTTTAACCTGTTCTACAAGCCCCCATAGCTGGTCCATGGGCTGCTTATGCTGGGTAGGGGGGACCTCACGCCATTTTTGGGGGATTTTAAAGGGTTTCCAAAAAATGGGATCCCCACCCTGGGAAGGGGGACCCTACGCCATTGTTTTTTGGTTTAACCCTTTATAGTGTGGATAGTTGTTGTATTTTATTTGTAAATGTTATAAAGTGCTCTTTTAAGTTTGGGGGGTATCCTGGGCAAGAATGTGGGGGCTACCGATACATATGTGGTACCGTTGTAATTGGAAGAAATTAGGCTTTCACATGCAATATGGTTTTCTCTAATAAAAGTAAATGTTTTATTTAAAATAAACGAAAAAAAATTATAAAAAATATTTTTTTATTTATTTTTGTTTTTTTAATTCAAAAATATATTTTTTAAAAAGTAGAAAAATTACAAACAAGACATTTTATGTTAAAGCCTAAACTCTGCCGCAAAAAGATATATAACATTTTCCTGGAAATTTCAGCAAAAATCACAGTTAAACATGGAGCAAAATAGTGAAAAATTACCTCTCAACAGAGGGGGACAAAATTTTAAGTAGGCGGGCAATTAAAAAGGTTAAAAGTACCTATGCATGTTGGCTATTGTTCTGCTCAGGGGACCTTGCCCTTTCAGATTTAGCTTGTTTTTTTGTTTGTATATTGATATTTTAAGAAAATGTATTTTTTAGTCTGTTTTTTGTATAATTATTTTTAAGGAAACCCTGTGCAACCTAAGAATGCTCTGAGGGATTACTTCTAAAACGATGAGTCCACTACAACATGCTGTGTACACTTAGAAAGCTTAACATGTGTAATTTCAGTGAATGTATTGTTTATGGGGGATATTCCAAATGTAAAGGGTTGTTTTGGTTGAAAAATCGCAAGGTGCGCACTTTGTCTGCAGAGCTGAATTTTTCAAGTAAAATTACCGTTACGTACACGCTTTACTTTGTGGTGTTTGACAACTCTTCACTTGACAGTAGCTATGCATGTTGGGTATTGTTCTATTTGGGGGATGTTGCTTTTTCAGACTGAACTTGATTTTTCTTGTTTGTATTCAGTTTTTTTTTTTAGGAAAATGTGAGTTTGATTCTGCTTTTGTATTCTTTTTTTATTATACTTAGTGCAACCAAAGAATTCATTGAGGGATTACTTACAGTAAAATGCACACATGTCAACAAGCCTGGTAGCCTAGAAAGCTTGAGGTGTGTACTTCCAGAGAATATATAATTTGTGGGAGTATTTCAAATGTAAAGGGTTGTTTTTCTTGAAACACTGCAAGGCGCGCATAGAGCCTAGCACAGTTGTACTTTATCTGAAAATCTCCTAAAGCACTGTTTCAGTTTGGGGGAGTCTCCTGGGCAGGAAAGGGTGTCTACCAATACATATGTGGTACCGATGTAACAGGAGAAATTGGGATTTCATGCACAATAAGATTTTATTGACAAACTTACTTTTTTATTACAAAAAAACACTACAAATTGTAAAAAAATAGATTTTTTTATTTTTTGGAACATATTTCACCCCAAAAATTACAAACAAGACATTTTATGTTAAAGCCCAGACTCTGCTAAAAAACAATATATAATTTACCTGGGAAATCCTTGGAAATCCCTTCAAAAATCACAGTTGAACATGTGGAGCGCAAAATTGTAAAAAATGGTCTGGCAACAAAGGGTGACAAATTCTCCAGGTAGGCTGGCACTTAAAGGGTTAAACATTGTGGGATTTAGTAGAAGAAAAAATGTCTTATTAAAAAGGTAAAAAAAATCTTTAAAAGTACCTTTTTTACACTAGTTTTTGTTTTACACCTCACTTTTATACCACTACCATAAAATATAAAGCCGACACTTCTTTCATCCAAAATAAAAAACAATGTAATACAAAACAATGTTAAAAAAATATGCTTTTGTTCTCCCCTCCCAGGGTTACCAGCCCCAACATAAATCCTACATGGCCTGAAAACCTAGCATCAGGCCTGAAGCTATGCTGATTGCCAGACTATATGCACTTAAGCATTGGCTTGGAGCACCAGGCTTATGTTAATGGACACTGTGATCATCCATACCCATACCCTTGGTGTCTGGATGGGGTTTGCCCCAGGGTTGGCAGCTGGACTGTGATTCCCTGGCCTTTGAACTGGTAAAGTGTTCACAAGTGGTTAAAGATTGAATAAGAACTAATCCACCTCTCTGTTTGACACTCAAAAAAAAAAAAAGTTAATCTTATTAGCTTCCTTTGGCATTCATGCTAGAAGTTTTTTCAAGGGTCTTTAGGCTTGATCGGGGTCTTCTTTTGGCAACATGAATAGTGCTGGAGCTTGGATTCCTTATCCATTCAGAAATAGTTAAAAAAAAGCAAAAAAAAATACAGATTTACAATAAAACAACTCACCTTCACCGCATCTTCCATCCTTCATCCCCCTGCCTAATACTCTCTACAAGTCTGCCAGGTCGGGGGTTCCCTCCTGGCCTAGCAGGTGCTGGTCTGCTGCTGGTAGGAGTCGGGACACAAGTGCCTTCCTCCTTCCTTGGTGTCCAGCCAAGCTAATGCTGAGCCACCGGAGAAAAAGGCTTGTATTCCACAGAGGAGGAGCCTCTGTGAATGTGACTAATGACATTACTGAAGGGGAGGCAAATGGTGGGAGACTAACAAATATGGGCTAGTGATAATTAGAGCCTGGCACTCAAGGCTGATCATGGCTGAGGCACTGGAGTTAGCAATATCAAAACTCAGCACATACACACACACACACACACACACACACACACACACACACACACACACACTTTTACGCCGTTTACACGGAACATAGGCTACATGTATATTCTCAGTGGGGAAGAAACAAGCTATAGAGGTGTGCTAGGTTCCTCCTCTTTTACCATCTGACTGTGTGACTAACAGGTACTGGGGAGGGGCCGTACAACACAGCAGGGGAAATCTGTCTCCTGTATCTGATGCTGGCAGTGATATAAGTGATTTGCTTTGTCTACCCTGTGCCTGCACATAATCAGCTGATTCACATAATTCACTGGCTGCTCCCACTAGCCACACAGCAGGGGGCGGCAAACCACACATAGCTTTGTGCTATGGGTTGGGGGCTCACAGCTCTAGTGTATATTTTTTTACATTTGACTTATTTATCAATGACTTAAAAGGTGCTTTCCTAAAACACAAAGTATTCACATAGCACATACAGTGTGAGGACAACAGAATATAATTAATAATCTTAGTGAGTAGGTGGAGCCATGCAAATCATCTATTTTTGTCTCTTGTACTAATTCATGTGCTTATAAAATAACCACTTAAAATGTCTGGAAATAAATATTAATAGCAAGAGATAAAAATAAAGATCGAGTGCGCATGCGCGCGGTGCGGGGATGGTAGCTGGCTAACTTCGCTCCGTGCCCGACGGCAGAAGAAAGGGACTGTGCGTGCGAGTGTTAGCTTGGAGTTGGTGGAGACAGCACAGGAACGGAGATCGCGGTGTTGTGCGGCGGCAGAAAGAGTTACGAGGAGGAGAGACGCGGCTGCGGGAGCACGAGACAGAGACATCTCCTGCAGAACGGGCTGCTAAGATGGCGGACGACATCACTCCTGACGACCTAGATGCGATCGAGCTTTCAGAGGCGACCTTCCGGGAGGAAGAAAAAGGTAGGCTGGGTATCGCCAGCCCTGAGACACAAGGAGAGGTGGGTGGTTCGGTGCTTAGCCGTTTTGACAGCATGCCTCAGAATGCCCTGCTCTCCAATACAGCGCAGATAAAAGCGCACATGTCTAAAGAGCTGGAAAAGATAGCGAATGGTTTGTCAACTCTGGAGGCAAAAATGAGTGATATAAAGATTGCACAGGAGGTCCTGGATACTGAAGTGAATCAGCTTAAGACCGATAATATTGCATTGGCTGCGAAGCTGGAGGACATGGAAAATAGGGATCGTCGGTCTAACCTGCGATTTAGGGGTATTCCTGAGCATGTTGAGGATATTAAAGGGGTAATTACTGCTTTGTGCAAAGAACTGGTCCCGGGAGTGTCAGCTGAGAGACTAGAGATGGATCGGGTACACAGAGCCCTGGGTCCGAGGAGGTTGCCTAGTGATCCCCCTCGCGATATCATCATTAAATTCCATTTCTATGCATCGAAGCAAATGATACAGAGAAACGCGAGGCAACACTCTCAATTGTTATTCCAGGGTTATGAATATCAAATATATTCTGATCTATCGGCAAGCACTATGGCCAGGCGGCGCGAGATGAGGCCCCTGTTGTTGATCCTTCAGGAGCATAAGATAAAGTACAGATGGGGTTTCCCCTTCCGCCTCACCTTTACCTATAAGGATGCTACTTTTACTGCAGTTACTGCAGAGGACTTAAAGGTTCAAATGGCAGCTGCTGGCGTAACTAGACCGGTGTCTATGAAGTCCTTCAGAGTGGGGGAAGACTCACCCAAATCACAGCGAGCCGGGAAGCGTCAAAAACGTGGGGCTTCAAGATCAAGCTGCAGCTCATCATTGGCCTTTGTGGACACCTGAAAAGTGCTCTCTCCTTTTGGTGTTAAATCATTTTGACGTTGCAGTGGGCCATGGATCATATAAAACATAGAGTGGGAGTTGTTTTTGAAAAATGTTTAATTATTCTGTTCTTTTTATAAGTTTGCTGTCGTGGCTCCGTCATGGAGTATATGAGGCTATGGTTTGTTTAGTGGTTGACATGGTGTCTTACGCTGGTCTATGCCTATTGGGTCAGTGCAGATACCATGGTGAGATATTTACTGTTGTTAAAAGTTATAATTAATGTTCAATATTTCCAAGCGGCTTCGTTTAAAATTATTGATGTCCCCCTGTCCGTCGGCTATTGTATGACGTACTCTCGTTCAACCAGAGAGATCTTCTCTGTGGTTTTTGGGTAATTTTAACTGGTAATCTTTAAATTCAAATTTAAAAGTTTTTCTGATCAGATGTAATAAACAGGCTGAAGGGCTGCCTCCCCGTTTCCTATATTTGAGGTTGGAGGGGGTGTCTTTCAGCGAGTTGGCTCAGTCGGATAGGCACTGCAGTGGGGATCGCTGGTATTGCTAGTGTCACGATCAAATAGATCTTTGTTTTTTTTTCATTGATCTACCCTTGCCCTCTTTTTTCCCTCTTTGTGTCCCCCCCCCCCCACTTCCTTTTTTTTTTTTTTTTTTTTTTTCTTCTCTGTCTTTTTCTTTATTGTGTTAAGTGTCTGGTACTTCTCAATAATGGTGAAGGTGTTATCATTGAATGTGCAGGGCTTCAATTCTCCGAATAAACGATGCTATGCCTTTAGAAGGATTAAGGCTCTGCACCCGGATGTCATCTGCCTGCAGGAGACACATTTCTCGAGATCATCCCAGCCGCGTCTTCTGAATTCATCATTTACCCAGGTATATATGGCTAATGCACACACTAAGCAGAGAGGGGTGTTGATAGGCTTTAAACGAGGGGCACCATTTCTTTGCCAAAGGGAGATAAAAGATCCAGAAGGACGATTTGTAATCTTGGTGGGTATGTTGCAGGAAACACAGGTTACTATAGCTAATTATTATACGCCCAACTCTGGACAGGTAGCGTTTCTTAAAAAGGTCTTTGAAGCAGTTAGGGAGGTGGCTCAGGGCAGTGTTATAGTGTGTGGTGACTCGAACCTTACCTTAAATCCATATATAGATAGACAATCCTTAGCTGGAAAGGTAATAGGTTCGTCATATGCGGCTGCATCTAAACAATTCCGGGGGCTGTTGGATGAGTATGCTCTTGCAGATAGCTGGCGGGAACTGCATCCAGGGACGCAAAACTTCACTCACTTCTCTCATGCCCACAACGTATGGTCTAGGATTGACCATATTTTTCTGTCTCAGAGGGCCCTAGCGGCAGTGAAATCAGTTAAAATCTATCCAATATCATGGTCGGACCATGACTGTGTAGTTATGGCTGTGGACTTGTTAACCTGGGGAAGATCTGGTTTTACATGGTCTCTCAACACTTCTATTTTATCGGATCCTAGTGTAGCCGTAGAGGTGAATGAGGCCTTAGCATTTTAACGAACACCCAGAGACATCTGAAGTGCTTATTTGGGAGGCCCATAAACCAGTCATCAGGGGCCGGTTGATAGAGATTGCATCCAAGAAAAAGCGTGAGAGAAACGCCTGCATAGAGGAACTAGAGAGGAAATATGCGGAGGTAGCGGAAGAAGCAAAACAAAGAATGTCCCCCAGTGTTCGTTCTAAGTTATTTGAAGTGACCCAGGAGCTCAATTTAGCACTCGCGGGGAAAGCTGAGAAAGCATTGAAATGGGTAAAGCATAGATTCTACTGCAAGGCCAATAAGCCGGACGCATTACTGGCTAAGAGACTTAAGATACCGGACCAGAGTTATACGCCTATCAGATTAAAACATGAGAGGGGGGAGCTTACAAGTGATCCTGATAAGATAACTAAAGTTTTTAGTGAACAACTAAAGAAACTATACACTAATGACACTCCGATTAGGCCTGATAAAGTAGAAGGGTTTTTGGATGATGTCCCCCTGCCAGAAATTCCGATGCAGTTGAGGGAATCTTTAGAAGAGGGTTTTAGCATGCTGGAGATCCAACACACAATTGATAAGTTGAAAGTTAACAAGAGGCCGGGACCAGATGGCTTCCCTGCGGCATATTATAAGACATTTAAATCTGTCTTGGCGCCTAAACTAGCAGCGTGCTTCAATAAAATGCGTAGTGGGACCCCTTTTTCGAGAGATTCCCTCACTGCTTCTATAAGTATGGTGCCAAAGCCAGACTTAGATCATACAGTATGGTCTAATTTTCGACCTATTTCACTTATTAATGTCGACATGAAGATACTGACTAAAATCCTTGCAGATAGATTGTTGGGGTATATGCCTGGATTGATTCATAAAGATCAAGTGGGATTCATTCCAGGCAGGCAAGCTGGAGATAACATAAGGAAAGTGGTCCAATTGGTACATATAGCTAAGAACACTCATATCCAGGCTATGCTTCTTTCCTTAGACATTTGGAAGGCTTTTGACACGGTGCTTTGGGAATATCTCTTCGGGTTATTGAGAAAGTGGGGATTTGGACCTAAATTTTTAGGGATATTAGATAGGATAGATTCAGCTTCCAGGGCCTTTGTTAAATACAATGGCTTTAAATCCAACGACTTCCCATTACAGAGAGGCACCAGACAGGGATGCCCGTTGTCTCCCCTTTTGTTTGCATTGGCAATGGAGCCCCTGGCACAAAATTATTGATGTCCCCCTGTCCGTCGGCTATTGTATGACGTACTCTCGTTCAACCAGAGAGATCTTCTCTGTGGTTTTTGGGTAATTTTAACTGGTAATCTTTAAATTCAAATTTAAAAGTTTTTCTGATCAGATGTAATAAACAGGCTGAAGGGCTGCCTCCCCGTTTCCTATATTTGAGGTTGGAGGGGGTGTCTTTCAGCGAGTTGGCTCAGTCGGATAGGCACTGCAGTGGGGATCGCTGGTATTGCTAGTGTCACGATCAAATAGATCTTTGTTTTTTTTTCATTGATCTACCCTTGCCCTCTTTTTTCCCTCTTTGTGTCCCCCCCCCCCCCCCCACTTCCTTTTTTTTTTTTTTTTTTTTTTTTTTTCTTCTCTGTCTTTTTCTTTATTGTGTTAAGTGTCTGGTACTTCTCAATAATGGTGAAGGTGTTATCATTGAATGTGCAGGGCTTCAATTCTCCGAATAAACGATGCTATGCCTTTAGAAGGATTAAGGCTCTGCACCCGGATGTCATCTGCCTGCAGGAGACACATTTCTCGAGATCATCCCAGCCGCGTCTTCTGAATTCATCATTTACCCAGGTATATATGGCTAATGCACACACTAAGCAGAGAGGGGTGTTGATAGGCTTTAAACGAGGGGCACCATTTCTTTGCCAAAGGGAGATAAAAGATCCAGAAGGACGATTTGTAATCTTGGTGGGTATGTTGCAGGAAACACAGGTTACTATAGCTAATTATTATACGCCCAACTCTGGACAGGTAGCGTTTCTTAAAAAGGTCTTTGAAGCAGTTAGGGAGGTGGCTCAGGGCAGTGTTATAGTGTGTGGTGACTCGAACCTTACCTTAAATCCATATATAGATAGACAATCCTTAGCTGGAAAGGTAATAGGTTCGTCATATGCGGCTGCATCTAAACAATTCCGGGGGCTGTTGGATGAGTATGCTCTTGCAGATAGCTGGCGGGAACTGCATCCAGGGACGCAAAACTTCACTCACTTCTCTCATGCCCACAACGTATGGTCTAGGATTGACCATATTTTTCTGTCTCAGAGGGCCCTAGCGGCAGTGAAATCAGTTAAAATCTATCCAATATCATGGTCGGACCATGACTGTGTAGTTATGGCTGTGGACTTGTTAACCTGGGGAAGATCTGGTTTTACATGGTCTCTCAACACTTCTATTTTATCGGATCCTAGTGTAGCCGTAGAGGTGAATGAGGCCTTAGCAGAGTATTTTCATTTTAACGAACACCCAGAGACATCTGAAGTGCTTATTTGGGAGGCCCATAAACCAGTCATCAGGGGCCGGTTGATAGAGATTGCATCCAAGAAAAAGCGTGAGAGAAACGCCTGCATAGAGGAACTAGAGAGGAAATATGCGGAGGTAGCGGAAGAAGCAAAACAAAGAATGTCCCCCAGTGTTCGTTCTAAGTTATTTGAAGTGACCCAGGAGCTCAATTTAGCACTCGCGGGGAAAGCTGAGAAAGCATTGAAATGGGTAAAGCATAGATTCTACTGCAAGGCCAATAAGCCGGACGCATTACTGGCTAAGAGACTTAAGATACCGGACCAGAGTTATACGCCTATCAGATTAAAACATGAGAGGGGGGAGCTTACAAGTGATCCTGATAAGATAACTAAAGTTTTTAGTGAACAACTAAAGAAACTATACACTAATGACACTCCGATTAGGCCTGATAAAGTAGAAGGGTTTTTGGATGATGTCCCCCTGCCAGAAATTCCGATGCAGTTGAGGGAATCTTTAGAAGAGGGTTTTAGCATGCTGGAGATCCAACACACAATTGATAAGTTGAAAGTTAACAAGAGGCCGGGACCAGATGGCTTCCCTGCGGCATATTATAAGACATTTAAATCTGTCTTGGCGCCTAAACTAGCAGCGTGCTTCAATAAAATGCGTAATGGGACCCCTTTTTCGAGAGATTCCCTCACTGCTTCTATAAGTATGGTGCCAAAGCCAGACTTAGATCATACAGTATGGTCTAATTTTCGACCTATTTCACTTATTAATGTCGACATGAAGATACTGACTAAAATCCTTGCAGATAGATTGTTGGGGTATATGCCTGGATTGATTCATAAAGATCAAGTGGGATTCATTCCAGGCAGGCAAGCTGGAGATAACATAAGGAAAGTGGTCCAATTGGTACATATAGCTAAGAACACTCATATCCAGGCTATGCTTCTTTCCTTAGACATTTGGAAGGCTTTTGACACGGTGCTTTGGGAATATCTCTTCGGGTTATTGAGAAAGTGGGGATTTGGACCTAAATTTTTAGGGATATTAGATAGGATAGATTCAGCTTCCAGGGCCTTTGTTAAATACAATGGCTTTAAATCCAACGACTTCCCATTACAGAGAGGCACCAGACAGGGATGCCCGTTGTCTCCCCTTTTGTTTGCATTGGCAATGGAGCCCCTGGCACAAATGATTAGATTGTCTCCGGATATTTCAGGGATACAGGTGGGGAAAATTCAACATAAGCTAAGTCTCTTTGCAGATGACGTGTTGGTGGTAGTGTCAAATCCTAGTGCGTCCCTTCCTGGCATTATGAGGAGGTTAAAGGAATTCGAGCTAGTTTCGGGTCTTCAGGTTAACATGCCAAAATCAAGAGCTTTGAACATTAGCATTCCCTCTGAGTTGTGCGCTAGTTTAAAACGTTCTTTTGGGTTCAAGTGGGAAGAGGCTGGAATTAAGTATCTCGGCATTAAGCTCACCAGTGAGTATTCGTCCCTTTTTGCTGCCAATTATTGCCCTCTGAGACAGAATCTCTTTGGCCTTCTGGAAAGATGGAGAGGATACAAATTGTCCTGGCTCGGCAAGATAGCAGCCATCAAAATGTCTATTCTACCAAAGTTTTTGTATTTAGCCTGAACATTGCCGGTTAGGATCCCTCGTAATTTTCTGCAGGCGCTTCAGTCTAAAATTATGGCGTTTATTTGGGGAGAGGGGAGACCTAGGGTGGCTGGGAACATCATGATGCTATCTAGGACTCAAGGTGGTTTGGGTGTGCCTAACTTTGTTAAATACTACCAAGCTGCTCAATTAGCTCAAATGGTATCATACCACGCTGATTTGGAGGCCCCTCTATGGGTACAAATAGAATCTGAATTATGTAAACCAATGTCGTGCGGGGCTATGCTATGGCTTCCAAGGAAACTTAGGGGCAAAATAGATAATCCCATTATATCCCACTCGTTAGACTTATGGGAGGGTCTGCGGACCTCTAAGGGTCTGGCATCGCCCCATCTTCCGTTAATGCACTTATGGAATAACCCGATGTTTACTCCCGCTCTTATGGACCCAGGTAGGTTTAATAATTGGAAAAGGGCAGGAGTCAATTGTTTGTTAGATTGCTTGGAAGGATCGAGAATGGCAGGGTTCCAGATGTTGCAACAAAAACACCAATTACAACCTAGAGACCTTTTTGGTTATCTCCTGATTAAGCATTACGTGAACACTATGATGAAAAGTGTAGACATAGGCTCACAGCTCACTTTATTTGAGAGACGGTGTAGACTCGATCCCAGGGGGAGGGGACTGGTTTCTGATATTTATAGAGAGATCTCTAGCGTGGAGGAGGGGAAAATATTACCATATAGACTGAAATGGGAAAGGGACTTAGGAGAGAATAAGGAGGTGAAGGATTGGCAGAAAATGTGGATGGCTTCATTTGGTCCATCGGCATCAGTATGGGCGATAGAGGTTAATGTCAAAGTGGCCATGCGTTGGTACCTAGTGCCTAAGCAATTGGGGAGATATGGAGGGGGATCAGCGGGGTCATGCTTTAGGGGATGTACTGATGAAGGATCGTTCTGTCATATTTGGTGGCAATGCCCTAGAGTTGTGGGATTCTGGAGGAAAGTTTTTGTAGTCCTAGGTAAGGTTTTAAAGAGACGCATTAGCTTAAACCCGTGGGTAGCCTTGCTACACGGGTCCATAGGTCCTAGCTCAAGAAATCAGAAGCGACTAGTATATCACATTTTGACAGGGGCTAAGCTGACTATTGCGGGAGCTTGGAGGACCCCTGACATATCATTTGGAGACTTTAAAAATAGGGTGCACTATATTATGTCAATGGAGAAGATGTCGGCAATCAGGGACGGAAAGCTGGATGGATTTCGAGAGATGTGGACTCCATGGGTTCAGGAATATATGCCGGCTAGTTTCGATGTTAATTTGTTAATGGTGTGAACTGTCTGTTATCTCCTTTTTTTTTTTTTTTATATAATATTATTATTTCGATTCATTTTTCCTCTCCCATTCCCCTTTTTCCTCCCTTCCTCCATCCCTCCTTCCTTGGGCATACACTTGTGTGCTTACATTAGGCTAAGTCTTAAAATGGAGATGACCTAGGGATTCATTGTCAAAAGTAGAGGTGATTGGAGATAAGGGGCGGGTCGATCTATCATTCTGTAGTGTTATGATAGAATAATATATATTTTTGTGCGTAATGTTGCAATATTTTAATTCAGATTGTTGTACCTGACTTAGTAAAGCACTGTATGGCTTACAGTTTGTATATGTATCACTGGTAACGGTGATATTTTATTGATAAATAAAAATTTCTATGGAAAAAAAAAAAAAAAAACTTCAAAAAAAAAATAAAGATCAATGAGAAGAGAAATGATCATTTTAAATGAATATTAAAAAGTAAGTAAATGATGTCTGTGCTAAGTTGATCTAGCATTTTTTAATCTGCAATCTCTTGCTATTGGAAACGTACACCAAGTGCAGATTTGTGTATTGGTGTATGTTGCCAATAGTAACAAACTGCAGATGCACAGAACACTGTTGTTAGGCATGTGCAAGGTTTCGTGAGCTCCCTCGCCTCCCTGGCCATAGCAGCAGTGTTCTGTGTGTACAGGACTTACTTCTCTCTTTTTTGGTGTAGTGGCTTTGGTGTACGTTGGCAAAAGCAACCGATTGAAAACTGCTTCCATAAAACACAATAAACTGGCTCAGCACCTTGAGCACATCATTTTGGAATAAAAGTATACACTTTCAAAGATTCCATGAAAAGTGGACTTACCCTTTAAAGTAAATGATTGGGTGCCTTGGGAAATTGTGACTCAACTTCAAACCTCCCAGAACAGTTGCGTGCTGGAGCATGTTTAACGTAATCTGATCTTGTAGTTGATTTCAATACTTGCTCATTGGTTGCCTCTAGACTGTGCTTTCCACCATGGGGCACTAAGCATTTGTTACACACTTGGCTCTGAGCATGACACCAGGGGTTTGGAGACTAGGGTTCAATTCAGAGGGATGTGGTTGTTCTCTAGTATACACGTTCAGGAGTTCCACTTAATCTGTTAAGGAATATATGGCTAAAGCTTGGAATTTGGTGTAACTTCAGAAATATAACTACGTAGTTCATACATATTGGCCTTCACCAGTAGGATGAGGGATGTTGTGCTGCTGCTACTTTATGGAGCTCTGTTGAGGCCAAATCTGTTTTCAGTTTTGGAGACCAATCCTACAAAAGACATTGCTGTGTCCAAAGACGGGTTGCAATAATGGAAGTAAGTCCTTCAAAGTAAAAGTAAGTCCTTCATAGAATGTAATATGTATAACCTGTAGGAAAAGAAAGAGTATATAGGATTATATAGGATTATAACATGTCTTCAAGAAGAAACTTAACGATAAAACAAGGAGACACAATCTGAAACTAGTTGGAGTGGAAATCCGGAGCTGAAAGTGTTCTTTGTTGAAGGAGTAATAGACGACAGGAACAAGCTTCCAGCAAAGGTGGTGGGAAAATAAACAGTGAGTGAATATAAACATCTATTATAGGATAAAGAGAACACATACACATAAGTGCAGACTAGATGGACCATATGGTTTCCTTCTACCCTAAACCTTCTGTGTTTCTTGAATACCTAAATATTTCAAGTTTCAAAAGCGCAAGACTAGAAATGTCCACCTCGCAAGTTTTCTAGTATTGCAGCTTTGAGATACTATACTTGCAACTTATTTTCTGTTAGGGGTGTAAATTTTTTCAAAAGCTGATGAAACTTGAAATATTTTGGTATTCAGTGAAATAGTCTTGTAATCTCTATACCACTGCAGCTCAGAATTGTTTGGGGATGCTACATATACCTAACAAATTGTGCAGGTGAACATGGTTAATCATCTATGTTTCTTGTCTTCTTGGATTTTGCCTGAATTATGAGCTCATTATTGCCCCCTGGTGTTTGCCAAGTGGCACTGCCTCATGGAATCTGTGAAGTACTTTTGTATCTTTATTCACTGTTTCTAGTTAGTACCATTGATGGAAATAACTCAACTCTGAAAAAGACTTAGATTGTAAAACTGAAAAGGATGGACAGGCTTTAATCCTTTAATCCACTTGAACAAGGCAGACAATTTAATCTGGTCCCTTTCATTTGGTTATACTTAATTTGTCATATATGGGATTTGTATATTTCCCTTAGATTGCTTGAAAGGTTAATACCCGGAGTTAACAAGGCTTGGCTATCTTAATCATCAGACTGAAATTCTAAGACATCAGCACACACAATGTATTAATACAAATGAGGTCTAGAGAGTAGCATTAACTCCATCAATCTAAGAATAGCAAGATCTAAAAGGGGGAAGAAGGGGGTTTGGCCTGGACCATTAGCTTAAAGAAGGACATACCATAAGTACAAAAGGTTACATTAAAGTAATTAAAACTTACTTAGTTTCCAGGTCCAACGGTGCATGCACGAGCCGCGGCCGCAAATCCAGCTCAGGACCAAAACCCAGGATAATCAAAATTCTCCTTCTCTTTCCTTCTCTGTTGATTATCTACCTTTAAGTCTATCAATTATATGATTGGCCATATGCAAGACATCGACCAGCTGTCTTAGGTTCTGCTAGTTTATGCATTATGCAATAACATCAGGAAAGTAGAGAAATTAGGTCAATAATCTAAATGTAGAGTTGCTGGCGCTAAGGCTTGAGAGAGCTTCCCGGGAGAAACTGACTCACTATGGGGGTTATTTAAGATCAGCTAGCGCCAGGTAGTGCATCGTAATGGCAGGCAGCGTCTGGTGAACGCCGGGCGCTGTACGCAAAACCACATTTAAGAAAGCGAATGTATTATTACAGACGGCTCAGCGTAGAGTGCCAGATCTCTAGGCTCAGGGGCACCATGTAGTACCTGACGCTCTGTATCGCTCTCCCATACATTTCATTAGTTTCATTAGTTGTGTATAAATAGTGTGTTTGGCAATTAACTTTTTTAACTTTTTTTGCCCAAATCATTGTGTGACCTCTCCTGGCTGCAAACAAACACTTTTATAAATTTTTTGGACTTTTTATATTTTTATGCAGAATTGTATTTACAGATCTGACACTAAAGTGTTATTGTCCCAATGTTAAAGCAATGTCATTCCATGTGTTTTCGCTTTGTTACAGGTGGATATGTGTTCAAAAAGAGACTTTGATCATAGCTCTATGCTACAGAGCCCAGCTTTAGAGCACCGATGCTGTGTGTGTCCTTTTTTGTTAAATATGGTGTGGAGTGGTGAGTGCCGAACGCACTGAGCTGGCACTACCTCTCGCTACAGCGCTATACTGTTGTTAAAGAACATCTCATTCATCAATGCCGGCCAGGATACTAGCGACCGAGACGCTCTGTTATAGCACCCGATAACCGCTTACAGCGTCTACTAGTGGTCGCTCTCAACGCCGCTATACAGACACTCATCTGGCAATACCTGGCATTAGTAGTGATTAAGCCTACACAACTTGCTCCCTGCAACAGGGAAGCAGGACCTGGTGCTACGATTGTTGTCTATTGCTCCATCTCCCTTCTGTATAATATCTTTGCTTTGCTTAAGCAGCAATTTCACAGTCTATTGTCTACATTTGGGTATGTACCAAACAGCATAACATATAATGCGCCAATGTTTTCCAATAAAAATATTGAAACAGAAATTTAGCATCTGAACATCATCAATTCCAAACCCCGAGAAGAGCCAATTCTCTCAATGATCCAGGAGCATTTTAGTGATCAAGAATACTTTTTCAGCATAATGGAGCACCATGTCATAAGGAAAAATTTAAAACTAAGTGGCTTGGTATATAAAACATGAGGTCCATAGCCAGGAAACCCCCTAGATCTCAATTGCATTGTGAATCTGTGGTTAACCCTAAAAATACAGTTGGCCCTTTTCCATTATGGGGCTTTCTAGGGCTTGTTGAGTGGGGTATCCCAAATTAGGATACCAAGAGAAAGGGAGTTACATACATCTAAATTATAGAATAAAATGCAGAGCTTCAGGGGAAAGAAAAGGCTCACAGCACAGCCCAGTTGAGTATATTTTTTAATTCACTGCTTGACAAAGAGGGAGCCCCCTGAAACGCGTCACAGTTGTGTGGTACGGGAAATGAGATCTTGTATCCCCATGTAAGTGCTTTATTTTCTGATTTTAACTAACAATAGTAAAATCTAAGTTTTAACATTTTTTCACTGCAAGGTCTGGCCATTCTGGATTTTCACAAGATTTGCAGAATATGTGTTTGAGTATCCTAGCACCCTTTCCGTTCACCAACCTAACTCTGCTCTAAACTTGGTCAAGCATTGGAACTGTGTGAAACTACAACTTCTTTGGATTTATTGGGATGGGGGGGAGATTTTAAGTTAAAAAGTGCAAGTGTCTTCTTTATAGGGCTGAATCACCCCCAGAATGTAAAGAATAAATAAAATACAAGAATGAATAGAACTATATACACACAAAAAAGGTGGTTACAGACAGGGGCGGGCTGGCCATTGGGCATACCGGGCAGAATCCCGGTAGGCCAGCACATGGGAAGGCCGCAGGTGGTGGCCGATGAGCAGAGCAGTGTAACGGGTGGAGGCCGCACTGCCCGCCGCCACCGGCCCCACTGTCACACAAACACACACACCCAGATTATCTGCCTGTAAACATTAGTGTGTGTGAGAGCAGCGGCGGGCAGAACGGCCTTCACCTATTACACTGCTCTGTGCATCGGCCGCTGTTAGAACATTGGCTCCGCGCAGGCTCGGCATCAGCAATTACACTTACAGGACGGGGAAGCAGAGGAGCCGTCATAGATCTGAGTCCTGTGACAGAGCAGAATATCTGTACACGCTGCTGCCCCCTAGTGACAGCCTGTCCCAGGAGCTGGAGCTCAGTGGATGCTTCACACTAGGTTCTGCCATTTGTAACTCGGCTGCAGGGAAGTGCTGCTGCTTCTGCCACAAGGTAAAGCCTTTCCTTTGTGTGTCCTCCCTCCTGGCAGCTTATTGAGGAAAGTTTAGATGTTCAACCCCCTTTTACAATACAAACAGTGTCCCATGGCTGGGTGGCCAGTGTGACCAATGAGATAACTTCTACAAAGCAACCTCACATCTGTGTCCAAATCTGATCTGCTCCTGATCTGTGTCTCCAAATCTGATCTGTTCCTGATCTGTGTCTCCAAATCTGATCTGCTCCTGATCTGTGTCTCCAGATCTGATCTGCTCCTGATCTGTGTCTCCAGATCTGATCTGCTCCTGATCTGTGTCTTCAAATCTGATCTGCTCCTGATCTGTGTCTCCAGATCTGATCTGCTCCTGATCTGTGTCTCCAAATCTGATCTGCTCCTGATCTGTGTCCAAATCTGATCTGCTCCCGATCTGTGTCTCCAAATCTGATCTGCTCCTGATCAGTGTCTCCAAATCTGATCTGCTCCTGATCTGTGTCTCCAGATCTGATCTGCTCCTGATCTGTGTCTCCAGATTTGATCTGCTCCTGATCTGTGTCTTCAAATCTGATCTGCTCCTGATCTGTGTCTCCAGATCTGATCTGCTCCTGATCTGTGTCTCCAAATCTGATCTGCTCCTGACCTGTGTCCAAATCTGATCTGCTCCTGATCTGTGTCTCCAAATCTGATCTGCTCCTGATCTGTGTCTCCAAATCTGATCTGCTCCTGATCTGTGTCTCCAGATCTGATCTGCTCCTGATCTGTGTCTCCTGATCTGTGTCTCCAAATCTGATCTGCACCTGATCTGTGTCCAAATCTAATCTGCTCCTGATCTGTGTCTCCAAATCTGATCTGCTCCTGATCTGTGTCTCCAAATCTGATCTGCACCTGATCTGTGTCCAAATCTGATCTGCTCCTGATCTGTGTCTCCAAATCTGATCTGCTCCTGATCTGTGTCTCCAGATCTGATCTGCTCCTGATCTGTGTCTCCAGATCTGATCTGCTCCTGATCTGTGTCTCCAAATCTGATCTGCTCCTGATCTGTGTCTCCAGATCTGATCTGCTCCTGATCTGTGTCTCCAAATCTGATCTGCTCCTGACCTGTGTCCAAATCTGATCTGCTCCTGATCTGTGTCTCCAAATCTGATCTGCTCCTGATCTGTGTCTCCAAATCTGATCTGCTCCTGATCTGTGTCTCCAGATCTGATCTGCTCCTGATCTGTGTCTCCTGATCTGTGTCTCCAAATCTGATCTGCTCCTGATCTGTGTCCAAATCTGATCTGCTCCTGATCTGTGTCCAAATCTGATCTGCTCCTGATCTGTGTCTCCAAATCTGATCTGCTCCTGATCTGTGTCTCCAGATCTGATCTGCTCCTGATCTGTGTCTCCAGATTTGATCTGCTCCTGATCTGTGTCTTCAAATCTGATCTGCTCCTGATCTGTGTCTCCAGATCTGATCTGCTCCTGATCTGTGTCTCCAAATCTGATCTGCTCCTGACCTGTGTCCAAATCTGATCTGCTCCTGATCTGTGTCTCCAAATCTGATCTGCTCCTGATCTGTGTCTCCAAATCTGATCTGCTCCTGATCTGTGTCTCCAGATCTGATCTGCTCCTGATCTGTGTCTCCTGATCTGTGTCTCCAAATCTGATCTGCACCTGATCTGTGTCCAAATCTAATCTGCTCCTGATCTGTGTCTCCAAATCTGATCTGCTCCTGATCTGTGTCTCCAAATCTGATCTGCACCTGATCTGTGTCCAAATCTGATCTGCTCCTGATCTGTGTCTCCAAATCTGATCTGCTCCTGATCTGTGTCTCCAGATCTGATCTGCTCCTGATCTGTGTCTCCAGATCTGATCTGCTCCTGATCTGTGTCTCCAAATCTGATCTGCTCCTGATCTGTGCCTCCAAATCTGATATGCTCCTGATCTGTGTCTACAAATCTGATCTGCTCCTGATCTGTGTCTCCAGATCTGATCTGCTCCTGATCTGTGTCTCCAGATCTGATCTGCTCCTGATCTGTGTCTTCAAATCTGATCTGCTCCTGATCTGTGTCTCCAGATCTGATCTGCTCCTGATCTGTGTCTCCTGATCTGTGTCTCCAAATCTGATCTGCTCCTGATCTGTGTCCAAATCTGATCTGCTCCCGATCTGTGTCTCCAAATCTGATCTGCTCCTGATCTGTGTCTCCAAATCTGATCTGCTCCTGATCTGTGTCTCCAGATCTGATCTGCTCCTGATCTGTGTCTCCAGATTTGATCTGCTCCTGATCTGTGTCTTCAAATCTTATCTGCTCCTGATCTGTGTCTCCAGATCTGATCTGCTCCTGATCTGTGTCTCCAAATCTGATCTGCTCCTGACCTGTGTCCAAATCTGATCTGCTCCTGATCTGTGTCTCCAAATCTGATCTGCTCCTGATCTGTGTCTCCAAATCTGATCTGCTCCTGATCTGTGTCTCCAGATCTGATCTGCTCCTGATCTGTGTCTCCTGATCTGTGTCTCCAAATCTGATCTGCACCTGATCTGTGTCCAAATCTGATCTGCTCCTAATCTGTGTCTCCAAATCTGATCTGCTCCTGATCTGTGTCTCCAAATCTGATCTGCACCTGATCTGTGTCCAAATCTGATCTGCTCCTGATCTGTGTCTCCAAATCTGATCTGCTCCTGATCTGTGTCTCCAAATCTGATCTGCTCCTGACCTGTGTCCAAATCTGATCTGCTCCTGATCTGTGTCCAAATCTGATCTGCTCCTGATCTGTGTCTCCAAATCTGATCTGCTCCTGATCTGTGTCTCCAAATCTGATCTGCTCCTGATCTGTGTCTCCAAATCCGATCTGCTCCTGATCTGTGTCTACAAATCTGATCTGTTCCTGATCTGTGTCCAAATCTGATCTACTCCTGATCTGTGTCCAAATCTGATCTGCTCCTGATCTGTGTCTCCAAATCTGATCTGCTCCTGATCTGTGTCTCCAAATCTGATCTGCTCCTGATCTGTGTCTCCAGATCTGATCTGCTCCTGATCTGTGTCCAAATCTGATCTGCTCCTGATCTGTGTCTCCAAATCTGATCTGCTCCTGATCTGTGTACAAATCTGATCTGCTCCTGATCTGTGTCTCCAAATCTGAACTGCTCCTGATCTGTGTCTACAAATCCCATCTGCTCCTGATCTGTGTCTCCAGATCTGATCTGCTCCTGATCTGTGTCCAAATCTGATCTGCTCCTGATCTGTGTCCAAATCTGATCTGCCCCTGATCTGTGTCTCCAGATCTGATCTGCTCCTGATCTTTGTCCAAATCTGATCTGCTCTTGATCTGTGTCCAGATCTGATCTGCTTCTGATCTGTGTCCAAATCTGATCTGCTCCTGATCTGTATCTCCAAATCTGATCTGCTCCTGATCTGTGTCTCCAAATCTTATCTGCTCCTAATCTGTGTCTCCAAATCTGATCTGCTCCTGATTTGTGTCCAAATCTGATCTGCTCCTGATCTGTGTCTCCAAATCTGATCTGCTCCTGATCTGTGTCCAAATCTGATCTGCTCCTGATCTGTGTCTCTAAATCTGATCTGCGTCTCCAAATCTGATCTGCTCCTGATCTGTGTCTCCAAATCTGATCTGCTCCTGATCTGTGTCTCCAAATCTGATCTGCTCTTGATCTGTGTCCAAATCTGATCTGCTCCTGATCTGTGCCTCCAAATCTGATATGCTCCTGATCTGTGTCTACAAATCCGATCTGCTCCTGATCTGTGTCTCCAAATCTGATCTGCTCCTGATCTGTGTCTCCAGATCTGATCTGCTCCTGATCTGTGTCTACAAATCCGATTTGCTCCTGATCTGTGTCTACAAATCCGATCTGCTCCTGATCTGTGTCTCCAAATCTGATATGCTCCTGATCTGTGTCTACAAATCCGATCTGCTCCTGATCTGTGTCCAAATATGATCTGCTCCTGATCTGTGTCCAAATCTGATCTGCTCCTGATCTGCGTCTACTAATATGATCTGTTCCTGATCTGTGTCCAAATATGATCTGTGTCTGAATCTACTCTGACACCAACTGATCTATATACTAAACTAAATTGTGCTGCTAACTGTTCTGTGCCCCAGCTTTATCCACTACTGACTCATCTGTGCCCAAATGCATACCTTCTAACTTTTTGGTGTGGGAAATAGGGACAGTTGATAAATTAAGCCTGTAAAGTGGGATGCCCCTCTCTTTCTTTCTTATTTTTGTCCTCCTAAACCCTGGTAAACCATGGAACAAAATAAGGTATATATATATATATATATATATATATATATATATATATATATAATTTTGTGACATTAATATACTATACTGGGCCAGGAACAGTAAAGCAGGGCCGGTGTGCCCCAAAAAGTCCCGGGCGTTTTTGTTGTCCCAGTCGGCCCCTGGTTACAGATGTGTGTTTGAATGATAGCACATGTTTGGGTAAGTAGTTTCCTTGCTTGCAATGTATGCCTAGCACATAGGTTTTCATTGAAAGGTTGAGAGCTCCATAGCTACTTACCTATTAGGTAAATTGTGAGTGGTGGCACAGCATGCGCAGGGAAAAGTCTATTTTCAAATTACACAATTTGCAAATACCTTGCAGCCTTTTTATCGCATGGGAATGGTCAGATGACCTTTCGGAATTATGAGAACATGCTTTTGAATGTTTTGCATGAGAAAATACCTACTGACAAACCTGTGCACGAAAAAAAAAATGCCAAGAAGAAAATGGTACTGAATAACAACACTGAAAAATAGCATGCAAAAATGTATACTCTTGGGAAAATTCAAATTCGCACTTAAGTGATAAATTTAGAGGTCTGAAAATCTGAATGGAGCTAGTACTGCCGGTCAGATCCCCACTAGCCTCTAGCTATAGGCATGCCCCTTCAGCCATTCAGATATGCCTGGAGGGGTACCCACCCAATCTAAAGGTATAGCAAGGATGCAACCATGGCACCGTGGTACAGCGCGGGCTCTGGAAACAGGTGAGTAGATTAAAGCGGCCCTGGGGGTTTCACACAGTGGAGCATCCCAATTTGGAATGCCCATAAATAGGGAGACCACTGCCAGTAGAGTCTTGAGGACAATTGTAAGAAGCAATTAAAATATTGCATGTAACAAGCCCCAATGTAGCTCTCATATTATATTTTAGTATTTTGTTTTTAAATACGTTTATTTTTTTGTTTAGGTTAATATTTACCTCAGTGGCCATTTATGTATTAAAATGTATGTATTAAAATTAAAGCTCTTAATAAAGTCCTATTGTAGGCAACATGTATTATAATTATAAATATCAAATCATAATAAAATAAACAAAATAAACTAGCTCTCAAAATGTGTCGGGCGGATTGAGCATAGATGCTTGTGAACCATTTGCGGTCCAATGTAGGCCACCCTGCATCAGAGAGCTGTAAACTGTGGCCCAATTTAGCCTTTTCGGACACTAGGGGGAGCACTAGCCTAGATTAGCCTAGAAGCAAATGAAAGTAAAGCGACATTTAGTACAGAATAAAAAGTTTCAAGAGGCTTATTAGAAATACGAATAAATGAATTTGCATATCCTGCAACATGTTATGAAATCTAGTGAGCAGCATTTCCTTTTCCCAGAGTTAATCTGTAGGTAAATGTGTTTATCTGTGATGCACATGATTCATTCTGCTACTTTGTTACAGTTTATCGCCTTCTTCCATCCCACTGACACCGCTCTCTTCTAAACTAGGATTGACCCATTTCTCGGATCTCAGGAAATTCTATTTAAAAAGATGGGATCCCAGGCAGCATAAAGCGGCTTTCTGATGTACATATGTTTGTTTTGCTGATTGGGTTTTTTTTTTAGCATTTAGCTCGAGCACACATAGCTAGTTATAAACTGCAGGGATCATGTTAGTTTAGTGATCTGACTCCAATAAGCGGCTAATAGTCCAGGACATATTGGTGCAGAGCTGCTGCAGATGGCATTTATTTTGTGCTGTTACTGGGCGGTAGGAAATAATAAAAGCTTAACAAATGCATGTAACATGGTATTATTCTCGTTTAACCTATTGTATTCAAATCTGGCTCCTATTATTATAGGTTAGTAAGGACATGCATGACTGCCTAGCAAAACCAAGGTCACCGGCAGTCAGGTGGGAAGTGCAAAAGGCGCTGACACAGGCATCGCTAATGATGGGCAAGAAGGGGGATGCAGATGCCCCAAAGGTTTATGCAGGGCAGTTTACTAAATCTGCTATGTCTTAGAAGTTTTTATAGTATGTTTACTATAATAGTACCTTTATAGCAGGAAGAGCTTCTAAGTTTTAGCAAAGCTAGAGGAATTTTAGGTCAGTAGCAGCTCCATTTAAAGAGGTCACTTTCCCGTGTGTTGTTCCTCTCAGATGGGTCATCCCGAATTGGGATGCCCTGCTGGGTGTAACCCCCACGGATCGTGCACGAAACTTAAACTGGCCCTTCAGCTCAAACCCTTAAAAAACTATCCCCCAGCATCTAAAATGTATATATACATATATATTAGGTTTTAAGTCGTTACTTATTATCACCCCACTGGGCTGCAACTCTGTTCAGGACTCAAGGATACGGGTGCCGCCATTTTGCCTCAGAAGCATCACATACTGAGGAGAGGGAGGTTAAAGGAGCACTATCGCGAAAAAATGGCCCAATGATAAAAATCTATATAAATATGCAGGATGGAGGAAGGACAGGTCACTTATACACCCGACATCAAGAAATATCCAGCCAGGCTTGTTTCTTTAATTTTAATGGAAGGAAAAGGACATTCGGGGTGACAGGCCCTGTCACCCCTCATAGACTAAAGCTGTCACACCTGGATTTTGTTCCTACTATGTGAGAAAAACCAAAAGCTTGGCAGGAGTTTTATTCAGTTCGGGTGTATTAGTGACCCCTCCTCTCATTAACCAATGTGTTTATATGGATTTTTAACATTACACAATTTCGCGATAGTGCTCCTTTAAAAGTGCAGAGGGTGGGTTACAGCTGTGCTTTGCACAGACAGAGCAGAGCTGGGGTCAGGAAAAGGACAGAAATCCCAGAATGCAGAGCTTGACTTCCTGTCTGGAGGCAGCCTGAGACTCCATGGGCCACCATCTTGGATGTTTAAAGGCTCAAAAAATGCATTAGGTGCAGGTAGGATGATTTTTAATGTGGCCAGTCTGTATATACAGGGTGGAGGGAACATGCAAGATATGGTTTTATCCAGGGTGAAGGTCTGGTTTAATTTCCTGCCAATCCTATGGTGCAGGCGTTGCCAAAACTGAGTATACTAATTGGCTGAGAGGCCCTCTTAGCCAATGAGCGCGCTTGGATTTGCTCAGCTCCATTCAGTCTTCTAGCCATTCAGTGGCTAAGGAGCTGAATAAAGTCAAGCAGAGCAGAATGCTCCACTGTCAGCGTTCCCGCGTCTGCTAGTCAGAAAGGCATGGTGCGGCTATGTGCATAGCTACAGGTAATGTGGCCGTGGCACTGAATGCAGCGAGGGTTCTGGGAGCCCTTGAGAGAAATGGGTGATCCAGGGGTTTCACACAACAGGCTTTCCTAATGATGAGCAAAGGCTCCAAAGGCTTATGCAGGGCACACATCCGAACCCCACCCAGGGAGTGGGGCTCGGAAAGCCTTTTTAAAGTGATATTGCATGCAAAAGTAATTGTTACACCATTGTGATGAGCTAAACTGTTCTCCATTTTTAAATTGAAGCAGAAATGGCTTGAGATATCATGGTTTACAGGTATGCGACAATGTGGCGGATAACGTGCTGACATATGCGACAATGTGGCTGATAGCATGCTGACGTATGTGACAATGTGGCGGATAGAATGCTGACGTATGTGACATTGTGGCTGATAGCATGCTGACGTATGTGACATTGTGGCGGATAGCATGCTGACGTATGTGACAATGTGGCTGATAGCATGCTGACGTATGTGACATTGTGGCTGATAGCATGCTGACGTATGTGACAATGTGGCTGATAGCATGCTGACGTATGTGACAATGTGGCTGATAGCATGCTGACGTATGCGACAATGTGGCGGATAGCATGCTGACGTATGCGACAATGTGGCTGATAGCATGTTGACGTATGCGACAATGTGACGGATAACATGCTGACGTATGCAACAAATTGGCTGATAGCATGCTGACGTATGCGACAATGTGGCTGATAGCATGCTGACGTATGCGACAATGTGGCTGATAGCATGCTGACGTATGTGACATTGTGGCTGATAGCATGCTGACGTATGTGACATTGTGGCTGATAGCATGCTGACGTATGTGACAATGTGGCTGATAGCATGCTGACGTATGTGACATTGTGGCTGATAGCATGCTGACGTATGTGACAATGTGGCTGATAGCATGCTGACGTATGCGACAATGTGGCTGATAGCATGCTGACGTATGCGACAATGTGGCTGATAGCATGCTGACGTATGTGACATTGTGGCTGATAGCATGCTGACGTATGTGACAATGTGGCTGATAGCATGCTGACGTATGTGACATTGTGGCGGATAACGTGCTGACGTATGCGACAACGTGGCTGATAGCATGCTGACGTATGTGACATTGTGGCGGATAACGTGCTGACGTATGTGACATTGTGGCTGATAGCATGCTGACGTTTGCGACAATGTGGCGGATAGCTTGCTGACGTATGCGACAATGTGGCTGATAGCATGCTGACGTATGTGACAATGTGGCTGATAGCATGCTGACGTATGTGACAATGTGGCGGATAGCTTGCTGACGTATGCGACAATGTGGCTGATAGCATGCTGACGTATGTGACAATGTGGCTGATAGCATGCTGACGTATGCGACAATGTGGCGGATAGCATGCTGACGTATGCGACAATGTGGCGGATAGCTTGCTGACGTATGCGACAATGTGGCTGATAGCATGCTGACGTATGTGACAATGTGGCTGATAGCATGCTGACGTATGCGACAATGTGGCGGATAGCATGCTGACGTATGCGACAATGTGGCGGATAGCTTGCTGACGTATGCGACAATGTGGCTGATAGCATGCTGATGTATGCAACAATGTGGCTTATAGCATGCTGACGTATGCGACAATGTGGCGGATAGCTTGCTGACGTATGCGACAATGTGGCTGATAGCATGTTGACGTATGCGACAATGTGGCGGATAACGTGCTGACGTATGTGACAAATTGGCTGATAGCATGCTGATGTATGCGACAATGTGGCGGATAGCGTGTTGACGTATGTGACAAATTGGCTGATAGCATGCTGACGTATGTGACAATGTGGCTGATAGCATGCTGACGTATGTGACAATGTGGCGGATAACGTGCTGACATATGCGACAATGTGGCTGATAGCATGCTGATGTATGCAACAATGTGGAGGATAACGTACTGACGTATGCGACAATGTGGCTGATAGCATGCTGACGTATGTGACATTGTGGCGGATAACGTGCTGACGTATGCGACAATGTGGCAGATAGAATGCTGACGTATGTGACATTGTGGCTGATAGCTTGCTGACATATGCGACAATGTGGCGGATAGAATGCTGACGTATGTGACATTGTGGCTGATAGCATGCTGATGTATGTGACATTGTGGCGGATAACGTGCTGACGTATGCGACAATGTGGCGGATAGCGTGTTGACGTATGTGACAAATTGGCTGATAGCATGCTGACGTATGTGACAATGTGGCTGATAGCATGCTGACATATGCGACAATGTGGCTGATAGCATGCTGATGTATGCAACAATGTGGCTGATTGTATGCTGACGTATGTGACATTGTGGCTGATAGCTTGCTGACATATGCGACAATGTGGCGGATAGAATGCTGACGTATGTGACATTGTGGCTGATAGCATGCTGATGTATGTGACATTGTGGCGGATAACGTGCTGACGTATGCGACAATGTGGCGGATAGCGTGTTGACGTATGTGACAAATTGGCTGATAGCATGCTGACGTATGTGACAATGTGGCGGATAACGTGCTGACATATGCGACAATGTGGCTGATAGCATGCTAACGTATGTGACATTCTGGCTGATAGCTTGCTGACATATGCAACAATGTGGCTGATAGCATGCTGACGTATGTGACATTGTGGCGGATAACGTGCTGACGTATGCGACAATGTGGCTTATAGCATGCTAACGTATGTGACATTCTGGCTGATAGCTTGCTGACATATGCAACAATGTGGCTGATAGCATGCTGACGTATGTGACATTGTGGCGGATAACGTGCTGACGTATGCGACAATGTGGCTGATAGCATGCTGACGTATGTGACATTGTGGCAGATAACGTGCTGACGTTTGTGACATTGTGGCGGATAACGTGCTGACGTATGTGACATTGTGGCGGATAACGTGCTGACGTATGTGACATTGTGGCGGATAACGCGCTGACGTATGTGACATTGTGGCGGATAACGTGCTGACGTATGCGACAATGTGGCTGATTGCATGCTGACGTATGCGACAATGTGGCTGATAGCATGCTGACGTATGTGACATTGTGGCGGATAACGTGCTGACGTATGTGACATTGTGGCTGATAGCATGCTGACGTATGTGACAATGTGGCTGATAGCATGCTGACGTATGCGACAATGTGGCTGATAGCATGCTGACGTATGTGACATTGTGGCTGATAGCATGCTGACGTATGTGACATTGTGGCTGATAGCATGCTGACGTATGTGACAATGTGGCTGATAGCATGCTGACGTATGTGACATTGTGGCTGATAGCATGCTGACGTATGTGACAATGTGGCTGATAGCATGCTGACGTATGCGACAATGTGGCTGATAGCATGCTGACGTATGCGACAATGTGGCTGATAGCATGCTGACGTATGCGACAATGTGGCGGATAGCTTGCTGACGTATGCGACAATGTGGCTGATAGCATGCTGATGTATGCAACAATGTGGCTGATAGCATGCTGACGTATGCGACAATGTGGCGGATAGCTTGCTGACGTATGCGACAATGTGGCTGATAGCATGTTGACGTATGCGACAATGTGGCGGATAGCGTGTTGACGTATGTGACAAATTGGCTGATAGCATGCTGACGTATGTGACAATGTGGCGGATAGCGTGTTGACGTATGTGACAAATTGGCTGATAGCATGCTGACGTATGTGACAATGTGGCTGATAGCATGCTGACGTATGTGACAATGTGGCGGATAACGTGCTGACATATGCGACAATGTGGCTGATAGCATGCTGATGTATGCAACAATGTGGAGGATAACGTACTGACGTATGCGACAATGTGGCTGATAGCATGCTGACGTATGTGACATTGTGGCGGATAACGTGCTGACGTATGCGACAATGTGGCAGATAGAATGCTGACGTATGTGACATTGTGGCTGATAGCTTGCTGACATATGCGACAATGTGGCGGATAGAATGCTGACGTATGTGACATTGTGGCGGATAGCATGCTGATGTATGTGACATTGTGGCGGATAACGTGCTGACGTATGCGACAATGTGGCGGATAGCGTGTTGACGTATGTGACAAATTGGCTGATAGCATGCTGACGTATGTGACAATGTGGCTGATAGCATGCTGACGTATGTGACAATGTGGCGGATAACGTGCTGACATATGCGACAATGTGGCTGATAGCATGCTGATGTATGCAACAATGTGGCTGATTGTATGCTGACGTATGTGACATTGTGGCTGATAGCATGCTGACGTATGCGACAATGTTGCTGATAGCATGCTGACGTATGCGACAATGTGGCGGATAGCTTGCTGACGTATGTGAAATTGTGGTGGATAGCATGCTGACGTATGCGACAATGTGGCGGATAGCTTGCTGACGTATGTGAAATTGTGGTGGATAGCATGCTGACGTATGTGACATTGTGGCTGATAGCATGCTGACGTATGTGACAATGTTTCTGATAGCATGCTGACGTATGCGACAATGTGGCTGATAGCATGCTGACGTATGTGACAATGTGGCTGATAGCATGCTGACGTATGTGACAATGTGGCTGATAGCATGCTGACGTATGTGACAATGTGGCGGATAGCATGCTGACGTATGTGACAATGTGGCTGATAGCATGCTGACGTATGTGACATTGTGGCGGATAGCATGCTGACGTATGTGACAATGTGGCTGATAGCATGCTGACGTATGTGACAATGTGGCTGATAGCATGCTGACGTATGTGACAATGTGGCGGATAGCATGCTGACGTATGTGACAATGTGGCGGATAGCATGCTGACGTATGTGACAATGTGGCGGATAGCATGCTGACGTATGTGACAATGTGGCTGATAGCATGCTGACGTATGTGACAATGTGGCTGATAGCATGCTGACGTATGTGACAATGTGGCGGATAGCATGCTGACGTATGTGACAATGTGGCTGATAGCATGCTGACGTATGTGACATTGTGGCGGATAGCATGCTGACGTATGCGACAATGTGGCGGATAGCTTGCTGACGTATGTGACAATGTGGCGGATAGCATGTTGACGTATGCGACAATGTGGCGGATAGCATGCTGACGTATGCGACAATGTGGCGGATAGCATGTTGACGTATGCGACAATGTGGCGGATAACGTGCTGACGTATGTGACAAATTGGCTGATAGCATGCTGACGTATGCGACAATGTGGCGGATAACGTGCTGACGTATGCGACAAATTGGCCGATAGCATGCTGACGTATGCGACATTGTGGCGGATAACGTGCTGACATATGCGACAATGTGGCTGATAGCATGCTGACGTATTTGACAAAGTGACTGATAGCATGATGAGGTATGTGACATTGTGGCTCATAACGTGCTGACGTATGCGACAATGTGGCTGATAGCATGCTGAAGTATGTGACAATGTGGCTGATAGCATGCTGACGTATGTGACAATGTGGCTGATAGCATGCTGACATATGTGACATTGTGGCTCATAACGTGCTGACGTATGTGACAATGTGGCTGATAGCATGCTGACGTATGCGACAATGTGGCTGATAGCATGCTGACATATGCGACAATGTGGCTGATAGCATGCTGACATATGTGACATTGTGGCTCATAACGTGCTGACGTATGTGACAATGTGGCTGATAGCATGCTGACATATGTGACATTGTGGCTCATAACATGCTGACGTATGTGACAATGTGGCTGATAGCATGCTGACGTATGTGACAATGTGGCTGATAGCATGCTGACGTATGCGACAATGTGGCTGATAGCATGCTGACGTATGCGACAATGTGGTTGATAGCATGCTGACATATGCGACAATGTGGCTGATAGCATGCTGACGTATGCAACAATGTGGAGGATAACGTACTGACGTATGCGACAATGTGGCTGATAGCATGCTGACGTATGTGACATTGTGGCTTATAGCATGCTGACGTATGCGACAATGTGGCTGATAGCATGCTGACGTATGCCACAATGTGGCTGATAGCATGCTGACGTATGCCACAATGTGGCTGATAGCATGCTGACGTATGTGACATTGTGGCGGATAACGTGCTGACGTATGCGACAATGTGGCTTATAGCATGCTAACGTATGTGACATTGTGGCTGATAGCTTGCTGACATATGCAACAATGTGGCGGATAGAATGCTGACGTATGTGACATTGTGGCGGATAACGTGCTGACGTATGCGACAATGTGGCTGATAGCATGCTGACGTATGTGACATTGTGGCAGATAACGTGCTGACGTTTGTGACATTGTGGCGGATAACGTGCTGACGTATGTGACATTGTGGCGGATAACGTGCTGACGTATGTGACATTGTGGCGGATAACGCGCTGACGTATGTGACATTGTGGCGGATAACGTGCTGACGTATGCGACAATGTGGCTGATTGCATGCTGACGTATGCGACAATGTGGCTGATAGCATGCTGACGTATGTGACATTGTGGCGGATAACGTGCTGACGTATGTGACATTGTGGCTGATAGCATGCTGACGTATGTGACAATGTGGCTGATAGCATGCTGACGTATGCGACAATGTGGCTGATAGCATGCTGACGTATGTGACAATGTGGCGGATAGCATGCTGACGTATGTGACATTGTGGCTGATAGCATGCTGACGTATGTGACATTGTGGCTGATAGCATGCTGACGTATGTGACAATGTGGCTGATAGCATGCTGACGTATGTGACATTGTGGCTGATAGCATGCTGACGTATGTGACAATGTGGCTGATAGCATGCTGACGTATGCGACAATGTGGCTGATAGCATGCTGACGTATGCGACAATGTGGCTGATAGCATGCTGACGTATGTGACATTGTGGCTGATAGCATGCTGACGTATGTGACAATGTGGCTGATAGCATGCTGACGTATGCGACAATGTGGCTGATAGCATGCTGACGTATGCGACAATGTGGCTGATAGCATGCTGACGTATGCGACAATGTGGCTGATAGCATGCTGACGTATGTGACAATGTGGCTGATAGCATGCTGACGTATGTGACATTGTGGCGGATAACGTGCTGACGTATGCGACAACGTGGCTGATAGCATGCTGACGTATGTGACATTGTGGCGGATAACGTGCTGACGTATGTGACATTGTGGCTGATAGCATGCTGACGTTTGCGACAATGTGGCGGATAGCTTGCTGACGTATGCGACAATGTGGCTGATAGCATGCTGACGTATGCGACAATGTGGCTGATAGCATGCTGACGTATGCGACAATGTGGCGGATAGCTTGCTGACGTATGCGACAATGTGGCTGATAGCATGCTGACGTATGTGACAATGTGGCTGATAGCATGCTGACGTATGCGACAATGTGGCTGATAGCATGCTGACGTATGTGACAATGTGGCGGATAGCTTGCTGACGTATGCGACAATGCGGCTGATAGCATGCTGATGTATGCAACAATGTGGCGGATAGCTTGCTGACGTATGCGACAATGTGGCTGATAGCATGCTGACGTATGTGACAATGTGGCTGATAGCATGCTGACGTATGCGACAATGTGGCGGATAGCATGCTGACGTATGCGACAATGTGGCGGATAGCTTGCTGACGTATGCGACAATGTGGCTGATAGCATGCTGATGTATGCAACAATGTGGCGGATAGCGTGTTGACGTATGTGACAAATTGGCTGATAGCATGCTGACGTATGTGACAATGTGGCTGATAGCATGCTGACGTATGTGACAATGTGGCGGATAACGTGCTGACATATGCGACAATGTGGCTGATAGCATGCTGATGTATGCAACAATGTGGAGGATAACGTACTGACGTATGCGACAATGTGGCTGATAGCATGCTGACGTATGTGACATTGTGGCTGATAGCTTGCTGACATATGCGACAATGTGGCGGATAGAATGCTGACGTATGTGACATTGTGGCTGATAGCATGCTGATGTATGTGACATTGTGGCGGATAACGTGCTGACGTATGCGACAATGTGGCGGATAGCGTGTTGACGTATGTGACAAATTGGCTGATAGCATGCTGACGTATGTGACAATGTGGCTGATAGCATGCTGACGTATGTGACAATGTGGCAGATAACGTGCTGACATATGCGACAATGTGGCTGATAGCATGCTGATGTATGCAACAATGTGGCTGATTGTATGCTGACGTATGTGACATTGTGGCTGATAGCATGCTGACGTATGCGACAATGTGGCGGATAGCTTGCTGACGTATGTCACAATGTGGCGGATAGCATGCTGACGTATGTGACATTGTGGCTGTTAGCATGCTGACATATGTGACATTGTGGCTGATAGCATGCTGACGTATGTCACAATGTGGCGGATAGCATGCTGACGTATGTGACATTGTGGCTGTTAGCATGCTGACATATGCGACAATGTGGCGGATAGCTTGCTGACGTATGTGAAATTGTGGTGGATAGCATGCTGACGTATGCGACAATGTGGCTGTTAGCATGCTGACATATGTGACATTGTGGCTGATAGCATGCTGACATATGTGACATTGTGGCTGATAGCATGCTGACGTATGCGACAATGTGGCGGATAGCTTGCTGACTTATGTGAAATTGTGGTGGATAGCATGCTGACGTATGTGACATTGTGGCTGATAGCATGCTGACGTATGTGACAATGTTTCTGATAGCATGCTGACGTATGCGACAATGTGGCTGATAGCATGCTGACGTATGTGACAATGTGGCTGATAGCATGCTGACGTATGTGACAATGTGGCTGATAGCATGCTGACGTATGTGACAATGTTTCTGATAGCATGCTGACGTATGCGACAATGTGGCTGATAGCATGCTGACGTATGTGACAATGTGGCGGATAGCATGCTGACGTATGTGACAATGTGGCTGATAGCATGCTGACGTATGTGACATTGTGGCTGATAGCATGCTGACGTATGTGACAATGTTTCTGATAGCATGCTGACGTATGCGACAATGTGGCTGATAGCATGCTGACGTATGTGACAATGTGGCGGATAGCATGCTGACGTATGTGACAATGTGGCTGATAGCATGCTGACGTATGTGACATTGTGGCGGATAGCATGCTGACGTATGCGACAATGTGGCGGATAGCTTGCTGAAGTATGTGACAATGTGGCGGATAGCATGCTGACGTATGCGACAATGTGGCGGATAGCATGCTGACGTATGCGACAATGTGGCGGATAGCATGTTGACGTATGCGACAATGTGGCGGATAACGTGCTGACGTATGTGACAAATTGGCTGATAGCATGCTGACGTATGCGACAATGTGGCGGATAACGTGCTGACGTATGCGACAAATTGGCCGATAGCATGCTGACGTATGCGACATTGTGGCGGATAACGTGCTGACATATGCGACAATGTGGCTGATAGCATGCTGACGTATTTGACAAAGTGACTGATAGCATGATGAGGTATGTGACATTGTGGCTCATAACGTGCTGACG
The DNA here is from genome assembly GCA_027917425.1 of Gastrophryne carolinensis. Classification (NCBI taxonomy): domain Eukaryota; kingdom Metazoa; phylum Chordata; class Amphibia; order Anura; family Microhylidae; genus Gastrophryne; species Gastrophryne carolinensis. The sequence continues at coordinate 67,171,585 of CM051238.1, forward strand.
TATGCGACAATGTGGCTGATAGCATGCTGACGTATGTGACAATGTGGCTGATAGCATGCTGACATATGTGACATTGTGGCTCATAACGTGCTGACGTATGTGACAATGTGGCTGATAGCATGCTGACGTATGCGACAATGTGGCTGATAGCATGCTGACATATGCGACAATGTGGCTGATAGCATGCTGACATATGTGACATTGTGGCTCATAACGTGCTGACGTATGTGACAATGTGGCTGATAGCATGCTGACATATGTGACATTGTGGCTCATAACGTGCTGACGTATGTGACAATGTGGCTGATAGCATCCTGACGTATGCGACAATGTGGCTGATAGCATGCTGACATATGCGACAATGTGGCTGATAGCATGCTGACGTATGCAACAATGTGGAGGATAACGTACTGACGTATGCGACAATGTGGCTGATAGCATGCTGACGTATGTGACATTGTGGCGGATAACGTGCTGACGTATGCGACAATGTGGCTTATAGCATGCTAACGTATGTGACATTGTGGCTGATAGCTTGCTGACATATGCAACAATGTGGCGGATAGAATGCTGACGTATGTGACATTGTGGCGGATAACGTGCTGACGTATGCGACAATGTGGCTGATAGCATGCTGACATATGTGACATTGTGGCAGATAACGTGCTGACGTTTGTGACATTGTGGCGGATAACGTGCTGACGTATGTGACATTGTGGCGGATAACGTGCTGACGTATGTGACATTGTGGCGGATAACGCGCTGACGTATGTGACATTGTGGCGGATAACGCGCTGACGTATGCGACAATGTGGCTGATTGCATGCTGACGTATGCGACAATGTGGCGGATAGCTTGCTGACGTATGCGACAATGTGGCTGATAGCATGCTGACGTATGCTACAATGTGGCTGATAGCATGCTGACGTATGCGACAATGTGGCGGATAGCTTGCTGACGTATGCGACAATGTGGCTGATAGCATGCTGACGTATGCGACAATGTGGCTGATAGCATGCTGACGTATGTGACAATGTGGCGGATAGCTTGCTGACGTATGCGACAATGTGGCTGATAGCATGCTGATGTATGCAACAATGTGGCGGATAGCTTGCTGACGTATGCGACAATGTGGCTGATAGCATGCTGACGTATGTGACAATGTGGCTGATAGCATGCTGACGTATGCGACAATGTGGCGGATAGCATGCTGACGTATGCGACAATGTGGCGGATAGCTTGCTGACGTATGCGACAATGTGGCTGATAGCATGCTGATGTATGCAACAATGTGGCGGATAGCGTGTTGACGTATGTGACAAATTGGCTGATAGCATGCTGACGTATGTGACAATGTGGCTGATAGCATGCTGACGTATGTGACAATGTGGCGGATAACGTGCTGACATATGCGACAATGTGGCTGATAGCATGCTGATGTATGCAACAATGTGGAGGATAACGTACTGACGTATGCGACAATGTGGCTGATAGCATGCTGACGTATGTGACATTGTGGCGGATAACGTGCTGACGTATGCGACAATGTGGCAGATAGAATGCTGACGTATGTGACATTGTGGCTGATAGCTTGCTGACATATGCGACAATGTGGCGGATAGAATGCTGACGTATGTGACATTGTGGCTGATAGCATGCTGATGTATGTGACATTGTGGCGGATAACGTGCTGACGTATGCGACAATGTGGCGGATAGCGTGTTGACGTATGTGACAAATTGGCTGATAGCATGCTGACGTATGTGACAATGTGGCTGATAGCATGCTGACGTATGTGACAATGTGGCAGATAACGTGCTGACATATGCGACAATGTGGCTGATAGCATGCTGATGTATGCAACAATGTGGCTGATTGTATGCTGACGTATGTGACATTGTGGCTGATAGCATGCTGACGTATGCGACAATGTGGCGGATAGCTTGCTGACGTATGTCACAATGTGGCGGATAGCATGCTGACGTATGTGACATTGTGGCTGTTAGCATGCTGACATATGTGACATTGTGGCTGATAGCATGCTGACGTATGTCACAATGTGGCGGATAGCATGCTGACGTATGTGACATTGTGGCTGTTAGCATGCTGACATATGCGACAATGTGGCGGATAGCTTGCTGACGTATGTGAAATTGTGGTGGATAGCATGCTGACGTATGCGACAATGTGGCTGTTAGCATGCTGACATATGTGACATTGTGGCTGATAGCATGCTGACATATGTGACATTGTGGCTGATAGCATGCTGACGTATGCGACAATGTGGCGGATAGCTTGCTGACGTATGTGAAATTGTGGTGGATAGCATGCTGACGTATGTGACATTGTGGCTGATAGCATGCTGACGTATGTGACAATGTTTCTGATAGCATGCTGACGTATGCGACAATGTGGCTGATAGCATGCTGACGTATGTGACAATGTGGCTGATAGCATGCTGACGTATGTGACAATGTGGCTGATAGCATGCTGACGTATGTGACAATGTGGCGGATAGCATGCTGACGTATGTGACAATGTGGCTGATAGCATGCTGACGTATGTGACATTGTGGCGGATAGCATGCTGACGTATGCGACAATGTGGCGGATAGCTTGCTGAAGTATGTGACAATGTGGCGGATAGCATGCTGACGTATGCGACAATGTGGCGGATAGCATGCTGACGTATGCGACAATGTGGCGGATAGCATGTTGACGTATGCGACAATGTGGCGGATAACGTGCTGACGTATGTGACAAATTGGCTGATAGCATGCTGACGTATGCGACAATGTGGCGGATAACGTGCTGACGTATGCGACAAATTGGCCGATAGCATGCTGACGTATGCGACATTGTGGCGGATAACGTGCTGACATATGCGACAATGTGGCTGATAGCATGCTGACGTATTTGACAAAGTGACTGATAGCATGATGAGGTATGTGACATTGTGGCTCATAACGTGCTGACGTATGCGACAATGTGGCTGATAGCATGCTGACGTATGTGACAATGTGGCTGATAGCATGCTGACATATGTGACATTGTGGCTCATAACGTGCTGACGTATGTGACAATGTGGCTGATAGCATGCTGACGTATGCGACAATGTGGCTGATAGCATGCTGACATATGCGACAATGTGGCTGATAGCATGCTGACATATGTGACATTGTGGCTCATAACGTGCTGACGTATGTGACAATGTGGCTGATAGCATGCTGACATATGTGACATTGTGGCTCATAACGTGCTGACGTATGTGACAATGTGGCTGATAGCATGCTGACGTATGCGACAATGTGGCTGATAGCATGCTGACATATGCGACAATGTGGCTGATAGCATGCTGACGTATGCAACAATGTGGAGGATAACGTACTGACGTATGCGACAATGTGGCTGATAGCATGCTGACGTATGTGACATTGTGGCGGATAACGTGCTGACGTATGCGACAATGTGGCTTATAGCATGCTAACGTATGTGACATTGTGGCTGATAGCTTGCTGACATATGCAACAATGTGGCGGATAGAATGCTGACGTATGTGACATTGTGGCGGATAACGTGCTGACGTATGCGACAATGTGGCTGATAGCATGCTGACATATGTGACATTGTGGCAGATAACGTGCTGACGTTTGTGACATTGTGGCGGATAACGTGCTGACGTATGTGACATTGTGGCGGATAACGTGCTGACGTATATGACATTGTGGCGGATAACGCGCTGACGTATGTGACATTGTGGCGGATAACGCGCTGACGTATGCGACAATGTGGCTGATTGCATGCTGACGTATGCGACAATGTGGCTGATAGCATGCTGACGTATGTGACAATGTGGCTGATAGCATGCTGACGTATGTGACATTGTGGCGGATAACGTGCTTACGTATGTGACATTGTGGCTGATAGCATGCTGATGTATGCAACAATGTGGCTGATAGCATGCTGATGTATGTGACATTGTGGCTGATAGCATGCTGACGTATGTGACAATGTGGCGGATAGCTTGCTGACGTATGTGACATTGTGGCTGATAGCATGCTGACGTATGTGACATTGTGGCTGATAGCATGCTGACGTATGCGACAATGTGGCGGATAGCGCGCTGACGTATGTGACATTGTGGCGGATAACGTGCTGACGTATGTGACATTGTGGCTGATAGCATGCTGACGTATGTGACATTGTGGCGGATAACGTGCTGACGTATGTGACATTGTGGCTGATAGCATGCTGACGTATGTGACATTGTGGCGGATAACGTGCTGACGTAAGTGTCATTGTGGCTGATAGCATGCTGATGTATGCAACAATGTGGCTGATAGCATGCTGATGTATGTGACATTGTGGCTGATAGCATGCTGACGTATGTGAAATTGTGCCTGATAGCATGCTGACGTATGTGACAATGTGGCTGATAGCATGCTGACGTATGTGAAATTGTGCCTGATAGCATGCTGACGTATGTGACAATGTGGCGGATAGCTTGCTGATGTATGTGACATTGTGGCTGATAGCATGCTGATGTATGTGAAATTGTGCCTGATAGCATGCTGACGTATGTGACAATGTGGCGGATAGCTTGCTGACGTATGTGACATTGTGGCTGATAGCATGCTGACGTATGCGACAATGTGGCGGATAGCTTGCTGACGTATGTGACATTGTGGCTGATAGCATGCTGACGTATGTGACAATGTGGCGGATAGCTTGCTGACGTATGTGACATTGTGGCGGATAGCTTGCTGACGTATGTGACATTGTGGCTGATAGCATGCTGACGTATGTGACAATGTGGCGGATAGCTTGCTGACGTATGTGACATTGTGGCTGATAGCATGCTGACGTATGTGACAATGTGGCGGATAGCTTGCTAACGTATGTGACAATGTGGAGGATAGCATGCTGACGTATGTGACATTGTGGCTGATAGCATGCTGACGTATGTGACATTGTGGCTGATACCATGCTGACGTATGTGACATTGTGGCTGATAGCATGCTGACGTATGTGACAATGTGGCTGATAGCATGCTGATGTATGTGACATTGTGGCTGATTGCATGCTGACGTATGCGACAATGTGGCGGATAGCTTGCTGACGTATGTGACAATGTGGCTGATAGCATGCTGACGTATGTGACCATGTGGCTGATAGCATGCTGACGTATGTGACAATGTGGCTGATAGCATGCTGACGTATGTGACATTGTGGCTGATAGCATGCTGACGTATGCGACAATGTGGCGGATAGCGTGCTGATGTTTGTGACATTGTGGCGTATAGTGCGCTGACGTATACACTGACGGGAAGCTTTCGTGCAAGTGCGCATTGGATTTATCCTTGAAGAGAGTGTACCAAGGTGTCACTGATGGAATTTGTACGTTTACTTCCTTCTTTTATTGTATATTTGGGTCTTTATGACATCTTTATGACAGAACTCCAGCAGTCTTGTTCAAGTACTGGATATGAAACGCGTTGACGCTGCATGAGTGCTGTTTCATGCCACCATAAAGGCATAGATTTAGATCTACCTCATCCTGATTACCGCAAGGGAGGGGGGAAGGAGTGATCATAGTTGCTGTCAACATTGTTCAAGCGATTTTATGAAATAATTTCTGTAAGTACATCACTTTTAATTAAAAGAGTGTTTACTTGTAAACATTACACTATGGTCTGTTATCTTCCTATATGGGAGTGTACATTTTCAGGAAGAAGCTACACCTTAAAGTGAATTAATGCGCATAGGAGGCTGTATTGCAAACGATTACTGAAATTTGTGATCTGTTGAGTACGCTGCACACTGGTGTATGGTGGAGGCCTTTATTATAACAGGCCCACACGTGAAGCATATAGCTTCCTGTTTCAAAATATACAGAATCATATTATTGATTATAGTTCCGTGTCCACTTTGGGACTATGTTTATGAACAGAATTTTTCTACAGATTCTATGGACATGTTATGAGTCATTAATTGGACTAGGAAATTTTATTTATTTTTTGTTCTACTGCAATATATTATTGTGGGATTAGAGTGAAAAAAGTTTTGGTCACCTTTCTCAAGTGAAATTCCACTTTCGATGGCATTGTAATATTTTCCATGATTGTGTGCCAAAATGATGTGCTCAATGTGCTGAACTTATCTGTTTTTCTTTTATATCGGTTTGCAACTGTGTCATAAAAGAACACGGTTTTCTGTAGTAATGATGTGTTTACATTAGCAACGTACACCAAAGTGGTCTCTTGGAATACATATATATGGATTTCTAATCATCTGATTGGCTAAGGCACAGATCACGTGTGCTCTAATTTAAACTCTGTACATAAGGGGATCAGTCTTGTGTTGCAGTAGCTAAAGATTCGCCAAAGCTGTGGATTAGCTCACCTATTACAGTGGAGGAATGCTGGGACTCCTACATTAGGATCACAAACTCACAGGAATATAAGAAACTTGGAAACAGATAAGTAAATCACAGATATGGGGGCACAATCCTAACATACATGTTTATTTTACAGTCCAGAACAATGCAGAAAACCAAAAACCTGACAAAAAGGGAGTTTTCCTTTAAACATCCTGCATCAAGCAAAATTCATCCGAAACCTGTTTCTTTCTTTTATTAGAAGGAAGAAGAATCAGGAAGGAAGGATGGAATAAATAAGAGAGATGAGGTTTTCGAGTGTACCATTCTCCTTTTACCTGGGGGCATTCTAAACTCCAGTGGTCTGTCCACTGAGAAAAGTGGAATGCCTTAAAAAATGTGGATTCTATTCCTACCAGGAGAGGAAAACCACAAGCTTGATGGGTTTTTTTAGTTGGGGTGACCCCTCCTCTCACTATGTAGCATGTTTATATGGATTTTTAATTTGAATTTTTTTGTGTGTTTCATAAATCAGGCCCAGTGTAATTAGAGTACTGAAATCAAAGCACTGTTTTTTTTTCTTGTAAACAGACAGCTTGTCAAGAAAACAAAATGCAACATATATTTTTTAGCAGTCCCTTCAATGTGTTTACATCTCCGAATGATTAATATTTTGTCGTATGCTTTGCACAGCGGTGTTGATTTGTTGTGTTCTTTTCTCCTGATTCGCATTAAAAATGTATAAATCAGCCCACGTTGATGACACTGGAACAGGATGTGACTAATACAACAAAAATATAAATAATGTCAAGTGTTTCCGTATCGAGGTCTATAGCACACCTAAAACTGACAGTATTAATCATATTCGCTACCTGATTAGTCCTTGTTAAATTAGGCTCCTTTTATATAGCCGCAATGTTGTGCAGAAAATGTAGGCACTGATCTAGGTCTCTTAATATTCAGTATTTATTTGCAGATGACAGCCATTCATGTGCAGATGTGTTATGCCATGGGCAGATGACAGTTTACATCACCGTAGACAAAGGTACAATGCATCTGGTTTGAAGCTAATAGTACCTAAGGCTACATTTTACATTCATTGGTAAAAGAAACAAAGAACAAATATTACAGTTTAGTATACCTAACAAACATATATAGGGTACGAGCAGTATAGCTGTAGCCCTCACGCATCGGATGTGCGGTGAGGATGGCAGGGAGCAGGTTCTTCTGGGCCCAGGGTGCTGTATGGGGTAGGTAAGGGTTAGGGTGCAGTTGCGGGGAAGGTTAGTACTTACTGTTGCCGGTTGGAAGGTTGAACACCAGTTCAGGAGATGAGCAGAGTTCCACTTTAATTACAGTTACAGTTCTGGGTTCTGTCCATAGTCACAGGTACAATAAGAAATTATAGCTTCCCAAGGAGAACTCTTCCCTTGCTGGGACTCTCCCTCCCCTTGTATTCCTGCTCTGTTACAAATCAAGAATGGTTCAGAACAACGTGGCTTTGGGACTCGAGCTTCCCTATATCCCTTCTCACTACCTTCCAGAACATTCTATCACATGTTCGGCCCCATGTCCACATCTGATAGGTTGCTCTCTAAACCCTCTAACCAATCACTACCCTTCTAGTTATCACTATGTTTCTACTCAGCATCCTGTTATGACTAACCACCCTTCTTACCTTCACCTTCTAGAACAATCCCCATTGTAGCCCATGGCCTAATGTTAGTCTATAGCCTAATCCCACTACTGCCATGTTGAGTATAATTTAGGATAATGCACTGCCTATGCACTTTCATGGGTAGAAACCACAAACGAGCATAATGTCTTATTAACTCTATATGTATGGGTTCTTATTAAAGTTAAAACTTAGTTAAATGACTTGATTGTTGTGACTGTTCCTAGTTATAGTCAGGACCTTACACTGTTGTTATTATTGCACACACAGGCATGGAGGACTGGCCATAGGGAGCAAAGGGTGCATTCCTGGTGCACTGTTTAGGGGCTAACTGGGCTGATAACTCACTCAGACATTGTGCCAGAATTTGCTCAGTCCTCTTTTAACATCTCTCTCAGGTCCCTGTCTCCCAAGATTCCCTAATACCTGGCTTCATTGTACATCCCAGTCAAGACCCCTAGGGTCACATTTTGCCTCTGCATCATGGATGTGGGGGCCAAACCCACTCCTGACTGTATCTGTCCCTACAATACTAAAAGTTCCGTACCATCTCTTTAATGGTAGCCATTTCCAATCCTGCCAATATCATTCCCCTGCAGTGCTATAGCCTCATCTGATGAACATACTCGCAGACCAACTCGGATGTGTACTGCAGACGGAGCTCACCAACTGTAGTCTGGGGCACCCCTTGAAGAGCACTGGTACTGTACCGAAGGGCATAGGGGCTAGCAAGCCAGCAGAAACAGGTGCCGACCATTCAGCCTCTATATCCTGGAATGTCAGCTCCTATGTCTAGTGCGCCGGGCTGACTGAATCTGTCTGGAAGCGGCCATGATGACCTCCTGTCATATCTTAGTAAATTGCTCTAGTAAAGCCCCTTTTAGCAATCATGGACCTAAGCTAGTAGAGAGGACTGAACCCCATTAAGATATTGTGGAATAGTATGCAGCCATCTCCATCTAGCCACACACATTACAGCTTCTGAAAAACCCAGTTTCATAGTTAAAATTGTCTGTGCAATCATCCCTTATTTATAGTCATTAGTAGAAAGCCGTGAGCTGTAGAGACTCCTGGGTTTGGTGTTCTTCTTTCAGTGTTGGGGGGGGGGGCAGGAGAGGGGTATCCAAAAAGTGTTTAACAATCTGATGCAGCAAACATAAGAACTGGTAACCCATGGCTTCAGGAGCCGAGATCTAGCCCCGTTAGTATAAAAGTGACCAGCATTAACCTTGGCTGACTGGCCAGGAGTGGCTGCTGTGCTGATCAAGTTCCAACTACCTGGTCTGTAGGCTTGCTGGACAGGGAAGCAGAGTGAGTACAAAGCAGGATGCCTCCATTTTGTGCTTTGACGGTTAGTTCTCTTTAATGAGAAATTCAATCCCAAATCCACAAGAGGAAGCATAAACTGAAATAGCAAAATACAGAAAAAAAAGTAAAATATTCTGTATAAAATAAATGATTGAGCTAAAAGGTAAAAGGAAAGTAAAAGGGGTTTAAATGCGGGGTTAGTATATTTACTTACAACTGTCATTTAAGATAATAGTGGTAGTGGTTGCTGATGGAAAAAGAAAATAAATTTCCAATGTTATTTCTAATATGGTTGTATAACGTATTATTTGGGGGAGGGGGTGTATTCAGTTGATGCCTCGAGTAACAAAAAAAGACTGCATCACATTTGACATCCATGACATTTTTTTGTGCTATGTTTACTGAGAAAAGACACTTTTCAGTGAACCATTTACTGTTACTCCGCAGAGAAATGAGTTAACATGCATACATTTTGTTGTTTCCTCTTTGGTCTTACCAGAATTACAAGTTGTCCTCTCATTTATTCAAACAGAAAAACATCATTAGCTAATTAACAGAGAGACTAGCTAATTGTCCCATTTGTACTCATAACAAGAATCTATTCCCAGAGCCTTGAAAACTCCCCTATCCTAAAACATAAAGCTTGTAAATGACTGTGCACAGAATGGGGAAACCCTTATGGGCATTTAGGTTACAATTAGAGCGTGTCTTTTAGGTTCCAAATAATAGCTCTTTTTGCTACTAAGGGGTGTTTTTTTTCAGAAAATAGATTATAGTATAGTTTTTTGACTGCCACGCTTCTGGTTCATTCAGGACATGGTATAGCAACAGTTAATCCAGCATAAGGCCTAGCGTGGAAGAGCCAAAGCCTCTGGACAGGACTCAGGCATACAGTGGTGCTTAAAACATTCTATATTACTGTGTAAATTTGAGCTAAAACTATGCCTAAAAGTCAACAAATCAAGCAATTGATTGTCTCTCTCCACAGGTAGCATATTCTATGTAAGCTCGTAGCTGCTTAAAGTACACCAATATTTTTCCTATCGGGTCCCCTATGTTGAAAACCTTGCAGGAAAAAATATGGTACATATGCAGGATTTAATACTTCTTATCTTTGGTTATCAAATACTGTAAGCTGCCAAAAATATCACTTGCATGACCTAGGGTACACCAAACCTATACCATACCATGTGATCCCAGCCAGCCAGTCAACGTGGGAGAAAAATGTTTTGCTTAAAGAGGAATATAAAAAAAACAAACAAAAAGGGCTGGATTTATCAAGCACAATCTGATAGCCACCATTTGCCACATTGATGCAAGTAAGAGTAGTGCAAAATATACTTTATATTTTAGTAAATATGTTTCTTGCAGTGCCGCAATATTCACCCGTGTGAAAAAAGAAATTGAAAAGGATATTTTTCACCACTCTAATTTTCACTAATGTGGCCCAAAGGGTATAAAATGCAAAAGAGAACAACAATAAATAAAGAAACTGAGTCTAGCTGTATACACCGCACACTGGCCATTTATTAAAAAAAAAAAAAACATCCATTCACTGGAGACATAAAAATAGGGACTATGGGAGGAAAATTCTTGCCAGTATGCCCCTCCCCCGAGCCAACCAATCTGGCACACCAGGCATAGAGGCTGGCAACCGAGGGTTTATATGCCAAACAGCCCACCCCTGGCTCTGCTAGCTTGCCAGCCCCATGCCCTTTGGCAAAAAGAACTTTGTATACTGGGTTTTGTTCCACTTTGAGATGCTATAGAACACAATGGCAGACATGTATAGACGTGTTTATTACTTATACAAAATGTTAAACCCATTTATTTTTACAGAACTTTAGCAACTTGTCAAGAATATAAACACCTGTATTACATGTCAGCCTAAGATATTATTAAAGATGAGCCGACCTGAACCACACTGCTGGGATCCTCACTGAACATTGTGGGTTTCGGGACCCTGGATACAGATTTCAGCCAGAAGTGTGTGTTTGCATTCGGCCGAACACTAAAGGTAGTTGAGGGGCTGCTGAGCTTTTATGCCCTAGCAATGGCTGTGATTGGTCAGGCAATATAAGAGGCGGGGTCACATGTTCCAGCGCTGTTACAGTCAGGCAGGTTAGAGAGGAAGAGGCTGTAGCTGCAGTGAGGGACAGAGAAAAAATTATTAATTGTTGTTTTTTACAGCAGGTAGGTATGGAGGGGAGGCTCATATAGTGAGAGACAGCTAGAAATTCTAAATAAATACCCTTTTCAGGGCAGTGTCAGTGACTGCAAGTGTATATTCATACCGTCTTTTACTGCAGTAAAAGCTATGAATTATTATCATTCATTTTTTAATGCATTTTATATTTATTTTACTCATTAGTTTTATTTGTTTTATCTAGTTTTAGGACTTTGTGAATTCATGCAGAAATATAGAAAGTTCTGAAGGATTGAAAAAAACTTTCAGGCATCTGGGCATCACACACATGGGGCCTAAATTACAAACTGTTTTAGCCTCACTGCCGAAGGTATTTGCAGCGTTTTTTTGAATTTCCCAAACAAAATGTGCTATGTACGTCTGTTAGCTTTATTTACTACTTCAGCGTAGGTGGGCAAAGACCGACGAACCCTTGATCAGTGCTCCAGATTTTTCCATTGAACACTTTTGGAAACAATGGTAGTTCTTTCAAGGCTTTGGGGTTTATTTAAAAAACGCTAAAGCCACGTAGCGACAGATAGCGGCAAGGGTTTTTCATGAGCATGACCAGCAAGTCATTTATAATTGATGCCCAAAAATGTTTAGCGCCTCTCCTAGTGCCATGTAACTTTCCATGTATCAAGAGCACTGGGTACTTTGTTAGCACCGGCGCTGTGTTCTCTACAGCACCAAATCACATCAGACACTTATTGTCGTTCTCCCATTGACTTTAATTAGCCATTTCAGTCCCGCAGTCCCGTTTTTTTTGGTGACTTCTAGTTTTTCTTCCAGTGTTTTTATTTTTTTTTTTTGTGCTCAAGTGACAAGAGGACCCCTGGCCTGTTCTGATTTTTTTTTTCGTTTATTATTGTACCTAGGTTACCCGCCGCTAACTTGCGTTTTCATGCCTGCCAATCTTGTCTTGTAAGTCCCCAGTGTCATTCAATGTTTTTTTTCTTGCTCACTGTGCAGTCATCCCCGGTTAAAGTCTTTTTAGTATTGCACATGGCGTTGTATACCTGAGTATCATGGTGTCACAGCGCACGTGCTGGTGCTGTTCATTTACATGTTAAATACAAATGATTACTGGTCCTCCCCACCGGCACTACCTGTTGCTCTCTCCATTGGTTAAAACACAAACAAGACACGGCGCTATGGGTAGACTAAAGCACAGAACACTAACAGCTGTGGCTGGTGTTGCGGCTGAGGCGCTAATAACATCTCTCCACAGATGCTCAAGCGGCGTTACGAGGCGCTATTGTAAAATTTGTCTTTGTCTTTTATTGAATTTTGGTTGTTAACTAGTACTTAAAAAACAACTAATGAAATTATATTTTTTATTATGAGCCTTCAGTGTAAGCCACAGCGCGTATCGGCTCACACATAAGCTGCCTGCACATAGAGCGGGAGTAACGAGATCAGCCGTATTCCTGGCATTCCTGAACCGTAATAGAGGGACAGCACTGCTGCACACTCTGCTACCACTGCGGTACAGTGAAGGAATTGACGTGGCTTCACCTAATGAATAATGTCTCGTTTATAAACTTCAATCCTGCTCTGAGAGGCGGTACACACCAGCGCATCTTATAAATGAGACACAGAGGTTGGTGCAGCAAAATTACAGTGAGCCTCACTCACCAGTACATTAAGGGAACCTCTCCACCTGGGATCAACCACCATACTGGTATAAATCAGGGCACTGAGGAAACCATTACTGGCGAAACATGTCTGCCCTGATTGCACTGATCGACATACCAGTAAGATAAATAAGACTAACTGTACTGCTTCAGCGCGATATTGCTATATAAAAAATTAGCGAATACCTTCAGCTGCTATTGTCAACCTCGTTTTATGCACCTGCATGCTTTCTAACAATGTCTGTAATAATGTTGAAACAATAACGTGTTTGGATCAGAATGGATCCCCTTTCTTTTATCATGAGACTTAATAAAATATCTATGTTTTAAAAGAATACTGGTGAGGTGTGGTGGGAAAGCTGGGTCTAGGTGATACGGGGGATTAGGCCTAATCCCCAACAATCAAATTGAATATATTTTTTATTACTTTTAACATTTTGTTAAACCTATTATATAACGCTTTCCTAACAACCAAGACACCCCAGAGACACCGCACATTTATTCTAAGACCCACACCACTATATTTCCCAGCTGCAGAGCACACGGGTCACACAGCGAACCAGCGAACCAGCGAAGACCTGTGAATTTCATAAATCAGGCCCATGATATAGAGATGCAGGATTTTTTAACTTTATGGAGAAGTATCACTTGTGTGTATAATGGCTTGTGTGCTGAGATTACCGTGCTTCTTTTTCTACATAGAAATACAATATATATATATATATATATATATATATATATATATATCCAAAGGATATTCACAAGGAAGGTTGCAAACCGATAGGGTATATATACAGGAAAGAGAAGATAATTTTGGGGAAGTGCATATTACCACACTAACAAAAGATTAACCCTAACAAATGCTGCACAACAGGTAAATAACTTTTGTACATTACACTACACTACATTTTATTTAATCAAAGAGCTAATAAATATGTACACAGAGACATTTTATTTAAGACCAAACTAAAAGTTGGGGAAGACTTAAAACCCTTGAGAATTGATGCTTTGAAGTTCCAATCAGACAAAGCATCGACAAATATATAAAAAAGGTCTCACCATAAAAGTATGCAGTAGGGAAAGGGTGCAATAAATTGTCCTGTTCATATGTCACATATGTCTAATATCCATTAAAAAAATCTGTATCGTAGAAGAGCCAAAAAATGCTGCTAAAGTGCTAACAAAGTGATATAGATGCAGAAACCTAGACCCAAAATTCATAAATAAGTGATATCCAAAAGAGAGTAAAATGTGCACAAACTGCCCTTCCCACTGCATCAGGTATATATATATATATATATATATATATATATATATATATATATATATATATTATAGGGCCTGATTTATCAAGCACTTCTGTCAGACAATGCCACATCAGTGCAAATTAGAGTAGTAAAAAATATAATAAAAAATATTTTTTAAACACTTGCGCATGTTGTTGCACTACAAGTAACACATTGCTGTGCAGCAACATGCTGAAAAATGTATAAATTATATTTTACACTATTCTAATGTGCACTGAAATGGCATTGTCTGGCAGAAGTGCTTGATAAATCAGGACTATAATATTACATTTATCATTTGTGTTAGCAGTTGTTCTCCTTTTAGCCAAGTACAGGTTTCATCTTACCCAGAGTAAAATAGACTCGCACAGTAAATCTCACAAATGGCGGAACCTCTTTTCAGGTAACCTTACCAGTTGCAATTTGCAAACATGAGACACACACAAGAAAGAGTTGATTACATCTTTTTAATAGCCCTGAATCCTCTAGTACATGGAATGTCCAATTTTTAATCTCCTTTCCTTAATAGGTACCAGGAAAAAGAAAACTGATTGTTCCCAGAATTCATTGAGCAAGGGAGATAAATCCAAATTAGTTGATTGTGTCTCAACAATAAACAGCCATTAGCCTTGTGGCAAGGTAAGATAAAATATAAACAGGTATGGCTTACCAATTATGGAGCCTGGTAAAACAATCTTCTCACTTTAGAAAATGCTTTTAGGCTCACATTCACATACATCCAATATTATTACCAGGCAGTGAACCACTGTAGTAACCTTTTTTTTTATTTTATGTGTGTAAAGTAGAGATGAGTGATCTTAATAAAAATTTGATTCGGATCATTTGCTGAACTTCTCCAAGAAATGTGTGGTCGTCCGAACTAGTACGAAACACAAGGAAAAAAAGGACTAGACTCCTCTCTTGTTATCCTTCAGCGCGGGTCTCCCCCCCCTACCGATCCCTACTCTGCAGCTGGGAAGAGGCCACAGGTGATGCAGGTGACAACGCGGCCAGCCTCCTCTGCTCCCCACTTTCTGTGATGGACAGGCTGTGCAAAAGTGCACGCATGCGATCCTGCATAGCAGGGGGAACAGCGCAGGTAGGAGAGAAAAGCAGGGGCTGGGTAGATAAGGGAGAAAAGCAGGAAGTGCACACATGGGGCAGGATAGCAGGGACTGGGCATGGCTAGTTATAATATTAATCTTTGGGTTTGGGGGGTCTTCTTGCACTCAACCAATCAACATTTGGTCCCGGGGAGATCCACTCTGGCACTTTGCTCATGCTCTGTGCATTAATTTGGGGTTAGGGGCTTGTGGGGCTTGTGCCCAGCATTTTTGTTTGAGATCTAGAGAGTTTTTTTGGGGATCTTCTTTCACTGTGTATATTACTTTTTGAGCTGAAGATGCAATATGTTTTTGCAAATTAACTGAGTTGGGGAGGGGGGTGATCTGCACACCACCTATTCATTTAACTATTTGTTTCCTCTCGTCTTTAGATCTAGGGGCACAGTTTAATAAATATGGGCACTGCAATGGCAAGGCAGTTACTTATTGGTCTTGGGTATATGTGTCACGGACCGGGTGGAGCGGACTCGGGTGTGGATCCGCTATAACTGTGGGACCGATGGCGGGTACCGTGTCAGGCGAGCGAAGTCTAAGGGGCCACCGGTATTCACCAGAGCCCACCGCAAGGCAAGTTGGTCTTGTGCGGCGAGTGACCCCCAGGTCGCTACCCCCCAACAGCGGCCCAGTCCCACAGTCAGCCGAGGTTCAGCGAGGTACACAAGTGGCAGGCAAAAGGCGTAGTAAGTACAGGCAGAGATCGGGGCTGGCAGCACAGGTTCAGAGTCGGGGACACGCAGAGGTCGGTACACGGGTGAGCAATCCAAGAATGTCTGACTTTCAACAAGCATGGAGAGACCAAGATCCGGCACTGAAGGAAGGAAGTGCTTCTTTAAATAGGAGAAGTGGATGCAGGCTTGGATGACCAAGCACCAATCAGTGCTGCACAGGCCCTTTAAATCTCAGGAATCTAGTGCGCTCGCCCTCTAGTGGACGGAGACGTGCGCGCACCTGAGCATGTGAGAAGGAAGCATTGGGGGAAGGGAGAGAGCTGGAAACAGCCATGGGGAAAGTGCTGCAAAATGGATGAAGGCTGGATGCAGCCATGGAGGTAAGTGAAGTGCTGCTAGATGGGTGTGCATAGCTCGCCCTAACAATATGTTGGTGAGATGAAGGCTGTGTAGTAATTACAGTGTTTTTTTTCACTGATGGGGGCACCAAGAGAGGTTGTGGTTCTACAGATGGTTAGTACGGCTGATCTACCCAAAGTAAGAAGTTCTTAGGATTCTTAGTTCGGATTGTTAAGCAAAGGATATGTGTTAATGAGTTGATTAGATTCAGAGCACTAGGTGAGTTTGGGATCTGCAGCTTCACAGTGGAGGAGCATTAGTTATCCATCCACTCATATTAGAACAGGCTTGTCTTTATTGTCTTAGTAGTTAGTGTGTGTGTGTGTGTGTGTGTGTGTGTGTGTGTGTGTGTGTGTGTGTGTTGTATTAGGCCAAAATAACAATGTCACTAACAACCCAGGTTACATGCAGACAGCACTGCACTGCAGTCAGTGGAAGGAGATTCCCAGGGAAATTCCTCCCCTCCAGTGACATCATTAGTCACATGAGGGATTTCAAAGAGGCTCCTCCACTGTGGTATAAAATCCTCCCTGCCCTGGCAGCCTCGTATTAGCTTGGTGGGTCGCCAAGGATGGAGGAGCGGGTGACCTGTGCCCCCCTCCATACAGATGCCGGAGAAGTGGCTGTAATAGTGGCTCCCCAGCAAACCAGTGCCCACCAGACCAGGGGGGAGCCCCAACCAGGCAGACCTGAAAAAGGGGAGGCTGCCCAGTGGGTAGGGGGGGAGAAGGAGGAAGATAGGGAGAGGTGAGTTTTTTTTAAGCCTGTGAATTAGCAGTTCACACAATGTGCTGCCTGGCATACCACCTGCCGGCACCAGAGGATGGCATGCAGGGGAATTTGACCAGGATCTTGGCAGTATCCAGGATGGGGCAAACCCAACTGACTCTGCAAGATCCGGGTTGGACCTAGCATTGGCCCGGATCTGAAGCCCATCACTAGTAATAGTATTAGTAATTGAAGTCTGCCTTACACTGTGAGATAAATGTCTTGGCTAATGGGAAATTATATAATCTTTCACTCTAATATCCATTACTTTGGTAAAGGGGACTAAATAAAGGGGGTCTTTGTCATTATCTAAATATAAATACCTGGCATCAAAGGGGTTTTCTTTGTTGTTGGCTGAATTTCACCTGAAGTTTGCTTAAATTGTGGCTCAGATTGAACCAGCAAGATTTGCGGTAAATGTACATTAGACTTCACTCAATCAGAAAAAGGAATCCTAGTAAAAAGCCCCTTTAATACCCAGAATAATTCAAAGCCACAGCTCCTACAGCCCAATGTGTTCAGGCTTCTCGGTGCACACATATAATTAAAGCATATTTACTGGAAATTTTTAAAGTGTGTTTTTCTGTGACACAGAATAAAGTAGCACTTTAAGGTTAATGGTTTTAAATATTAAATAAACGCTATGTGCCCTTTCTTTAGCGACATTCAGATTCTTTTATATGTGTAGTGCTTTCACCGCTTGATATTTAAAAGGTTGGATGGAACAAGCTGTACAAAGCTCCGAAGGACGTGTGGGAAACATTTCTGGATCTCCGAGTAAAATAATAAAAGCACCAAACTTCATATGCTTTTTTGGTGACGCTCTCTTATTACCTACCTCCGCATTTTCTCTCCTCCAATTATTTAAACACACATATTTATATATACAGTATCTACTGTATGTATCTGAGGAGTGTCATTTAGGGTTAAACCTGGCAGACCTACATTTTCGGATAGACTTTCCCTTGACAAACAAAATCACCCCTCCAACCACCCCCTGCCCTTTTATTAGCTTCTAAATACAATGCTGGCTAGCTAAACGCACATGCTTTTGGACAATAATAATATCTTAATATCTGAAAGTTCTACCCCTGTCACCCCTTACTTCTATATAAAAGGGGGGTAAAAGTAGTTTAACCCTTTAAATGTCAAGTACATAGATTCTACACCATTGTTTCTTCCACCCTAACTGCCAAGCCCCTCGTATCTACGTGCATGGCATTTAGGCAGGTTTGTAGCCAAAAAAAATGTAATAACCTCTGTCCAGGATCCAGTGCTGGGGGTCCCCTGGGGTCTTCAGCATGCCAGAGAATGCCCATTCCCTGCCCTGTGCGGCAGCTTCTGTCTCTTTAGCTGTCACAGGGAGGGCTAGTGACATGACATCATCTCGCCAAAATATGGACGCCATGCAGCCAAAGGCCAGTCGGGGCAGTGTTTAGTGCCGTTGACCACTGCCAGCCCTGTGGCAGCAGGTTTTGTGCCGTCACTTGCTGCTGTAGGCAAGGTATGTATGCTTGATCATTGTTTTTGTTGGGGTTTTTTGTGCTGGTGGGAGGCACCCAGCTGGGATGCTGATGCTGCTATTTTTGTGGAGGGCAGAGGGACCTCTGCTGGCTGAGACCCGCAAAATTCCGAAGAGTTTGACTAAGGACAGGCCAACCATAAAAGGAGGAGGACCGGGAAGAGGGAGCCACAGGGGGGATGTTGTCAAGAGAGGGCTGCTGAAGCAGGGCGCCGACTGAAAGGCCTTGGAAGGTTTTAGGAAGCTAAGCAAATGCCCGGAGAAGGAAAGTGTGTTCCAGATCTCTTTATTGAAGAGAACTTGGTGTGCAATGGCTGTGTGTTTCTTGTTTTCCACCGCAGACTTCGATGACAATGCCAGCCCCGTAGAAGCGTAGGAATTGAAAAAAAAATTAAATATGAAAAAAGAGGGCAGATGCACAGTAAAGCATTAACCACACAAATGAACACCAGGGGGGCAGGGTTTGGTGCTGTTACTTGCTGTCAACCCCAAGAGAGGAGGGGATGAATATTAAAATATAATATATAATATATATAATATTAAAAAAAAGAAAAAAGAGCTCAGATGAGCTGTAAAGCATTGGCAGGCCCTCAGATGTGCTAGCACCTAGAGAGTTTATGAATGTTGCCATCTTGGCCACCTGGGCCCAGTTCCCAAATCCCAGCCCCTGACGGAGGCTCCAGAAGTAACATTTTCCTTTAAGTTTTGCTAGATTCAACAAGCAAGCTGGAGTCAGTCTACTGAATTGGATAAACTCTCTCTGTATCAATCAGCAAAGCTACCAAGACATATGCGCTTTCCAAATTACTTTTATGCGCTGTATATGCCAAGCAGTGAATCTTGGATGGCTAGACTGGGACTGCAGTTTCCAGCCACGGTGGATTCAACAGATGTTTCTACTAATTATATCTTTTTAACACAAGAACACTTAAAATCTGTTTAAAAGAGGTAATTGTTCCAAATCATATTTACTACGTTGTGGCTCAGCCGTATTTTATGAAAAAAAATCAAATACTGTCATGTCATCATTCGTTATTTTACATGTTTTCTGCTGTTTATATGTTACAACATTATTAATCCCTTTGTTTATTAATATAGCGCCATATTAATCCCTCTGTGCAAAGTAGTAGTTACAGACAAGGTAAAACATACAGTACATAGACGATTACACAGAAGATGCTACAAGGTTCAAAGGGAATGCAATGAAAACAGGAGACAATGGGAGATTGAGTCCTGTGTCTATGAGCTAACTATCTGAAGAATACGAGATAGAGACAAAAGATAAAGGATCACAAGTGGCCAGTATTTTTTTCTGCCTCTAAGCTGATAAATACATTACTTTCTCCTCCTGCAGGGTAAACTTACACTGAGATACATTTAGCCGTGGACACTCACAGGTGGGGTCCAAAAGGTGCTCTGGTACCTGTACCTCGCTGTTGCATGCCGATAGAGAGTACCTGGCATTTTTACATACCGCAGAGGAAATGGAGGCAGCATGCGTCGGGCCCCCTTGTTCCATGGCAAAGAAGTGTCTGTAATGAAAATAAATTTAGCCCAGCGCCGGGAGACCTGCGAAATGATAGTTGTCCTTTACGTTTGAGGGCATGTGCCCTGTGAAGGTTATAGGAGTTACTTCAACTGCTGTCAATGACAATAATAAGGCAGCAAGGGATGTTTATCCCATATGCTTCTCCTTCATTTCCTGCAACAACGGGCAGAGCTCCAAACTTTGTCCTACTTTCAATTTTGAATTACCTAGGACCACCCAAAAAAAAATTTACAGCCGCTCTGTCCCATTCTGATTTCTGTGTGAGCAAGCACGGCAAGCAACAGTGGTCCCACAATTGGCCCTGACCACAGTAGAGAATGCTCAAGGCTCATAAAGCTGCACTATGCCCTTCCCAGCTCAGTCACAACCCAGAAGTTAAAGTAAAGAATGCTTAACTTAGAATACATAAGCTATTTACATAATAAAAGAGATTTTAAATGTTTTTAAATGGCTCATTTTACACTGTTTTTACAGGGGAAAGTTAGTGTGTGCCTGGGCAGGGACCTTAATTCAGCAGCCATGCTTGTCTGAAGAGGTAAGCTCTGAGGGCACTTTTAAATGTTTGGCGTGTTAGGGAGTGTCTACTTGAGCAGGGGAGGGCGTTCCAGAGAGGTCGAGAGACACGTGAGAAGTCGGGCAGGCTGATTCATCACTAACGCCAGGTAGCGTCAGATGAGCATTTGTAGCAGGCATTTTCAGAGCGCCCGCTAGTAGTCGCTGTGCTCGGCCGTGGGTCGCTACTTCATAGCGACTCAGTTGCTGTTTAGTAATGTTGAATACATTGTGAGGAGTCGTTATTTGACCAGTACAGCGCTGTATGGGAGCGCATGTTAGCGACCGACACCATATTCAGCAAAAAAACAGCCTCACAAAACTCAGGCACTGAAAAATGCTTGTTTGAAGCCCAGAGCGCAGGAGGCTGGGTGTTTAAAGTCTGTTTTTCTGCATCTATCCACTAGTTACAAAGCAAAAACATATGGAATGACATTGTAGCAACATTGTAACATGAACACTTTAACCCTTCTATTGCCAGCCACGTAAATTTTACGTGGCTGCCTCTCCAACCGTTAAACGCCAGCCACGTAAAATTTACGTGCCTGACTTTCCCCATAAATAAAATAAAAAGTATAAAAAAATATCACTTACCTGACCCCTTGTTCGATTCATCCGGGTCTCCTCTTCAGCCAGAGGGGCTCCGATCGGCGATTGGGGGTCCTCCGGCTGCAGGGGAGGGCCCGGAATAGGGTGCCCCCCCCCCGTTTCAGCAGCCGCCGGCATTTGCCTGCAAAAAAAAAAAAAAAAAAAAATGACATTTACTCACCTCCGCTCCCGCCGGCTCCCGCCGCCTCTCCTCTTCATGGGGGGGGGCTCCGATCACCCCCCCCCGGGTCTTCCGTCTTCTGGAGGAGGGCATAACAGCCCTCCTCCCTTTACCTCCTTCGATGGCGGCCGCCATCTTGGATTCTGGCCCCGCCCCTCCGGGGGCGGGGCCGATGACGTCACCGCCGGGTGTCATCGGGCACCCGGCAGTTCAGCCTTCAGATGCCGGTGACGGCTGGACAGAGGAGGAGGGAGGTAGGCGATCCTCCGATCGCCTGCCTCCCCCCTCCTCTGCCCAGCCGTCACTGACAGCAGATCGCCGCGGGACACAGGAAATGAAGATCGGAGGTGAGTAAAGTAAAAAAAGTTTTTTTTTTTTAATAAAGTCTTTAAAAAAAAAAAGTGTCTTGTCTTTTTTTTTACTTTAACCCTTTGTGAACTGGTAAGGGGTCCATGTGACCCCTTATACCAGTTCACAGGGCTCGGGGGTCTGGCAAGTCACCTGCGCTAGCGGGTGGCTTGCCATTAACCCCTGGCCCCCCAAATTACCTGCCTCCCCAAAGCCCAGGGGGGGGCAGAAGAGCCGTGGCCCTAGGCTATGGCTGCTTGTAGCCGCAGGGCCAGGGGCCACTAAAGCTGGCCCCTGCGCCCTGTTCTACAAGCCCCCATAGCTGGTCACAGGCTGGTTACGCTGGGTAGGGGGGACCTCACGCCATTTTTTTTTTGGATTTTTAAGGGTTTTAACCCTTAAAAATCCAAAAAAAAAATGGGGTCCCCCTCCCTTCGAGGGGGGACCCTATGTAATTTTTTTTTTTAAATTAACCCTTTCTTACCTGTAACCCAGTAGGTATAAAAGGCTTCCAGCAGCAGCAGGAGAGCAGAAGCCTAAGTGATCAGCGTGGGACACATGGATGGATCGGAGGTAAGTATTAAAAAAAAATATTAAAAAACATTTATTTTTTTTTAATAAAAATATTTTTAAATAAGTGTGTCTGTGTGTTTTTTTTACTTTTAACCCTTTGTGAACTGGTAAGGGGTCCATGTGACCCCTTATACCAGTTCACAGGGCTCGGGGGTCTGGCAAGTCACCTGCGCTAGCGGGTGGCTTGCCATTAACCCCTGGCCCCCCAAATTACCTGCCTCCCCAAAGCCCAGGGGGGGGCAGAAGAGCCGTGGCCCTAGGCTATGGCTGCTTGTAGCCGCAGGGCCAGGGGCCACTAAAGCTGGCCCCTGCGCCCTGTTCTACAAGCCCCCATACCTGGTCACAGGCTGGTTACGCTGGGTAGGGGGGACCTCACGCCATTTTTTTTTTGGATTTTTAAGGGTTTTAACCCTTAAAAATCCAAAAAAAAATGGGGTCCCCCTCCCTTCGAGGGGGGACCCTATGTCATTTTTTTTTTTTAAATTAACCCTTTCTTACCTGTAACCCAGTAGGTATAAAAGGCTTCCAGCAGCAGCAGGAGAGCAGAAGCCTAAGTGATCAGCGTGGGACACATGGATGGATCGGAGGTAAGTATTAAAAAAAAATATTAAAAAACATTTATTTTTTTTTAATAAAAATATTTTTAAATAAGTGTCTCTGTGTGTTTTTTTTTTACTTTTAACCCTTTGTGAACTGGTAAGGGGTCCATGTGACCCCTTATACCAGTTCACAGGGCTCGGGGGTCTGGCAAGTCACCTGCGCTAGCGGGTGGCTTGCCATTAACCCCTGGCCCCCCAAATTACCTGCCTCCCCAAAGCCCAGGGGGGGGGCAGAAGAGCCGTGGCCCTAGGCTATGACGGCTTGTAGCCGCAGGGCCAGGGGCCACTAAAGCTGGCCCCTGGCCCTGCGGCTACAAGCCGCCATAGCCTAGGGCCACAGGCTGGTTACGCTGGGTAGGGGGGACCTCACGCCATTTTTTTGGGGGATTTTTAAGGGTTTTAACCCTTAAAAATCCAAAAAAAAAATGGGGTCCCCCTCCCTTCGAGGGGGGACCCTATGTCATTTTTTTTTTAATTAACCCTTTCTTACCTGTAACCCAGTAGGTATAAAAGGCTTCCAGCAGCAGCAGGAGAGCAGAAGCCTAAGTGATCAGCGTGGGACACATGGATGGATCGGAGGTAAGTATTAAAAAAAAAATATTAAAAAACATTTATTTTTTTTTAATAAAAATATTTTTAAATAAGTGTGTCTGTGTGTTTTTTTTACTTTTAACCCTTTGTGAACTGGTAAGGGGTCCATGTGACCCCTTATACCAGTTCACAGGGCTCGGGGGTCTGGCAAGTCACCTGCGCTAGCGGGTGGCTTGCCATTAACCCAGAGACCCCCCATTACCTGCCTCCCAAAAAAACCTTAAAATTCCCCCAAGAAATGGTGGACCCCCCCCCCCCGTGAAGGGGGACCCCACACCAATTTTTTTTTATTTATCCCTTTATTATGTGGATAGTAGTTGTATTTTATTTGTAAATGTTATAAAGTGCTCTTTTCAGTTTATGGGATCACCTGGACAGGAACGGGGGGCTACCGATGCATATGTGGTATCATTGTAATCGGGAGAAATGGGGCTTTCACATGCAATATGGTTTTCTTTAATAAAATAAATGTTTTTGTTTAAAATAAAGGAGACAATTTAAAAAATATATTTTTTTTTATTTTTTAATTTTTTAATTTTTTTAAAAAATATTTAAAAAAGTAGAAAAAATACAAACAAGACATTTCATGTTAAAGCCTAAACTCTGCCACAAAAAGAAAATATGCAATTTCCTTGGAAATTCCTGCAAAAATCACAGTTAAACATCACGCAAAATGGTGAAAAATATCCTGTCAGGAGAGGGTGACAAAATCTCAAGTAGACTGGCAGTCAAAAGGTTACAGGTACCTATGCATGTTGGGTATTGTTCTGCTCGGGGGACCTTGCGCTTTCAGATTTAGCTTGTTTTTTCTTATTTGCATATTGATATTTTAAGAAAAGGTGTTTTTTATTCTGCTTTTTTATACATTTTTTTGTAAAACCCTGTGCAACCTAAGAATTCTTCGAGATATTACTTCCAGAAAGATGAGCCCACTACAACAAGCTGGGTACGCTTAGAAAGCTTAACATGTGTACTTTCAGGGAATATATGGTTTATGGGGGATATTCCAAATGTAAAGGGTTGTTTTGGTAGAAAAAGCACAAGGTGCGCACTTTGTCTGCAGAGCTAAAAATCTGAAGTAAAACTACCGCTATGCGCATGCTTTACTTTGGTGTGTTTGGCAACTCTTTCCTTGACAGAACCTATGCATGTTGGGTATCGTTCTGTTCGGGGGATGTTGCTTTTTCAGATTTTCAGTTTTTTTCTGGTTTGCATATAGGTTTTTTTTAGGAAAATGTGGTTTTGATTCTGCTTTTTTATTCATTTTTAGGGAAACCCTGTGCAACCTAAGAATTCTTCGAGATATTGCTTCCAGAAAGATGAGCCCACTACAACAAGCTGGGTACGCTTAGAAAGCTTAACATGTGTACTTTCAGGGAATATATAGTTTATGGGGGATATTCCAAATGTAAAGGGTTGTTTTGGTAGAAAAAGCACAAGGTGCGCACTTTGTCTGCAGAGCTGAAAATCTGAAGTAAAACTACCGCTATGCGCATGCTTTACTTTGGGGTGTTTGGCAACTCTTTCCTTGACAGAACCTATGCATGTTGGGTATCGTTCTGTTCAGGGGATGTTGCTTTTTCAGATTTTCTGTTTTTTTCTGGTTTGCATATAGGTTTTTTTAGGAAAATGTGGTTTTGATTCTGCTTTTTTATTCATTTTTAGGGAAACCCTGTGCAACCTAAGAATTCTTCGAGATATTACTTCCAGAAAGATGAGCCCACTACAACAAGCTGGGTACGCTTAGAAAGCTTAACATGTGTACTTTCAGGGAATATATGGTTTATGGGGGATATTCCAAATGTAAAGGGTTGTTTTGGTAGAAAAAGCACAAGGTGCGCAATTTGTCTGCAGAGCTGAAAATCTGAAGTAAAACTACCGCTATGCGCATGCTTTACTTTGGTGTGTTTGGCAACTCTTTCCTTGACAGAACCTATGCATGTTGGGTATCGTTCTGTTCAGGGGATGTTGCTTTTTCAGATTTTCTGTTTTTTTCTGGTTTGCATATAGGTTTTTTTAGGAAAATGTGGCTTTGATTCTGCTTTTTTATCCTTTTTTTAGGGAAACTCTTTGCAACCAAAGAATCCACTGAGGGATTACTTTCAGAAAACTATGGCCACATCAACAAGCCTGGTACGCCTAGAAAGCCTGAGGTGTGTACTTCCAGAGAATATATAGTTTGTTGGGGGTATTTCAAATGTAAAGGGTTGTTTTTCTGGAAAAACTGCAAGGTGCGCATATTGCATAGCATAGTTGTATTTTATCTGAAAATCCCCTAAAGCGTTGTTTCAATTTGGGGGAGTCTCCTGGGCAGGAAAGGGTGTCTACCTATACATATGTGGTACCGCTGTAACCGGGAGAAATTGGGGTTTCACACGCAATAAGATTTTATTGACAAACTTACATTTTTTTTTACAAAAAAACACTACAAATTGTAAAAAATAGTTTTTTTTTTATTTTTTTGCACAATTTTCACCCAAAAATATTGAGAATACACTTAGAAAATGACAAACAAGACATTTCATGTTAAAGCCCAGGCTCCGCTGAAAAAAACAATATATCACTTTCCTGGGAAATCCCTGGAAATCCCTTCAAAAATCACAGTTGAACATGGGGAGCGCAAAATAGGGCAAAATAATCTGGCAACAAAGGGTGACAAAATCTCAAGGTAGGCTGGCAGTTAAAGGGTTAATGGCAGACCTGTAATGTCATTTCTGAAGAAATATATAAAAAATTGTGGAAAAACTGTTTTTTCAATGCCAGAAGAGGTCACATAATTATCTGTGATTTTTTTGAAAAAAAAAAACCCAAAACCCTGTTTAAAGAGAAGAACCGGATCGTCCATCTAAATGTATGGGAGAGTGACAGGTAGCGAGAGGTCATACCTGGCGCTGTGCAAGGCTGAACGCCGGCGCTGTTCGCTGAGGCTGTGAAAATGATGAATCAGGCGCTACATGGAGCTATCCCAGTCGCTAAACAGATTCTGCTTGATAAATGTGTAATTGCGTGCCATGTCCGGCGTTCACCAGTCGCTACCTGTCACTACCTCTCATTAACCAGCCACTACCTGATGCTATCCCTTCTTAAATAAGGGCTTTAGAGGTGGGAGTGAGAAGAGGTGACCAGAATGGAGGACAGTAGAGGGTCAGAGGCAGAGTGGAGATTGGTTTTGCTGGATTAGAGATAAAATGTAGGAAGGGGCCTGGCTGGCGGGAGTAAGATAGAGTTAGACTGTTAAACTAAATTCTTTGTGAAATTGGCAGCGAGTGAAGGGACTGACAGAGCAACACTGGAAAAGCTAGAAAAGGAGATTTTTCATTTGAATGGAGGGGACTGGTGGTAGATCTAAAAGGAAAATGTTGTAGCAGTCTATTTGGGATATGGTTAGGCCAGGCTCTAACATTTTCAAGGTGAGAGGAATTGGTGGATGTTGGAGAAGTTGGAGGCAGCAGGAGGTGGCCAGGGAGTGAATGCGAGGTTTCAATGGTGGTCATCTAATTAATTAAAGGACACAATTTTTCCATTGAGGTAAGAATATTATTTTCAAGTTTGGAGATACCAGCACCTTATGGGCTATGCAGAATAATTTGATAACGTCTTGCTGCATACTCCCTAGGGCCCTGCTTTTTCGAAATGCCTAATAATAATATATACATACGGTATGTATCTCAACTTAAATCCAATATATATATATATATATATATATATATACCAAATATTTAGCAAGACCCCTGCAGAAAGGGCAGAGCCTAGTAAAATGCCTAGGCATCGAGGTTGGCTTGAGCTGCAGCTTTTGGAAATACTTTGCTATATGGTTAATTATTTGTATGAGTAGTCTGTTTACATAGAAGTCTGTATACATTTGTAAAAACGATGAAAGAATTCTCTTAAAGGTGATTTCCATTATTTTTTGTTTTAAATGATTGAGATAAGTTTAGCATGCCCTTTTATCCAAAACTGTACCTGTGACACTTAGGTTGAATAAATCTGCATGACTGCAATTAAAGATGAGAGAATTTGCGATTTTAGGGGCAAGTATTAACTCCCCAAACTCCCCAAAGTTTGGATCTGCCAAGTTTGGCAGAACTTTGATTCAAAGTTTGGGTTCAGGGACCCCAACCAGCTTCCCATCGAAATCAATGGGGACCCAAATTTTGGTGGGGGTGCAGAGTGTGCAGCAGGAAGCACGCTGCTATAAAAAGTTACCCAAAGCAAGTTTTACAGCAGATGTGGCTGCTGCATCCTTTAGGTGAAGCAGGTTGATGGGCAGCTCAGCAGCTTTTCTATGTTCAGGCCAGATGCTGAACTCGGACACTGGATTTCCTCCCCCCGGGGCAGAACCAGGATGCCCTGCTGTATGAAACCCCTCAGGTCTCCCAGGAACTCACCCTCCTTCTTGGGTCCCATGGTGCATGCAGGAGCTGCAGCCACATCCCTGCCATCACTTTAGCAGGGCGCGCGCCTGCACCAGGCATTTGTGAATGCCCGGCACGGGCACGCTCCTTGTTAGAGGGTAGCGGGGGATGCGGCTGCCAGTGCGCTCGGAGTGAGCTGATTGACCGAGCGGCCACACATGCGTCGTAAGACGGGAAAGAGGTGAGTTTGTTTGGGTGACATGGGGGGGCTTTCACACAGCAGGCAAAAACCAAAACCCAAGATAGTCAAAATCCTGGGTTTTGGTCCACTTTAAACTCCAGACTATCATACTGAGATAAATGTCTGAGTTCAGTGTGTTAGGTGGACTTAAAGGGCACATCCCTTGGAAGGTAACCAATAGAAAAAAGGGAGGTCAGACAGAATCCTGACTAATGTCCTAGCCTGTACCTCAAAGGTAAACAGATAGTATACATACACGAGTGACAAAACATGTATCCCAATACCAACCCCTCAGGGAGATCGGGGCCGTCACGACGACTGGCATTTCCATGGATCAATAATCACTTGATTGCATTCACTTTCTAGCTCAAGAAATTTTTTGGGGAAATGGGCCTCTTTTCTAATGTAGTATTTTTGTGTGGATTTTTATTATTATGTTTTCACAGTAGTGCTTCTTTGAAGGATGTTGCTGTCTTTTTAACTCACTTTGAAATTAAGGGCCTTATTTAAGAAGCACTAGCACCGCGTAGTACCATGTAGCGTCATGTGAACGCCGGGCGCAGTATGTGAAAACCATATATATAAAAGTCAAGCTGGCCTCTAATAGCGTCATGTAGCGTCACATGTACCACTAGCGGTGGCTCAGTGTAAAGCTCCGGCACTCTAGGTTCAGCAGCTCCAGGTAGCACCTGTCACTCAGTAGCGCTCTCCCATACAATTCAATGCTTTTTAATTTGTTTGTGTATAAATAGAGGTTGGATCCACTTTTCTCCACTATTTTATCATATGATGATTGGTTTGGCTCTCCTGGCCACCAACCAAAGACCTATACTGTCATATATTTACATTTTTTTATTTTTCTCAGAATTGTATGTGTAGGTCTGTCATTGCAGTGTCATTGTTACAGTGTACAATGTCATTCTATGTGTTTTCACTCTGGTGCTGGTGTATGTGTTCAGAGACAGATATTTTTTATAATGCATCCGTCGCTCATTGCTAGAGCGTCCAAATTTATAGCGCCGGTGGCTTCGTGTTTTTTTTCTTAAATATGGGCTTCAGCGCCGAGCGTAGGACAAACTTAACTTGCGCTATTGTTCGCTGCAGTGTTGGTACACTTAGGCCCTTATTTATGAAGGAATAGCGACAGGTAGTGAATGGTGAGCGGCCGGTAATGACGGGCCCCGCCACGAGAACGCCGGCTCCCCACCACAATCACACATTTATCAAGCCAATCCTGCTTAGCGACTGAGATAGCGCCAGATAGCCACTCATTCATCATTATTCCAGCCTCAGCCCACAGCGCCAGCGTCCGACCTTGAACAGCTACAGGTATGACCTCTCGCTACCTGGCGCTCTCCAATGCATTTCAATGGAACAATCTTTAAATATTCATAATTAATTGTTATTAATTGTTTTTTTTTTTTTTTTAATGTGAAAAATTCTGTGACCACTTCTGCCATTTTAGATAATTTTTTTAAGGTAAAAAAAAATTAAAAAAAAATTGTACAGAATTGATATTACAGATCTGATATTAATGTATTCATATTCCAAAATTATTTTAAAAACTTGTTTCCAAAAATATGGTTGTTTGGGGGTTAAAAAACTACTTTTAACCCATCGCCGCCAGCGCTCTGGGGTTTAAACATGCATTTTACAGTGCTAGAATTCTTTGAGCGTGATTTTTTAATGAATATGGTGGGAGCCGGTCGCTAGGGCCAGTCGCTATCATGCGCTCCCATACAGCGCGGAACCTGTCAAATAGCGGCTCCTCACCCAATATTCAAAATTATGGCAAACCAACTGAGTCGCTATCAAGTACCGAACAACGGCCAAGCACAGCGACTACTAGCGGGCGCTCTGAAAATGGCGCTACAGTCGCTCAACTGTCGCTACCTGCCGCTGTTAATGAATTGGCCTCTTAGGCGCTGCATTGATTCAGGGAGAGCGCTTCTACAGCGCCCTCTAGACCTCACATTTATCACTGATGGACAGGATACTACAGCGTCACTTGTCCAGCACCAAAGCTACGTTATATGTTTTATATTAGGGTGAAAACATTTGAAAGCAGTGGCAAGCAAGAACATTGCAAGCACCTGGCTGGAAAAGGGTAAATTCAAATCTCATCAATAATGGCAGTTACTGTGTTCTATTTTTAAGTCAAATTTCAGCTTCACCTTTTAAAACTGCTTTATAGAAACTTGCCATGTTAGCAACAAATCTTGTTTACTGGCCTAGTCAAGGACTGGAGTGGGGATTGCATTTTGCCGTCGCTGCCAGTGCGAATGTCAGGGATAAATCGCTCGCCTTCTGTGCCAAATACTGAACATCCGAGGATGTGCATATCTACAGCAAGCACGTCCAGTTTCTGAAAATAATTATTTGCTGCTTTTATGCCCAATATATTGTTTCATGTGTAATCTCTTAAAGTTGACCAAAACTTCCGTCCTCCTCCTTGTCCTCTTCACCCTAAAGACCTGGATTCATCTATGTTTCTCCAGCATTCCTTGGTTTCTTAACAATCCATCTAAGATTCCTGATTGGTTGAGGTCAAATTTGCCTACAGTTTATGAATGGCTGGGCACTGGAGCACACCTCATCCAAGAAATGCTGAGAATGTGTGGAAAGCAGCCTGTGGAAAGCAGTGTGGGATCTCCAGGGATTAAAAATTAGCAACAATACCAGGACGTTTTACACAGTGGGGCTTCACAGATGAGGACGCCCCAGGGAGAGACAATCGGCCAGGCATGGTGTCTTTTAGACTCAGTTTTCTCTGTTCTGTGCAAGATCAATCTTGCGCTTTTCTACTACTTGGGGTATCCCACTCAATTACCCACACCCCCAGTTGGGACACAAGGGTAAGTGCCCAAACCCATACAGTTCCAGTTCCAAAAGCTTCCTGAATCACACAAGTTTACACTTTTTGAGAGTAAAGCGTTAGAAAGACTTGCTCCAGAATGCATTCTCGCAAGGTGATGAATCAAGCTTAACGTGGGGTTATTTAAGAAGGGATAGCGCCAGGTAGTACCTTGTAGCGGCAGGCAGCATCTAGTCAACGCTGGGCGCTTTAGGCAAAACCACAAGCGTATCTGGTGAGCGCCTCTAACAGCACCATGTAGCATTCAATGTATTATTACAGGCGGTTCAGCGTATAGCGCTGGCACTCCAGCTTCCAGAGCACCAGGTACTACCTTTCGCTCACTGTCGCTCTCTTTCAATGGCCGTTTATTTGCTTGTGTTTAAAGTGGACCAACACCCAGGATTTTCACTATCCTGGGTGTTGGTCCACTTCAGCAGGGCATCCGAGATCAGGATGCCCCGCTGTGTGAAACCCCCCCAAAAGCCCCAAAAAACGTACCTTTTCAACGACGGACAAGCGACTGCCAAGCCGCCGCCTCCCGCGCGTCCCCCTTACAGGGCGCGCGCGCGCCGGCCATTCACAAATGGTAAGGTAAGGTTTTTTGGGGGCTTTTGGGGGGGTTTCACCCCGCGGGACATCCGATCTCGGATGCCCCGCGGTGAGGGAGGTGATCGGCCCGGGAATCTTATAGATTCCCGGGCCGATCACCCCTGGGTGTTGGTCCACTTTAAACAGTGATTTTTTTTGTTTTTTTTTTTGC
The DNA here is from genome assembly GCA_027917425.1 of Gastrophryne carolinensis. Lineage (NCBI taxonomy): Eukaryota > Metazoa > Chordata > Amphibia > Anura > Microhylidae > Gastrophryne > Gastrophryne carolinensis. The sequence goes on from CM051238.1 coordinate 67,203,726, forward strand.
TCATATCATTGTGTGACCTCTCCTGGCTGCAAACAAAGATTTTTAGAAACTTTTTATATTTTTATGCAGAATTCTCATTACAGGTCTGGCACTAAAGTGTTAATGTCACGGTGTTAAAACAATGTCATTCCATGTGTTTTCGCTTTGTTACTGGTGGATATGTGTTCAAAAACAGACTTTAATCATACAGCGTCTGGCGCTCTATGCTACAACGACCAGATTTAGAGCGCCGATGCTCTGTGTGTGTGTCCTTTTTTGATAAGTATGGTGTGGAGCGCCGAGAGTCGGTCGCACTGAGCTGGCTCAACCTTTCACTCCCTGCAGTGCTGTACTGGTGTTAGAGCGCCCAACACACATCACATTCATCAATGTGGGCCAGGTTACTACAGCGACTAAGATGCTCTGTTACAGCGCCCGATAGCCAATCACAGCATCTACTAGCGGTCGCAAGTGCTGCTATACAGACGCTCATCTGCCGATACCTGCCGTTAGTAATGAATCAGCCTCTTAGTATAATATGTGAGTAGCCTCTCATAACATGTGAGTAAACATCTTGGTACAATATCTGTAGCCTAATGTTACTTGTAAGTGCAGCATATTGGTGTAAATATATCAGTAGCGTCTTCATAATTTGTGGAAATGGACCAACAACCATTTGTGGGTGTTGGTCCATGCTCAGGGAGCACCCTGATCGCTGATGCCCCCATTTACACACGGTCCTGACTCTCCTTAATTGCACAGGGTTCTCCTGGTGAAATCGCACCCAAGGAATGTATGCTGGTAGTCACGTAGTCCAGCCATGCTTTCCAAAAGAAGTCCAGACCACAGGACCACTGGCAGCCAATCGTGGGTGAGGATTTCATCAGTGGACCAAGGAGCAGGTAAGGATAACCTTGGTGTTGTTCCACTAGAATGCAGCATCCTAATGAATTCACATTGGGAATGAGACAGATATAAAATGCTTGTGATTAGGCCGTGCTCATTCACTCCTATCAACTCCTATCAACCACCATGTTACAAGCAAGTTGCATATTTCTCCTGTTGTGGAGGTGCGTCACATAAACGCGAGCATCATCTGCAGCGAGGAGAAATGGTATGTGAGAAATGAAGCTCCTTTTTCTAAAGGGGCCAAACTTTTAGACGCATCTGCAAGAGGCAAGCCATCTTTATCTGCTTCACAGCAGGAAATGATACAAAACACAATTGGCAGAACCAAAGAAAATTGAGGCCGAGTTGCCATGACAACAAGAGTTCCGCTGATGGGAGGCAGGAGCACAGAATCCTTGTGTGCCACATTAAAGGCATGGCAATCAACGGCAGACTGAACAAGTGGACCTTGTCACTAAATGCAAAGCCTGTCCATCACACTTTGCTTAACCCTTGAGCATCCTGGAACCGGTTCTCTTTCAGAATAAAGGGCTTGCTATTAGAGGAATATGCGTGCCATGAATAATCCTATGTGCCGGCCTTTTCTTGTTCCCCATTCACAGAAAAAGCCAACTCTGAATGTTTACAATCAAGCGTTCAGAGCCGGAGATAAGAGGCAAACTGATTTGGGGAAATTATCATTCTCTGTGAATCAGTGCTATTCATTCCACTTTCCATTACTTAGCAAGTTCTTGGAGGCAGATGTTGAAGCATCTCCAAGGGAGGCCGGCTTTGCCAAAAGTTTACATATGATTGCAAAAGTAATATATGTGCATGATATTTGAATGGCAAGCGGGCTCATCATTAAAGGGAATTTTTGAGCAAAGCACAGTATGAGCAAATAGCATTTTGACATCCTGCTCTTCTTTTTAAAGCTAAAAACAGCTTAGAGAGAACCTATGCTGGGGTTGATTCTTGTGAGTTCGAGCTACCTGGTGGTAGGTTGAGTAGTTGCTACATACCTTTCTGAAGACCAGGCCGATGTAGATACAGACAGCTGCCAGCAATACCAACTGTGGCCTCCCCAGAGAGTGGAGACTGGGAAAACTCAGCAGAGGGAAGGGCCGGAGTGTCAAGTGTGAGGATGCAGAATTAGGAACACCAGCAGATCCAGCAAAAGATGGTTTTCAGGCAGCTGACTAGTAGTTTCCTTTTATTGCACAGGCACGGGTCATATACATTTATAGAGAGAGGGTTAAAGCAGGTCAATAGTTGTTTTCACAGACCCATTCTTATGACTTCCTCGTTCCTTGCCAGGACCTGACCACATGTGACTGCTACCAGCCAATCACTTTCCAACCATGCACCTTGCAGATGTGATGGGACAGCATGGGAGCCAGACCAGGCAGCCGTGTCATGGGAATGAGAAAGCAGCATAAATGGGCTGCCCGAAATTGACTTAAAGTGCTGGGTATGTACAAGGGGCATCCCTTCCCGCACCAGACCAGTTAACACTTTTGTTAAAGTCCTTTCTAGGACATTTGTGAACATATGTAAAAGGGGCTTTCCAGCCTACTAAAAAAATCAAAACTCGCTTTTTGTCTCCCATGGCTGATCACTTCCACCCAGCACAGTCCTGCAGCTGGCTAGGGGAATGCTGGGGATGCAGCCGCAGTGGTTTTGGGCAATCTGGGGGATTTCACACAGTAGGGTATCCTAATTTTGGTACATCATCACCTCAAGAGTCTTATAGACTCGAGGGAGTGGTTGTTATTTTTATAGCACACCTAAAGTAAAAATAAAAATATTTTAGGTCCCCGCTAACTCCTATTACTCTTACTTTCAAGATTGCTAGGAAGGCCAGAATCAGGCAAAATTACTCACCTCATTCACAGGCAAAAATAAAGCTTACAAGCTTTTCTTTATTATGGTATAAAGTAATGCACCGAGTTACAGGTCTGTCACCTAATGCTGAGCAGAAGTGTGACTGTACTGTTATTTAATCAAGTCCAACTGTCACTCTGGTCTTTGGCTGCCATAGGTCTTTGGCTGGCCGCCATATGCCGGAACCAGGGGAGGATTGTGGTGATCAGGTTAGTTGTTTTATTGTTTTAACACCCAAATTGGGATTAGCACAGGGGGAGGATGGGGTGGCAAAGGGATTACAAAAAGCTTGCAGTTCCTCTTTAAGTAACTAAACGTTTGCTCAGAATTGTCTAGGGGACAATGCTTAACCACCATACAAACCATGCAAATTCTTAGGGCCCCCACCTGCTAGGGGCCCCCAGAGGCAGTGACAGATCAGAGGAAACTTTTGTTTAAAAAAATAAATAAATAAATAATGGCACTCAGCAGACAGGCCACCTGCAGCAAGTGAGGGGTTGCAGTTTCACACCATGCAGCAGATGGGAAGGTACTGTACACTTACGTGAACCAGCTGATGCAGAATTAGTGGGATTAGCTCCATTCAGTTATACAAGATGCTGTAACATTAGAGCGGTGCAGAGCAGGCCACTGGTTGCATCTCTGCTCACCTCTAGCTGGGGGTGGGCCCAGGCCGGCCAATTACAAATGACTGCCCCAGGTATGCTTCTAGCTAAAGGTAAGGCGTCTAGGCTAAAGCGAGACCATGACTTGTGCATGCATCATTATAACAAGGTTAGGTAATTGGGTGCAGTGATTTAATGGGGTGTCACACAGTGGGACATCCTAGTTTGAGATGCCACAGGGAGTAGAAATTGGATGGCCATATGGGCAATTCCCAGACAATTTCCTATGTCATGAACAGACAATGCCAGGGAGCCCCTCTGTTTGAAACCCTCTGGGTTCACTCGTGCTACCACATCACATGAGCAGGCCATGGCTACATCCCCCACAAGTTGTGTTAATATTGTATTTCACTATCCAAATTTGTTTTTGATAAGGGCCTCCAGACACAATTTTGCATGGGGCATGATCGGCTATTGGGCGCTGTAACAGATGAATGAGATGTATTGATGAATGAGATGTATGTTGGGTGTTCTAACACTAGTACAGCGTTGCAGGGAGCGAAAGGTACCGCCAGCTCATTGCGACTGACTCTCAGCGACTCCCACCATATTCAACAAAAAAACAAACTCAAAACGTAGGCGCTCTGGATCTGGTCGCTGTAGCATAGAGCGCCAGACGCTGTGTGATTAAAGCAAAAATAGGGGCCCTAGACTAGCCCCAAATCCCCTATTCAACTGCCGCACACCAAAAATTATACTAGAAAATTCATAAAATATATGTTTATTAAATCATACTTAAAAATCACAAACAACACATGAAAGACTCATTAAAAACATACAGACAAAAATAGACGCTGGGGAGGTCCTCCCTATTAATAGCTCTAATTCAATCCCAATAATGTATATAAGTATAGAAATCCAGTAGAGTCTGCTCTGAATGTAAGTGGCGTTTTTAAAAAAAGTGCAAAGTACAAAGGAAAAAGTGCTAAGATACTAGAAATATGTCTATAAAGGTGCCTTTTACGTGCCTTACTTTAAGCTGTGCGATTAAAGTCTGTTTTTGAACACGTATCCACCAGTAATTAAGCGAAAACACATGGAATTACCTTGTTGTAACACTGTGACATTAACACTTTAATGCCAGACCTGTAATGACAATTCCGCATAAAAATATAAAAAGTCAAAAAAATGCATAAAAGTGTTTGTTTGCAGCATCTTAGCAGGTCTGCTGCCTGGATTTAACTGACATAACCTACAGTGCAAAGTGGCCGGAAACCCAGCAGCACTTCCTCTTTGCAGACTACTGGCAGCTTCATAGGATGCCATTGGGAGGGGGGGGGGGTAAAATTAACCACGGCAGGAGGTTTTTTATGTGCAGCAATCTGAATTGACCTGGATAGGGATGCATATGAGCACTGTTTCTGTGTTGGTCCAGTTTAAGGTATATGGGGCCCAGAAATATCTCATGGCAGTGCTGACCTTAGGCATATAGCATGCAATATTCCAGTGCTTACCAAATGATATGGTTGATGATGAGAAGGTTGAATTTTTTGTCAACTGATATACGATTTTGTGACATTTTATTTAGAGAATCTTGGATTTTCTTTTATCTTGAAGCTGAGTTTTATACATGACAGCCCATTTTACATTTTTGTATTAAGCACTAAACTTTTGTAGACTGATGTTTGTATAAATTGTACTTGCATTCTGAATCTAAAGAGACTCTTAAATGTAGATTTTGAGAGCTTAAGGTTACCATGACAACCTAGGCTTCTGGTGATATATTCTGATTGGTATTTTAGGATCAGTAATAATTAAATGCGCTGCAATGTAATTCTTTAACAGCCAAGCATGAATATTTATTAACCTCTTATATATCAAGTACACTGTTGTTATCGAAAAGACTTAAAAAGCTGAATACAAGACAAATAAAGCGCTTCATAAGCTATATATAGGAATTAGTACATTTGGTTAATTTTTCAGATTGGCACCCAATTTGAAATATAAGTTATATGTTTCAGATGAACTGCTAAAAGTAAGGGCACATACATTTCTTTTTGTGCATATACACCTATTGTATGCTTGCCCACACATAGGAGTCTTTCCTCCACATTAACCCATTCATGCAGTGAGACAAACATAAGCCCACATGCCCAGTATGGTGGGCTTCCCAAGGCACCCGGAGCAGTTGGGGGGTCAGGTACATTGCTTCTTGGCACTTTAGACTAGTCCTGATGGAAATCAAACCTGCAACCTGCCCGTCACAAGAACGATTCCTTACCACTAAGCCATGGCTGCCTCTACATGAAAGCAGAGAGGGAGAACGAGGTGGACATCCCTATAATATAATTTTCAGGCCGTGTGGCTGCATGGGATAAAGTTTGCTCATAATAAGGCGAGGAAAGGCCCTTTTATTGATTCAAACTTGACATGTTCTTTAAATCCTGGGTTTATCTCCTAAGCATGAAAGACACGTATTCTTAAAGTGGACCAAAACCCACCCTCTAATTCCTTCATCTCGGGACATCCACAATCGGGTTGGCACGAGCCACGGCCGCGACCCCGCTATCCCTCAAGCAGGGAGCGTGCCCGCACCAGGCTATTGTGAATGGTCAGTGCGGGCACGCTCCCTATTAGAGGGAAGCAGAGGATGCGGCTGCCAATGTGCTCGGAACCGCTGGCCTTAGATGCAGGCTTTGATGACGTGATGTCAGCTGCTCTGAGCGCGTTGATTGGATGAGCGCCGCAGGATCGGGAAGAGGTGAGTTGGTTTCAGGGTTTCACACAGCGGGGCACCCCCGATCGGGGTGCCCTGGGGGAAAGGACCAAAACCCAGGATAGTCAAAATTCCTGGGTTTTGGTCCACTTTAATACACTTGGACATTCGATAAGTCAAGTTTGAAATATATAAAATATATAATAAATATATATATATATATATATATATATATATATATATATTATATAACAACAATAAAATAATATTACTGCTCTAACTACTTGCTTACAGGTTTCAAACATGAAAATATCCTGAACGGGGTCCACAATACTATCAAACAACCAAAGCAGCATGGAGTCCAATTGTTAAATATTTTTTTAAATGTCTCTTTAAAACTTCTCCAAGAGGTGTCAGCAGCATCAATGTGAGTCTTCTATAGTATTCCCACCACCAGAATAAGGTAGCAACCATCACTAGACAGCTTCTTTCACTGTAGACACTTAAAGCGGAACAAAACCCCCTAGCGGCTGGCTATCTAAAAGATTCCAGGCCAGCCGCTATAAAAGTAAATTTAAAAATGTACTACCAACACTCCAGGCAGAGAACCAAACCTGGGCCATAGGCTAAAGGGGCAAGTGAGAGAGGGACCATGGTTTGTTTTCATTTTAATTCAAACTGTCAAAAATAATAATGAAAATGTTAACTCCAACAGGTCTGCAGGAATAAATCTAAGCAATTGCAATAGCTGTTTTTTTTTTACTTCAATACGCTTCACAAGTCATCTTGCTATTATGAGCTCTTACTCAATATATCTCTTTATTACTTCAATTTATTTTTTTCGTTACTGTTTTAAAAAAATATTAAAGGCAATACCCCAGGCCATGGGACTGGAAGTTTGCCAGGGCCAGGGGCAGGCTGTTTGCTTTTTTTTTTTACGCTGGGCTTACTATGCCTGGTGCACCAGTCTGGTAATCTGGAGGAATGCCCATGATTCTTTTTTCATTTTATTTGAACCAGTTACAAAGTAAATAAATAAAGTTAACTCCTGCAAATCTGTAGGAACAAATCTAGGCAACTGCAACAGCTGTTCTTTTTTTTACTTCAACACATTTCACAAGTCATCCAGCTGACTTTCCTGATGGTGGGAAGAATAACAAAAATGTAATATAACAAATAATGTGAAGCAAAGGAAAACAGCAAGTCCAGTTGCCTTAATCTATTACTAAATACATATCTAGCATTACATGGATGAATTTGATCCTCCATAACAAAAAGACTAGTGCATGAAAAAACTATAAGAACAAACTCACAAAAATATATTACATGTGGGGTTTCCTGATTGTTCTCAAGCTGTGTGAAATGTAGAAAACAAATGCACCATTGGCTAAAGGCTTCTAAGTACTGGAGATTCTTTTAGAGATTTTCAGCTGAAAAATAATTTTCACAGAGACAATTTTCCACAGCTTACTAATAGTGATAGTAAAAATAGTGGCCATTGCATGCTTATGCACACATGGAATGTTTCCTCCACATTTTCCCATCTGTGCACTTGTGAACATGCTATATTAGTGACTACACACAGGTGAATAACACACTAAGGGGCAGTGAAGTGTGCATCTGCCCGGAGTCTTAAACTCAGTGCCCAGTGAGTAATTATGTGACTTTAGTCATGTTCTAAGGCCAGGAAACGAACCTGCTCCTTCTGGTCATAAGCCCGCTTCCCTACATCTAGGCCATAACTACCCTAATAAAACCATTTTCGCATGGAAATATACATTTTTCACCCACATTTTTGAGCCACTTGAAGTTACTGCATGCGATACAATTTTTTTTTTTTTTCCAACCCAAAATTAATTTTTCTCTATGTTTGTTGAATTAAGCCTATAGCGTGATACTGTCTAATAAAAAGAACACCACTTTACTAAAATGTTTCCTGGGTTCACAAGCATCAAGATAAACCGCTACAGTCTCAATTCTATAGAATCCTCACAAAATCCGATTTTCTTCTAGTCATCACTTGCCGCACGTATTAAAAGGAATCCAGCAAGGCAGCATAGTCCTTATTAGAGCTTCCGATTTGGGTCACAGGTCAATTGTGTCTGGGGTTCCACTGGGTCTAAAAGCTGTTGTGGCTCCTGTTCTCATGGTGGGATCCCCCTGCTGACATATGGCTTGCTGATACACCTCACCCAATTACCTGCACACTCTACCCAACACAGGAGGTGCAGAAGAGTTCAGTGCCAATGCAGGCAAGCTGGCAAGAATGGAGGCTTCTGGGATGATGCTTTGGGGAGAGGAAAGCTATGTACAGTAAAAAGTATATTAAAAAGTGTGGGAACACTAAAGAGGACTAAAAGATATTTTAAAGGGACATTTTAAAGAATAGTTAAAGGAGCACTATCTCGAAAAATGGCCCAATGATAAAAATCCATATAAACATGCTGAATAGCAGGGGGACTGGTCACTTATACATCCGGTATCAAGAGATATCCAGCCAGGCTTGTTTTTCTTTCTATTTATAAAAGGAAGAGGACATCCGGGTGACAGGCTTTGTCACCCTTGGATTTGATTTCTACCATGAGAGAATAGACCACAAGCCTAGTGGGAGTTTTATACAGTCTGAGTGTATAAGTGACCCCTCCTCTCATTAGCCAATGTGTTTGTATGTATTTTTATATTACACAATTTCCTTTAACTATTGGGTCTGTGCTGCTTTGCAAATGTTAAATATGGTTCTAGTGTCGGGTCCCTCCAGGTGGATGAGGTATGATGTGGGTGAGGTGGACTTTTAAGTTTATTCATCAGAGATGACCCCCATGTAGTAAGACAAGCTATATTGTAGCACAACAAGATAACTTCCACATCAGCAGTAGATCATTTCCCTTCCGCAAGACACTTCCACAATTAAGGCTTTACATGAAGGGCACCACAGGGCTTACTCACTCCCACTTTTAGGCTGTTGCTGTATTCCAGACTCCTATTTAACATTCTGTACCCCTCAGATGGATCTAACCTGTGTTAATCAACAACAGACCACATGCTGTTTTGGCAACAGTATAATCAGCCTGGATATGGCTGGTCCATTTGATTAGGTTGTCTCCATCCAGAGATAATTATGTTTTACCTTAATCCTATCTCCTATTGAATTACTATGGACACTATACTTCCAGACAGTATTTAGTTAGTAAACTCATCCAAGCCCCATTGTACAAATGGCAATTCATAACTCTACTAGTTGTAACGTATATATTATACCATATGAATATGTTTATAAATGTATTAGAGACCTATTCAGTGCTAGGACCATATAACCATTTAGTATTTTTCTAAATCTACCCAAATCTACTACAGCGGGAATTGTAATGTCCCAAAACCATCCTAAATGTTAGGTATGGCCATCTCAAGTGTGAGATAGGTCTCAACAAGCCATAATTTTGCTTTTTCATTTTAGGATTGAGTAAAAAATGTCTCAAGGGAGGGCTCAGGTTCACAGAGACACTAAACTAACCTAATCCATACCTTACATCATCAGTGAGCTCTATATTATGGTAGAAATTATAAAGAGTTGCTGAGAGAAAAAAAAACTGATTGACTGCAATGATTCATAATGAAAGTAATTTTTTCAAGATTCACATCATTGCAATGATACCAATAACAGGGTTGAGTGCTGCGGCTCCTTTAAGTCTTTAGTAACCTAATTGCCCTGCTGACTTGTACCTCCTAGGTTAGTTATAAAATGGTCTGAGCAGCTGCCACACCCTTTTCTTTCACTTTGAATTTGTGCAAGCACATGGGGTGTGGGGTCTAGGCTGTATTGCAAGGTCTTGACTCTTCCACCCCATGGCTTGCACATGAGGTTTAGGGCAACCTCAGGTAAGCTGCTCCCATTTTATCTCTTGCATTGTATGTCCCAAATGGGGCTCTCATAGATTAGAGTTAGGACTGCACCCATAGAGGCACCTTGACGTGGTGGTGCAGCTTAGCATTCTTCTGCAGATGTGTGTGACCGAGCCTCTGTTTTTACCAGATTTAGAGACAGATTATAAGTTGGTCTGCAAGCTAACAGGGTTGAGTGCTGCGGCTCCTTTAAGTCTGTCTTTAGTAACCTAATTGCTCTGCTGACTTGCACCTCCCAGGTTAGTTATACAATGGTTTGAGCAGCTGCCACTCCCCTTTCTAATACCAATAAAGACTACCTGTCCCACGCTCCAATGACAGGTGTTACTAGCCTCCTAGCTTGGAAGCTGCAAAGCCAGTCCCTCACCAGTTTACAAATCCCTGTCCTCCAAATTAATGTAAGGGTCCTTGCCAGTACGCAAGTAGTAACAAAATACACACACAACTCTCCACCTGTGGTGCCTTTCTTCTAGACTGATCCCCAATCCTCTCCCAGTATCCACGTTGAGTCTCATATTATCAAGTCTCATAGCTCTGGGACATGATTGATGTGGCATCATCTACAGTGTGTACCTCAACAGCTTCTGCCGTGCCCCCCATATCTTCCACCTGGTTTACAGCCAAAGAACTTAGTGAGCTAATATAGGAGGATGGTGTTTATACCCAGGAGGAGGTAATTTCCTGGCTCTACAGAATTAAAAGGCCATAACTGAGCACCATTTGTGTGTGCTTGTGATTGCTTTGTCATTTATTTGTCACACTGCAGTTTATTTATTGTCCACTAGAGGGACTGTACTGCACAAGTGAAAGATAATATCTAGCACTGGTGATTGCTTTCATTCCAATGCTCGGTCCGGTGATTGGTTGGCAGCGGGCACTGTCTCAGCAACAGCAGAAGCCTGCTTGTACAGCGTGTGTCTGGCATCCCTTGCTCCCTTCCTGCTGTGACGGTCCTTGTCATGGCCACCTGCTTTAGACTCAATGTCTCCTGTCAAGCCTCCTGGGACAACCGCCTTCTAGGTAAGTCCACAACCCCCAATCTCCGCTGCTAGCTTCACCTATTGCCGGGACGCTTTACACGCCTCTCCGGACACGGTTGCCCCCAGGATTTCGTAGCACAAAGGATGTGAACTTACAGGGGTGAAGGTGGGTGAACCAGAGGCAAGACTGGGCAATGTTGGGTAAGCCGGGATCATACACTGGTAGTCTATCCTACTAGCGCAGCACCAAAGGGAGAGACAAGAGATGAGTCGAGGTCAAGTCAAAGGTCAAGGGTTTTAGGGCACCAGCACTAATTTTGGGTTTGATTTTCTTAAATATGGGCTTCAGCACCCAGTGCCTATCGTTCACTGCAGCGTTCTCCTGTTGTTATATGTGGCGTTGCTCTGGGCGGCTTTCCCTCAGGGCGCTACATATGCATTGATTCAGGGAGAGCGCTTCTACAGCGCCCTCCAGGCATCACATTTATCACTGCTGGACAGGATACTACAGTGTTACTTGTCCAGCCGCTATGCTAGGTTATAGTGCCAGGCACCCACTTGCAGCGTCCACTAGGGGACGCTCTAAGCGCCGCTACATAGGTGCTCAAATGGCAATGCGTGGTGCTAGTCTTAAATCAGCCTCCACATTACATTGTTTTGTTGTATGGAACCTTGTTAAAGATGTATCCTCCCTTCCTGTCTCTGTAGCTTAAAACTGGAGGTTGAACTTATTGCACAGACATAGCCCTTACTTGTAAAGCAAAGTGTGGAAAAACTTGACCACAATGACCTCAACAGGGGAGAATTTCCCATTTACCATCTATGCGAAAGATACTAGAGGTCATGTACCACTTGTGAATCTGCTGTTGTTAGCTTTTGTGATGGTATCTTTCGTAACCAGACTGAGTAAAACCTCTACATCTCAGAATTTGGAAATAGTTGGCTTTAGTCCCTTTCCATGGGAATACAGTTTGACCAAACTGATGACTATTAAAGCAGGCCTAAAGTCAAAACAGTCCATAGGGCTTTTTTATTAGTCGTCACCTGAATTCTGCCAGGTTTGCTCGATCAGAACTGAATTGGGTCAATCTATGTGATCTAATGTAAACAAAAAATGTTAACTGGACAGTTAATATACTTTTTCAGTGAATTAAAAACGATTTAACTCTTTAAAGCAGAACAAAACCCACCAGCTGCCAGCCTGGAAACTAAAAGACTCCAGGGCCGTCCGCTGGCTTTTCTTTGTGGCATACCCAATCGGGTTGCCCTGCTCTGTGAAACCCCCAAGTTCACCAGTAAAAACTCACTTTGCCATGCTCCAAAGGTGCATACGCAAGCTCTCGTCCAATGAGAGTCGCCTGCTGTGCATAGCCGGGGATGAGGGGGATGCGGCAGCTCCCCATTCAATGAGAGCAGCCTATCAAATGATGTAGTGATAGCAGACCACTCTCATTGGAAGAGAGCCCATGCATGCACAGACATGTGAGTTTTTATGTGCAAACAGGAGGGCTTCACGCAGCGAGCCATGCCAATTCGAGATGCCCTGAGGTCATGGGACAAAGTCAAAATAAAGTATATAAAAAAATTATAAATATTAATTATAAATCAATTTTGAGAGAAGAAAAATATGCCTGCTTTATACATCTGGGCAAGATTGTAGAGTTAAAGCATCTCAAAAAAATGTATTGCAGGGGAAACACACAAGTGCAGCGCAGTGCAGTACACTTTGGTGTGCTGTGCCTCAGTTAGCGGAGCACTGCTGTAGCGACCCCATGCCTCCCTGCTAGCATCCATAGTTACGAGTACCTCTGTGGGTGATGAAGAGACCAAAGAGGGTGACATCCAGTGGCTGTAGGACACAGGGGCAGAGAAGGTGGCAGCAGGACCCAATGATGAGAGGCTGCCATGGACTGGCGATGGTCGAGTGACAGCGATGAGTAGGCCCTGCACTGCATCGCAAAGCATTAGTATATCTGGGCAGCCAAGTGGCAAATGCTGAATTTTAGTTCAATGAGCATAATTTTCGCATTGATTAATGCTACTCCAAAGGGACTCAATGGTAAAGGTGTGAAAGCATGATATTGCATGATAAGCAAGAATCTTCTTGTTCTTCTAAGCAGCAAAGGTGCTATAAAACTTTATTGGATTGAATGCATCATCAATCTTGCAGGAAACCTCCAGCATGCTTATGTATCTAACATTTTCACTAGAGTAACATGACAACTTATTTAATTTGCTTTTTAAAATTAATATGAAAGACATTCTACAGGCAACAAAACAAAAGAAGCTATACTCACCTTTCATCCCACACAGGCGATTGCTGCTCGTCTGGTGCTCAGACATTTACCAGCTTGTGTGATCCAGTCCCACCCTGCTCGCTGCCACTGCTTCCGCTGCATCGTCAGGCTGCTCTCCTCTCCATGCAACTGTGATGGACCACGCCATGCCATTCATCACAGCAACTATGGCATACCCTCCTCCATTGCATTGCATGTAGGGGGCCATACCATATTTCCTATGACGAATGGTCCACATTGAAGAGTGGTATAACTCTACAGTGGAGGTGATGGCGGGCAGGGACTGGTTCACACAATATAGCTATAGAGTACAGCTTGTTCTTCGCCTGCATTACAGGTCATGGGGAATTAGTAAAAACTCCCCAGACCTGGCTTGCCTGGCCCCGTGCACCTCCGGTTTAAAAAATGTTCCTCTTTAAGCAAATGTTAGGTTTTACTGCCGCTGGATCCTGATAACACCCCAAAGTGAAAGTGTAGGTGTTAATAACCAGCATATGTTCCCTTTTAAGCTCTTGTATAAACTCTCGTAATTTTTTTAAACACATCTTATTTTAACTTCTAAAATAAGGCATGAAATGGCCATTAATTATATATTTTTTAAGGAAAGTTTATTGAATTGAGCCCATGGACTTTACAAAAAGGATTAATGGGGTAATACCGTATTATATGAGATTGCTTCTCATTCATGTATTACATCACATAGATTAATATTGCAACCATTGTTATTGCTAAAAAATCTTTAATAGTTCACATAAATAAATACATATATTATTTACATCAATTCATTAATACATTTATCATAATAACCTTCTCATTTTTTTAATTTGATGAGTCCTCCTGAAGTTATTGATTTGAAGTCCCGCCACATTTCACAATCTTACATTTGCTCCATTAGAGGAACATTGTTTTTATTCCTTCTTTGTTGGGAATGTTTTTCATTTAGTTTATAGTAGTGATGGTTTTAAATTCATCTACAGTATATAGATGCAGAATAAAGTGACCTCTGGCTTCCACCTTTCAGGTTGGCCCCAAAATCTGCAAGATTAATCGAGTAATAAGTGAGTAATATGTCCTATGAATCAGGAGTTGGGAGGAGGATCGGAGGTTACACTTTTAAAATAAAAGCCATGCCTGGAGTTGAACTTTTTTCACTGAATCAAGTTTGCCCATTATGTTTTATAAAGATGAATATGACGAGGTTCCTTATCTAAAATCCAACAATAGTTCTAATTGGGTATTTTTGTTCCATCAGCATACCCATAATGTTACTGTCATACTCTCTAATTACAGGTATTAAATCTATTGGGATGTGTATTCCTTTTCACAGAAAAAGAAATACCTAAAAAAGAATGTAAAAAGAAAATGCACATTCATAGTCCATATAAGCCGTATGCATTGGAAAAACAGCTTTATTTTTTCCTTTGGCGACATGGAGCAGCGAGCCGCGCAGCACAATAGGAATAATTAGAGCAGCTGCGTCTGCTGGAGGCCGTCTTTACAAGACAAATTGCTACATTTAATGTGTAATATTAATATGAAAAGAGAGAGAGAAATGTGATTTGCTATAGAGATTCTCATCTGTTACTTAGAAGTAGACACAAGTCAAGAGTATGAGAAAAACACAATGCCAAAAGCCTAGCAAGAAAAACAGCAACTGCATCAGGGCCCATGAGGTTTACTTTAGAATTTGGTTTGTCACACAGGGGACTATGCGGGCTCTCTCAGTAGTGTTCCAGTTTTAGTATTTGTGCTTCCCTAACCTCCATCCATGAGGTTAGGACAACCCCATTCTGTCCTAAAGAGAAGCAGCCACTGGCCTAGAGTCTAGACTTTAAGGCCGGTGGTCTCCCTTTTTGTGGGACATCCCAATTTGGGAAGCCCCCAAAAAGTCCATCAACTCTGCATCCCTGGCTTACCCAAGCTTGGCATTTCTGGTGTAGGTATTCAGACAGGCCGAAGAGAGGCTATTAGGAGAGGATATTAAAAGCTGAATGGAGCTCAAGCCGCTGATTAGTTGGGGTCCCACTTAAGTACTGTGAGATTGCCTGTGAGGTGAGTTTGAGGGAGAAGGAACAAAACCCTGGATAGTGAAATCTTAGGTTTGCTCCTTTTAAAATTCATCCAGGAATATTCCAGCTTGGTTTGGACTATCCCTTTCCTCATTCCCATCTGAGTCTGGTTTTACATATTCAGGCGATGTGCTGACTGAAGAAATTACAGGGTAATGAGCAAGTTTGGGAACATCCCTAGTGCCTTAGCAACAAAGCCATCTGTTAAAGTGTGGGCCGTTCTGATGATCCCTGTGTTAAGTTTATATATGGTATTATTGCAAGAGTTCATCTATTTCTAAAGTTATAGTGATTACATAACCTAATTGTATTATTATTTGTATTTTTAATGCATAGTCTTTGGATCAGCAAGTTCGACCTAAGAAAAGTATAGTTTGGGTGGCCAGACATGCCGAACGCAAACCTTTGATGACGGCTGGGGGGGGGGGGGGGGGGGCAGAGTGGCAGTTGGAAGAAGCTGTTGGTAACTGGTAAACTGCCATAAGTGCTGGCACTAGGAGTGCCCTAACTCATGTGAGTGGCATTTTTCTGTGGCCCAGCTCGTAGATATTTTGCAAGCTGACGGAAGGTGGAACCGCATTGCGGGGCTGGGGTGAGTTAATTCCAGTGGCTTCCAGCTGCCACTATGCATAGGTAAGCTGGTTGATGACCCAGCTTTGCAGTGTTTGGGCCAAACACTGAACCTGAACACAGACTTCTGGCTGAAAACCCAAACTCGCAATGTCCGTCACAAACCCAAATATTGCAGTTCGGGTTCGTCCATCACTACTCACAATAAGGCTGATTCACAGCCTCAGCGTAATAGCCTATTTTTGCACGAACGCAAACTCGCAGACCGGAAAGTTGCGAATTCTCATTATATGCCTTAGTCATGCCTTAGTCATGCCTTAGTCATGGTCTGTAAGAACATAAATGCATATTTCAAAACTAGGCACATGTGTGATGTTAAGTATACTTCTCAAGTTGCCAGATTGTGTTTTGGTTAACTGTGTGAGAGTCCTGCAAGGTTCCTGCCTTGGGTGGCCCAATTGCTGCCATTTCTCCTGAGTCCTGAGTCTGTAGAGACAGAGAAGCGGAAAACACCAGCTCTTAGCAGACATTTTATTCGGGGTTCCTTGCCTTGAGATGTGTGTTGGTTGTCTGTTGTCTTACCTGAGTTATTGGCCTCTGGCTGGGACTCCAATCCCCTCCTCTTTGGATTGGTCCAGGACTGCTGTGTGGGACTCTGCAGAGGGTGAGAATTTTTGCAGTTTTCTGGTGTGATGCCTTACACGCACACCAGGGGAGTACATACCATTGAGGCAGGGAAGGCAACTGCTAGAAGGGGGCCCCATGCAAACTGCAACCTGCATCAATGTCTGCACTGGCCCACTGTTGCCATCTGGATCAGCTGCGATGGAGCCCTGGAAGCCACACAGGACATGAGAAGAAGATTTTTCCCCTTTAAAAATAACCTGACAAGCCAGCACTATGTACTGTCCAGCCCCGATTAAAGCTCTAAACAGGGATTGGTGCAGGGACCTGAGCTGCATGTTCCACATTATGTAACAAGCCGGCAACTTGATTTCCCTCGAATAGACCCACATAGAGCACAGAGGCCCAATGTCTGTGGGAGGTGATGGAGGTCCTTCTTATTCCTCAGCTACCTGCAAGATGGTAATTAATGCTGAGTGGGGCCCTGTGAAACCTATGTATGCGTCTTTGGCGAGGCAGTGGTCAGACCCTTCGGCTCTGGATGGGCTTAATCCTCCGCCAGAACTCTGACTCTAGAAAAGAAGTACAAATCTTTAGGGTCTCGTGGCCTCCTCTCTCCCAAAATAAGCATTCGGTATCTAAGTCTAACCACTGGTGGGCATGTGCGGTCCGTATCGATTGTGCCCAACACCCCCTGGAAGGTTTCAGAGTGCAGCATCCCATATACCCGCTGCTCTGCCGGGGTAAATTCAAGCGTTGCCAAGAAGCCTCCTCCAAGTTATAAGATAACAAAACACAGATGAATGAGCCAAAGCCGGGTTGTAATCCAAGAGCCAGAGGGTCAGAGCCAGATCGTGTCATAATCCAAAGCCAAGTCAGAGCTGAAAGTCAAACCAGGAACTCACATAGGAACAGAGGCAAGCGTCACTCCAAGAAGATCTGCAGGCAACTTCCTAGTGCCCCAGGCCCCCTTTTAAGAGTGCACACAGGGTCAGGGGCCCCTTGCGTATGTGCAGACCGATCCCCTACGTAACCGCACATTCCCCGGTCATGCACAGCCCAAACGGAGACAATCGCAGGGACTAAAAATAGGCATTGCATTTGCCTTGCTCAAGTCCATCTGGTCCTGGAGTCTTATTCACATTTAAATTATTAAGCCTTTCTAGGATACTATACATGTTTAGCCTGTTGAGAATTATGCTTGGGGTATTGTTAGCAGTGGCATTACCTATATTGGCTCCTTGTGCCTGTTTTGTGTGCACAGAGCTGAAGAACCCATTTACCATCTCTGCTTTCTCTTGGTCCCCAGATACCAATTCCTTATATATATTATATAATTTATATTTAAAGAAACATATTTATGATCAGCACCAGCAAAAATTGTGTAGCAGCCTGTGGGACTCACCTGGCCAGGGGCCCCCTCTTACAGCTTACAGCTCTTACAGCTGGACCCCATGGCTCCTTACTGGAGTCTTGGCTCTCCTGATTTCATGGCTGTCCTGACCCTGTAATGTAAACACGTTTTTTGCTGGCAAACAGAGTTATTCATAGACTCCTTTCACTGGAGTGAACAAAAAATTCCCTTTATTCAGGGTAAAGAGTATGAGGAGTATATGGGAAGGTAGGAGGGGTGGTGGTGAGGTCAGAGTAGAGGTGCGGGGGCAGAGCAGTGAGTCTTCCTCAGGTGCCAGGTGAAGTTGGGGTCCCCTTTCCTGTTGGTGGAAGTACATGAAACAAAGGTAAAACAGCAGGCTTAATCCCTCACCAATTATTTCTTATTCGATCCACTAAAAAAAGGGAGTGAACCCAGTAGTGGGCAAAGCTAGGGTTGCAACAGTGTGGTGTGGGTTGGGTGCTCCACGGGATCACCGAAAGGAAGGAAGGGGGCATCATACCTAGGGGAGGATCTGCATAGGAACAAATATAGGCAGGGGAGGGGAAGATAGTGTAGAACAAATTACTTGGTCCCCAGTAACCTCCTCGCTGTCTCCTTGTGGTTGGGATGGCCTGTCCATCGCCCAGGAGTGGGTCTCATGGAGGTAGGCCCAAAGCTGAAGAGGTGTTGCCCGTGAATTATGTTCCAGGGGTGGCAGTGATTTGAGGTACTTTTCTGCCTCAGGGTCCCACTCTGGTGGGGCAGGTAGGTATGGTCCCTGGGGTCCTGTACAGTATGCTGATGGTGGTGGTGCTGAGAGCATCTGTATCTCTATTTCTGTGTTCCCTTTTCTATGTAAACTGTAGTTAACTGTTAACTGGTGCACTGTGTATATGCCAAAAATAATTCCTTGTTTATCTCACGATGTACTTGGTGAACAATAAATTGAATTGAATTGGTGGGGACTCCACAGAGCCAGACATCATGGGCAGTCCAGGATCCATCATGACAGTGACAGAGAGAGAGGAGGCGGGGTTACTCCTAAAGCTTGAGGAAGAAAATTGGGTGGCACAGCCAGAGCTGAGTTTTGGGAGGAGGAGCTTGCTGCCTGGGCTGCATTTACGTCTGTGGTCCCTGGCGGTGCCTGGAAGAAGTCCATATCTGTGTTCGGACATTGGCTGTTCATTATGAACTCTGAACTTTATAGCCCTGGTTTGCTCATCCCTACCAAGCACCTGTTGACCTGTTCTTTCCAAATACTCAGGTTACAAGTATGTGCCTGTTTGTAAATATGGAGCAGAATTAAAAGCCTCTAATCCTGCACCATTTACTTTCCTGCATTACAGTTCATTCATTGTCAACTAGAGGGGGGTAACAGCAAAAGATAATAATTCTGGTGATTGCTTTCATTCCAAAGTTTCTTAGTTATTATTCTACGACAGATTTTTCAAGCTCTGAAAGTTGAACCCAATTCATTTTTATATACTTTTAGTGCTAATATGCAGCTAAATACTTCTGTATCCCATGTGGCATAGTTTTTTTCTCGGTAAGATAGGACATCTTCCAACATTGGCTACATTAAAGTCGATTCACGCGAAATAAATTGCGTACGTTTCTTGGAGAGCCAAGTCACGCTCGGGCTTCCGCATGATTCATGAACCCCAAAATGGGATGTGCATTTATTGTTGCCAGTGTGCCAATTTGCATCTGAAATTTTCCACTTGCGCCATTTTGGTGCACCTGTCTCCGGAGTCTGATTTATGATATTTTTGGAGGGCAGAAAAGCATGTGCAAATGTGGCAATTTGAAGAGTAATTTTCCTCCAGCAAATAGGTGGAAGAAACTGCCGATTCCAAAAGGTAACAGCCTTATTTAATTCTGAAAACACATGACGGCGGTGTCTTTAAACAATGAGTGTCAGACACAAGTTCTTTTTAGGGATTGAAGCTTTTTTTCATTTTTTGTTCGAAAATTTTTTTTAAATGTTGTCAGAAATCACAAAAATTAAGGTCCAAACAACAGAAATCTGGATATTGGGCCCCAAAGTTTAGAAAACAAAATTATAGTTAAATTATTAAGTATTAATATGCAACCCAAAAGGGGAGGTAGGGTTAAAGAGAACATATGGGACAAAACATTGGGCCAAAAAACATTAAGGGTTAACTGCAATCAGAATATCCCCCCAAAAAACACCACAAAAATGTTTCTCCAGAGAATACACTCCGAAATGACAAATAGAGCTTCGCAGAAAGCACAGAAGCTGAAGAGATCAAATCACTATGGAGAAACAGTAAAGGAAAGAGGTGAAATATGGGGGACCATCGGGAGCAGTTAAGCACTTAGCCAGCCGAATGGGCATGGAGCAGGGCCATTTGCAATTCAAAACAGCTGATGTTCCTAGTGTAAGGTGGAAATTGGTGCAAGAAGCAGCAATTTGCTCTTCTCCTGTGTGTTTGCCTTTTGGTGTGACTTAAGTGCACCCGATGTGTGTAAGCAGCCATGAATCATGTGCCTAGGCAGATGCGAGATCATTTGCACTGCACCTGAGCGTTTTTGTGAACCGACCATCAATCAACCCTATTATAGTCATTTTGGCTGTACTGACCAAAACTTATTTTTATTTTCTGAAAAATACTACAGATGCTGCCATGTGGTTGCATCAGTTCACTTAAGAAATTGTGAAGTCCTTTCTAAGGCAGGTACAGGTTTTGCAGGCTTCCTTCAGTGGCAGCCATCATCCTGGAGGTATCCTGTTGCCTTGACCCCAGTTTTCTCTTGTTTTTTTGAAAGTTGTTTAGATGATGCTATGTGGCCGCATCAGTCTGCCTAATGAATCAACATGTTTCCAGAAGGGACCCTTTATACGTTTTCTATCCTTTAGTGGCAGCTATCACCCTGGGGTTGTTCTGTTGCCTTGACTCCACTTTTTATTTTTTTTTAATGCTTTTGGAAATATGCAGAAACAACTGCCATAGGGTGCTGTTATTTCCAAATGTTTTTTTTTTTAATTCTGACCAAATTGTAGTTAAATCATTAAAATAGCTCCAGACGTAGGGAAAGCACTGGAGATACAATAAAAGTAAATTGAATTCTAAAATATCTTAGGCTTTGTTTTTGAAGATACTGACACCGAGACTTGGGGGTTTAATAATTACAACACACAAACAAGTACATTTTTACCGTCAAACCAGTTGGGGTTTAGACAAACTTAAAAAAATAAACTTCACCTACCTGACAGGCTTCAGGCTTGATCCCCCATATTGCTATGAGGTGAGCCAATCTAGCTGAAACTCTTTCAGCTCTGAAGTGGAGGATACGCATCTGACCACACCTGGCATGTGGACCAGCGTTGAATGCTAAAAGCACATTTCAGGGGTGGATGCTAGTGATAGATCACACCCCCTGCTGCCAATCAATTGAATGGCTGGTGGCGAGTGTGCTGTTATCAGTGGAGCCAACTTTCAGGCTGGCAGGTAAGTAATGTATTTTTTAAGGTTGCCTGGGTAGGGACTTTAGGTTGAGGATGAGTCCTGTATATGCCCACAGAATAATCACAACTGGACATTGGCATAAGGTTCAGATGATTATAAAAACAGCTATTACAGTATTTCACCGTCTATAATTTCTATTTTACTGTTTTAGGATATGTGTACACTGTATTTGCAAGTGTCTTTATTTGATAAAAGGAACAGGGCTAAAACAACAGAACTGCATCTTTTAAGACTAATAGCTTAGCTGATCAACTTGTCCAACAAAAAGATAAATACAAAGAGTAAGAAAAAAAATCTCTTTAAATAATGTGAAACAAAGCAAAAACAGAACCAATCAAGCCTGACTCTACGGCATGACAAAATGACACTGGAAGATGGAGAGAGAGAAGTAATATATAGCCTGTCATGTCTGTCACTTCTTGGGACATTGTTAGTGGAACAGAACTATGAGAATAAATGAATGTACCGTACTTTTATCTGGGATATTCAATGCAGGAATGGATGTGACAATTTCTAAAGAAAGCTTGTCACATTCACTGTGGGACAATGAAATAGAAAAATGTGTTTTTTTCTCTAACCACTCTGGATGGCTGTAAAATGGTTTCATGGACTTTAGTTTTTGTAACAATTGTGGAGTTTTGGTGCTGTGCCACATGGTTTATGCCACGCCTATATTAGCTTGTCGTTCAGATGAGGGGTAATCAGAATGTTGAGAAGAATCGTGAAGTTTTTGGTGCTGTGCCACATGGTTGATGCCACGCCTATATTAGCTTGTCGTCCAAATGAGGGGTAATCAGAATGTTGAGAACAATCGTGAAGTTCTTGGTGCTGTGCCACGTGGTTGACGCCACACCTATATTAGCTTGTCATCCAGATGAGGGGTAATCAGAATGTTGAGAAGAATCGTGAAATTTTTGGTGCTGTGCCACATGGTTGACACTACGCCTATATTAGCTTGTCGTCCAGATGAGGGGTAATCAGAATGTTGGGAACAATCGTGAAGTTCTTGGTGCTGTGCCACGTGGTTGACGCCACACCTATATTAGCTTGTCATCCAGATGAGGGGTAATCAGAATGTTGAGAAGAATCGTGAAGTTTTTGGTGCTGTGCCACATGGTTGACGCCACGCCTATATTAGCTTGTCGTCCAGATGAGAGGTAATCAGAATGTTGAGAAGAATCGTGAAGTTTTTGGTGATGTGCCACATGGTTGACGCCACGCCTATATTAGCTTGTCGTCTAGATGAGGGGTAATCAGAATATTGAGAGCCTGATTGTCCAGGCTCAACTATAGTAAATGCTATACACACCTTTTGTCGCAAAGATGATTTCTGCTAGACTGGCGCTGTGTTTCTTACCTGATCGGCAGATCTGAGGGCAAGATCGTCAGGCAAATTTGCTGTCATGATGGCGTGCCACCCCTCGCCATCCGTCACAGTGATGCTGGCATGCCCCCTCCATTCACTGCAATAGAAGGGGATTGTCAAGATCTGGCACATCCCTTCCATTGCAGTGAACACTTGCAAAGGTCAACGTGACAGATGGTCGCAGCAGCCCCTTGCTATTATAGCAGATGTTGTATATGAAAGAAAGAAAGCCGAACAACCAAGATTTGAATGCAGAATAATACAGGTATTTTAATGTGGTGTACACAGGTGCTGATATATACAATATAAGATACATATAAGAAATGCTGGGTGGTGGACCCAAAGATGTAGTGTAATTAAAAACACACATATGTCAAGCAGGAAGTAATAAGAAGGATTAAATAGTTTTTTTTACTTTTTGCCTGCTTTAAAACTTAAAATGGCTGGTTGAAGACCCTAGGAGAAATATGTCACCCACATGTTTCGTCGGTACTCTGTTGCAATATTATAGAATCTAAGAGTATCTGTAACAGGGTCCCTTTTAATGCATCTCTCCTTTAAAAGCTCAAGAATTTAGTCTCTCCATGAAACATTTTCCTGAGGCAGCCTATGCTCATGCTGCCATTTGAACAGCAGAATGGTAAGCTCTGCATTCATGCAACAATCAGGTTATATCCATTTCATTCACACATGTAGTTATTTGGAGCCTAGGAACGATAATCTAATATAGTGACTCTTTGGGCTGCGCCTCTGGAATACAATTTCTCCAATCATTTCAGTTCTTATCATTACTTATTCAGCTCGAAGCTGTAAAAAAAAACTTGACTCTGTAAAGTACAATTCGTAGGTGATTGATATTTTTAGTTGGCATTAAACTTTAAAATAGTAATCCAGCTAAAACTCTCTGTGGGAAAATGATTTTTTTATATAGAATTTATATTGGTTTTCCTCATCAAACGGAGAATGTCACAAAATGGAAAGACATTTGAAATATATTTGTAATAATTTGTAATAAATGTAAAGCTGAATTATATGTATATCTAACATTGGTTTCCTTCTAAAACCCTAGACAAAACTACCATATGCTTCGCCCTATAAGACGTACTTATTTTTCCCCAAAAGTGGGAGGATATACCAGTGCATCTTATTGGGTGAATGTAAAAACAACAAAAAAAAGTCAACTCACATGTTACGGGCACTGTGGGAGGCCAGAAGAAGGCCAGAAGAAGATGGAGGAGCAGCAGGCTCGGTTCCTGTCCCCACTGCTGGGCTTCAGCTGCTGGGGCACACGCATACACACGGCTGAGTGCAGCGGGCAAGATAGAGGAACGGCGGATGCTGTCCACATCCCCACCCCTGCTTCTTACTGGTCATTGCAAACAGCTCCGTACAGCTGTTGCACAGAGCCAGGTGTTTGTGTGTGCCTCTGCCAGAAGAAGCAGCGACAGCAGCAGAGGGGATGCGCCTCCATCTTCTTCTGGTCTCCCGCAGTGTGGAAGCCCAGCCAGCAATGCGGAAACACCCGTAACATGTGAGTTTCCTATGGGGAATGGAAGGAGGAATGCCACACTGCCTATGGGGAATGGGAGGGAGGAATGCCACACTGTCTATGGGGAATGGGAGGGGGGAATGCAACACTGCCTATGGGGAATGGGCGGGGGGATGCCACACTGCCTATGGGAAATGAAAAGGGAGAATGTCACACTGCCTATTGGGAATCGGACGGGGGATTCCACTCTGCTTGTAATTGGAGGATTCTGAACCTTGACTATTATTTGGTTCACAACATTTGGTTCAGAATATTATTTCCCATATTTTCCTCCACCAAATCCTAGGTCCCTTTTATGGTGCGGAAATATGGTATACTAAATATAAAAGACACTACATACCAAAATGTTGCTTATAAAGTCATTTTTACAATATTTCAGCCACATTGTGAACCACCTACCTCTGTTGCCATTCACAGTCCAAATATATATTGGCCATATTTACCAAACTAAATGTACGGTGTACCCCCAGCTACACCTCTGCTTGCTGTATTTACCCTCTGTTGATTTTTTGATCTTAAACTTAAAATAGATAACTAGTATTTGAAAAACAACAAATTAAACAGTTTTTTCATTATATGTTGATTTCAAACAAGCAAGACACTCATGAGACATCACACATATATTCTGAGACCCATACTATGCTGGCACAAGTGGTAAATGTGTTTACCACTGCGGAATGGTGTTTTTTGCAATTTCTTAATTTTTAAAAGTCCCATTAAGTGATGGAACCCAGGTGTGCACCTGAGTAATGCAAATGAAAGAAGATGGTAGGGTTCTCTGGGAAATTTGTAGTTTGTGTGAGAGGCACCTAGTACAACCGCCCCTCAGTCCTGTCTGAGTAATATGCAACAACCATGTCTAACAGGTAGCAAAACAGAGGTTAAGTTGCATAAATCTGTGGAGTCTACCTAAAATTAGCAGGCTAAGATCCTTCTCCTGCGTAGTGCACTGAATGGGAACTGGCAGCTTTCAGTTAAGTAGCTTTGTATTTTAACTAACTGCAGTGCATGTCCCAACTATAGGGCTCACACACATTTGAGTAGGGCCAACACTAAGACCTTTCTTGGGGCAGTTTGGCTTTCACATGTATCTGCAGATGTATGCAACTAAACCTCTGTTTTTCAACATGTTTTAACCAAATGGGCGTTGTTCCCTGCTCAGGGGGACATCTCCCGTGGGTATCAGGCCACCAGCGATCAAGCGGGAGGCTGATTTGTGGAGGGATCTGCAATTGGGATACCCACCTGCGCAGCTTTAATATCTAGACAGGACAGATGGACAGTTCTACTAGGTTCCTCCCACACCATCTACTAGTTTCCCAGAGCAACCTGACATTTTCTTCCAATTTGTATATGTTTGTGTTTTATGGTGTTTCCAGCTTGGTGTGCAGTTAGGCATCATGTTGACTGATACTTCAACTGAAATGTATTAGTTAATAGTATATTTTAAATTTGACAAATTCGTTTGAAATGTATTGTATATGAACTGTATAAAAAAACCTTCTCAATCTTATAGCAAACTTTAAACAGATGGCAGAAACAAGACAGGCGGTAAACTAGAGTAGGTTGCAGACAACAGGAACTCTTGTCTCCATGCTGGAGATTTTGAAGTGAAGGAGTGTGAGATTTCAAAAAGGTGCTTTGTGAAAATTGATAAAACCACAAACAGATATTTTAAAGTAGGAATTAAACTAAACAATAGCTGCACATATTTAAAATATGTGTATTTTGTTTTTGATGATTTGTGCTCCTATGTATTAACATTCCATTTTATACAGTTAAGGGCCAATTCAGTACCAGATGTAAAAAGTGCACTACACTACGCAAGTATAAAATGCCTTTTTCGCATAAAGTGAACCTTTTTTTGCTCCTGGTGCTGAATCATCTCCTATAACATGTATATACAGAAGTGTAACAAAAATATTGTAATATATATATATTGTAATATATATATATATATATATATATATATATATATATATATATATATATTATAATATAAATATATATAAATACATTAGTATAAAACAGATTGCATAAAGCAAGTGTTGAAGAGCTTTGGTAAGTAGCTAAAATAGTAAGTGGGTAAATTCTGCATCTAAATGAGCACCTGGCAACACTAAGACATATTGATATGCTGGAAAGGAGTCTGGTGCTCACTGAGCAGACACTCTTTGGGTTAGGGTATGGAGAGGGTGGTAGCATGGGTGAGACAGGAAAAAACAGGATGATGAGAAAAGAAAGTGGATAACAATTAGAAGACAGGGTAGGGGGAAAAGTTCCAGAAAGGCTAACCCTCAGCTGGCACCCCACAACAAGTTTGCTCATGTGGCAGAAGAGGAGGATGTTATCTCAGGGGTGGCACAGCTGCAGCACGATAGCACCGGTGTCTGCTCCAGTAAGGGGGGTAAGGGAAATGGGAGTTCATGGCAGGCAAGACAGGTGCTGGTAGTGGGTGACTCTATTATTAGACAGGGCAATAATAGATTATTGAGAGGGGTCGAAAACCCAGCAGTCTATATTAGTGCCAATGACATAGGAAGAAGTAGGTGGAAGGTCCTTAAAATACATTTAGGACCATAAGCTTAAAGAATGGACCTCAACTGTAGTATTCTCAGAAATACTACCAGTACCAAGAGCCACACCAGAGATGCAGCAGGGGATTAGGCCAACAAGTGGCTCAAACATTTGAGTAAAAGGGGGGGTTTGGGGTTCCTAGAAAACTGGGCCAACATCACAGTGGGCTACAGGTTCTACAGGCAGGGATAGGCTGCACCTAAATGGGAAGGGTGCTTCTGTCCTTGGGGAGAGGATGGCTAAAAGATTGGAGGAGTCTTGGGGGGTATGTGCAGCTATAGAGGGGAAGGCAGGAAAGAGGGGGGAAGGGCGAGTATACCGAGTACTTAAATGGACATAAAAATCAACAAAACCATATGAACTGCATGCTTAATAATGTTGGAATAAAATGGATGAACTAGGACTGATAATAACAGAAGAAGAGTATGACATAGTGGGGGTAACTGAGACATGGCTGGATGGAAGCCATGACTGGGCATGACTGTGTTTAGAAGGGATCATAAAAAAAACAAAAGAAGATTGGAGTCTGCTTATTTGTAATATCCTCTCTACAGCCCACTCTGCGGGAGGATATATATGAGGGGAATGACCATGTGGAGTCCGTATGGGTAGAAATACATGGAGGGAAAAACAGAAATAAACTACTGATCGGGATTTGCTACAAGCCTCCAGATATATTAGAATCCACAGAAAACCTGCTGCTAAGGCAAATAGATGAAGCCACTAATTGAGGTGGTTATTATGGGGGAATTTAATCACCCATATATAGACTGGGACGCTGAAAGCTGTGGATCCCAGAAATATAAAAGATTCCAACAATAGATGGCTACCATTCCCAGTGGATGCTCCAACTAGGCAGAGGGCCATTTCGGACTCAATACTAACCAATGTACCAGACAAAATAACACAGGTACAGGTTGGAGGACACCTTGGAAACAGTGATCATAATATTATTGATTTCTACTTAACTGTCACTAGGATTCCTTATCAGGGAGCCATAAAAACACAGAACTTCAGAAAGGCAAAATTTGACCAGCTAAGAGATGCCCTAAACCTAATTGACTGGGAAAATGTCCTCACAAACAAAAGCACCTCAAAAAGGCCATTTTATATTTATGCAGCTGGGTCTATTCCAGTCCTAGGCTCTTCAAAACATTTCTAATGAGGTCTACAAATTAGGGTAAATAAATGTAACTGGTCCCTGGTGCAGACTTTGAATAGGGGCCCCAACATTACTCATTTAGTAATCCTTTCCTGTCACAACCTTTAACTAAATGAGATACAAGTGACTATTAAACACTGAAACTGCAAATATAAGTGGTGCTTTGTTTCAGTGCATGGTGTCGTGTGAGTGAATATTGGATTCATGAGGAGAAACAAAGGTGTAGCCCCTAAACTTATGGGCCTCTTCACCCTTTAGTAACACCTGGGTGTACAGGTGGAATTTGGCTTAAGGGAATAATGGTTAGATCCTGGGAGACAGTGCCTCAACCTTTTATGTTACGACATATAAAGCCTTCTTCTACTACCCCTTACATACAGTATGGGAGCACAACCTCTGTAAGACACAGGATCAAATCAGATAAGTTAGGTTCCTCCCACCAGGAGGCTAGGAACTACAGTAGCAAAGTTATTCCAACTAGTCTTCATTATTGTATGGACTCACGGATCACATACGGTGCTGCTTTTAAGGGTTTGTGACATCACACAGGGACTAGCTACCTGCTGATTGGCTGTGTAGAGTGGATCATGGGTGATGCTATGCTCCCGGCCTTTTTACTTTCATTTTTGAGCATGTGTCCTCCATTTTGGAAACAACTAGTTTGTCATGTCCCATGACCTGTGTTTCATTTAACCTGGGTTAAATATTTGCTTTAGTGTTAATTTACATAGACTGAGCAATGTGCCTTTTGCTGCCTTTTGTCCCATGGCCCCTATAGTCTAGCTGTGATGTAAGCATCTCCTCCCTTCCTTTCTCTCTTATCCATTTTCAGTGTTGCATTAAGGCAGTGCAGATCTGCGCTGCTTTCCTGTAGCAGTCTACAGTCTTTGTACCTTCTGTTATGGATGTACATTACCAGTTTCCTGCTGTTATGGATGTATATTACCAGTTTCCTGCTGTTATGGGTGTATATTACCAGTTTCCTGCTGTTATGGCTGTATATTACCAGTTTCCTGCTGTTATGGGTGTATATTACCAGTTTCCTGCTGTTATGGGTGTATATTACCAGTTTCCTGCTGTTATGGGTGTATATTACCAGTTTCCTGCTGTTATGGGTGTACATTACCAGTTTCCTGCTGTTATGGTGTATATTACCAGTTTCCTGCTGTTATGGGTGTATATTACCAGTTCCCTGCTGTTATGGGTGTATATTACCAGTTTCCTGCTGTTATGGGTGTACATTACCAGTTTCCTGCTGTTATGATGTATATTACCAGTTTCCTGCAGTTATGGGTGTATATTACCAGTTCCCTGCTGTTATGGGTGTATATTACCAGTTTCCTGCTGTTATGGGTGTACATTACCAGTTTCCTGCTGTTATGGGTGTATATTACCAGTTTCCTACTGTTATGGCTCTATATTACCAGTTTCCTGCTGTTATGGCTGTATATTACCAGTTTCCTACTGTTATGGCTGTATATTACCAGTTTCCTGCTGTTATGGCTGTATATTACCAGTTTCCTGCTGTTCTGGCTGTATATTACCAGTTTCCTGCTGTTATGGGTGTACATTACCAGTTTCCTGCTGTTATGGGTGTACATTACCAGTTTCCTGCTGTTATGGGTGTACATTACCAGTTTCCTGCTGTTATGGGTGTACATTACCAGTTTCCTGCTGTTATGGGTGTACATTACCAGTTTCCTGCTGTTATGGGTGTATATTACCAGTTCCCTGCTGTTATGGGTGTATATTACCAGTTTCCTGCTGTTATGGGTGTACATTACCAGTTTCCTGCTGTTATGGCTGTATATTACCAGTTTCCTACTGTTATGGCTGTATATTACCAGTTTCCTGCTGTTATGGCTGTATATTACCAGTTTCCTACTGTTATGGCTGTATATTACCAGTTTCCTGCTGTTATGGCTGTATATTACCAGTTTTCTGCTGTTATGGCTGTATATTACCAGTTTCCTGCTGTTATGGGTGTACATTACCAGTTTCCTACTGTTATGGGTGTACATTACCAGTTTCCTGCTGTTATGGGTGTACATTACCAGTTTCCTGCTGTTATGGGTGTATATTACCAGTTTCCTGCTGTTATGGGTGTACATTACCAGTTTCCTGCTGTTATGGGTATACATTACCAGTTTCCTGCTGTTATGGGTGTACATCACACATTTCCTGTTTTATTGGACGCACATTTCAAGATTCCTGTAATAAGTGTTTTTTTTGCAAAGACTCTGTACTGAAATAAAGCTTTTCCGAAATGTATCCACATGCCTTATAATTTCACTAGCTCCTAGCGCATCCATGGAACATTTATATTACAAGTTTTATTTCCCATTGGATTATTTGGTTTTTGAGGTGGTGGCCTACAGCAGCCTCTTTAACCTGAAGATTGAGTTTTTATATTTTGATTTACCAGCATTTACTACTTGTTCCAAACTGTTGGCCACAAGAACTTTGGCCACAACACCGTGGGGATTGTGAACATGCTTCAAGAACTTATTCATATTCAAGTTCATGGTTATTTACATATGTTTATGCTATTGCATGTTTTGTTTTTCAGGTCCCAGGATACACCGCTGGAAAAATGTATGGACATTTATATAATGTTGTTTTATAAGTGAAATCTAAAGATTTCAGGCCAAGAGTGTTATGTCCCACAACCTCTGTTTCATTTTACTTGGGGTAAATGTGCTATAGTGTTTATATACATAGGCTAAGCTATGTGCCTTTTGCTGCCTTTTGTCCCTTTCTGGCCCCTGTAGTCTAGATTTGATGTAAGCAGCTCCTCCCTTCTTCCTCTGTCTCAGTCATTTTCAGTGTTGCGTTCAGGCAGTGTACATCTATTCTGCTTTCCTCTAGCAGTACATTACAAGTTTCCTGCTGTTATAGGTGTACATTAGAAGTTTCCTGCTGTTATGGGCGTACACTACAAGTTTCCTGCTGTTATGGGCGTACATTACAAGTTTCCTGCTGTTATGGGTGTACGTTTCCTGTTGTATTGAACATACATTTCAAGATTCCTGCTGTAATTAATCTGTACTGAAATTAAGCTCTATCCGACACAGACAAAAAACAAGGTGAAGCCGTCTACAGGATCCACATTACTGCCATATGGTGAGGCAGAATACGATTCATTGCCAAACAAATCATCAGAAATTCTTATTAGGACGATTAGGACCAAAGTTTGGCCTGAAATTGGGATCAAACTTTGATTCATCCTATTCAGTTCGCTCTTCCCTAATGATAATCTCTCTTTGTCATTAACGGTCGTTTGTGTATCAGGAGGGCATTTTCTAAAGTGTTAAATGCAGATGGACATTTTTATATGGGGGTTGGGGGGGGCTCAAGCTCAAAAGATGCGAGCAAAGGATTGGCAAAAAGTGTGGCCAGGGCTGTTGCCTTTCTAGACTTTTACTGTGTGTCTTTGTCTTGTGTTTGTCTTGTCTTGTCTTGTGTTTGTCACTTCACCATTAAAGTGCACCTATACCCAGAAAAGAAGTTTATGTTGTCACCTTCTATCCCAAGTCCAGCGCCACAAAACAGTGTGTGTTTCTTTTTTTGCTAAAGCCTTTTCCCAATATTCATAATCATAACATAACATGAATCAGTATGATGTCCAAATGGCAGCCATATGCTAAATTCAAACACAAGGTAAACTGTCACATAATGGCAGTTAGGCTGAAGTGCTTTCAGATTTATGGCAGTCATTATAACTGATATAGCTGGCACACAATACAGAGCTGTGTGCACTGTAACTTAATGTCTCATCGCTGAAAAGCACCAGGGGGCCGCGCTGCTCAGTCAAGGAGCAATATGGACTAGTGCAGTGCATGTTTTTATGAAAATTAGGCAAAGCCTTTAGGAAGGTGGTAGCGACCTCAAAGATGCAGCAGTTGAATAAGCATAGGTAGATGTGCCTACTTTTTGAAATATACAAAAGTTCTGATGTAATAAGAGGCTGTTCGAAGCTTGATGTCTGCTTTAAGAGCTCATACAGCGTAGTTATTGGCTTATTGCATTAGTGAAGCCTACTTACATGGAAAGCAGGAAAGTTCTCTTTTGAAAGTAGAATGGTATGTGGAGAGAGATAGCTTGATTGATTGATTGACTGACTGAAGCAAGTAAACAAACACTATTTTGTGCCTTTTAGAATTGATTATGGTTTCTTATTGTAGATGCTGAAGGTGTTTTCGTGACTTTCTGACATTTGCAGTTCATGAAAAATAAACCAATCTCAATTATCTTTCTGTCACTTTGACAATCATAGATGAAGTGCAAGCAAATCATTCTGTTGATTTTTTTGACATTTCCTAAATTTATGAAGAGTAAGAAGGCATAAAGACATTGGCCTTGATTCACTAAAGGTAGAAAGAAAATGGAACGCTTAGAATATTGAATTGCAATTCCTTTGTTCTCTTTTTTTTTTTGCTTTGTTTTTCCAGACTTTCTAATTAATGTGGAATAGTTAATGTTTAATTATGTTTAATTTTGCACTATGCATTGGTTCGGTGCATAATTTTTTGGCGATGGTGGTTTAGTTGCCTTGCATTGCTTTACATCCATTGGTATTGTACCCATTCATTTGGTTGGTTTGTAGATTACCAGTTCTTAGTTTTGCCTTTGCTCTGTGGATCCATTAACCCTTTCAGTGCCAAGCACGTAGTTTCTACGTGCTCGCTTCCACTCCACTTAAGTGCCAAGCACGTAGAATCTATGTGCTTGAATTTCCCTCCTGCTAGTAAAAAAAAATTAAAATCAAAAATACTCACCTGACCCCTCGTTGGATCCAGCCGGGTCTCCTCTTTAATTTGATGCCATCCGATCCCCCATGGGGGGTCGGATGGCTCCAGGAGAGCCCCCGGAATAGCCCCCCCCGTTTGGCAGCAGCAGCTGCTAACTGTAGAAAAAAATAAAATAAAAATGACATTTACTTACCTGCAGTCGCGCTGCCTCCCTCCGGGTCTCCTCTTCACTGGGGGGAGGGCCTCCGATTGCCCCCCCCCCCAGCCTCTTCAGCTTCAGGGGAGAGCCTGAAAGGGCTCTCCCTCTCCTCTCCCGACGGGCGCTGCCATCTTGCAGTTAAGCCCCGCCCCTTTGGAGGCGGGGCTTATAACGTCACTCCCGGGCATCTTGCTGCCTCTCCTCGGCTCAGCTGTCAGATGCCCTGGTGATCGCTGGGCAGAGCAGTGGAGGGGCAGGGGATGCTCTGATCCCCTGCCCCCCCTCCTCTGGCCAGCGATCACCAGGGCATCTGACAGCTGATGAACACAGGAGCTGACATCGGGTGAGGTGAGTAAAGTATTTTTTTTTTTTTTAATAAATAAAAATTTTGTGTCTGTCTTTTTTTTTTTACTGTTAACCCTTTGTGAACTGGTAAGGGGTCCATGAGACCCCTTATACCAATTCACAAGGCTAGGGGCTGGCAAGTCACCTGCAACTAGCGGGTGGCTTGCCATTAACCCCCGCACCCCCAATTACCTGCCTCCCCAAAGCCCAGGGGGGGAGGCAGAAGAGCCCGGGCCCACACAGGGTATGTGGGCTCGTAGGCTGCAGGGTGGGGGGCCACAAAAGCTGGCCCCTCCACTCTGTTCCTACAAGCCCCCATAGCTGGTCCCGGGCTGGTTATGACGGGTAAGGGGGACCCTACGTCATTTTCTTTTTTTAATTTTAAGGGTTAGGGTTAGCCTAACCCTAACCCTTAAAATTTAAAAAAAAATGGGTTCCCCCCCCTGGGAGGGGGGACCTTACGTCATTTTTATTTTATTTTTAAGGGTTAGGGTTAGCTTAACCCTAACCCTTAAAATTAAAAAAAAAAAAAAAATGGGTTCCCCTCTACGTCATTTTTTTTTATTTTTACGGGTTAGGGTTGGCCTAACCCTTAAAATTCAAAAAAAAAAAAATTCAAAATTTTTTTTTAAAGGGTGAGGGTTAGGGTTAGGCTAACCCTAAACCTTGGGTATGGTAGGTTTGGACTCTTAACCAGGAGTGGTTAATGAGAAACTCATTTGTGGTGCGCTGGGGGGGGAGAAGGGGTTAATGCTGTATAGGGTTAAACCAGGAACGTTGAACGTATCCTCTTCTCGGGCTTGTTCCCGGAGTAGGGGTGTGTTTATGCTTTGTGCTGGATTGGCCTAGGGTGCTGTGATATGAGATACAGCCCTCTTTGCCAGACAGCTGTAATCAAGTATTCTTATAGAAATGATAAGCAAATGCGGACAATGTTCATCTAAGTGATTAAAAAGACTGAACATATGAAGTGTCAGAACACTTACCGCCGCGGCCCGGGGGTACTTGACCTGCCCAGGGCCTATGAGGGGAAGAAACTTCAAACGCCGTTATCTTGGTGTTCAAATTTGTTGCTTCTGTATGGTTCTCCTCTGTGTGGGCTTGTAATCCACCGATGAATTGGTTGTCCAAAATAAAACGATGTTACAATTGTGTTTGGATAAAACACAAATTTATTCAGGTATATGGGTAAAACGGGGGTCGGGTAGGGATGTGGGTAGGGGTGAAGTCACTGTGTGATAGGGGGAAGGAGGGAGAAGGTCCGTAGCAGCTTGAGTAGTCTGTGCTGCTTACAAGTAAAGTGAAATAAAAAGTTCTGTATCCGTGAGATAATGTTCTTTGGTAAAGTCCTTTAAAAATCCATTTGTAGAAAAGAAATCAGTTGGAGTGGCGTCTCTGCTCAACTCCAGTGTCCGACGCGCGTTTCGGTGGGGTCACCGTCTTCAGGGAACTGATTGTAGGCTGTGAATGTAACTGCCTCTTTTCTATTGGTGAGGCCGTTCACGTGGTATCATTAAATCCTCCTGGGGAGTGATGTATCTCTTATTCTGTGGTTAAAACACAGCTGTTACAAATGTATCACTTGGGCGGCTCTGAGTTTCCTTAGATTAAACCGCAGCTGTTACAAATGTTTCATTCCGGCGGCGTGTCCTTGCTGTTACATTTGTATCATTCTGGCATCACGCCGTCTCTTCCCGGTTTTGCAACATTGTAGCAGCCTTGACTGTATTCTTTCTCATACTTGATGTCTTTGCTTCCATTCAGTTGTAAGCTGTGTTTTGCCGGCTTAGCCGGCCGGAATAAAAACCGGACAAAGAAAAAAGGTTAAAAATGAATAAAAATAAGCGTTTTGCCGAAAGATTTTATTTTAAAATTTGTATATGTATATAGGAGTTGAAAATGGGAAGAAGAAATTGAAAAGTTTTTAGTTGAAGATATAAAAGTACAGAGGTGGTTGGTGGTGTTTAAAAGATGGACAGTGCGGAACTATAAGTAAAATAATATAATATATGAGTTTGACAGCATAAGGGTTATAATAAAAAGGAGAGACTATTCCTGTTTGGAGGTTATGTTGAGTGGGTTTATATAAATATACGCATTATGTTAGATATAGTAAAAGCTACAGCCGGCCGGAATAAAAACCGGACAAAGAAAAAAGGTTAAAAATGAATAAAAATAAGCGTTTTGCCGAAAGATTTTATTTTAAAATTTGTATATGTATATAGGAGTTGAAAATGGGAAGAATTAATAATTACTAAAACAAGATTTGAGACTGCACTGGAAATAACTAACAAATAAGGATCGAAACGTAAACAAAGCGCAGTGTGCACATGTGGGTGACATAAATTCACAGACAATCTAATGAGGCAGGTCCCACTCCTCACTCAAGCACCCTTAGAATCATGGCACCACCGCTATTTATTAAAAATATATATATCTCTTTATTGGTAGAAAAATGACATACACAGGACAATGCTAAAAAACACTAAAGACAAAATCTGTACAATGAGGAAGGGAAATCCTTGCAGGGGCGATGGGAGTAGTGGTTCTAATAAGGAGATAATTGCAATATCATATATATAAACCCTGGCTAAGAACTAAAGTGCATTCGTGCCATGTGCTAACTCATACAAAATTACTATCTCTAAATAATTGTGCATACACACTAAACGATCGTGCAGATCAATCTAATAAATAATAAGAAAATAAATCTTACCAATGACCCATAGAACTAACTGTAACTATGAGGCTGAAAAATGAAGACAAAGCCAGGGGGGGACCAAAGAAAGAAATCCCCATGATGGCCCAATGGGAATCAGAAAACCTACAGGATCAAAGACCAGAAGAACTCCTTTTGTATAAAAGATACATAGACGACTGTATCTTCCTGTGGAACGGGCCTAAAGAGCAACTAGAACGCTTTTTAACATCGCTCAACTCAAACAGTTGGAACATAAAATTCACACATAAAGTGAGCATGATAGAGATCAATTTCCTAGATCTTACCATCTATAAAGAGAACAATCAGATCAAAACGAAAACGTTCTTTAAGGAAACCGACCGCAATAGTTTTATACCTACAGACAGTTGCCATCACCCAAAATGGTTAAACAATATCCCAAAAGGTCAATTCACAAGACTAAAAAGAAATTGTACAGACGAGACGACCTACCACAACCAAGCACAAACCTTAGGTGCAAGATTCATTGAAAAGTGATATGATCATAACACTATCACTAACACTATTAAGGATATCCCCTCTCAAGGACATGATAAACCAAAACCCAGACCCAACCCTATGCAATCAGAAAGGACAAAAATACCTTTTATAACAGGATTCAATAGGAATTATAAACAAATTGAGACAATTTTTAAAAAACACTGGAACATTCTACTAATCGATCCCTCTCTACAGAATTTAATCCCTGAAAGACCCCAATTTATCTATAGAAGACCCAAAACCCTTTCACAACATCTGATCAAAAGTTACATTAACCCACCTCTGGACTCCACCACAAGAAACAATAGGTTTAATATGTGTAGAGACTGTTCAGCATGCAAAACAGCAATGAAATATACCTCCCAACCCATTCAGATCACTTCATTTAAAAATCCACAAACTGGTAAGGACTACAAAGTCAAAAGTGTTACATCTTGCAACAAGAAAGAGGTAATTTACTGCCTAAGATGTCCATGCAACCTTCTTTACATCGGCCGCACAAAAAGACAATTCAAGGTCCGCCTGAAAGAACATATCAGAAATATCACTAAGGGTCTGGAAACCCATAGTGTATCTGCCCATTTCAAAACTAACCACAACAAGGACCCCAACCACCTCAACTACTGGATAATCGAAAAAATCAAGGCCAATTGGAGAGGATCAAACATAGACAGTGAACTCTCAAAACGAGAAACTTTCTGGATCTTTGAACTTGACACTCTCACCCCAAAAGGATTAAATATAGAAATTGACCTCAACTGTTTTCTGCAGAACAACTAGCCCTTTACTGCTTCTTTACTGCCACCATATAACTCTCACAACCGAACCACCATCACCCGAATATATGTCGGCATCTTCATTTTATATATTTTTTATTTTTCATTTTCTACCTTTTTTTAACATACATATTTATATCAATTTTTTCATATATATATACATTATTTATATCAAATTTTATATCACCATTTGCATCAATTTATCAATTTTTATATATATATAGTCATACGATTTTTACATTTTATATAGATATTTCTGTAGCTTTTACTATATCTAACATAATGCGTATATTTATATAAACCCACTCAACATAACCTCCAAACAGGAATAGTCTCTCCTTTTTATTATAACCCTTATGCTGTCAAACTCATATATTATATTATTTTACTTATAGTTCCGCACTGTCCATCTTTTAAACACCACCAACCACCTCTGTACTTTTATATCTTCAACTAAAAACTTTTCAATTTCTTCTTCCCATTTTCAACTCCTATATACATATACAAATTTTAAAATAAAATCTTTCGGCAAAACGCTTATTTTTATTCATTTTTAACCTTTTTTCTTTGTCCGGTTTTTATTCCGGCCGGCTAAGCCGGCAAAACACAGCTTACAACTGAATGGAAGCAAAGACATCAAGTATGAGAAAGAATACAGTCAAGGCTGCTACAATGTTGCAAAACCGGGAAGAGACGGCGTGATGCCAGAATGATACAAATGTAACAGCAAGGACACGCCGCCGGAATGAAACATTTGTAACAGCTGCGGTTTAATCTAAGGAAACTCAGAGCCGCCCAAGTGATACATTTGTAACAGCTGTGTTTTAACCACAGAATAAGAGATACATCACTCCCCAGGAGGATTTAATGATACCACGTGAACGGCCTCACCAATAGAAAAGAGGCAGTTACATTCACAGCCTACAATCAGTTCCCTGAAGACGGTGACCCCACCGAAACGCGCGTCGGACACTGGAGTTGAGCAGAGACGCCACTCCAACTGATTTCTTTTCTACAAATGGATTTTTAAAGGACTTTACCAAAGAACATTATCTCACGGATACAGAACTTTTTATTTCACTTTACTTGTAAGCAGCACAGACTACTCAAGCTGCTACGGACCTTCTCCCTCCTTCCCCCTATCACACAGTGACTTCACCCCTACCCACATCCCTACCCGACCCCCGTTTTACCCATATACCTGAATAAATTTTTGTAACATCGTTTTATTTTGGACAACCAATTCATCGGTGGATTACAAGCCCACACAGAGGAGAACCATACAGAAGCAACAAATTTGAACACCAAGATAACAGCGTTTGAAGTTTCTTCCCCTCATAGGCCCTGGGCAGGTCAAGTACCCCCGGGCCGCGGCGGTAAGTGTTCTGACACTTCATATGTTCAGTCTTTTTAATCACTTAGATGAACATTGTCCGCATTTGCTTATCATTTCTATAAGAATACTTGATTACAGCTGTCTGGCAAAGAGGGCTGTATCTCATATCACAGCACCCTAGGCCAATCCAGCACAAAGCATAAACACACCCCTACTCCGGGAACAAGCCCGAGAAGAGGATACGTTCAACGTTCCTGGTTTAACCCTATACAGCATTAACCCCTTCTCCCCCCCCCAGCGCACCACAAACGAGTTTCTCATTAACCACTCCTGGTTAAGAGTCCAAACCTACCATACCCATAGTACCAATAGGGACGTGACCCCCTATCAGTGGCAGCAGCTTCCTACCATAGGAGGGGGGGGGGGACCATTTTTTTTGAATAACCCTAACCCTTAAGGTGTTAGGGTTAGGCTAACCCTAACCCTTAAAAATTAAAATGATGTAGGGTCCCCCTCCCGGGGGGAACCGTTTTTTTTTTAATAACCCTAACCCTTAAAATTCCACAAAAAATGGGTCTCCCCCCCGGGAGTTGGGACCCTACATCATTTTTTTTTTATTTTTAAAAGTTAGCCTAACCCTAACCCTTAAAATTCCAAAAAAATTACATAGGGTCCCCCCTCCCGGGGGGGAATTTTAATTTTTGTATATTTTTTTATTTTTAAGGGTTAGGGTTAGCCTAACCCTTAAAATTCCCCCCCAAAAAGGGCCCCCCCCCCCTCTTGGTAGGTATTTTTTGGGGGATTTTTGAGGGTTAGGGTTAGCCTAACCCTAAACCCTTAAAATTACCCCAAAAATGCCCTATGTCTTTTTTTTTTAATTAACCCCTTATGATTATAGTGTGGATAGTATTTTATTTGTAAATGTAATAAAGTGCTCTTTTCAGTTTGGGGGGTCTCCAGGGCAAGAATGGGGGGGCTACCGATACATATGTGGTACCGTTGTAATCGGGAGAAATGGGGCTATCACATGCAGTATGGTTTTCATTAAAAAAAAAGGTTTTATTTAAAATAAAGGAGACAATTGTCTAAAAAAATATTTTTTTGTTGTTTTTTTAAGCAGAAATATTCAAAAAACAGTAGAAAAATTACAAACAAGAAATTTAATGTGAAAGCCTAAACTCTGCTGCAAAAAATGTGTATATAATGTATATAATTTTTCTGGAAATTCCAGCAAAAATCATGGTTAATCATGCCGCAAAATGGGGAAAAATGACCTGTCAACAGAGGGTGACAAAAATTCAAGTAGGCTGACAATTGAAAGGGTTAATAGTAACTATGTATGTTGGGTATTGTTCTGCTCGGAGGACCTTGCGCTTTCAGATTTAGCTTGTTTTTTCTTGTTTGCATATTGATATTTTAGGAAAACATGGTCTTTATTCTGCTTTTTTTTATAATTGTTTTTAGGGAAACCCTGTGCAACCTAAGAATTCTTCAATGGATTACGTCCAGAAAGATGAGCCCACTACAACAAGATCAGTACTCTTAGAAAGCTTAACATGTGTATTTTCAGGGAATATATGGTTTATGGGGATATTCTAAATTTAAAGGGTTGTTTGCATATTGATATTTTAGGAAAACATGGTCTTTATTCTGCTTTTTTTTATAATTGTTTTTAGGGAAACCCTGTGCAACCTAAGAATTCTTCAATGGATTACGTCCAGAAAGATGAGCCCACTACAACAAGATCAGTACTCTTAGAAAGCTTAACATGTGTATTTTCAGGGAATATATGGTTTATGGGGATATTCTAAATTTAAAGGGTTGTTTCGGTTGAAAAATCGCAAGGTGCGCACTTTGTCTGCAGAGCTGAAATTTTTAAGTAAAATTACCGTTATGCGCATGCTTTACTTTGGGGTGTTTGGCAACTCTTCCCTTGACAGTACCTATGCATGTTGGGTATTGTTCTGTTCGGGAGATGTTGCTTTTTCAGATTTTACTTGTTTTTTTCTGTTTGCATATAGTTTTTTTTAGGAAAATGTGGCTTTGATTCTTCTTTTTTATTCTTTTTTAGGGAAACCTGTGCAACCAAAGAATTGATTGAGGGATTACTTCCAGAAAATTGCACCCATGTCAACAAACCTGGTACGCCTAGAAAGCCTGAGGTGTATACTTCCAGAGAATATATAGTTTGTGGGGGTATTTCAAATTTAAAGGGTTCTTTTTCCGGAAAGACAGCAAGGTGTGTTTAGCGCGGTGCATAGTTGTATTTTATCTGAAAATCTCCTAATGCGCTGTTTCAGTTTGCGGGAGTCTCCTGGGCAGGAAAGGGTGTCTACCAATACATATGTGGTAACGCTGTGACCGGGATTAATTGGGGTTTCACATGCAATAAGATTTTATTGACAAACTTACATTTTTTATTACAAAAAACACTACAAATTGCAAAAAATAGATTTTTTTAATTTTTTTGCACATATTTCACCCAAAAGTATTGAGAATACACCTAAAAAATTACAAACAAGACATTTCATGTTAAAGCCCAGACTCTGCTGAAAAAAAACAATATATAATTTTCCTGGGAAATCCCTGGAAATCCCTTCAAAAATCACATTTGAACATGGGGAGCGCAAAATAGTGCAAAATGGTCTGGCACCAAGGGTGACAAAAGCTCCAGGTAGGCTGGCAGCGAAAGGGTTAATATGTGAATGTGAGTGTTGCCCTGAGTGCCATCATTAGCATGCAGAAATTTGTAATG
This sequence comes from Gastrophryne carolinensis, assembly GCA_027917425.1. NCBI lineage: Eukaryota > Metazoa > Chordata > Amphibia > Anura > Microhylidae > Gastrophryne > Gastrophryne carolinensis. Next base: position 67,245,140 of record CM051238.1, read on the forward strand.
GTGCTGGTTTGATCGACCCATATAGGCCTGATGTACTTACATTTCCAAACCACATTAAAGGTTTCAGTTGCATTCAGGGCCAGCTCCAGGGTTTTGTGGGCCCCTGGGAGACAGAGTCCAAAATGGACCCCTTGTGTCAAGTCACTTGCACGGCTCTGTGAATCCCTCTGGGATGACGGATATACTCACCACACATATTAAAGTGCACCAAAACCCGGGATATTAAATATCCTGGGTTTTGGTACTCAATTTGGGATGACCCACTATGTGAACCCCCCCCCCCCGAGTTTGCCTGTAAAACATACATGACTGCCAACCCAACGGTGCATGTGCAGATGCACAGGCAGACAGTGCACTTCCTTCTGCTTTGCTCAGCCATCGAGAGGTCTCGTCAGCTAAGGCTATGAAAAAGGCGAGTGCACCAATGGCTGCATCCACGTTAGCCTCCAGCTGGGGTCATGCCTGTGCCAGCCAGTCACGAATTCTTAATCGGTAGGCCTCAAGGAGCGGGAATCAGATGGCTCTGGAGTCTTATAGACTCCATGGCCACTTTTGGTCCAATTTAATGCAGGGGCATAGAATTCTGTTTCCCCACAGAGCATGACATAGAGATCAGGGAGTGGACAGCATCCCCAGTTTCCCTCTAACTGATTTGTGTGCTCCCGGACCCAGGTTGTCTGGCTGAGGATGCGCTGTGGGATCACAGGCAAGGTGAGTATACAGGTGATCCCTGAGGGTTTTACACAGTGGGATGGCCCATGGATAGGGATTTGGCCAGATTAGGAGTTTGTTAGACTCCAGAACCAGCTAAAATGGGTTTGAGTCCATTTTAACGCGAAACCCCACCCATGTGGTCTGGACCTGGAATCTCAAATATTCCATAAGCTGGCTTTCCCCCCATGTCATCTTGAGTTAAGATGTCCCGCTGTGTGAAACCCCCAGAATGCTGCTATTCACTTATCTCTTCCTAGTACCAGTGGTGCATGTGCAGGCTCTTGTCCAATGCTAGGCATCTGCTGTTACTATGTAATTTATCATGTGCCTCTCATTGAATTCAGTGGAGAACGCTCTCGCCATAGCCATTCATATAGGCTACTGGGGATGCATCAGCATGTGCTCCCCATTGAAGTCAATGAGAGCCACCTGCCGAATGACAAAAACTTGGTCATACTCCATTGGAAGAGATGAGTAAATAGTGGCAATCTGGGGAGTTACACCCACGGGGCATCGCGGGTTTTGTTCGGCTTTAAAATAGACCAATCACCAATTTCACTATCCTTGCTCTACAGGCATCCTGTTGTTTGAAACCCCTTCAGATCTCATACTCCAGTCACCTTTCCGCTGTTCCCACTGTGCATGCGCTTATCCAAGTGCTTTATTCTGTACATATTAGTGTAGGGCATAAAGCCATTGTTTCGGATTCAGAATCGGCATAGGGAGTGGTGCCAGCCACATCCTGGGTTTCCCTGTGGAGTGCATGTGGGGCATTGTCGGCTTTGCTACCTCTATGGTTATGTTTTTTTTTCAATCAAATCATTTACAACTCACATAAGAGTGATTCAGTAAACAGTCCTGCGAGTTGTAAAATCTTGTATGGAAGTGAGAATTCTCCTGCAGCTCTGTCGCATGCTTTACGCACTTGTGGGATTGTCTAGCATGTGTTTCTGAATCATGCAAGAGGGCGAGAATTCCCCAAGCGAGCTAAATTTTTAGCTGAGATATTCTTGACTGGCTCTGAATCAAGCCAATTGTATTAACAATAGAGATGAGCGAGTAGTGAAATATTCGAAATTTCGAATTTCGATTCAAATAGACCGCGTTACTCGACTACTCGACCGAATATCGAATCCCATTATAGTCTATGGGAAAAAAATGCTCGACACTTGGAAATCTCAATTCGACCACTTGGAGGTCACCAAGTCCACTCAGAAAATGATGCCAACACTGCTGGAATGCAACTGGGACAGCAGGGGAAGCATGTCTGGGTGCATATAACGCGCCCAAGTCGCACTATTACGCCACTATCACAGCCTCTCAACAATACACTCCAAACACAATATTACTTCTACGTAAAGTGAGACAAGACAAGGAAACCTTCTTTCCTCTACATTGCCATGGACCCCAAGCCAAACTGTACAAAAAAGAAGAACAAAATTCTGCACCCCTTAAAATCACGTTGCCTAATGACAACCACAGATGGCATAGGCAAGGGGGAAAATAAATAGACCCCACCCCTAATTGTCATTGTGTGTGTGTGTGTGTGTGTGTGTGTGTGTGTGTGTGTGAGATGTGGTGAGACATGTCCTCTTGTGTCATTGTGTCACCCCAGCAGTAAGGGAAGCTTAAAGGAGGAGGTTTGTTACAGTGTGTCACCCCAGCAGTAAGGGAAGCTTACAGGAGGAGGTTTGTTACAGTGTGTCACCCCAGCAGTAAGGGAAGCTTACAGGAGGAGGTTTGTTACAGTGTGTCACCCCAGCAGTCAGGGAAGCTTACAGGAGGAGGTTTGTTACAGTGTGTCACCCCAGCAGTAAGGGAAGCTTAGAGCTGAGACCTCTTAAAAGTTGTGTGGAGGCCCAAGATCTGAGACCTCTTAAAAATTGTGTGGAGGCCCAAGAGCTGAGACCTCTCAAACATTGTGTGGAGTCCCACGAGCTGAGACCTCTTAAACATTGTGTGGAGGCCCAAGAGCTGAGACCTTTTAAAAATTGTGTGGAGGCCCAAGAGCTGAGACCTTTTAAAAATTGTGTGGAGTCCCAAGAGCTGAGACCTTTTAAAAATTGTGTGGAGGCCCAAGAGCTGAGACCTCTCAAACATTGTGTGGAGGCCCAAGAGCTGAGACCTTTTAAAAATTGTGTGGAGGCCCAAGAGCTGAGACCTTTTAAAAATTGTGTGGAGGCCCAAGAGCTGAGACCTTTTAAAAATTGTGTGGAGGCCCAAGAGCTGAGACCTTTTAAAAATTGTGTGGAGGCCCAAGAGCTGAGACCTCTCAAACATTGTGTGGAGGCCCAAGAGCTGAGACCTTTTAAAAATTGTGTGGAGGCCCAAGAGCTGAGACCTCTCAAACATTGTGTGGAGGCCCAAGAGCTGAGACCTCTCAAACATTGTGTGGAGGCCCAAGAGCTGAGACCTTTTAAAAATTGTGTGGAGGCCCAAGAGCTGAGACCTCTCAAACATTGTGTGGAGGCCCAAGAGCTGAGACCTTTTAAAAAATGTGTGGAGGCCCAAGAGCTGAGACCTTTTAAAAATTGTGTGGAGGCCCAAGAGCTGAGACCTTTTAAAAATTGTGTGGAGGCCCAAGAGCTGAGACCTCTCAAACATTGTGTGGAGGCCCAAGAGCTGAGACCTTTTAAAAATTGTGTGGAGGCCCAAGAGCTGAGACCTTTTAAAAATTGTGTGGAGGCCCAAGAGCTGAGACCTCTCAAACATTGTGTGGAGGCCCAAGAGCTGAGACCTTTTAAAAATTGTGTGGAGGCCCAAGAGCTGAGACCTCTCAAACATTGTGTGGAGGCCCAAGAGCTGAGACCTCTCAAACATTGTGTGGAGGCCCAAGAGCTGAGACCTTTTAAAAATTGTGTGGAGGCCCTAGAGCTGAGACCTCTCAAACATTGTGTGGAGGCCCAAGAGCTGAGACCTTTTAAAAAATGTGTGGAGGCCCAAGAGCTGAGACCTTTTAAAAATTGTGTGGAGGCCCAAGAGCTGAGACCTTTTAAAAATTGTGTGGAGGCCCAAGAGCTGAGACCTCTCAAACATTGTGTGGAGGCCCAAGAGCTGAGACCTTTTAAAAATTGTGTGGAGGCCCAAGAGCTGAGACCTTTTAAAAATTGTGTGGAGGCCCAAGAGCTGAGACCTCTCAAACATTGTGTGGAGGCCCAAGAGCTGAGACCTTTTAAAAATTGTGTGGAGGCCCAAGAGCTGAGACCTTTTAAAAATTGTGTGGAGGCCCAAGAGCTGAGACCTTTTAAAAATTGTGTGGAGGCCCAAGAGCTGAGACCTTTTAAAAATTGTGTGGAGGCCCAAGAGCTGAGACCTCTCAAACATTGTGTGGAGGCCCAAGAGCTGAGACCTTTTAAAAATTGTGTGGAGGCCCAAGAGCTGAGACCTCTCAAACATTGTGTGGAGGCCCAAGAGCTGAGACCTTTTAAAAATTGTGTGGAGGCCCAAGAGCTGAGACCTCTCAAACATTGTGTGGAGGCCCAAGAGCTGAGACCTTTTTAAAATTGTGTGGAGGCCCTAGAGCTGAGACCTCTCAAACATTGTGTGGAGGCCCAAGAGCTGAGACCTTTTAAAAATTGTGTGGAGGCCCAAGAGCTGAGACCTCTCAAACATTGTGTGGAGGCCCAAGAGCTGAGCACTTATTAGTGCTGCAGCTACGGCTGCTTTAGTGAGGGGTAGCTGCTGCTGCTGGAATAGGGACAGAAAGACTTCAGTGGTGTATTACCACCTATATACAAAACTATATACACTCTGCTCAAAACGGCTGCTTTAGTGAGGGGTAGCTGCTGATGCTGGAATAGGGACAGAAAGACTTCAGTGGTGTATTAGCACCTATATACAAAACTATATTTTGCACTACTGTTTTGTGTCCTCTGTGCCAACAAAACACTGTTTTATACACGGTGCGTATAGGCACCATTTCACCTTCTGGCAGTATACGGCTGTATAGCCAGGTGTTTTTCTTAAAAATATTTTTTATATTTGGCACTACTGTTTTGTGTCCTCTTTACCAACAAAACCTTGTAATATACCCGGTGCGTATATAGGCACCATTTCACCTTCTGGCAGTATACGGCTGTATAGCCAGGTGTTCTTAAAAATATATTTATATTTGGCACTACTGTTTTGTGTCCTCTGTGCCAACAAAACACTGTTTTATACACGGTGCGTATAGGCACCATTTCACCTTCTGGCAGTATACGGCTGTATAGCCAGGTGTTCTTCTTAAAAATATTTTTATATTTGGCATAACGCGTGGCCAAAAAAGTAAAACGTCTGAAATGCGGAGGGCTAGCGCAAAGGGACGTGGACGAGGACGGGGGCGCGGAAATGCTGGTGGGGGCACAAACCGCGTTGAAGCCAGTGGGGATACAATGCGTGCTGGTGAGGGGCAGCCAGCATTACGCTCATCCAGCTTCCCTGCCTTTATGGGACAGTTATGCGGGGGGCGGGGTACACCTCTGTTAAGGCCTGAGCAGCGTGAACAGGTGGTGCAATGGATGGCCGATAACGCTTCCAGTCACTTGTCCACCACCCAGTCATCCACACAGTCTCACTCTGACCCTCCTTCCTCCCAACCTGGCCAACAGAGTCAGCCCAACCTTGACCCCTCCCAGGACCTCTTTTCGGGTCCTTTTCCAGATGTGCTGCAAGAATCCCAGGAGCTAGCAGAGGAATTTGTTTGTAGTGATGCCCAAACACTTGAGTATCCGCCATCTGCTAGTGATGTGGACCCGGAACCAGCATCTGCTATCATGAGCGATGATGATGAGACGCAGTTGCCATCAAGGGAGGCTGTTGGAATGTCCAGTGGGCAGGAGGAGGAGCAGAGAGAGGAAGTGGAAGAGGAGGTGGTGGACGACGAAATGACCGACCCCACTTGGACAGGGGTGATGTCCAGCGGGGAAAGCAGTGGAGATGCGGTCTGCGCATCACCGAATAAGGCAGCAAGAGGCAGAGGACAGTCCAGAGGCAGAGGACAGTCCAGACAGAGAAGGCAGGCCACAGCCAGCAGGGCCGAAGCTCTTCCCGGCAGCAGGCAGTCGCGCGAAGCTCCCCCATCGAGGCCTCGTACTTCTGTGGTGTGGAGATTTTTTAACGTTTGCGCGGATGACAAACTGAGCGCGGTTTGCGCAATCTGCCACTCAAAACTGAGTAGGGGCTCTGAGAAGAGCAATCTGACCACCTCAGGCATGCGCCGTCACTTGGAATTCAAGCACTGGGCTGAGTGGGAGAGAGCAAACGCAATACAACCTGCGCCCCGTCTTGCTGCCACTGCCTCTTCCCCTTTGTTGTGTGCTGCCACTGCGGTCCAGACCTCCAGCCAGGACACCTCCACATCTGCCTCTGCCTCGGCTACTTTGGGGCCTTCTCCTTCAGCCCCACCTTCCCCCGCATCTTCGTCTGCACCTTCCATCTCCTCGTCCCATCAACTGTCCATCTCGCAGGCGTTCAACCGCAGGCGGAAGTACGCCTCCAGTCACCCCCAAGCCCAAGCCTTAACCTGCCTCATCTCCAAACTGCTGGCCCTGGAGATGTTGCCGTTTAGGCTTGTGGAGACGCAGGCCTTCCGCGACCTGATGGCGGCTGCCGCACCTCGCTATTCCGTCCCTAGCCGCCACTATTTTTCCCGGTGTGGCGTCCCCGCCCTGCACCAGCACGTGTCGCGTAACATCAGGCGGACCCTGAGGTACGCAGTCAGCGCAGTCACCTCCTCCTCCTCCTCCTCCTCCTCCTCATCCTCATCCTCCTCCTCCTCATCCTCATCCTCCTCCTCCTCCTCCTCCTCCTCCTCCTCCTCCTCTGCCTTAACATCGCCCTCAGCCCCTAGCTGGAAGCGTTGCAGCACTGGCACGGGGAGACGTCAGCAGGCGGTGCTTAAGCTCATCAGCTTGGGCGACAGGAAGCACAGCGCCGCAGAGGTGAGGCACGCCATATTGCAGCAGACAGAGATGTGGCTGTCGCCGCTGCAGCTAGGACCAGGCATGGTCGTGTGCGATAACGGCCGTAACCTGGTGGCGGCTCTGGAGCTTGCAGAACTCAATCACGTACCATGCCTGGCCCACGTTTTTAATTTGGTAGTACAAAAGTTTCTAAAGACTTACCCCAACCTGGCAGAGCTACTGGTCAAAGTGCGGCGCTTGTGCGCTCACTTTCGGAAGTCAACTGTAGCTGCTGCTAGCTTAAAAAAAAATCCAGCAACGCCTCCATTTGCCTCAACATCGGCTGTTGTGCGACCTGCCCACTCGCTGGAATTCCACCTATTGCATGTTGGCCAGGGTGTGTGAGCAGCAGAAAGCATTGATGGAGTACCAGATGATGCATCCACGCGTGCCTCCAACTCAGCTCCCTCAGTTTGCCAACCACGAGTGGCCATGGATGGCAGACATATGCGATGTATTGCGTATCTTTGAGGAGTCCACTAAGAAGGTCAGCAGCGAGGACGCTATAGTGAGCGTAACCATCCCGCTCCTAGGCGTCCTTAAAGAATCGCTCATCGCAATAAGGGAGAACGCATTGCACACAGAGTAGATGGGGGTAGGAGGAGACGCAACGCAGGTAGACAGTCAGACCACACTTTTGTCTGCTGCTCGGTGGCAGTTGCAGGAGGAGGATGAGGAGGAGGAGGACAACGTGGAGGTGGCTGTGGAAGAGGATGCTGGCGGCGAGGGTAGCAGTCAGGCTGTGTGCGTCCCATTGGTTCAGCGCGGATGGGGCGGAGAGGAGGAGGAAGAGGAGGAAATGGAAAATGATCCTTCTGGTGGGGGCAGTGAGGTCATGCCTACTCAGAGTCTGGCACACATGGCTGACTTCATGCTGGGCTGCTTTTCCCGGGACATACGTGTTGTCCGGATATTGGAGAACAAACTATACTGGGTCTTCGCACTCCTGGACCCCCGGTATAAAGATAACTTCTCCTCTTTTATTCCGGTAGAGGAGAGGACGAATCGATTGCTGGAATACCAGAGGGAACTCTTGCAGAACATGATGCAGATTTTCCCACCCAGCATCGCTGGCGGCAGAGAGGAGAGTGTCTCCCAGAGTCTGACAACATCGATCAGGCCCACAGCCACCAGGGGAACACTCTCCAAGGTGTGGGACACGTTCATGTCACCCCCTCGTGCAACTTCCATCACTGCGGGGCCCGCTATCAGCAGGAGGGACAAGTATCGGCGGATGTTGCGGGACTACCTGGCAGACCACACCCCTGTCCTCCCCGATCCCTCGGCGACCTACACTTACTGGGTCTCCAAGTTGGACACGTGGCTGGAACTGTCCCTGTACGCCTTGGAGGTGCTTGCCTGCCCTGCCGCCAGCGTGCTATCAGAAAGGGTGTGTTCAGCGCAGCCGGGGGCATTATAACCGATAAGCGCAGCCGCCTGTCAACCGACAGTGCCGACAGGCTGACGCTAATCAAAATGAACAGCAAGTGGATTGACCCGGACTTTGCTTGTACAACAGTGGAAAGCAGCCAAGAGTGAAGTGCCATCTGTATGAAGTGCCATTTCCTCCTCCTCCTCCTCCTCCTCCTCCTCCTCCTCCTCCTCCTCCTTAACCGCCGTAGAATTGCTGTATTAATGAAAAAAATTATGGCTCACCTCTTAGGCTTAATACAATCAATTTTTAAGAGGTCTCAACTCTTGGGCCTCCACACAATTTTTAAAAGGTCTCAGCTCTTGGGCCTCCACACAATTTTTAAGAGGTCTCAGCTCTTGGGCCTCCACACAAATTTTAAGAGGTCTCAGCTCTTGGGCCTCCACACAATTTTTAAAAGGTCTCAGCTCTTGGGCCTCCACACAATGTTTGAGAGGTCTCAGCTCTAGGGCCTCCACACAATTTTTAAAAGGTCTCAGCTCTTGGGCCTCCACACAATTTTTAAGAGGTCTCAGCTCGTGGGCCTCCACACAATTTTTAAAAGGTCTCAGCTCTTGGGCCTCCACACAATGTTTGAGAGGTCTCAGCTCTTGGGCCTCCACACAATTTTTAAAAGGTCTCAGCTCTTGGGCCTCCAAACAATTTTTAAAAGGTCTCAGCTCTTGGGCCTCCACACAATTTTTAAAACATAGCAGCCCTAATAAGGGCTCTCAATGACTCTCTTGTCTTCTGGTAGCTGGTATATATGGTGGTAAATGCGATATTCTGAGCTTCTGGGGCCCTGCCTGACTACATAGGATATGAGATATATACTGTTCAACATAGCAGCACTAATAAGGGATTAAGGACTGTCTTGTCTTCTGGTAGCTGGTATATATGGTGGTAAAAGGTATATTCTGAGCTTCTGGGGCCCTGCCTGCCTACATATGAGCTATATACTGTTCAGCATAGTAGCCCTAATAAGGGCTCTCAATGACTCTCTTGTCTTCTGGTAGCTGGTATATATGGTGGTAAAAGGTATATTCTGAGCTTCTGGGGCCCTGCCTGACTAAATAGAAAATGAGCTATATACTGTTCAGCGTAGCAGCCCTAATAAGGGCTCTTAAGGACTGTCTTGTCTTCTGGTAGCTGGTATATATGGTGGTAAAAGGTATATTCTGAGCTTCTGGGGCCCTGCCTGACTAAATAGAAAATGAGCTATATACTGTTCAACATAGCAGCACTAATAAGGGATTAAGGACTGTCTTGTCTTCTGGTAGCTGGTATATATGATGGTAAAAGGTATATTCTGAGCTTCTGGGGCCCTGCCTGACTAAATAGAAAATGAGCTATATACTGTTCAGCGTAGCAGCCCTAATAAGGGCTATTAAGGACTGTCTTGTCTTCTGGTAGCTGGTATATATGGTGGTAAAAGGTATATTCTGAGCTTCTGGGGCCCTGCCTGACTAAATAGAAAATGAGCTATATACTGTTCAGCGTAGCAGCCCTAATAAGGGCTCTTAAGGACTGTCTTGTCTTCTGGTAGCTGGTATATATGGTGGTAAAAGGTATATTCTGAGCTTCTGGGGCCCTGCCTGACTAAATAGAAAATGAGCTATATACTGTTCAACATAGCAGCCCTAATAAGGGATTAAGGACTGTCTTGTCTTCTGGTAGCTGGTATATATGGTGGTAAAAGGTATATTCTGAGCTTCTGGGGCCCTGCCTGACTAAATAGAAAATGAGCTATATACTGTTCAACATAGCAGCACTAATAAGGGATTAAGGACTGTCTTGTCTTCTGGTAGCTGGTATATATGGTGGTAAAAGGTATATTCTGAGCTTCTGGGGCCCTGCCTGACTAAATAGAAAATGAGCTATATACTGTTCAGCGTAGCAGCCCTAATAAGGGCTCTTAAGGACTGTCTTGTCTTCTGGTAGCTGGTATATATGGTGGTAAAAGGTATATTCTGAGCTTCTGGGGCCCTGCCTGACTAAATAGAAAATGAGCTATATACTGTTCAGCGTAGCAGCCCTAATAAGGGCTATTAAGGACTGTCTTGTCTTCTGGTAGCTGGTATATATGGTGGTAAAAGGTATATTCTGAGCTTCTGGGGCCCTTCCTGACTAAATAGAAAATGAGCTATATACTGTTCAACATAGCAGCACTAATAAGGGATTAAGGACTGTCTTGTCTTCTGGTAGCTGGTATATATGGTGGTAAAAGGTATATTCTGAGCTTCTGGGGCCCTGCCTGACTAAATAGAAAATGAGCTATATACTGTTCAGCGTAGCAGCCCTAATAAGGGCTCTTAAGGACTGTCTTGTCTTCTGGTAGCTGGTATATATGGTGGTAAAAGGTATATTCTGAGCTTCTGGGGCCCTGCCTGACTAAATAGAAAATGAGCTATATACTGTTCAACATAGCAGCACTAATAAGGGATTAAGGACTGTCTTGTCTTCTGGTAGCTGGTATATATGGTGGTAAAAGGTATATTCTGAGCTTCTGGGGCCCTGCCTGACTAAATAGAAAATGAGCTATATACTGTTCAGCGTAGCAGCCCTAATAAGGGCTCTTAAGGACTGTCTTGTCTTCTGGTAGCTGGTATATATGGTGGTAAAAGGTATATTCTGAGCTTCTGGGGCCCTGCCTGACTAAATAGAAAATGAGCTATATACTGTTCAACATAGCAGCCCTAATAAGGGCTCTTAAGGACTGTCTTGTCTTCTGGTAGCTGGTATATATGGTGGTAAAAGGTATATTCTGAGCTTCTGGGGCCCTGCCTGACTAAATAGAAAATGAGCTATATACTGTTCAACATAGCAGCACTAATAAGGGATTAAGGACTGTCTTGTCTTCTGGTAGCTGGTATATATGGTGGTAAAAGGTATATTCTGAGCTTCTGGGGCCCTGCCTGACTACATAGAAAATGAGCTATATACTGTTCAACATAGCAGCACTAATAAGGGATTAAGGACTGTCTTGTCTTCTGGTAGCTGGTATATATGGTGGTAAAAGGTATATTCTGAGCTTCTGGGGCCCTGCCTGACTAAATAGAAAATGAGCTATATACTGTTCAGCGTAGCAGCCCTAATAAGGGCTATTAAGGACTGTCTTGTCTTCTGGTAGCTGGTATATATGGTGGTAAAAGGTATATCCTGAGCTTCTGGGGCCCTGCCTGACTAAATAGAAAATGAGCTATATACTGTTCAGCGTAGCAGCCCTAATAAGGGCTCTTAAGGACTGTCTTGTCTTCTGGTAGCTGGTATATATGGTGGTAAAAGGTATATTCTGAGCTTCTGGGGCCCTGCCTGACTAAATAGAAAATGAGCTATATACTGTTCAACATAGCAGCACTAATAAGGGATTAAGGACTGTCTTGTCTTCTGGTAGCTGGTATATATGGTGGTAAAAGGTATATTCTGAGCTTCTGGGGCCCTGCCTGACTAAATAGAAAATGAGCTATATACTGTTCAGCGTAGCAGCCCTAATAAGGGCTATTAAGGACTGTCTTGTCTTCTGGTAGCTGGTATATATGGTGGTAAAAGGTATATTCTGAGCTTCTGGGGCCCTGCCTGACTAAATAGAAAATGAGCTATATACTGTTCAGCGTAGCAGCGCTAATAAGGGCTCTTAAGGACTGTCTTGTCTTCTGGTAGCTGGTATATATGGTGGTAAAAGGTATATTCTGAGCTTCTGGGGCCCTGCCTGACTAAATAGAAAATGAGCTATATACTGTTCAACATAGCAGCACTAATAAGGGATTAAGGACTGTCTTGTCTTCTGGTAGCTGGTATATATGGTGGTAAAAGGTATATTCTGAGCTTCTGGGGCCCTGCCTGACTAAATAGAAAATGAGCTATATACTGTTCAACATAGCAGCACTAATAAGGGATTAAGGACTGTCTTGTCTTCTGGTAGCTGGTATATATGGTGGTAAAAGGTATATTCTGAGCTTCTGGGGCCCTGCCTGACTAAATAGAAAATGAGATATATACTGTTCAGCGTAGCAGCCCTAATAAGGGCTCTTAAGGACTGTCTTGTCTTCTGGTAGCTGGTATATATGGTGGTAAAAGGTATATTCGGAGCTTCTGGGGCCCTGCCTGACTAAATAGAAAATGAGCTATATACTGTTCAGCGTAGCAGCCCTAATAAGGGCTATTAAGGACTGTCTTGTCTTCTGGTAGCTGGTATATATGGTGGTAAAAGTTATATTCTGAGCTTCTGGGGCCCTGCCTGACTAAATAGAGAATGAGCTATATACTGTTCAACATAGCAGCACTAATAAGGGATTAAGGACTGTCTTGTCTTCTGGTAGCTGGTATATATGGTGGTAAAAGGTATATTCTGAGCTTCTGGGGCCCTGCCTGACTAAATAGAAAATGAGCTATATACTGTTCAACATAGCAGCACTAATAAGGGATTAAGGACTGTCTTGTCTTCTGGTAGCTGGTATATATGGTGGTAAAAGGTATATTCTGAGCTTCTGGGGCCCTGCCTGACTAAATAGAAAATGAGCTATATACTGTTCAGCGTAGCAGCCCTAATAAGGGCTCTTAAGGACTGTCTTGTCTTCTGGTAGCTGGTATATATGGTGGTAAAAGGTATATTCTGAGCTTCTGGGGCCCTGCCTGACTAAATAGAAAATGAGCTATATACTGTTCAACATAGCAGCACTAATAAGGGATTAAGGACTGTCTTGTCTTCTGGTAGCTGGTATATATGGTGGTAAAAGGTATATTCTGAGCTTCTGGGGCCCTGCCTGACTAAATAGAAAATGAGCTATATACTGTTCAGCGTAGCAGCCCTAATAAGGGCTCTTAAGGACTGTCTTGTCTTCTGGTAGCTGGTATATATGGTGGTAAAAGGTATATTCTGAGCTTCTGGGGCCCTGCCTGACTAAATAGAAAATGAGCTATATACTGTTCAACATAGCAGCCCTAATAAGGGCTCTTAAGGACTGTCTTGTCTTCTGGTAGCTGGTATATATGGTGGTAAAAGGTATATTCTGAGCTTCTGGGGCCCTGCCTGACTAAATAGAAAATGAGCTATATACTGTTCAGCGTAGCAGCCCTAATAAGGGCTCTTAAGGACTGTCTTGTCTTCTGGTAGCTGGTATATATGGTGGTAAAAGGTATATTCTGAGCTTCTGGGGCCCTGCCTGACTAAATAGAAAATGAGCTATATACTGTTCAGCGTAGCAGCCCTAATAAGGGCTATTAAGGACTGTCTTGTCTTCTGGTAGCTGGTATATATGGTGGTAAAAAGGTATATTCTGAGCTTCTGGGGCCCTGCCTGACTAAATAGAAAATGAGCTATATACTGTTCAGCGTAGCAGCCCTAATAAGGGCTCTTAAGGACTGTCTTGTCTTCTGGTAGCTGGTATATATGGTGGTAAAAGGTATATTCTGAGCTTCTGGGGCCCTGCCTGACTAAATAGAAAATGAGCTATATACTGTTCAACATAGCAGCACTAATAAGGGATTAAGGACTGTCTTGTCTTCTGGTAGCTGGTATATATGGTGGTAAAAGGTATATTCTGAGCTTCTGGGGCCCTGCCTGACTAAATAGAAAATGAGCTATATACTGTTCAACATAGCAGCACTAATAAGGGATTAAGGACTGTCTTGTCTTCTGGTAGCTGGTATATATGGTGGTAAAAGGTATATTCTGAGCTTCTGGGGCCCTGCCTGACTAAATAGAAAATGAGCTATATACTGTTCAGCGTAGCAGCCCTAATAAGGGCTATTAAGGACTGTCTTGTCTTCTGGTAGCTGGTATATATGGTGGTAAAAGGTATATTCTGAGCTTCTGGGGCCCTGCCTGACTAAATAGAAAATGAGCTATATACTGTTCAGCGTAGCAGCCCTAATAAGGGCTCTTAAGGACTGTCTTGTCTTCTGGTAGCTGGTATATATGGTGGTAAAAGGTATATTCTGAGCTTCTGGGGCCCTGCCTGACTAAATAGAAAATGAGCTATATACTGTTCAACATAGCAGCACTAATAAGGGATTAAGGACTGTCTTGTCTTCTGGTAGCTGGTATATATGGTGGTAAAAGGTATATTCTGAGCTTCTGGGGCCCTGCCTGACTAAATAGAAAATGAGCTATATACTGTTCAACATAGCAGCACTAATAAGGGATTAAGGACTGTCTTGTCTTCTGGTAGCTGGTATATATGGTGGTAAAAGGTATATTCTGAGCTTCTGGGGCCCTGCCTGACTAAATAGAAAATGAGCTATATACTGTTCAGCGTAGCAGCCCTAATAAGGGCTCTTAAGGACTGTCTTGTCTTCTGGTAGCTGGTATATATGGTGGTAAAAGGTATATTCTGAGCTTCTGGGGCCCTGCCTGACTAAATAGAAAATGAGCTATATACTGTTCAACATAGCAGCACTAATAAGGGATTAAGGACTGTCTTGTCTTCTGGTAGCTGGTATATATGGTGGTAAAAGGTATATTCTGAGCTTCTGGGGCCCTGCCTGACTAAATAGAAAATGAGCTATATACTGTTCAGCGTAGCAGCCCTAATAAGGGCTATTAAGGACTGTCTTGTCTTCTGGTAGCTGGTATATATGGTGGTAAAAGGTATATTCTGAGCTTCTGGGGCCCTGCCTGACTAAATAGAAAATGAGCTATATACTGTTCAGCGTAGCAGCCCTAATAAGGGCTCTTAAGGACTGTCTTGTCTTCTGGTAGCTGGTATATATGGTGGTAAAAGGTATATTCTGAGCTTCTGGGGCCCTGCCTGACTAAATAGAAAATGAGCTATATACTGTTCAGCGTAGCAGCCCTAATAAGGGCTATTAAGGACTGTCTTGTCTTCTGGTAGCTGGTATATATGGTGGTAAAAGGTATATTCTGAGCTTCTGGGGCCCTGCCTGACTAAATAGAAAATGAGCTATATACTGTTCAGCGTAGCAGCCCTAATAAGGGCTCTTAAGGACTGTCTTGTCTTCTGGTAGCTGGTATATATGGTGGTAAAAGGTATATTCTGAGCTTCTGGGGCCCTGCCTGACTAAATAGAAAATGAGCTATATACTGTTCAACATAGCAGCACTAATAAGGGATTAAGGACTGTCTTGTCTTCTGGTAGCTGGTATATATGGTGGTAAAAGGTATATTCTGAGCTTCTGGGGCCCTGCCTGACTAAATAGAAAATGAGCTATATACTGTTCAACATAGCAGCACTAATAAGGGATTAAGGACTGTCTTGTCTTCTGGTAGCTGGTATATATGGTGGTAAAAGGTATATTCTGAGCTTCTGGGGCCCTGCCTGACTAAATAGAAAATGAGCTATATACTGTTCAGCGTAGCAGCCCTAATAAGGGCTATTAAGGACTGTCTTGTCTTCTGGTAGCTGGAATATATGGTGGTAAAAGGTATATTCTGAGCTTCTGGGGCCCTGCCTGACTAAATAGAAAATGAGCTATATACTGTTCAGCGTAGCAGCCCTAATAAGGGCTATTAAGGACTGTCTTGTCTTCTGGTAGCTGGTATATATGGTGGTAAAAGGTATATTCTGAGCTTCTGGGGCCCTGCCTGACTAAATAGAAAATGAGCTATATACTGTTCAGCGTAGCAGCCCTAATAAGGGCTCTTAAGGACTGTCTTGTCTTCTGGTAGCTGGTATATATGGTGGTAAAAGGTATATTCTGAGCTTTTGGGGCCCTGCCTGACTAAATAGAAAATGAGCTATATACTGTTCAACATAGCAGCACTAATAAGGGATTAAGGACTGTCTTGTCTTCTGGTAGCTGGTATATATGGTGGTAAAAGGTATATTCTGAGCTTCTGGGGCCCTGCCTGACTAAATAGAAAATGAGCTATATACTGTTCAGCGTAGCAGCCCTAATAAGGGCTCTTAAGGACTGTCTTGTCTTCTGGTAGCTGGTATATATGGTGGTAAAAGGTATATTCTGAGCTTCTGGGGCCCTGCCTGACTAAATAGAAAATGAGCTATATACTGTTCAGCGTAGCAGCCCTAATAAGGGCTCTTAAGGACTGTCTTGTCTTCTGGTAGCTGGTATATATGGTGGTAAAAGGTATATTCTGAGCTTCTGGGGCCCTGCCTGACTAAATAGAAAATGAGCTATATACTGTTCAACATAGCAGCACTAATAAGGGATTAAGGACTGTCTTGTCTTCTGGTAGCTGGTATATATGGTGGTAAAAGGTATATTCTGAGCTTCTGGGGCCCTGCCTGACTAAATAGAAAATGAGCTATATACTGTTCAACATAGCAGCACTAATAAGGGATTAAGGACTGTCTTGTCTTCTGGTAGCTGGTATATATGGTGGTAAAAGGTATATTCTGAGCTTCTGGGGCCCTGCCTGACTAAATAGAAAATGAGCTATATACTGTTCAGCGTAGCAGCCCTAATAAGGGCTCTTAAGGACTGTCTTGTCTTCTGGTAGCTGGTATATATGGTGGTAAAAGGTATATTCGGAGCTTCTGGGGCCCTGCCTGACTAAATAGAAAATGAGCTATATACTGTTCAGCGTAGCAGCCCTAATAAGGGCTATTAAGGACTGTCTTGTCTTCTGGTAGCTGGTATATATGGTGGTAAAAGGTATATTCTGAGCTTCTGGGGCCCTGCCTGACTAAATAGAAAATGAGCTATATACTGTTCAACATAGCAGCACTAATAAGGGATTAAGGACTGTCTTGTCTTCTGGTAGCTGGTATATATGGTGGTAAAAGGTATATTCTGAGCTTCTGGGGCCCTGCCTGACTAAATAGAAAATTAGCTATATACTGTTCAACATAGCAGCACTAATAAGGGATTAAGGACTGTCTTGTCTTCTGGTAGCTGGTATATATGGTGGTAAAAGGTATATTCTGAGCTTCTGGGGCCCTGCCTGACTAAATAGAAAATGAGCTATATACTGTTCAGCGTAGCAGCCCTAATAAGGGCTCTTAAGGACTGTCTTGTCTTCTGGTAGCTGGTATATATGGTGGTAAAAGGTATATTCTGAGCTTCTGGGGCCCTGCCTGACTAAATAGAAAATGAGCTATATACTGTTCAACATAGCAGCACTAATAAGGGATTAAGGACTGTCTTGTCTTCTGGTAGCTGGTATATATGGTGGTAAAAGGTATATTCTGAGCTTCTGGGGCCCTGCCTGACTAAATAGAAAATGAGCTATATACTGTTCAGCGTAGCAGCCCTAATAAGGGCTCTTAAGGACTGTCTTGTCTTCTGGTAGCTGGTATATATGGTGGTAAAAGGTATATTCTGAGCTTCTGGGGCCCTGCCTGACTAAATAGAAAATGAGCTATATACTGTTCAACATAGCAGCCCTAATAAGGGCTCTTAAGGACTGTCTTGTCTTCTGGTAGCTGGTATATATGGTGGTAAAAGGTATATTCTGAGCTTCTGGGGCCCTGCCTGACTAAATAGAAAATGAGCTATATACTGTTCAGCGTAGCAGCCCTAATAAGGGCTCTTAAGGTCTGTCTTGTCTTCTGGTAGCTGGTATATATGGTGGTAAAAGGTATATTCTGAGCTTCTGGGGCCCTGCCTGACTAAATAGAAAATGAGCTATATACTGTTCAGCGTAGCAGCCCTAATAAGGGCTATTAAGGACTGTCTTGTCTTCTGGTAGCTGGTATATATGGTGGTAAAAGGTATATTCTGAGCTTCTGGGGCCCTGCCTGACTAAATAGAAAATGAGCTATATACTGTTCAGCGTAGCAGCCCTAATAAGGGCTCTTAAGGACTGTCTTGTCTTCTGGTAGCTGGTATATATGGTGGTAAAAGGTATATTCTGAGCTTCTGGGGCCCTGCCTGACTAAATAGAAAATGAGCTATATACTGTTCAACATAGCAGCCCTAATAAGGGCTCTTAAGGACTGTCTTGTCTTCTGGTAGCTGGTATATATGGTGGTAAAAGGTATATTCTGAGCTTCTGGGGCCCTGCCTGACTAAATAGAAAATGAGCTATATACTGTTCAGCGTAGCAGCCCTAATAAGGGCTCTTAAGGTCTGTCTTGTCTTCTGGTAGCTGGTATATATGGTGGTAAAAGGTATATTCTGAGCTTCTGGGGCCCTGCCTGACTAAATAGAAAATGAGCTATATACTGTTCAGCGTAGCAGCCCTAATAAGGGCTATTAAGGACTGTCTTGTCTTCTGGTAGCTGGTATATATGGTGGTAAAAGGTATATTCTGAGCTTCTGGGGCCCTGCCTGACTAAATAGAAAATGAGCTATATACTGTTCAGCGTAGCAGCCCTAATAAGGGCTCTTAAGGACTGTCTTGTCTTCTGGTAGCTGGTATATATGGTGGTAAAAGGTATATTCTGAGCTTCTGGGGCCCTGCCTGACTAAATAGAAAATGAGCTATATACTGTTCAACATAGCAGCACTAATAAGGGATTAAGGACTGTCTTGTCTTCTGGTAGCTGGTATATATGGTGGTAAAAGGTATATTCTGAGCTTCTGGGGCCCTGCCTGACTAAATAGAAAATGAGCTATATACTGTTCAACATAGCAGCACTAATAAGGGATTAAGGACTGTCTTGTCTTCTGGTAGCTGGTATATATGGTGGTAAAAGGTATATTCTGAGCTTCTGGGGCCCTGCCTGACTAAATAGAAAATGAGCTATATACTGTTCAGCGTAGCAGCCCTAATAAGGGCTATTAAGGACTGTCTTGTCTTCTGGTAGCTGGTATATATGGTGGTAAAAGGTATATTCTGAGCTTCTGGGGCCCTGCCTGACTAAATAGAAAATGAGCTATATACTGTTCAGCGTAGCAGCCCTAATAAGGGCTCTTAAGGACTGTCTTGTCTTCTGGTAGCTGGTATATATGGTGGTAAAAGGTATATTCTGAGCTTCTGGGGCCCTGCCTGACTAAATAGAAAATGAGCTATATACTGTTCAACATAGCAGCACTAATAAGGGATTAAGGACTGTCTTGTCTTCTGGTAGCTGGTATATATGGTGGTAAAAGGTATATTCTGAGCTTCTGGGGCCCTGCCTGACTAAATAGAAAATGAGCTATATACTGTTCAACATAGCAGCACTAATAAGGGATTAAGGACTGTCTTGTCTTCTGGTAGCTGGTATATATGGTGGTAAAAGGTATATTCTGAGCTTCTGAGGCCCTGCCTGACTAAATAGAAAATGAGCTATATACTGTTCAGCGTAGCAGCCCTAATAAGGGCTCTTAAGGACTGTCTTGTCTTCTGGTAGCTGGTATATATGGTGGTAAAAGGTATATTCTGAGCTTCTGGGGCCCTGCCTGACTAAATAGAAAATGAGCTATATACTGTTCAACATAGCAGCACTAATAAGGGATTAAGGACTGTCTTGTCTTCTGGTAGCTGGTATATATGGTGGTAAAAGGTATATTCTGAGCTTCTGGGGCCCTGCCTGACTAAATAGAAAATGAGCTATATACTGTTCAGCGTAGCAGCCCTAATAAGGGCTATTAAGGACTGTCTTGTCTTCTGGTAGCTGGTATATATGGTGGTAAAAGGTATATTCTGAGCTTCTGGGGCCCTGCCTGACTAAATAGAAAATGAGCTATATACTGTTCAGCGTAGCAGCCCTAATAAGGGCTATTAAGGACTGTCTTGTCTTCTGGTAGCTGGTATATATGGTGGTAAAAGGTATATTCTGAGCTTCTGGGGCCCTGCCTGACTAAATAGAAAATGAGCTATATACTGTTCAGCGTAGCAGCCCTAATAAGGGCTCTTAAGGAATGTCTTGTCTTCTGGTAGCTGGTATATATGGTGGTAAAAGGTATATTCTGAGCTTCTGGGGCCCTGCCTGACTAAATAGAAAATGAGCTATATACTGTTCAGCGTAGCAGCCCTAATAAGGGCTATTAAGGACTGTCTTGTCTTCTGGTAGCTGGTATATATGGTGGTAAAAGGTATATTCTGAGCTTCTGGGGCCCTGCCTGACTAAATAGAAAATGAGCTATATACTGTTCAGCGTAGCAGCCCTAATAAGGGCTCTTAAGGACTGTCTTGTCTTCTGGTAGCTGGTATATATGGTGGTAAAAGGTATATTCTGAGCTTCTGGGGCCCTGCCTGACTAAATAGAAAATGAGCTATATACTGTTCAACATAGCAGCACTAATAAGGGATTAAGGACTGTCTTGTCTTCTGGTAGCTGGTATATATGGTGGTAAAAGGTATATTCTGAGCTTCTGGGGCCCTGCCTGACTAAATAGAAAATGAGCTATATACTGTTCAACATAGCAGCACTAATAAGGGATTAAGGACTGTCTTGTCTTCTGGTAGCTGGTATATATGGTGGTAAAAGGTATATTCTGAGCTTCTGGGGCCCTGCCTGACTAAATAGAAAATGAGCTATATACTGTTCAGCGTAGCAGCCCTAATAAGGGCTATTAAGGACTGTCTTGTCTTCTGGTAGCTGGAATATATGGTGGTAAAAGGTATATTCTGAGCTTCTGGGGCCCTGCCTGACTAAATAGAAAATGAGCTATATACTGTTCAGCGTAGCAGCCCTAATAAGGGCTATTAAGGACTGTCTTGTCTTCTGGTAGCTGGTATATATGGTGGTAAAAGGTATATTCTGAGCTTCTGGGGCCCTGCCTGACTAAATAGAAAATGAGCTATATACTGTTCAGCGTAGCAGCCCTAATAAGGGCTCTTAAGGACTGTCTTGTCTTCTGGTAGCTGGTATATATGGTGGTAAAAGGTATATTCTGAGCTTTTGGGGCCCTGCCTGACTAAATAGAAAATGAGCTATATACTGTTCAACATAGCAGCACTAATAAGGGATTAAGGACTGTCTTGTCTTCTGGTAGCTGGTATATATGGTGGTAAAAGGTATATTCTGAGCTTCTGGGGCCCTGCCTGACTAAATAGAAAATGAGCTATATACTGTTCAGCGTAGCAGCCCTAATAAGGGCTCTTAAGGACTGTCTTGTCTTCTGGTAGCTGGTATATATGGTGGTAAAAGGTATATTCTGAGCTTCTGGGGCCCTGCCTGACTAAATAGAAAATGAGCTATATACTGTTCAGCGTAGCAGCCCTAATAAGGGCTCTTAAGGACTGTCTTGTCTTCTGGTAGCTGGTATATATGGTGGTAAAAGGTATATTCTGAGCTTCTGGGGCCCTGCCTGACTAAATAGAAAATGAGCTATATACTGTTCAACATAGCAGCACTAATAAGGGATTAAGGACTGTCTTGTCTTCTGGTAGCTGGTATATATGGTGGTAAAAGGTATATTCTGAGCTTCTGGGGCCCTGCCTGACTAAATAGAAAATGAGCTATATACTGTTCAACATAGCAGCACTAATAAGGGATTAAGGACTGTCTTGTCTTCTGGTAGCTGGTATATATGGTGGTAAAAGGTATATTCTGAGCTTCTGGGGCCCTGCCTGACTAAATAGAAAATGAGCTATATACTGTTCAACATAGCAGCACTAATAAGGGATTAAGGACTGTCTTGTCTTCTGGTAGCTGGTATATATGGTGGTAAAAGGTATATTCTGAGCTTCTGGGGCCCTGCCTGACTACATAGAAAATGAGCTATATACTGTTCAACATAGCAGCACTAATAAGGGATTAAGGACTGTCTTGTCTTCTGGTAGCTGGTATATATGGTGGTAAAAGGTATATTCTGAGCTTCTGGGGCCCTGCCTGACTAAATAGAAAATGAGCTATATACTGTTCAGCGTAGCAGCCCTAATAAGGGCTATTAAGGACTGTCTTGTCTTCTGGTAGCTGGTATATATGGTGGTAAAAGGTATATTCTGAGCTTTTGGGGCCCTGCCTGACTAAATAGAAAATGAGCTATATACTGTTCAGCGTAGCAGCCCTAATAAGGGCTCTTAAGGACTGTCTTGTCTTCTGGTAGCTGGTATATATGGTGGTAAAAGGTATATTCTGAGCTTCTGGGGCCCTGCCTGACTAAATAGAAAATGAGCTATATACTGTTCAACATAGCAGCACTAATAAGGGATTAAGGACTGTCTTGTCTTCTGGTAGCTGGTATATATGGTGGTAAAAGGTATATTCTGAGCTTCTGGGGCCCTGCCTGACTAAATAGAAAATGAGCTATATACTGTTCAGCGTAGCAGCCCTAATAAGGGCTATTAAGGACTGTCTTGTCTTCTGGTAGCTGGTATGTATGGTGGTAAAAGGTATATTCTGAGCTTCTGGGGCCCTGCCTGACTAAATAGAAAATGAGCTATATACTGTTCAGCGTAGCAGCCCTAATAAGGGCTCTTAAGGACTGTCTTGTCTTCTGGTAGCTGGTATATATGGTGGTAAAAGGTATATTCTGAGCTTCTGGGGCCCTGCCTGACTAAATAGAAAATGAGCTATATACTGTTCAACATAGCAGCACTAATAAGGGATTAAGGACTGTCTTGTCTTCTGGTAGCTGGTATATATGGTGGTAAAAGGTATATTCTGAGCTTCTGGGGCCCTGCCTGACTAAATAGAAAATGAGCTATATACTGTTCAACATAGCAGCACTAATAAGGGATTAAGGACTGTCTTGTCTTCTGGTAGCTGGTATATATGGTGGTAAAAGGTATATTCTGAGCTTCTGGGGCCCTGCCTGACTAAATAGAAAATGAGCTATATACTGTTCAACATAGCAGCACTAATAAGGGATTAAGGACTGTCTTGTCTTCTGGTAGCTGGTATATATGGTGGTAAAAGGTATATTCTGAGCTTCTGGGGCCCTGCCTGACTACATAGAAAATGAGCTATATACTGTTCAACATAGCAGCACTAATAAGGGATTAAGGACTGTCTTGTCTTCTGGTAGCTGGTATATATGGTGGTAAAAGGTATATTCTGAACTTCTGGGGCCCTGCCTGACTAAATAGAAAATGAGCTATATACTGTTCAGCGTAGCAGCCCTAATAAGGGCTCTTAAGGACTGTCTTGTCTTCTGGTAGCTGGTATATATGGTGGTAAAAGGTATATTCTGAGCTTCTGGGGCCCTGCCTGACTAAATAGAAAATGAGCTATATACTGTTCAACATAGCAGCACTAATAAGGGATTAAGGACTGTCTTGTCTTCTGGTAGCTGGTATATATGGTGGTAAAAGGTATATTCTGAGCTTCTGGGGCCCTGCCTGACTACATAGAAAATGAGCTATATACTGTTCAACATAGCAGCACTAATAAGGGATTAAGGACTGTCTTGTCTTCTGGTAGCTGGTATATATGGTGGTAAAAGGTATATTCTGAACTTCTGGGGCCCTGCCTGACTAAATAGAAAATGAGCTATATACTGTTCAGCGTAGCAGCCCTAATAAGGGCTCTTAAGGACTGTCTTGTCTTCTGGTAGCTGGTATATATGGTGGTAAAAGGTATATTCTGAGCTTCTGGGGCCCTGCCTGACTAAATAGAAAATGAGCTATATACTGTTCAACATAGCAGCACTAATAAGGGATTAAGGACTGTCTTGTCTTCTGGTAGCTGGTATATATGGTGGTAAAAGGTATATTCTGAGCTTCTGGGGCCCTGCCAGACTAAATAGAAAATGAGCTATATACTGTTCAGCGTAGCAGCCCTAATAAGGGCTATTAAGGACTGTCTTGTCTTCTGGTAGCTGGTATATATGGTGGTAAAAGGTATATTCTGAGCTTCTGGGGCCCTGCCTGACTAAATAGAAAATGAGCTATATACTGTTCAGCGTAGCAGCCCTAATAAGGGCTCTTAAGGACTGTCTTGTCTTCTGGTAGCTGGTATATATGGTGGTAAAAGGTATATTCTGAGCTTCTGGGGCCCTGCCTGACTAAATAGAAAATGAGCTATATACTGTTCAACATAGCAGCACTAATAAGGGATTAAGGACTGTCTTGTCTTCTGGTAGCTGGTATATATGGTGGTAAAAGGTATATTCTGAGCTTCTGGGGCCCTGCCTGACTAAATAGAAAATGAGCTATATACTGTTCAGCGTAGCAGCCCTAATAAGGGCTATTAAGGACTGTCTTGTCTTCTGGTAGCTGGTATATATGGTGGTAAAAGGTATATTCTGAGCTTCTGGGGCCCTGCCTGACTAAATAGAAAATGAGCTATATACTGTTCAGCGTAGCAGCCCTAATAAGGGCTCTTAAGGACTGTCTTGTCTTCTGGTAGCTGGTATATATGGTGGTAAAAGGTATATTCTGAGCTTCTGGGGCCCTGCCTGACTAAATAGAAAATGAGCTATATACTGTTCAACATAGCAGCACTAATAAGGGATTAAGGACTGTCTTGCCTTCTGGTAGCTGGTATATATGGTGGTAAAAGGTATATTCTGAGCTTCTGGGGCCCTGCCTGACTAAATAGAAAATGAGCTATATACTGTTCAACATAGCAGCACTAATAAGGGATTAAGGACTGTCTTGTCTTCTGGTAGCTGGTATATATGGTGGTAAAAGGTATATTCTGAGCTTCTGGGGCCCTGCCTGACTAAATAGAAAATGAGCTATATACTGTTCAGCGTAGCAGCCCTAATAAGGGCTCTTAAGGACTGTCTTGTCTTCTGGTAGCTGGTATATATGGTGGTAAAAGGTATATTCTGAGCTTCTGGGGCCCTGCCTGACTAAATAGAAAATGAGCTATATACTGTTCAGTGTAGCAGCCCTAATAAGGGCTATTAAGGACTGTCTTGTCTTCTGGTAGCTGGTATATATGGTGGTAAAAGGTATATTCTGAGCTTCTGGGGCCCTGCCTGACTAAATAGAAAATGAGCTATATACTGTTCAACATAGCAGCACTAATAAGGGATTAAGGACTGTCTTGTCTTCTGGTAGCTGGTATATATGGTGGTAAAAGGTATATTCTGAGCTTCTGGGGCCCTGCCTGACTAAATAGAAAATGAGCTATATACTGTTCAACATAGCAGCACTAATAAGGGATTAAGGACTGTCTTGTCTTCTGGTAGCTGGTATATATGGTGGTAAAAGGTATATTCTGAGCTTCTGGGGCCCTGCCTGACTACATAGAAAATGAGCTATATACTGTTCAACATAGCAGCACTAATAAGGGATTAAGGACTGTCTTGTCTTCTGGTAGCTGGTATATATGGTGGTAAAAGGTATATTCTGAGCTTCTGGGGCCCTGCCTGACTAAATAGAAAATGAGCTATATACTGTTCAGCGTAGCAGCCCTAATAAGGGCTATTAAGGACTGTCTTGTCTTCTGGTAGCTGGTATATATGGTGGTAAAAGGTATATTCTGAGCTTCTGGGGCCCTGCCTGACTAAATAGAAAATGAGCTATATACTGTTCAGCGTAGCAGCCCTAATAAGGGCTATTAAGGACTGTCTTGTCTTCTGGTAGCTGGTATATATGGTGGTAAAAGGTATATTCTGAGCTTCTGGGGCCCTGCCTGACTAAATAGAAAATGAGCTATATACTGTTCAACATAGCAGCACTAATAAGGGATTAAGGACTGTCTTGTCTTCTGGTAGCTGGTATATATGGTGGTAAAAGGTATATTCTGAGCTTCTGGGGCCCTGCCTGCCTACATATGAGCTATATACTGTTCAGCATAGTAGCCCTAATAAGGGCTCTCAATGACTCTCTTGTCTTCTGGTAGCTGGTATATATGGTGGTAAAAGGTATATTCTGAGCTTCTGGGGCCCTGCCTGACTAAATAGAAAATGAGCTATATACTGTTCAGCGTAGCAGCCCTAATTAGGGCTCTTAAGGACTGTCTTGTCTTCTGGTAGCTGGTATATATGGTGGTAAAAGGTATATTCTGAGCTTCTGGGGCCCTGCCTGACTAAATAGAAAATGAGCTATATACTGTTCAACATAGCAGCACTAATAAGGGATTAAGGACTGTCTTGTCTTCTGGTAGCTGGTATATATGGTGGTAAAAGGTATATTCTGAGCTTTTGGGGCCCTGCCTGACTAAATAGAAAATGAGCGATATACTGTTCAGCGTAGCAGCCCTAATAAGGGCTATTAAGGACTGTCTTGTCTTCTGGTAGCTGGTATATATGGTGGTAAAAGGTATATTCTGAGCTTCTGGGGCCCTGCCTGACTAAATAGAAAATGAGCTATATACTGTTCAGCGTAGCAGCCCTAATAAGGGCTCTTAAGGACTGACTTGTCTTCTGGTAGCTGGTATATATGGTGGTAAAAGGTATATTCTGAGCTTCTGGGGCCCTGCCTGACTAAATAGAAAATGAGCTATATACTGTTCAACATAGCAGCACTAATAAGGGATTAAGGACTGTCTTGTCTTCTGGTAGCTGGTATATATGGTGGTAAAAGGTATATTCTGAGCTTCTGGGGCCCTGCCTGACTAAATAGAAAATGAGCTATATACTGTTCAACATAGCAGCACTAATAAGGGATTAAGGACTGTCTTGTCTTCTGGTAGCTGGTATATATGGTGGTAAAAGGTATATTCTGAGCTTCTGGGGCCCTGCCTGACTAAATAGAAAATGAGCTATATACTGTTCAGCGTAGCAGCACTAATAAGGGATTAAGGACTGTCTTGTCTTCTGGTAGCTGGTATATATGGTGGTAAAAGGTATATTCTGAGCTTCTGGGGCCCTGCCTGACTAAATAGAAAATGCGCTATATACTGTTCAACATAGCAGCACTAATAAGGGATTAAGGACTGTCTTGTCTTCTGGTAGCTGGTATATATGGTGGTAAAAGGTATATTCTGAGCTTCTGGGGCCCTGCCTGACTAAATAGAAAATGAGCTATATACTGTTCAGCGTAGCAGCCCTAATAAGGGCTCTTAAGGACTGTCTTGTCTTCTGGTAGCTGGTATATATGGTGGTAAAAGGTATATTCTGAGCTTCTGGGGCCCTGCCTGACTAAATAGAAAATGAGCTATATACTGTTCTGCGTAGCAGCCCTAATAAGGGCTCTTAAGGACTGTCTTGTCTTCTGGTAGCTGGTATATATGGTGGTAAAAGGTATATTCTGAGCTTCTGGGGCCCTGCCTGACTAAATAGAAAATGAGCTATATACTGTTCAGCGTAGCAGCCCTAATAAGGGCTCTTAAGGACTGTCTTGTCTTCTGGTAGCTGGTATATATGGTGGTAAAAGGTATATTCTGAGCTTCTGGGGCCCTGCCTGACTAAATAGAAAATGAGCTATATACTGTTCAACATAGCAGCCCTAATAAGGGCTCTTAAGGACTGTCTTGTCTTCTGGTAGCTGGTATATATGGTGGTAAAAGGTATATTCTGAGCTTCTGGGGCCCTGCCTGACTAAATAGAAAATGAGCTATATACTGTTCAACATAGCAGCACTAATAAGGGATTAAGGACTGTCTTGTCTTCTGGTAGCTGGTATATATGGTGGTAAAAGGTATATTCTGAGCTTCTGGGGCCCTGCCTGACTAAATAGAAAATGAGCTATATACTGTTCAGCGTAGCAGCCCTAATAAGGGCTCTTAAGGACTGTCTTGTCTTCTGGTAGC
Organism: Gastrophryne carolinensis; assembly: GCA_027917425.1. Taxonomy (NCBI): domain Eukaryota; kingdom Metazoa; phylum Chordata; class Amphibia; order Anura; family Microhylidae; genus Gastrophryne; species Gastrophryne carolinensis. Next base: position 67,272,589 of record CM051238.1, read on the forward strand.
TGGTATATATGGTGGTAAAAGGTATATTCTGAGCTTCTGGGGCCCTGCCTGACTAAATAGAAAATGAGCTATATACTGTTCAGCGTAGCAGCCCTAATAAGGGCTATTAAGGACTGTCTTGTCTTCTGGTAGCTGGTATATATGGTGGTAAAAGGTATATTCTGAGCTTCTGGGGCCCTGCCTGACTAAATAGAAAATGAGCTATATACTGTTCAGCGTAGCAGCCCTAATAAGGGCTCTTAAGGACTGTCTTGTCTTCTGGTAGCTGGTATATATGGTGGTAAAAGGTATATTCTGAGCTTCTGGGGCCCTGCCTGACTAAATAGAAAATGAGCTATATACTGTTCAACATAGCAGCACTAATAAGGGATTAAGGACTGTCTTGTCTCCTGGTAGCTGGTATATATGGTGGTAAAAGGTATATTCTGAGCTTCTGGGGCCCTGCCTGACTAAATAGAAAATGAGCTATATACTGTTCAGCGTAGCAGCCCTAATAAGGGCTATTAAGGACTGTCTTGTCTTCTGGTAGCTGGTATATATGGTGGTAAAAGGTATATTCTGAGCTTCTGGGGCCCTGCCTGACTAAATAGAAAATGAGCTATATACTGTTCAGCGTAGCAGCCCTAATAAGGGCTCTTAAGGACTGTCTTGTCTTCTGGTAGCTTGTATATATGGTGGTAAAAGGTATATTCTGAGCTTCTGGGGCCCTGCCTGACTAAATAGAAAATGAGCTATATACTGTTCAACATAGCAGCACTAATAAGGGATTAAGGACTGTCTTGTCTTCTGGTAGCTGGTATATATGGTGGTAAAAGGTATATTCTGAGCTTCTGGGGCCCTGCCTGACTAAATAGAAAATGAGCTATATACTGTTCAACATAGCAGCACTAATAAGGGATTAAGGACTGTCTTGTCTTCTGGTAGCTGGTATATATGGTGGTAAAAGGTATATTCTGAGCTTCTGGGGCCCTGCCTGACTAAATAGAAAATGAGATATATACTGTTCAGCGTAGCAGCCCTAATAAGGGCTCTTAAGGACTGTCTTGTCTTCTGGTAGCTGGTATATATGGTGGTAAAAGGTATATTCTGAGCTTCTGGGGCCCTGCCTGACTAAATAGAAAATGAGCTATATACTGTTCAGCGTAGCAGCCCTAATAAGGGCTATTAAGGACTGTCTTGTATTCTGGTAGCTGGTATATATGGTGGTAAAAGGTATATTCTGAGCTTCTGGGGCCCTGCCTGACTAAATAGAAAATGAGCTATATACTGTTCAACATAGCAGCACTAATAAGGGATTAAGGACTGTCTTGTCTTCTGGTAGCTGGTATATATGGTGGTAAAAGGTATATTCTGAGCTTCTGGGGCCCTGCCTGACTAAATAGAAAATGAGCTATATACTGTTCAACATAGCAGCACTAATAAGGGATTAAGGACTGTCTTGTCTCCTGGTAGCTGGTATATATGGTGGTAAAAGGTATATTCTGAGCTTCTGGGGCCCTGCCTGACTAAATAGAAAATGAGCTATATACTGTTCAGCGTAGCAGCCCTAATAAGGGCTATTAAGGACTGTCTTGTCTTCTGGTAGCTGGTATATATGGTGGTAAAAGGTATATTCTGAGCTTCTGGGGCCCTGCCTGACTAAATAGAAAATGAGCTATATACTGTTCAGCGTAGCAGCCCTAATAAGGGCTCTTAAGGACTGTCTTGTCTTCTGGTAGCTGGTATATATGGTGGTAAAAGGTATATTCTGAGCTTCTGGGGCCCTGCCTGACTAAATAGAAAATGAGCTATATACTGTTCAACATAGCAGCACTAATAAGGGATTAAGGACTGTCTTGTCTTCTGGTAGCTGGTATATATGGTGGTAAAAGGTATATTCTGAGCTTCTGGGGCCCTGCCTGACTAAATAGAAAATGAGCTATATACTGTTCAGCGTAGCAGCCCTAATAAGGGCTCTTAAGGACTGTCTTGTCTTCTGGTAGCTGGTATATATGGTGGTAAAAGGTATATTCTGAGCTTCTGGGGCCCTGCCTGACTAAATAGAAAATGAGCTATATACTGTTCAGCGTAGCAGCCCTAATAAGGGCTATTAAGGACTGTCTTGTATTCTGGTAGCTGGTATATATGGTGGTAAAAGGTATATTCTGAGCTTCTGGGGCCCTGCCTGACTAAATAGAAAATGAGCTATATACTGTTCAACATAGCAGCACTAATAAGGGATTAAGGACTGTCTTGTCTTCTGGTAGCTGGTATATATGGTGGTAAAAGGTATATTCTGAGCTTCTGGGGCCCTGCCTGACTAAATAGAAAATGAGCTATATACTGTTCAACATAGCAGCACTAATAAGGGATTAAGGACTGTCTTGTCTTCTGGTAGCTGGTATATATGGTGGTAAAAGGTATATTCTGAGCTTCTGGGGCCCTGCCTGACTAAATAGAAAATGAGCTATATACTGTTCAGCGTAGCAGCCCTAATAAGGGCTCTTAAGGACTGTCTTGTCTTCTGGTAGCTGGTATATATGGTGGTAAAAGGTATATTCTGAGCTTCTGGGGCCCTGCCTGACTAAATAGAAAATGAGCTATATACTGTTCAACATAGCAGCACTAATAAGGGATTAAGGACTGTCTTGTCTTCTGGTAGCTGGTATATATGGTGGTAAAAGGTATATTCTGAGCTTCTGGGGCCCTGCCTGACTAAATAGAAAATGAGCTATATACTGTTCAGCGTAGCAGCCCTAATAAGGGCTCTTAAGGACTGTCTTGTCTTCTGGTAGCTGGTATATATGGTGGTAAAAGGTATATTCTGAGCTTCTGGGGCCCTGCCTGACTAAATAGAAATTGAGCTATATACTGTTCAACATAGCAGCCCTAATAAGGGCTCTTAAGGACTGTCTTGTCTTCTGGTAGCTGGTATATATGGTGGTAAAAGGTATATTCTGAGCTTCTGGGGCCCTGCCTGACTAAATAGAAAATGAGCTATATACTGTTCAGCGTAGCAGCCCTAATAAGGGCTCATAAGGACTGTCTTGTCTTCTGGTAGCTGGTATATATGGTGGTAAAAGGTATATTCTGAGCTTCTGGGGCCCTGCCTGACTAAATAGAAAATGAGCTATATACTGTTCAGCGTAGCAGCCCTAATAAGGGCTATTAAGGACTGTCTTGTCTTCTGGTAGCTGGTATATATGGTGGTAAAAGGTATATTCTGAGCTTCTGGGGCCCTGCCTGACTAAATAGAAAATGAGCTATATACTGTTCAGCGTAGCAGCCCTAATAAGGGCTCTTAAGGACTGTCTTGTCTTCTGGTAGCTGGTATATATGGTGGTAAAAGGTATATTCTGAGCTTCTGGGGCCCTGCCTGACTAAATAGAAAATGAGCTATATACTGTTCAACATAGCAGCACTAATAAGGGATTAAGGACTGTCTTGTCTTCTGGTAGCTGGTATATATGGTGGTAAAAGGTATATTCTGAGCTTCTGGGGCCCTGCCTGACTAAATAGAAAATGAGCTATATACTGTTCAACATAGCAGCACTAATAAGGGATTAAGGACTGTCATGTCTTCTGGTAGCTGGTATATATGGTGGTAAAAGGTATATTCTGAGCTTCTGGGGCCCTGCCTGACTAAATAGAAAATGAGCTATATACTGTTCAGCGTAGCAGCCCTAATAAGGGCTATTAAGGACTGTCTTGTCTTCTGGTAGCTGGTATATATGGTGGTAAAAGGTATATTCTGAGCTTCTGGGGCCCTGCCTGACTAAATAGAAAATGAGCTATATACTGTTCAGCGTAGCAGCCCTAATAAGGGCTATTAAGGACTGTCTTGTCTTCTGGTAGCTGGTATATATGGTGGTAAAAGGTAAATTCTGAGCTTCTGGGGCCCTGCCTGACTAAATAGAAAATGAGCTATATACTGTTCAACATAGCAGCACTAATAAGGGATTAAGGACTGTCTTGTCTTCTGGTAGCTGGTATATATGGTGGTAAAAGGTATATTCTGAGCTTCTGGGGCCCTGCCTGACTAAATAGAAAATGAGCTATATACTGTTCAACATAGCAGCACTAATAAGGGATTAAGGACTGTCTTGTCTTCTGGTAGCTGGTATATATGGTGGTAAAAGGTATATTCTGAGCTTCTGGGGCCCTGCCTGACTAAATAGAAAATGAGCTATATACTGTTCAGCGTAGCAGCCCTAATAAGGGCTCTTAAGGACTGTCTTGTCTTCTGGTAGCTGGTATATATGGTGGTAAAAGGTATATTCTGAGCTTCTGGGGCCCTGCCTGACTAAATAGAAAATGAGCTATATACTGTTCAACATAGCAGCACTAATCAACATAGCAGCACTAATAAGGGATTAAGGACTGTCTTGTCTTCTGGTAGCTGGTATATATGGTGGTAAAAGGTATATTCTGAGCTTCTGGGGCCCTGCCTGACTAAATAGAAAATGAGCTATATACTGTTCAGCGTAGCAGCCCTAATAAGGGCTATTAAGGACTGTCTTGTCTTCTGGTAGCTGGTATATATGGTGGTAAAAGGTATATTCTGAGCTTCTGGGGCCCTGCCTGACTAAATAGAAAATGAGCTATATACTGTTCAGCGTAGCAGCCCTAATAAGGGCTATTAAGGACTGTCTTGTCTTCTGGTAGCTGGTATATATGGTGGTAAAAGGTATATTCTGAGCTTCTGGGGCCCTGCCTGACTAAATAGAAAATGAGCTATATACTGTTCAGCGTAGCAGCCCTAATAAGGGCTCTTAAGGACTGTCTTGTCTTCTGGTAGCTGGTATATATGGTGGTAAAAGGTATATTCTGAGCTTCTGGGGCCCTGCCTGACTAAATAGAAAATGAGCTATATACTGTTCAACATAGCAGCACTAATAAGGGATTAAGGACTGTCTTGTCTTCTGGTAGCTGGTATATATGGTGGTAAAAGGTATATTCTGAGCTTCTGGGGCCCTGCCTGACTAAATAGAAAATGAGCTATATACTGTTCAACATAGCAGCACTAATAAGGGATTAAGGACTGTCTTGTCTTCTGGTAGCTGGTATATATGGTGGTAAAAGGTATATTCTGAGCTTCTGGGGCCCTGCCTGACTAAATAGAAAATGAGCTATATACTGTTCAGCGTAGCAGCCCTAATAAGGGCTATTAAGGACTGTCTTGTCTTCTGGTAGCTGGTATATATGGTGGTAAAAGGTATATTCTGAGCTTCTGGGGCCCTGCCTGACTAAATAGAAAATGAGCTATATACTGTTCAGCGTAGCAGCCCTAATAAGGGCTATTAAGGACTGTCTTGTCTTCTGGTAGCTGGTATATATGGTGGTAAAAGGTATATTCTGAGCTTCTGGGGCCCTGCCTGACTAAATAGAAAATGAGCTATATACTGTTCAGCGTAGCAGCCCTAATAAGGGCTCTTAAGGACTGTCTTGTCTTCTGGTAGCTGGTATATATGGTGGTAAAAGGTATACTCTGAGCTTCTGGGGCCCTGCCTGACTAAATAGAAAATGAGCTATATACTGTTCAACATAGCAGCACTAATAAGGGATTAAGGACTGTCTTGTCTTCTGGTAGCTGGTATATATGGTGGTAAAAGGTATATTCTGAGCTTCTGGGGCCCTGCCTGACTAAATAGAAAATGAGCTATATACTGTTCAGCGTAGCAGCCCTAATAAGGGCTATTAAGGACTGTCTTGTCTTCTGGTAGCTGGTATATATGGTGGTAAAAGGTATATTCTGAGCTTCTGGGGCCCTGCCTGACTAAATAGAAAATGAGCTATATACTGTTCAGCGTAGCAGCCCTAATAAGGGCTCTTAAGGACTGTCTTGTCTTCTGGTAGCTGGTATATATGGTGGTAAAAGGTATATTCTGAGCTTCTGGGGCCCTGCCTGACTAAATAGAAAATGAGCTATATACTGTTCAACATAGCAGCACTAATAAGGGCTCTTAAGGACTGTCTTGTCTTCTGGTAGCTGGTATATATGGTGGTAAAAGGTATATTCTGAGCTTCTGGGGCCCTGCCTGACTAAATAGAAAATGAGCTATATACTGTTCAACATAGCAGCACTAATAAGGGATTAAGGACTGTCTTGTCTTCTGGTAGCTGGTATATATGGTGGTAAAAGGTATATTCTGAGCTTCTGGGGCCCTGCCTGACTAAATAGAAAATGAGCTATATACTGTTCAACATAGCAGCACTAATAAGGGATTAAGGACTGTCTTGTCTTCTGGTAGCTGGTATACATGGTGGTAAAAGGTATATTCTGAGCTTCTGGGGCCCTGCCTGACTAAATAGAAAATGAGCTATATACTGTTCAGCGTAGCAGCCCTAATAAGGGCTATTAAGGACTGTCTTGTCTTCTGGTAGCTGGTATATATGGTGGTAAAAGGTATATTCTGAGCTTCTGGGGCCCTGCCTGACTAAATAGAAAATGAGCTATATACTGTTCAGCGTAGCAGCCCTAATAAGGGCTATTAAGGACTGTCTTGTCTTCTGGTAGCTGGTATATATGGTGGTAAAAGGTATATTCTGAGCTTCTGGGGCCCTGCCTGACTAAATAGAAAATGAGCTATATACTGTTCAGCGTAGCAGCCCTAATAAGGGCTCTTAAGGACTGTCTGGTCTTCTGGTAGCTGGTATATATGGTGGTAAAAGGTATATTCTGAGCTTCTGGGGCCCTGCCTGACTAAATAGAAAATTAGCTATATACTGTTCAACATAGCAGCACTAATAAGGGATTAAGGACTGTCTTGTCTTCTGGTAGCTGGTATATATGGTGGTAAAAGGTATATTCTGAGCTTCTGGGGCCCTGCCTGACTAAATAGAAAATGAGCTATATACTGTTCAGCGTAGCAGCCCTAATAAGGGCTATTAAGGACTGTCTTGTCTTCTGGTAGCTGGTATATATGGTGGTAAAAGGTATATTCTGAGCTTCTGGGGCCCTGCCTGACTAAATAGAAAATGAGCTATATACTGTTCAGCGTAGCAGCCCTAATAAGGGCTCTTAAGGACTGTCTTGTCTTCTGGTAGCTGGTATATATGGTGGTAAAAGGTATATTCTGAGCTTCTGGGGCCCTACCTGACTAAATAGAAAATGAGCTATATACTGTTCAACATAGCAGCACTAATAAGGGATTAAGGACTGTCTTGTCTTCTGGTAGCTGGTATATATGGTGGTAAAAGGTATATTCTGAGCTTCTGGGGCCCTGCCTGACTAAATAGAAAATGAGCTATATACTGTTCAGCGTAGCAGCCCTAATAAGGGCTATTAAGGACTGTCTTGTCTTCTGGTAGCTGGTATATATGGTGGTAAAAGGTATATTCTGAGCTTCTGGGGCCCTGCCTGACTAAATAGAAAATGAGCTATATACTGTTCAACATAGCAGCACTAATAAGGGATTAAGGACTGTCTTGTCTTCTGGTAGCTGGTATATATGGTGGTAAAAGGTATATTCTGAGCTTCTGGGGCCCTGCCTGACTAAATAGAAAATGAGCTATATACTGTTCAACATAGCAGCACTAATAAGGGATTAAGGACTGTCTTGTCTTCTGGTAGCTGGTATATATGGTGGTAAAAGGTCTATTCTGAGCTTCTGGGGCCCTGCCTGACTAAATAGAAAATGAGCTATATACTGTTCAACATAGCAGCACTAATATGGGATTAAGGACTGTCTTGTCTTCTGGTAGCTGGTATATATGGTGGTAAAAGGTATATTCTGAGCTTCTGGGGCCCTGCCTGACTAAATAGAAAATGAGCTATATACTGTTCAGCGTAGCAGCCCTAATAAGGGCTATTAAGGACTGTCTTGTCTTCTGGTAGCTGGTATATATGGTGGTAAAAGGTATATTCTGAGCTTCTGGGGCCCTGCCTGACTAAATAGAAAATGAGCTATATACTGTTCAGCGTAGCAGCCCTAATAAGGGCTCTTAAGGACTGTCTTGTCTTCTGGTAGCTGGTATATATGGTGGTAAAAGGTATATTCTGAGCTTCTGGGGCCCTGCCTGACTAAATAGAAAATGAGCTATATACTGTTCAACATAGCAGCACTAATAAGGGATTAAGGACTGTCTTGTCTTCTGGTAGCTGGTATATATGGTGGTAAAAGGTATATTCTGAGCTTCTGGGGCCCTGCCTGACTAAATAGAAAATGAGCTATATACTGTTCAACATAGCAGCACTAATAAGGGATTAAGGACTGTCTTGTCTTCTGGTAGCTGGTATATATGGTGGTAAAAGGTATATTCTGAGCTTCTGGGGCCCTGCCTGACTAAATAGAAAATGAGCTATATACTGTTCAGCGTAGCAGCCCTAATAAGGGCTATTAAGGACTGTCTTGTCTTCTGGTAGCTGGTATATATGGTGGTAAAAGGTATATTCTGAGCTTCTGGGGCCCTGCCTGACTAAATAGAAAATGAGCTATATACTGTTCAGCGTAGCAGCCCTAATAAGGGCTCTTAAGCACTGTCTTGTCTTCTGGTAGCTGGTATATATGGTGGTAAAAGGTATATTCTGAGCTTCTGGGGCCCTGTCTGACTAAATAGAAAATGAGCTATATACTGTTCAACATAGCAGCACTAATAAGGGATTAAGGACTGTCTTGTCTTCTGGTAGCTGGTATATATGGTGGTAAAAGGTATATTCTGAGCTTCTGGGGCCCTGCCTGACTAAATAGAAAATGAGCTATATACTGTTCAACATAGCAGCACTAATAAGGGATTAAGGACTGTCTTGTCTTCTGGTAGCTGGTATATATGGTGGTAAAAGGTATATTCTGAGCTTCTGGGGCCCTGCCTGACTAAATAGAAAATGAGCTATATACTGTTCAGCGTAGCAGCCCTAATAAGGGCTCTTAAGGACTGTCTTGTCTTCTGGTAGCTGGTATATATGGTGGTAAAAGGTATATTCTGAGCTTCTGGGGCCCTGCCTGACTAAATAGAAAATGAGCTATATACTGTTCAACATAGCAGCACTAATAAGGGATTAAGGACTGTCTTGTCTTCTGGTAGCTGGTATATATGGTGGTAAAAGGTATATTCCGAGCTTCTGGGGCCCTGCCTGACTAAATAGAAAATGAGCTATATACTGTTCAGCGTAGCAGCCCTAATAAGGGCTATTAAGGACTGTCTTGTCTTCTGGTAGCTGGTATATATGGTGGTAAAAGGTATATTCTGAGCTTCTGGGGCCCTGCCTGACTAAATAGAAAATGAGCTATATACTGTTCAGCGTAGCAGCCCTAATAAGGGCTATTAAGGACTGTCTTGTCTTCTGGTAGCTGGTATATATGGTGGTAAAAGGTATATTCTGAGCTTCTGGGGCCCTGCCTGACTAAATAGAAAATGAGCTATATACTGTTCAGCGTAGCAGCCCTAATAAGGGCTCTTAAGGACTGTCTTGTCTTCTGGTAGCTGGTATATATGGTGGTAAAAGGTATATTCTGAGCTTCTGGGGCCCTGCCTGACTAAATAGAAAATGAGCTATATACTGTTCAACATAGCAGCACTAATAAGGGATTAAGGACTGTCTTGTCTTCTGGTAGCTGGTATATATGGTGGTAAAAGGTATATTCTGAGCTTCTGGGGCCCTGCCTGACTAAATAGAAAATGAGCTATATACTGTTCAACATAGCAGCACTAATAAGGGATTAAGGACTGTCTTGTCTTCTGGTAGCTGGTATATATGGTGGTAAAAGGTATATTCTGAGCTTCTGGGGCCCTGCCTGACTAAATAGAAAATGAGCTATATACTGTTCAGCGTTGCAGCCCTAATAAGGGCTATTAAGGACTGTCTTGTCTTCTGGTAGCTGGTATATATGGTGGTAAAAGGTATATTCTGAGCTTCTGGGGCCCTGCCTGACTAAATAGAAAATGAGCTATATACTGTTCAGCGTAGCAGCCCTAATAAGGGCTCTTAAGGACTGTCTTGTCTTCTGGTAGCTGGTATATATGGTGGTAAAAGGTATATTCTGAGCTTCTGGGGCCCTGCCTGACTAAATAGAAAATGAGCTATATACTGTTCAACATAGCAGCACTAATAAGGGATTAAGGACTGTCTTGTCTTCTGGTAGCTGGTATATATGGTGGTAAAAGGTATATTCTGAGCTTCTGGGGCCCTGCCTGACTAAATAGAAAATGAGCTATATACTGTTCAACATAGCAGCACTAATAAGGGATTAAGGACTGTCTTGTCTTCTGGTAGCTGGTATATATGGTGGTAAAAGGTATATTCTGAGCTTCTGGGGCCCTGCCTGACTAAATAGAAAATGAGCTATATACTGTTCAGCGTAGCAGCCCTAATAAGGGCTCTTAAGCACTGTCTTGTCTTCTGGTAGCTGGTATATATGGTGGTAAAAGGTATATTCTGAGCTTCTGGGGCCCTGTCTGACTAAATAGAAAATGAGCTATATACTGTTCAACATAGCAGCACTAATAAGGGATTAAGGACTGTCTTGTCTTCTGGTAGCTGGTATATATGGTGGTAAAAGGTATATTCTGAGCTTCTGGGGCCCTGCCTGACTAAATAGAAAATGAGCTATATACTGTTCAACATAGCAGCACTAATAAGGGATTAAGGACTGTCTTGTCTTCTGGTAGCTGGTATATATGGTGGTAAAAGGTATATTCTGAGCTTCTGGGGCCCTGCCTGACTAAATAGAAAATGAGCTATATACTGTTCAGCGTAGCAGCCCTAATAAGGGCTATTAAGGACTGTCTTGTCTTCTGGTAGCTGGTATATATGGTGGTAAAAGGTATATTCTGAGCTTCTGGGGCCCTGCCTGACTAAATAGAAAATGAGCTATATACTGTTCTGCGTAGCAGCCCTAATAAGGGCTATTAAGGACTGTCTTGTCTTCTGGTAGCTGGTATATATGGTGGTAAAAGGTATATTCTGAGCTTCTGGGGCCCTGCCTGACTAAATAGAAAATGAGCTATATACTGTTCAGCGTAGCAGCCCTAATAAGGGCTCTTAAGGACTGTCTTGTCTTCTGGTAGCTGGTATATATGGTGGTAAAAGGTATATTCTGAGCTTCTGGGGCCCTGCCTGACTAAATAGAAAATGAGCTATATACTGTTCAACATAGCAGCACTAATAAGGGATTAAGGACTGTCTTGTCTTCTGGTAGCTGGTACATATGGTGGTAAAAGGTATATTCTGAGCTTCTGGGGCCCTGCCTGACTAAATAGAAAATGAGCTATATACTGTTCAGCGTAGCAGCCCTAATAAGGGCTATTAAGGACTGTCTTGTCTTCTGGTAGCTGGTATATATGGTGGTAAAAGGTATATTCTGAGCTTCTGGGGCCCTGCCTGACTAAATAGAAAATGAGCTATATACTGTTCAGCGTAGCAGCCCTAATAAGGGCTCTTAAGGACTGTCTTGTCTTCTGGTAGCTGGTATATATGGTGGTAAAAGGTATATTCTGAGCTTCTGGGGCCCCACCTGACTAAATAGAAAATGAGCTATATACTGTTCAACATAGCAGCACTAATAAGGGATTAAGGACTGTCTTGTCTTCTGGTAGCTGGTATATATGGTGGTAAAAGGTATATTCTGAGCTTCTGGGGCCCTGCCTGACTAAATAGAAAATGAGCTATATACTGTTCAGCGTAGCAGCCCTAATAAGGGCTATTAAGGACTGTCTTGTCTTCTGGTAGCTGGTATATATGGTGGTAAAAGGTATATTCTGAGCTTCTGGGGCCCTGCCTGACTAAATAGAAAATGAGCTATATACTGTTCAACATAGCAGCACTAATAAGGGATTAAGGACTGTCTTGTCTTCTGGTAGCTGGTATATATGGTGGTAAAAGGTATATTCTGAGCTTCTGGGGCCCTGCCTGACTACATAGAAAATGAGCTATATACTGTTCAACATAGCAGCACTAATAAGGGATTAAGGACTGTCTTGTCTTCTGGTAGCTGGTATATATGGTGGTAAAAGGTATATTCTGAGCTTCTGGGGCCCTGCCTGACTAAATAGAAAATGAGCTATATACTGTTCAGCGTAGCAGCCCTAATAAGGGCTATTAAGGACTGTCTTGTCTTCTGGTAGCTGGTATATATGGTGGTAAAAGGTATATTCTGAGCTTCTGGGGCCCTGCCTGACTAAATAGAAAATGAGCTATATACTGTTCAGCGTAGCAGCCCTAATAAGGGCTCTTAAGGACTGTCTTGTCTTCTGGTAGCTGGTATATATGGTGGTAAAAGGTATATTCTGAGCTTCTGGGGCCCTGCCTGACTAAATAGAAAATGAGCTATATACTGTTCAACATAGCAGCACTAATAAGGGATTAAGGACTGTCTTGTCTTCTGGTAGCTGGTATATATGGTGGCAAAAGGTATATTCTGAGCTTCTGGGGCCCTGCCTGACTAAATAGAAAATGAGCTATATACTGTTCAGCGTAGCAGCCCTAATGAGGGCTATTAAGGACTGTCTTGTCTTCTGGTAGCTGGTATATATGGTGGTAAAAGGTATATTCTGAGCTTCTGGGGCCCTGCCTGACTAAATAGAAAATGAGCTATATACTGTTCAGCGTAGCAGCCCTAATAAGGGCTCTTAAGGACTGTCTTGTCTTCTGGTAGCTGGTATATATGGTGGTAAAAGGTATATTCTGAGCTTCTGGGGCCCTGCCTGACTAAATAGAAAATGAGCTATATACTGTTCAACATAGCAGCACTAATAAGGGATTAAGGACTGTCTTGTCTTCTGGTAGCTGGTATATATGGTGGTAAAAGGTATATTCTGAGCTTCTGGGGCCCTGCCTGACTAAATAGAAAATGAGCTATATACTGTTCAGCGTAGCAGCCCTAATAAGGGCTCTTAAGGACTGTCTTGTCTTCTGGTAGCTGGTATATATGGTGGTAAAAGGTATATCCTGAGCTTCTGGGGCCCTGCCTGACTAAATAGAAAATGAGCTATATACTTTTCAGCGTAGCAGCCCTAATAAGGGCTATTAAGGACTGTCTTGTCTTCTGGTAGCTGGTATATATGGTGGTAAAAGGTATATTCTGAGCTTCTGGGGCCCTGCCTGACTAAATAGAAAATGAGCTATATACTGTTCAGCGTAGCAGCCCTAATAAGGGCTATTAAGGACTGTCTTGTCTTCTGGTAGCTGGTATATATGGTGGTAAAAGGTATATTCTGAGCTTCTGGGGCCCTGCCTGACTAAATAGAAAATGAGCTATATACTGTTCAGCGTAGCAGCCCTAATAAGGGCTCTTAAGGACTGTCTTGTCTTCTGGTAGCTGGTATATATGGTGGTAAAAGGTATATTCTGAGCTTCTGGGGCCCTGCCTGACTAAATAGAAAATGAGCTATATACTGTTCAACATAGCAGCACTAATAAGGGATTAAGGACTGTCTTGTCTTCTGGTAGCTGGTATATATGGTGGTAAAAGGTATATTCTGAGCTTCTGGGGCCCTGCCTGACTAAATAGAAAATGAGCTATATACTGTTCAACATAGCAGCACTAATAAGGGATTAAGGACTGTCTTGTCTTCTGGTAGCTGGTATATATGGTGGTAAAAGGTATATTCTGAGCTTCTGGGGCCCTGCCTGACTAAATAGAAAATGAGCTATATACTGTTCAGCGTAGCAGCCCTAATAAGGGCTATTAAGGACTGTCTTGTCTTCTGGTAGCTGGTATATATGGTGGTAAAAGGTATATTCTGAGCTTCTGGGGCCCTGCCTGACTAAATAGAAAATGAGCTATATACTGTTCTGCGTAGCAGCCCTAATAAGGGCTATTAAGGACTGTCTTGTCTTCTGGTAGCTGGTATATATGGTGGTAAAAGGTATATTCTGAGCTTCTGGGGCCCTGCCTGACTAAATAGAAAATGAGCTATATACTGTTCAGCGTAGCAGCCCTAATAAGGGCTCTTAAGGACTGTCTTGTCTTCTGGTAGCTGGTATATATGGTGGTAAAAGGTATATTCTGAGCTTCTGGGGCCCTGCCTGACTAAATAGAAAATGAGCTATATACTGTTCAACATAGCAGCACTAATAAGGGATTAAGGACTGTCTTGTCTTCTGGTAGCTGGTACATATGGTGGTAAAAGGTATATTCTGAGCTTCTGGGGCCCTGCCTGACTAAATAGAAAATGAGCTATATACTGTTCAGCGTAGCAGCCCTAATAAGGGCTATTAAGGACTGTCTTGTCTTCTGGTAGCTGGTATATATGGTGGTAAAAGGTATATTCTGAGCTTCTGGGGCCCTGCCTGACTAAATAGAAAATGAGCTATATACTGTTCAGCGTAGCAGCCCTAATAAGGGCTCTTAAGGACTGTCTTGTCTTCTGGTAGCTGGTATATATGGTGGTAAAAGGTATATCCTGAGCTTCTGGGGCCCTGCCTGACTAAATAGAAAATGAGCTATATACTTTTCAACATAGCAGCCCTAATAAGGGCTATTAAGGACTGTCTTGTCTTCTGGTAGCTGGTATATATGGTGGTAAAAGGTATATTCTGAGCTTCTGGGGCCCTGCCTGACTAAATAGAAAATGAGCTATATACTGTTCAGCGTAGCAGCCCTAATAAGGGCTATTAAGGACTGTCTTGTCTTCTGGTAGCTGGTATATATGGTGGTAAAAGGTATATTCTGAGCTTCTGGGGCCCTGCCTGACTAAATAGAAAATGAGCTATATACTGTTCAGCGTAGCAGCCCTAATAAGGGCTCTTAAGGACTGTCTTGTCTTCTGGTAGCTGGTATATATGGTGGTAAAAGGTATATTCTGAGCTTCTGGGGCCCTGCCTGACTAAATAGAAAATGAGCTATATACTGTTCAACATAGCAGCACTAATAAGGGATTAAGGACTGTCTTGTCTTCTGGTAGCTGGTATATATGGTGGTAAAAGGTATATTCTGAGCTTCTGGGGCCCTGCCTGACTAAATAGAAAATGAGCTATATACTGTTCAACATAGCAGCACTAATAAGGGATTAAGGACTGTCTTGTCTTCTGGTAGCTGGTATATATGGTGGTAAAAGGTATATTCTGAGCTTCTGGGGCCCTGCCTGACTAAATAGAAAATGAGCTATATACTGTTCAGCGTAGCAGCCCTAATAAGGGCTATTAAGGACTGTCTTGTCTTCTGGTAGCTGGTATATATGGTGGTAAAAGGTATATTCTGAGCTTCTGGGGCCCTGCCTGACTAAATAGAAAATGAGCTATATACTGTTCTGCGTAGCAGCCCTAATAAGGGCTATTAAGGACTGTCTTGTCTTCTGGTAGCTGGTATATATGGTGGTAAAAGGTATATTCTGAGCTTCTGGGGCCCTGCCTGACTAAATAGAAAATGAGCTATATACTGTTCAGCGTAGCAGCCCTAATAAGGGCTCTTAAGGACTGTCTTGTCTTCTGGTAGCTGGTATATATGGTGGTAAAAGGTATATTCTGAGCTTCTGGGGCCCTGCCTGACTAAATAGAAAATGAGCTATATACTGTTCAACATAGCAGCACTAATAAGGGATTAAGGACTGTCTTGTCTTCTGGTAGCTGGTACATATGGTGGTAAAAGGTATATTCTGAGCTTCTGGGGCCCTGCCTGACTAAATAGAAAATGAGCTATATACTGTTCAGCGTAGCAGCCCTAATAAGGGCTATTAAGGACTGTCTTGTCTTCTGGTAGCTGGTATATATGGTGGTAAAAGGTATATTCTGAGCTTCTGGGGCCCTGCCTGACTAAATAGAAAATGAGCTATATACTGTTCAGCGTAGCAGCCCTAATAAGGGCTCTTAAGGACTGTCTTGTCTTCTGGTAGCTGGTATATATGGTGGTAAAAGGTATATTCTGAGCTTCTGGGGCCCCACCTGACTAAATAGAAAATGAGCTATATACTGTTCAACATAGCAGCACTAATAAGGGATTAAGGACTGTCTTGTCTTCTGGTAGCTGGTATATATGGTGGTAAAAGGTATATTCTGAGCTTCTGGGGCCCTGCCTGACTAAATAGAAAATGAGCTATATACTGTTCAGCGTAGCAGCCCTAATAAGGGCTATTAAGGACTGTCTTGTCTTCTGGTAGCTGGTATATATGGTGGTAAAAGGTATATTCTGAGCTTCTGGGGCCCTGCCTGACTAAATAGAAAATGAGCTATATACTGTTCAACATAGCAGCACTAATAAGGGATTAAGGACTGTCTTGTCTTCTGGTAGCTGGTATATATGGTGGTAAAAGGTATATTCTGAGCTTCTGGGGCCCTGCCTGACTACATAGAAAATGAGCTATATACTGTTCAACATAGCAGCACTAATAAGGGATTAAGGACTGTCTTGTCTTCTGGTAGCTGGTATATATGGTGGTAAAAGGTATATTCTGAGCTTCTGGGGCCCTGCCTGACTAAATAGAAAATGAGCTATATACTGTTCAGCGTAGCAGCCCTAATAAGGGCTATTAAGGACTGTCTTGTCTTCTGGTAGCTGGTATATATGGTGGTAAAAGGTATATTCTGAGCTTCTGGGGCCCTGCCTGACTAAATAGAAAATGAGCTATATACTGTTCAGCGTAGCAGCCCTAATAAGGGCTCTTAAGGACTGTCTTGTCTTCTGGTAGCTGGTATATATGGTGGTAAAAGGTATATTCTGAGCTTCTGGGGCCCTGCCTGACTAAATAGAAAATGAGCTATATACTGTTCAACATAGCAGCACTAATAAGGGATTAAGGACTGTCTTGTCTTCTGGTAGCTGGTATATATGGTGGCAAAAGGTATATTCTGAGCTTCTGGGGCCCTGCCTGACTAAATAGAAAATGAGCTATATACTGTTCAGCGTAGCAGCCCTAATGAGGGCTATTAAGGACTGTCTTGTCTTCTGGTAGCTGGTATATATGGTGGTAAAAGGTATATTCTGAGCTTCTGGGGCCCTGCCTGACTAAATAGAAAATGAGCTATATACTGTTCAGCGTAGCAGCCCTAATAAGGGCTCTTAAGGACTGTCTTGTCTTCTGGTAGCTGGTATATATGGTGGTAAAAGGTATATTCTGAGCTTCTGGGGCCCTGCCTGACTAAATAGAAAATGAGCTATATACTGTTCAACATAGCAGCACTAATAAGGGATTAAGGACTGTCTTGTCTTCTGGTAGCTGGTATATATGGTGGTAAAAGGTGTATTCTGAGCTTCTGGGGCCCTGCCTGACTAAATAGAAAATGAGCTATATACTGTTCAGCGTAGCAGCCCTAATAAGGGCTCTTAAGGACTGTCTTGTCTTCTGGTAGCTGGTATATATGGTGGTAAAAGGTATATCCTGAGCTTCTGGGGCCCTGCCTGACTAAATAGAAAATGAGCTATATACTTTTCAGCGTAGCAGCCCTAATAAGGGCTATTAAGGACTGTCTTGTCTTCTGGTAGCTGGTATATATGGTGGTAAAAGGTATATTCTGAGCTTCTGGGGCCCTGCCTGACTAAATAGAAAATGAGCTATATACTGTTCAGCGTAGCAGCCCTAATAAGGGCTATTAAGGACTGTCTTGTCTTCTGGTAGCTGGTATATATGGTGGTAAAAGGTATATTCTGAGCTTCTGGGGCCCTGCCTGACTAAATAGAAAATGAGCTATATACTGTTCAGCGTAGCAGCCCTAATAAGGGCTCTTAAGGACTGTCTTGTCTTCTGGTAGCTGGTATATATGGTGGTAAAAGGTATATTCTGAGCTTCTGGGGCCCTGCCTGACTAAATAGAAAATGAGCTATATACTGTTCAACATAGCAGCACTAATAAGGGATTAAGGACTGTCTTGTCTTCTGGTAGCTGGTATATATGGTGGTAAAAGGTATATTCTGAGCTTCTGGGGCCCTGCCTGACTAAATAGAAAATGAGCTATATACTGTTCAACATAGCAGCACTAATAAGGGATTAAGGACTGTCTTGTCTTCTGGTAGCTGGTATATATGGTGGTAAAAGGTATATTCTGAGCTTCTGGGGCCCTGCCTGACTAATTAGAAAATGAGCTATATACTGTTCAGCGTAGCAGCCCTAATAAGGGCTATTAAGGACTGTCTTGTCTTCTGGTAGCTGGTATATATGGTGGTAAAAGGTATATTCTGAGCTTCTGGGGCCCTGCCTGACTAAATAGAAAATGAGCTATATACTGTTCTGCGTAGCAGCCCTAATAAGGGCTATTAAGGACTGTCTTGTCTTCTGGTAGCTGGTATATATGGTGGTAAAAGGTATATTCTGAGCTTCTGGGGCCCTGCCTGACTAAATAGAAAATGAGCTATATACTGTTCAGCGTAGCAGCCCTAATAAGGGCTCTTAAGGACTGTCTTGTCTTCTGGTAGCTGGTATATATGGTGGTAAAAGGTATATTCTGAGCTTCTGGGGCCCTGCCTGACTAAATAGAAAATGAGCTATATACTGTTCAACATAGCAGCACTAATAAGGGATTAAGGACTGTCTTGTCTTCTGGTAGCTGGTACATATGGTGGTAAAAGGTATATTCTGAGCTTCTGGGGCCCTGCCTGACTAAATAGAAAATGAGCTATATACTGTTCAGCGTAGCAGCCCTAATAAGGGCTATTAAGGACTGTCTTGTCTTCTGGTAGCTGGTATATATGGTGGTAAAAGGTATATTCTGAGCTTCTGGGGCCCTGCCTGACTAAATAGAAAATGAGCTATATACTGTTCAGCGTAGCAGCCCTAATAAGGGCTCTTAAGGACTGTCTTGTCTTCTGGTAGCTGGTATATATGGTGGTAAAAGGTATATTCTAAGCTTCTGGGGCCCCACCTGACTAAATAGAAAATGAGCTATATACTGTTCAACATAGCAGCACTAATAAGGGATTAAGGACTGTCTTGTCTTCTGGTAGCTGGTATATATGGTGGTAAAAGGTATATTCTGAGCTTCTGGGGCCCTGCCTGACTAAATAGAAAATGAGCTATATACTGTTCAGCGTAGCAGCCCTAATAAGGGCTATTAAGGACTGTCTTGTCTTCTGGTAGCTGGTATATATGGTGGTAAAAGGTATATTCTGAGCTTCTGGGGCCCTGCCTGACTAAATAGAAAATGAGCTATATACTGTTCAACATAGCAGCACTAATAAGGGATTAAGGACTGTCTTGTCTTCTGGTAGCTGGTATATATGGTGGTAAAAGGTATATTCTGAGCTTCTGGGGCCCTGCCTGACTACATAGAAAATGAGCTATATACTGTTCAACATAGCAGCACTAATAAGGGATTAAGGACTGTCTTGTCTTCTGGTAGCTGGTATATATGGTGGTAAAAGGTATATTCTGAGCTTCTGGGGCCCTGCCTGACTAAATAGAAAATGAGCTATATACTGTTCAGCGTAGCAGCCCTAATAAGGGCTATTAAGGACTGTCTTGTCTTCTGGTAGCTGGTATATATGGTGGTAAAAGGTATATTCTGAGCTTCTGGGGCCCTGCCTGACTAAATAGAAAATGAGCTATATACTGTTCAGCGTAGCAGCCCTAATAAGGGCTCTTAAGGACTGTCTTGTCTTCTGGTAGCTGGTATATATGGTGGTAAAAGGTATATTCTGAGCTTCTGGGGCCCTGCCTGACTAAATAGAAAATGAGCTATATACTGTTCAACATAGCAGCACTAATAAGGGATTAAGGACTGTCTTGTCTTCTGGTAGCTGGTATATATGGTGGCAAAAGGTATATTCTGAGCTTCTGGGGCCCTGCCTGACTAAATAGAAAATGAGCTATATACTGTTCAGCGTAGCAGCCCTAATGAGGGCTATTAAGGACTGTCTTGTCTTCTGGTAGCTGGTATATATGGTGGTAAAAGGTATATTCTGAGCTTCTGGGGCCCTGCCTGACTAAATAGAAAATGAGCTATATACTGTTCAGCGTAGCAGCCCTAATAAGGGCTCTTAAGGACTGTCTTGTCTTCTGGTAGCTGGTATATATGGTGGTAAAAGGTATATTCTGAGCTTCTGGGGCCCTGCCTGACTAAATAGAAAATGAGCTATATACTGTTCAACATAGCAGCACTAATAAGGGATTAAGGACTGTCTTGTCTTCTGGTAGCTGGTATATATGGTGGTAAAAGGTATATTCTGAGCTTCTGGGGCCCTGCCTGACTAAATAGAAAATGAGCTATATACTGTTCAACATAGCAGCACTAATAAGGGATTAAGGACTGTCTTGTCTTCTGGTAGCTGGTATATATGGTGGTAAAAGGTATATTCTGAGCTTCTGGGGCCCTGCCTGACTAAATAGAAAATGAGCTATATACTGTTCAACATAGCAGCACTAATAAGGGATTAAGGACTGTCTTGTCTTCTGGTAGCTGGTATATATGGTGGTAAAAGGTATATTCTGAGCTTCTGGGGCCCTGCCTGACTAAATAGAAAATGAGCTATATACTGTTCAACATAGCAGCACTAATAAGGGATTAAGGACTGTCTTGTCTTCTGGTAGCTGGTATATATGGTGGTAAAAGGTATATTCTGAGCTTCTGGGGCCCTGCCTGACTAAATAGAAAATGAGCTATATACTGTTCAGCGTAGCAGCCCTAATAAGGGCTCTTAAGGACTGTCTTGTCTTCTGGTAGCTGGTATATATGGTGGTAAAAGGTATATTCTGAGCTTCTGGGGCCCTGCCTGACTAAATAGAAAATGAGCTATATACTGTTCAGCGTAGCAGCCCTAATAAGGGCTCTTAAGGACTGTCTTGTCTTCTGGTAGCTGGTATATATGGTGGTAAAAGGTATATTCTGAGCTTCTGGGGCCCTGCCTGACTAAATAGAAAATGAGCTATATACTGTTCAACATAGCAGCACTAATAAGGGATTAAGGACTGTCTTGTCTTCTGGTAGCTGGTATATATGGTGGTAAAAGGTATATTCTGAGCTTCTGGGGCCCTGCCTGACTAAATAGAAAATGAGCTATATACTGTTCAACATAGCAGCACTAATAAGGGATTAAGGACTGTCTTGTCTTCTGGTAGCTGGTATATATGGTGGTAAAAGTTATATTCTGAGCTTCTGGGGCCCTGCCTGACTAAATAGAAAATGAGCTATATACTGTTCAGCGTAGCAGCCCTAATAAGGGCTATTAAGGACTGTCTTGTCTTCTGGTAGCTGGTATATATGGTGGTAAAAGGTATATTCTGAGCTTCTGGGGCCCTGCCTGACTAAATAGAAAATGAGCTATATACTGTTCAGCGTAGCAGCCCTAATAAGGGCTATTAAGGACTGTCTTGTCTTCTGGTAGCTGGTATATATGGTGGTAAAAGGTATATTCTGAGCTTCTGGGGCCCTGCCTGACTAAATAGAAAATGAGCTATATACTGTTCAGCGTAGCAGCCCTAATAAGGGCTCTTAAGGACTGTCTTGTCTTCTGGTAGCTGGTATATATGGTGGTAAAAGGTATATTCTGAGCTTCTGGGGCCCTGCCTGACTAAATAGAAAATGAGCTATATACTGTTCAACATAGCAGCACTAATAAGGGATTAAGGACTGTCTTGTCTTCTGGTAGCTGGTATATATGGTGGTAAAAGGTATATTCTGAGCTTCTGGGGCCCTGCCTGACTAAATAGAAAATGAGCTATATACTGTTCAGCGTAGCAGCCCTAATAAGGGCTATTAAGGACTGTCTTGTCTTCTGGTAGCTGGTATATATGGTGGTAAAAGGTATATTCTGAGCTTCTGGGGCCCTGCCTGACTAAATAGAAAATGAGCTATATACTGTTCAGCGTAGCAGCCCTAATAAGGGCTCTTAAGGACTGTCTTGTCTTCTGGTAGCTGGTATATATGGTGGTAAAAGGTATATTCTGAGCTTCTGGGGCCCTGCTTGACTAAATAGAAAATGAGCTATATACTGTTCAACATAGCAGCACTAATAAGGGATTAAGGACTGTCTTGTCTTCTGGTAGCTGGTATATATGGTGGTAAAAGGTATATTCTGAGCTTCTGGGGCCCTGCCTGACTAAATAGAAAATGAGCTATATACTGTTCAGCGTAGCAGCCCTAATAAGGGCTATTAAGGACTGTCTTGTCTTCTGGTAGCTGGTATATATGGTGGTAAAAGGTATATTCTGAGCTTCTGGGGCCCTGCCTGACTAAATAGAAAATGAGCTATATACTGTTCAACATAGCAGCACTAATAAGGGATTAAGGACTGTCTTGTCTTCTGGTAGCTGGTATATATGGTGGTAAAAGGTATATTCTGAGCTTCTGGGGCCCTGCCTGACTACATAGAAAATGAGCTATATACTGTTCAACATAGCAGCACTAATAAGGGATTAAGGACTGTCTTGTCTTCTGGTAGCTGGTATATATGGTGGTAAAAGGTATATTCTGAGCTTCTGGGGCCCTGCCTGACTAAATAGAAAATGAGCTATATACTGTTCAGCGTAGCAGCCCTAATAAGGGCTATTAAGGACTGTCTTGTCTTCTGGTAGCTGGTATATATGGTGGTAAAAGGTATATTCTGAGCTTCTGGGGCCCTGCCTGACTAAATAGAAAATGAGCTATATACTGTTCAGCGTAGCAGCCCTAATAAGGGCTCTTAAGGACTGTCTTGTCTTCTGGTAGCTGGTATATATGGTGGTAAAAGGTATATTCTGAGCTTCTGGGGCCCTGCCTGACTAAATAGAAAATGAGCTATATACTGTTCAACATAGCAGCACTAATAAGGGATTAAGGACTGTCTTGTCTTCTGGTAGCTGGTATATATGGTGGTAAAAGGTATATTCTGAGCTTCTGGGGCCCTGCCTGACTAAATAGAAAATGAGCTATATACTGTTCAGCGTAGCAGCCCTAATAAGGGCTATTAAGGACTGTCTTGTCTTCTGGTAGCTGGTATATATGGTGGTAAAAGGTATATTCTGAGCTTCTGGGGCCCTGCCTGACTAAATAGAAAATGAGCTATATACTGTTCAGCGTAGCAGCCCTAATAAGGGCTCTTAAGGACTGTCTTGTCTTCTGGTAGCTGGTATATATGGTGGTAAAAGGTATATTCTGAGCTTCTGGGGCCCTGCCTGACTAAATAGAAAATGAGCTATATACTGTTCAACATAGCAGCACTAATAAGGGATTAAGGACTGTCTTGTCTTCTGGTAGCTGGTATATATGGTGGTAAAAGGTATATTCTGAGCTTCTGGGGCCCTGCCTGACTAAATAGAAAATGAGCTATATACTGTTCAACATAGCAGCACTAATAAGGGATTAAGGACTGTCTTGTCTTCTGGTAGCTGGTATATATGGTGGTAAAAGGTATATTCTGAGCTTCTGGGGCCCTGCCTGACTAAATAGAAAATGAGCTATATACTGTTCAACATAGCAGCACTAATAAGGGATTAAGGACTGTCTTGTCTTCTGGTAGCTGGTATATATGGTGGTAAAAGGTATATTCTGAGCTTCTGGGGCCCTGCCTGACTACATAGAAAATGAGCTATATACTGTTCAACATAGCAGCACTAATAAGGGATTAAGGACTGTCTTGTCTTCTGGTAGCTGGTATATATGGTGGTAAAAGGTATATTCTGAGCTTCTGGGGCCCTGCCTGACTAAATAGAAAATGAGCTATATACTGTTCAGCGTAGCAGCCCTAATAAGGGCTATTAAGGACTGTCTTGTCTTCTGGTAGCTGGTATATATGGTGGTAAAAGGTATATTCTGAGCTTCTGGGGCCCTGCCTGACTAAATAGAAAATGAGCTATATACTGTTCAGCGTAGCAGCCCTAATAAGGGCTCTTAAGGACTGTCTTGTCTTCTGGTAGCTGGTATATATGGTGGTAAAAGGTATATTCTGAGCTTCTGGGGCCCTGCCTGACTAAATAGAAAATGAGCTATATACTGTTCAGCGTAGCAGCCCTAATAAGGGCTATTAAGGACTGTCTTGTCTTCTGGTAGTTGGTATATATGGTGGTAAAAGGTATATTCTGAGCTTCTGGGGCCCTGCCTGACTAAATAGAAAATGAGCTATATACTGTTCAGCGTAGCAGCCCTAATAAGGGCTATTAAGGACTGTCTTGTCTTCTGGTAGCTGGTATATATGGTGGTAAAAGGTATATTCTGAGCTTCTGGGGCCCTGCCTGACTAAATAGAAAATGAGCTATATACTGTTCAGCGTAGCAGCCCTAATAAGGGCTCTTAAGGACTGTCTTGTCTTCTGGTAGCTGGTATAGATGGTGGTAAAAGCGATATTCCGAGCTTCTGGGGCCCTGCCAGCGACAGCCTGTCTTTCCCTGCTGTGAGCGTCTGTCCCTCACTAAGTTCAAGCTGCTAATGCTGACGAAGAGGAAGTGCTGAGTTTTGTATATTCGAGGTCACATGGTTTTTCCAGCCAATGCGTGTAGACGCCGTTTTCGCGATGCCAGCGTCCTCCCAGGACCTGTCCCACCCCCCCTGCATGGTGATTGGTGTAAAAAACGCGCCAGGGAAGGTGGGAGGGGAAACGAATTGTGAGTGCGCCATCGCCGCTGTACTCGATCGAAATCGAGTATGACGAACAGCGTAGTATTCGATCGAATACCGGCTCGGTCGAATACTACTCGCACATCACTAATTAACAATACAGTTACATTCAGCTAATTAAATCATTTGTTTATTTATCCCTCTACTTGGGTGCTGCTATTCTCAACAGTTTGCCACGTCCCTGTCTGTTGGAGATACAACAGCTTCCGCTTGCTGCTTGTATTGCAGTTTATTGATAGGACTGTAGATGGTGCTGTTACTTATACTTATGTGTAGTCTTTTTTCCCATATGTTGTATTTCCTGTATTGCAGTGTACTTGTTGATTCTTCCTGCATCTGATCATCCATGTTGAGATAATAACTCTCACTCCCCAGCTGTTTATTCCTCCACAATCTGTTTACTCGGAAACGAGCATCCCGACTTTGGATGCCCCGCTGGGAGGGATTTGATCGGCCCCGGAATCTATAAGATTCCCAGGCCGATCAGGTTGGGTGTTGGTCCACTTTAAACCTGTTTGGATAATAAAGGACACCACACAGCATATTTTGTCATTTTTTTATTTTAAAACATTAGATCTTTTTTTTTCTAAAATATATGTTTATATATTATAAAATATATGACAATAAAAACTTTTGGGTAAAAAATCTAACACTTCAAGTGTAAATTGGTTGGGAATTTGTGTGCCCCTCTCTCAGCTCCATGGCACCTGTAAAGACAAAATAAATGCATGTCATCTGCTTTAACACATGTGTGCCAGTTCTCCCTGGGCAATGCCACCCAAATGCTCACTACTCACCTCCTCACTACAGCAACACTGGATGTTGGCCTTTTATGGGGCCACCCTCCACCTGAGCGCCACCCCTTTGCCTGGGTCTGTAAGGAGTAAGAGATGGTATAACTCAGCACATGTGTGATATGTGTTCTGCTCATGTAGTGGTCAGCTTGTATTTGTTAGCACCCACCTGAGCCCTGTGAAGGTCCAGACTCAGGTGGCCCCATAGCCACGTACTCCCCCACTCACGACGAGTTTGTAGGGAAAGAGAAGCGCACAACACCAGACATATCATTGTGTGTTTGGTGTTTGTTGTTCTACTCAAATGTTCTGGCACTGGGTCTGACTCCAAGCCCAACACCTGGGCCTCCTCCTATTCAGCTTGTTCCGGTGGGGATTGGGGTGAGGCTGAAGAGGAGGATGAGGACTTTTGCAGGGGTTGGGGCCGGTGCTTTACAAGCACACCCAGGCTTGCTTGCCTCACTGGTCGGACCCCTCTTTTTCTGGTGGGCTTAATTCTCAGCCCGAACTCTACCTACACACATCTGAGCCCCCCCAGCATTCCCTACAAACACGCAAGGGTGGTACATGTGACAGTGGCCAGAGTGTATGCCTGATGGCATGTTTACTTTGGCACAATAATGGTGTTGGCCTGTTTCAAGTCTTGGCCTTTAACATGCAGATGTGGTTTGGATCTGGTGTATTTAGTTCTGTAAAAAAGTCGACCCAGGCCTCCACCATTACTGTATGGCTGCACTCTGTCGGTCAGTCTGTCATCTGTCTGCCTGCTTGTCAAGCAGCAAACATGCATAGATGAAGCATGGCATAGCATGGATACCTACCATCATGATGTATTCCTGCTGGTTGCTGGTTTCATCTTCAATCTTCAATCTCTATGAGCACCCCTGCTCCGACACTCCTCAGCGGATCCTGAAAGTGTGACATACAGATGCCCATGATGTTATAGCCTAAAGGTTGCAAATTTCGGTGCTGGCCTGTTAAATAAACTCAACTGTTTCCCAATTACCTGGGGTATCTAACAACTTTGATATGGGTAAACGCACTAGAGTGTGCAATTCTCCGCGGGACAGTTCAAAAATTTTCCTTCTAATCACCACGTGGATTTCCAAGTTAATTAATTATAAGTGTATCCATCACCTGTCACACTACACATGTACCAGATAGTGATGTTATTGTATGCTGTGCTGTGTTTTCACCCTGCCACAATAAATCACCATTTAGTTACATCAGTTTGGCATCAGTGTCTATCACTTGCTGGTCACAGCTTGTAGATCCGTGACTGAATCAGACTTAATGTCTATCAAATGATTCTACTGTACCAACACTCAAACACTGCCATCATTCGCTCTGTGCCCAACCCCTACTGCCCCCTTCTGTGTGCCCAATATACTATCTATACTATTCATATTAAACCATACTAATCCTTGCTAACATAAAGGAAAATGCCCATTCCCCATGTATATTTTATGATTGGATTTTAAAGCAGACCAAAACCCACTTGTGAAACACATTTGGCCAAAGCCCCTGCTGATACGCCCTTCTTAGGGTGTAGAACTAGAAATTGATATTTTTGCTTTTCGAATCGTCCTGGAACACTGTTTTTTTGCTGTCCCTCTCTGTAAGATGGCAGACGATCAGTCATTGTATTGATGTGGCAATGACATCAGGAGACATTAGGAGCACTAAACATTGGAAAAATGTTCTCCTGATGTGGGGAGCAATTCAGGGGATGCTAGTTAAAAATGTGGGTTTTGGTCCGCTTTAATGTGCAGATTTTGGAATAACATATGCACACTACCATTCAAATGGTCGTTGTAAAAATTAATAGTGAACCTGGGTCAAGCTATTTTTGCTAGATTGGTCTGTGCATATTAGGAGGTTAATTCTGCCTTTAGCATTTCACATGTATCCTGCCTTGTATGTCTTGATAAACCCTAGTGAACTCTCTCTCTCTCTTCTGCTGGGCCTTTTCCTTGCTCGGATGAGTGATAGGCTCTGCTGTTGTGTCATTGTAAAGGTCCTTCAAAAATGAAATTACTGAGGGTACTGTAGATGATGAGTCAGCAGAAAGCAGCAGTTTATTAGGGCAAAATGAAGGAAATGCAAGGTGCCTGGGGCAATCAGAAAGCAGGCTCATTTTACCATTTTCCTGGACTGTCCCTATAACCATTTTTTTACTGAATCATGCCCATCAGACCAGTAGCCAGGGACTGAGGAAGATGGCTATTTGGCGCTATCTCTAGTAGGTGGCACTCTAGGTCTTACTTGTCTATAGGGCTGAACTATTAAACAAATTCAGGCACAACTGTGCTCCATGGTCGGGCCCTCTGCACCACAGGAACAGTGTGCCCGGCCATGGAGCACAGTTGTTATGGTCCCTGATCTGAACCATAAGAGGAGCTAAAGTAAATAGATTGCCTGTATATATATATATATATATATATATATATATATATATATATACAGGTCCTTCTCAAAAAATTAGCATATAGTGCTAAAGTTCATTATTTTCCATAATGAAATGATAAAAATTAAACTTTCATATATTTGAGATTCATTGCACACCAACTGAAATATTTCAGGTCTTTTTTTTTATTTAATACTGATGATTTTGCCATACAGCTTATGAAAACCCCAAAATCCTATCTCAAAAAATTAGCATATTTCATCCGACCAATAAAAGAAAAGTGTTTTTAATAAAAAAAAAAGTCAACCTTCAAATAATTATGTTCAGTTATGCACTCAATACTTGGTCGGGAATCCTTTTGCAGAAATGACTGCTTCAATGCGGCGTGGCATTGAGGCAATCAGCCTGTGGAACTGCTGAGGTGTTATGGAGGCCCATGATGCTTCGATAGTGGCCTTAAGCTCATCCAGAGTGTTGGGTCTTGCATCTCTCATCTTTCTCTTCACAATATTCCACATATTCTATATGGGGTTCAGGTCAGGAGAGTTGGCAGGCCAATTGAGCACAGTAATACCATGGTCAGTAAACCATTTACCAGGTTGTGCTGAAAAATGAAATCTTCATCTCCATAAAGCTTTTCAGCCGATGGAAGCATGAAGTGCTCCAAAATCTCCTGATAGCTAGCTGCATTGACCCTGCCCTTTATAAAACACAGTCGACCAACACCAGCAGCTGACATGGCACCCCAGACCATCACTGACTGTGGGTACTTGACACTGGACTTCAGGCATTTTGATATTTCCTTCTCCCCAGTCTTCCTCCAGACTCTGGCACCTTGATTTCCGAATGACATGCAAAATTTGCTTTCATCAGAAAAAAGTACTTGGGACCACTGAGCAACAGTCCAGTGCTGCTTCTCTGTAGCCCAGGTCAGGCGCTTCTGCCGCTGTTTCTGGTTCAAAAGTGGCTGGGGAATGCGGCACCCGTAGCCCATTTCCTGCACACGCCTGTGCATGGTGGCTCTGGATGTTTCTACTCTAGACTCAGTCCACTGCTTCCGCAGGTCCCCCAAGGTCTGGAATTGGTCCTTCTCCACAATCTTCCTCAGGGTCCGGTCACCTCTTCTCGTTGTGCAGCTTTTTCTGCCACATTTTTTCCTTCCCACAGACTTCCCATTGAGGTGCCTTGATACAGCACTCTGGGAACAGCCTATTTGTTCAGAAATTTCTTTCTGGGTCTTACCCTCTTGCTTGAGGGTGTCAATGATGGCCTTCTGGACAGCAGTCAGGTCGGCAGTCTTACCCATGATGGCGTTTTTTTAAAAGCCTCAGGAATCTTTTGCAGGTGTTTAGAGTTAATTAGTTGATTCAGATGATTAGGTTAATAGCTCGTTTAGATAACCTTTTCATGATATGCTAATTTTTTGAGATAGGACTTTCGGGTTTTCATGAGCTGTATGGCAAAATCATCAGTATTATATAAAAAAAAGACCTGAAATATTTCAGTTGGTGTGCAATGAATCTCAAATATATGAAAGTTTAATTTTTATCATTTATCATTTTTCATTTATATGCTAATTTTTGGAGAAGGACCTGTATGCAGTTATGCCTTTTGCTAACTATTCTCCCAGCCAGTTTGAAGTTGAGCTTCTTTTTGTGCCACAGGATGATTTGGGGCCTTATTCATGAAGGTATAGTGCCAGGTAGTGGCAATTTAGCGACAGGTAGCGGCAGGTAGCGGCAGGTATCGGCAAGAGAACGCCGCCCACAACACGCAATGACACATTTATGAAGCCGATCCTGTTGAGTGACTGTGATAACGCCATGTAGCGTTAAATTCATCATTATCCCAGCCTCAGCGTACAGCACCTGCGTTCAAACTTTCAGAGCGCCACGTATTACCTATTGCTACCGGGCGCTCTCCCATACATTTCAATGGACGTTCCTCAAATCCCATTGCTCATCCCTAATTTTTTTTTTTCAATACTACAAATGTTTAAGACATTATTCCTGAACTGTATGCATGTTTTTGAAGGTTTTTATTTTTTTAACCAAAAATGTATTTACTTGTCTGGCAATAAAGTGTTAATGTCACACCCATTCAACAATGTCATTCCCGTGTTTTGCGCTTGTTTAATGTTGTTCATGTGTCTAAAAAAACACTTTAATCTCAGTTTGCGTACCTCTTGCCTCAGGTCACGTATTTGTTGTTGGTCCACCAGCGATTGTTTTTCCAATGCTGCAATGCGCTCCTGGAGTCTATCACGCTGCTGCTGCTGCTGGTGACTGTAAGCCTCCAACATCCGGCTCCCTAACTCATAAGGTTCAGCACTTCAGGGGACACCCCTTGTTGTTTGTTGCGTAAAAAAGTATAGGAAAAATTACTTTCTGTATATGGCATATACACTTATATAATCAACATCTTTTGTTCTAGTAATATGTACCAGTTGTGCTGGGAGGAGGCCACATCCAGGGTTCCCGTCAAGGTTTCCTGCTAAGATCAAAGCATGGTGTATGTACCATGTTTTTAAATGAGTGTTAAAAAATAACTTACATTTATCACAACCTGAATTAACTGATCTATGTTACCTGAGTGTGGTCCTCCTCAAATAGTTCAGGTGTCTGGCTGCCAGGAAGGGGCAAATCATCATCTGATAATGGTGGCAAAATCACATATGCTAAATTGAAAAATATTGTTAGTTTATTACAAAGTTTATTGTGTCTCAACTTTGTCTAACCTCTAAAGATTTTAGAAATCTAACCTTGATCCTAAAGTTCATTTCACACACCCTTAACAACATTTGCGAGTTAGTAATTGCAATATATGGGAAAACTCATTGTGTGGCCACAGATCATTAGCACATTATTAGACACACATACCCGCCACATCGGAGATGTCCAGACTCAAGCCATCACAAGAGCTTTGCCCTACAAATACATGGGTCATACGAAATGTCAATAGCCATCATACATGTAATGATCTAAAACATCCTAAGAAAAATATATAAAATCACATGCTTACCCTCATCCTTAGCAGCCGCGCTTTGAAGGGCCCTTTCAGGACCAGCACTTCCTGTATTTGGGCCTAACGAAAGGAAACACAACTGTTATTTGGTTTAACAATTGTTTTGGCAAGTAACATTTTGAACCTTTGGTTATTAATCAAAGACTGCTTTAAATGTGATGTGTTATTTCCCATAAATTATTTTCTGTTTACACATTGAGAAACAACATCTATAAAGGATACAGTAGGCTTTGCACTACACACCAACAGTGTCCTTTAGGCCTGCAACACAGGAAGTGGGGTCCAAAGATTAAGCTGGGACTTGGCCTACAAATCAAAAACATAATACATCTTAATCCAGACCTTTATGTAATTTTTCTTAAAGCAAAATTAAGACATACACTTACTGGCTTCCAAAGAGTATGTTGAATCATGAGGAGATGCTGATCCAATTCTGAGGGCATCTATATTAAAATATAATGAACAAGTAGCCATTGTTAAACCGGACCTTCAGCGTGATTTAATGAAAAGCCCAAACTCTTAAAAAACGGTTCCCCAGAGTCTAAAATTAATATATTTTAAGTTTTTAGTCACTAACTTATTATTCTTTCCCCCACTGGGCTGCAACTCTGTTCCGGAATTTAGGATACGGGCGCCGCCATCTTGACTCAGAAGCATCACACTTACTGAGGAGAGGAGAGTGGGATAAGGTACAGAGGGGCGGGTTATAGCTGTGCTTTGCTCAGACAGAGCAGAGCTGGGGTCAGGTAAAGGTCAGCAGTCCCAGAATGCAGAGCAGCACAGTCAGGAGGCACTTCCTGTTTGCAGGCTGCCTGATAAGATGGCGGCTTCCATAAGCCACCATCTTGGATGTTTAAATGCTCATAACATGCAGTAGATGCAGGTAGGATGATTTTTAATGTGGACAATCTGTATGTACAGGGTGTGGGAAACATATAAGATAGACTCTTATTCAGAGTGAAGGTCCGCTTTAATGTGCGCACTGTAAAGAACCATCCAGACCTATAACAACAAACATTCTAATCCTGCCTCTTTACCTTCCACATCAGACTGGGTTAATGTAGAGGCTGGTGGAAGGGCAGGAATCTGGAAACCATCTACATCTGACTCCTGTGATTCCTCATGTGCCACTAAGGTGAAAAAAAGATAAATGTTATAAAAACATTACATAGGTCTAATATGATACTTACCATGAGCTACGTTTAGGATTAGAATGAGGTTACAAACAAGTATGGTTCAACATGATTATTCTCAATCATTAACAAGGTATTTACACTGTACCTTCACCCCAGCCTGAGGTGTCACCCCCAGCATCCACACCATGCAGCCAAAAAAGGGGGTTCTTGCACGTCAACATCTCCTCATATGGCCTGTATTTACTCTTTGCAGCCTGCTTCGTCCCACTGTCAACAGGAAGATCAGACTTCATATTTTGCATAAGGGCCCTTTGCAAAGTGTAGAAGTGTTTTTTGCAGGCTGTGCCACTACGGGGATATTGAGCTGAGCTAGTAAGCTGCTCACCAATGGCATCCCACAATTTGCTCCTTTCTTGTTTGCCTAAACACTGACTTTGGGAGCCAAATAACTACTCCCACTTAGCCAGTGTCAGATGCACAAGAGTATTGTTATCTGCCAAATGAAATTCTGGCTGCCTCTTGGCATACGCACGCTTGAACTTGGGTGGGGCACCATCATCAGCCTGCACCCTTTTCCTTGAGGAAGGTCTGCGGCCACCACACACACACCAATGGTACTGGGAGCCCCAGGAGACACAGCAGTGACAGGCAGATTTCCAGAATTTGCCTCCATCCTGTAGCTGCAAACACCACCAAACACACAAGGACACATGCAAACTACAGAATGGCAACAATAGCAGAATGTGTCTGGGAGTTTTTATGTGCTTTATGAACCAATCACAAACAGGGCCAGTTAATTGATGGAGACATACAATACAGGTGTGTGTGTATCTACATCTTGACAACAATAAATGAGGTATCAGCAACAAATGTGTGAAGACAATAAAGTAATCAAGAAGCTACTTACACAACCAGATTCACATTAGTAATTACTTCTAACCATATATCTGAACACCATTTCAAATGGTGTTATAAAAATGGCTATTTAAAATTTTAAATTTGTACCTTGGATTGGCCCATAGATGTCTGTGCAACCATATCAGCACAGCGACACTATTATTGATCCACTAGACGTTTACGCTACACCTGTGGTAAGCTAATTACAGACCGGAAACAGCTATGAAAAGCATGAGGCGGCAAAGAGGACCATACATTTGAATAAGTTAAGTATAAATATGGATTACATTATTCATTATCATCTTTAAACGCTGAGGCAAAGGCTGTAGTGTTTGGTGCATGTAGCTTTGACATAGGTGCAGGAACTGGCTTGCTGGGTTTCTTTATTACTGTCTGTGGCTTTGTTGTGCCTTTGGGGCATCTGTGCTGTTTCTTTGGGAGATTTGTTTTGGTGGCATCTGCAAATATTGTGTAGGATACAGCAAGTGTGGATTGTTTTGGGGACCTTTTGTGGATTGTGCAGCAACTTCCCTCTTGGTTGTGCCAAACTTGGAAAGCATACTTTCAGCAGGCTGATGCTTGTTTCCACTATACATCTTGTTTTGTGGTGAGCTGCATTTGTGTGGTTGCCAGAGGATTTTGATTGGTTGTGTATATGGATTGGTTGTGTGTGTGGGATGATTGTTTAATTTTAATTTTGGGAGTGCATGAGCTATGGATAGGGAGTGTGATGTGGATGTTGGGGTTATGTTTGGGGTATGGATGTGTTGTTGTGGCAGCACAGAGGAAGGTCAGGAGTCAAGGGAAGAGGATGCTGTGAGGCTTAGGGCACCCCGATCCTTTGGCATCCGCCTCTCTGTATGGAATTTAAATGTCTAGCAGATCAGAAGCAGATTTCGTCTGAATCGTGCAGCACTACAGTCCCTATATGATCTGATTAAGACCAAAATCGATCCATCCACCAGACGCACCCAATCCATCCCTGGCATTGTTCGTCTTTGTGCCATGTTACAAATTCTTTAGCAGATTTGGTACAGAAATGTCTTTGACCAATGGTTACAGACAGGGCCTCCACCACTTGCCCTGCAAAGGGGTCCTCCACCATGACGAGGTGTCCTCCCACTGTTTCCAGTCTTCTTGCAATGGGTCCTGCCACTGTTTGCAGTCTCCCAATAACGTCTCCTGTTGTCGTTTCCTGCCCACTGATAGAATCTCCTGCAGCCGTTTCTCGTCCACTGATGCTGTTTCCTGCAGCCATTTCCTGTCCACCGATGCTGTACTGTGAAACAGTTTCCAGTCCTCCGATGTTCTGAAGCAGTTCCTGGCCCTCCGATGCTGAGCTGTGCAGCAGTTCCTGATCCTCAGATGCCGAGCCATGCAGCAGTTTCTGATCCGAGCCATGCAGCAGCTTCCGATCCTCCCATGCCGAGCTGTGCAGCAGTTTCTGATCCACCAATGCTGAGCCATACAGTTGTTTCCAATCTTTCTGTGAGTCCTGGATTCGGGCGATTCGCTGAATTTCTCCAAGAAATTTGGGTTCGTCCAAATAGAGCCTTTGTGAATCACTCATCTCTAGTGGAATACACACAGCATGGTGGGAGCGGGGAGGCCAGCTACACTGTCAACTGTGCAAGTCAGCTTGTGCTGCGCGCAGACGGCCTTCCCCCCTCCCACGGTGCTGTGTGTATGACGGAGAAGCCAGCATGTCACACAGCGCGGTGGGAACAGGGGAGGTCGGCCGCACTGTCAGTGAGTGGTGGAAGCCAATTTGCACAGCTGGCCAACCTTCCCCCCCTCCCACCGCGCTGTGTGTATCGCACACTTACCTACATGCTACTTGCTAGCCAACTTGCGCCCACAGCCAGCCACTGGGCCAGCACAACGGAGAAGCCAGCATGACACACAACACGATGGGAGCGGGGGGCTGGCCGCGCTGTCAGCTTCCGCTGCGCACTGGATCCAAGTGTGGATGGTGGTGATTTTTTTTTTTACCCACCAACCAAGGTGGTGCCAGTGAATTTCAGGGAAAATTCGGTTAGCACAAACCCCCAAAAACTCGGTTTTGTGCCAAATCAAATTTTTTCTGAAATTCAGAACGAACTTGGGTTCTGACGAATCAGTTCGCTCATCTCTAGTTACAGATTATGTATTTGCATATTCTAGCACATTTTAAATAACAGACCATCTTGTGAGCATTTCATTTGCAAACTTTTCATTGTTGCTGAATGAAAATCAGAAGGTTACACCTTTGGGTTATATGGGGATTTGCGAAGTAAGTTCACTATAGCATTCACTGGTATGTTTTTTTTAATAACCCAGTATTTAGCCATTAAAAGTAGTATTATAAAAAATGACAACTAGTCTACAAAAAATGAGGTTAAGAGCATTTCTGAAATGTTTTGTTAGTCATAATAAACATGGAGGCAAGGGGTTGACATTCATGTAGAGTGGAAGAGTTCTGCAGTGTCTGTGCGTTTCATTAGTCTCGTCTCCTCTGACCTGTCATTTATGCCATTAGTGTGGGAGGGAGACTGTCACCGGATGGAGTTAAATACCTGACTGAGAAGGAGCATCAGGCTGCAGAATAGAACTGCATGAGAAATGAGCGCATAAGGGATCTGTCAGCTCCATTTGTGTCTCTAATCTAAATAAAATGAGGATGTTAGTTGGGAAAAGGAACACACAGCTTGAGATATACTTATAATTAAGTAAGGAGCCCTTATTTTGGAGGGGATATGACATGCCACAATCTGTTGCATTAGGAGATATGTATTACTGCAGGGAAAAACTGCCATATCGTTGACCAGCATTTATAAAAGCTGGTGTTCTAGGGGCTTCACAACCATAACTGATACCCTAGCAACCCGTAAGGCTACATATGCTGGAGAAGTGGTAAACCTGTTATATTCTGTGCTCCATATCTTAAATAGAATCATGTTTTCTAAGCCTGGCCTTTCTATTCTGACACAGACAAGTCACATTGTTACGGCCACTTACCATGTGGGTACTATGTAGTGCATTGGGTGGTGCATATATATGGTGTGCAATTAACTGCCTGCACACATTTTTTCAATTAAATTCAACTATACTTATCCTATCTGCTCCTTATATCAACTGTCATGTATCTTTTATGATGCTATAGCCAGCATCTGTAGCCAGCATCTGTAGTGAAGGGAAACACAGTTCCCCTCCCTCCTCCTTCTTCCTTGGCATCCCACCAAGGGTAATGCCGGAAGCTGAGGGAGATTTTATACCACAGAGGTAGAGCCCCTCTCCTCCAGTGCTGAAGACTTCCCCCTTGTTATATAGAATTCTCCCTCCCCGGTGACCAACATTACTTCTACTGGGTGCCAGGGTGGAAGCAAGATGTAGCCAGGTCCCCCATGCACCCAAATGCTGGCAGCAGCCTAATCACATTAATTACCCGCACTCACACTCCTTTCCGGGCTCTGGGGGGGGGGGGAGAAACTCAGGCATTAATATGGGCCCAGTGTTCTTCCAGGGGTGTATCATGCTATCGAAGGGCATAATAGTTTGGCAACTATGCAGGGCCAGCAGGCAGTCGTCCCCTGAACTCTGATTGCTAACTCCTATGCCTGGTGCACTAGCCCATAGCCCATATGGAGGAAGGAGGAGTGTGTGGCGCTCTCTCTCTCCTGTCCAAGTCAGGAATCAACAGAGACTTCATGGAGTAGGGTGAGGGAGGAAATAGAAGCTAACTGAAAATTGGAGTCTGGAGACTGCAAGGATCTGGGAATCTATGGAATCTATCTCTCCTATTCTTTTGTGCAGCGAGCAACAGGGAGTACTGTTTAACTCAATGCTCACATTCATTCATTCTGCATTTACAGTCTTTTCCCTGTATACTGTGATCCTTGCTGCCACCCAGTGACCAAATCAGTAATCCGTCGTGCTTTATTTGGGCATTGCTTAAGCCCTCTCTCTCTCTCTGCTGACACCTACTGGCCAAGTCCTGCTGATACTCCAGGAATTTTGTCTACAATGCATATACCTCCACCATGGAATATACTTACACTCCCATTAACCCGAAAGCATATAATTACAGTCCTGTTAATCAAAAAGTATATACCAGAGAGCTGCTTCTCGGATGGGAAAATCGGCATCCACTGTCAATATCCTCCAATCCCAATTTCTCACACCTATACAACACCATCATCTTGCACATCAACCAACCATCATAAAAGGAGGAGGGGAAAGTGTGCCGGAGTACATTCATCTGGCCAATGTTCAGTCCCTAATCAATAAGCTAGATGAGTTGAGGTTGATGTGCAGCAGGAAATCTAGGATGTCGTGCTCTGCAGTTCTGTGTTTTACTGAAACATGGCTAAAAAACTCAGTCCTGGACCCTAGCCTGGAAATTCAAGAGTTCACCATCCATAGAGCAGATAGGGACACGAATGCAACTAGCAAATCTAGGGGAGGCGGCATGCATTAGATAAGAGGTGTACATCTGACCTGGAATACCTGGCTCTTATCTGTAGACCTTTTTATTCTCCACTGGAGTTCTCATGCATTATTCTAATAGGGGTGTATATTACCCCTCAGGCCAATGTCAACATGGCCCTCAGCTCATTGTCAGAAGCTATCTCAGGCTACGAAAAGATGTTCCCAGACTCATTTGTCATA
Organism: Gastrophryne carolinensis; assembly: GCA_027917425.1. NCBI lineage: Eukaryota > Metazoa > Chordata > Amphibia > Anura > Microhylidae > Gastrophryne > Gastrophryne carolinensis. The sequence continues at coordinate 67,309,867 of CM051238.1, forward strand.
GTTCTGGGTGATTTCAACAAAGCGTGTTGAAATCACCCAGAACTTCCTAAATCCATTCCACATATTACTTGTCCCAAGAGGGAACAACATTCTCGACCAAAGCTACACAACAGTGAAGGGTGCTTATAGAGCTGTTCCCACAGCAGCTCTGGGCTACTCTGATCATTGTTTACTAATAGAGATGAGTGAGTAGTGAAATATTCGAAATTTCGAATTTCGATTCGAATAGACCGCGTTACTCGACTACTCGACCGAATATCGAATCCCATTATAGTCTATGGGAAAAAAATGCTTGACACTTGGAAATCTCAATTCGACCACTTGGAGGTCACCAAGTCCACCCTGAAACATCAGAAAATGATGCCAACACTGCTGGAATGCAACTGGGACAGCAGGGGAAGCATGTCTGGGTGCATATAACGCGCCCAAGTCGCAATATTACGCCACTATCACAGCCACTCAACAATACACTCCAAACACAATATAACTTCTACGTAAAGTGAGACAAGACAAGGAAACCTTCTTTCCTCTACATTGCCATGGACCCCAAGCCAAACTGTACAAAAAAGAAGAACAAAATTCTGCACCCCTTAAAATCACGTTGCCTATGACAACCACAGATGGCATAGGCAAGGGGGAAAATAAATAGACCCCACCCCTAATTGTCATTGTGTGTGTGTGTGTGTGTGTGTGTGTGTGTGAGATGTGGTCAGACATGTCCTCTTGTGTCATTGTGTCACCCCAGCAGTAAGGGAAGCTTAAAGGAGGAGGTTTGTTACAGTGTGTTACCCCAGCAGTAAGGGAAGCTTACAGGAGGAGGTTTGTTACAGTGTGTTACCCCAGCAGTAAGGGAAGCTTACAGGAGGAGGTTTGTTACAGTGTGTCACCCCAGCAGTCAGGGAAGCTTACAGGAGGAGGTTTGTTACAGTGTGTCACCCCAGCAGTAAGGGAAGCTTACAGGAGAAGGTTTGTTACAGTGTGTCACCCCAGCAGTCAGGGAAGCTTACAGGAGGAGGTTTGTTACAGTGTGTCACCCCAGCAGTAAGGGAAGCTTAGAGCTGAGACCTCTTAAAAATTGTGTGGAGGCCCAAGATCTGAGACCTCTTAAAAATTGTGTGGAGGCCCAAGAGCTGAGACCTCTTAAAAATTGTGTGGAGGCCCAAGAGCTGAGACCTTTTAAAAATTGTGTGGAGGCCCAAGAGCTGAGACCTCTCAAACATTGTGTGGAGTCCCACGAGCTGAGACCTCTTAAAAATTGTGTGGAGGCCCAAGAGCTGAGACCTTTTAAAAATTGTGTGGAGGCCCAAGAGCTGAGACCTTTTAAAAATTGTGTGGAGGCCCAAGAGCTGAGACCTCTCAAACATTGTGTGGAGTCCCACGAGCTGAGACCTCTTAAAAATTGTGTGGAGGCCCAAGAGCTGAGACCTCTCAAACATTGTGTGGAGTCCCAAGAGCTGAGACCTTTTAAAAATTGTGTGGAGGCCCAAGAGCTGAGACCTCTTAAAAATTGTGTGGAGGCCCAAGAGCTGAGACCTTTTAAAAATTGTGTGGAGGCCCAAGAGCTGAGACCTTTTAAAAATTGTGTGGAGGCCCAAGAGCTGAGACCTTTTAAAAATTGTGTGGAGGCCCAAGAGCTGAGACCTTTTAAAAATTGTGTGGAGGCCCAAGAGCTGAGACCTTTTAAAAATTGTGTGGAGGCCCAAGAGCTGAGACCTCTCAAACATTGTGTGGAGTCCCTCGAGCTGAGACCTCTTAAAAATTGTGTGGAGGCCCAAGAGCTGAGACCTCTCAAACATTGTGTGGAGTCCCAAGAGCTGAGACCTTTTAAAAATTGTGTGGAGGCCCAAGAGCTGAGACCTCTTAAAAATTGTGTGGAGGCCCAAGAGCTGAGACCTTTTAAAAATTGTGTGGAGGCCCAAGAGCTGAGACCTTTTAAAAATTGTGTGGAGGCCCAAGAGCTGAGACCTCTCAAACATTGTGTGGAGTCCCACGAGCTGAGACCTCTTAAAAATTGTGTGGAGGCCCAAGAGCTGAGACCTCTCAAACATTGTGTGGAGTCCCAAGAGCTGAGACCTTTTAAAAATTGTGTGGAGGCCCAAGAGCTGAGACCTCTTAAAAATTGTGTGGAGGCCCAAGAGCTGAGACCTTTTAAAAATTGTGTGGAGGCCCAAGAGCTGAGACCTTTTAAAAATTGTGTGGAGGCCCAAGAGCTGAGACCTTTTAAAAATTGTGTGGAGGCCCAAGAGCTGAGACCTTTTAAAAATTGTGTGGAGGCCCAAGAGCTGAGACCTTTTAAAAATTGTGTGGAGGCCCAAGAGCTGAGACCTCTCAAACATTGTGTGGAGTCCCAAGAGCTGAGACCTTTTAAAAATTGTGTGGAGACCCAAGAGCTGAGACCTTTTAAAAATTGTGTGGAGGCCCAAGAGCTGAGCACTTATTAGTGCTGCAGCTACGGCTGCTTTAGTGAGGGGTAGCTGCTGCTGCTGGAATAGGGACAGAAAGACTTCAGTGGTGTATTACCACCTATATACAAAACTATATACACTCTGCTCAAAACGGCTGCTTTAGTGAGGGGTAGCTGCTGATGCTGGAATAGGGACAGAAAGACTTCAGTGGTGTATTAGCACCTATATACAAAACTATATTTTGCACTACTGTTTTGTGTCCTCTGTGCCAACAAAACACTGTTTTATACACGGTGCGTATAGGCACCATTTCACCTTCTGGCAGTATACGGCTGTATAGCCAGGTGTTTTTCTTAAAAATATTTTTATATTTGGCACTACTGTTTTGTGTCCTCTTTACCAACAAAACCTTGTTATATACCCGGTGCGTATAGGCACCATTTCACCTTCTGGCAGTATACGGCTGTATAGCCAGGTGTTCTTCTTAAAAATATTTTTATATTTGGCATAACGCGTGGCCAAAAAAGTAAAACGTCTGAAATGCGGAGGGCTAGCGCAAAGGGACGTGGACGAGGACGGGGGCGCGGAAATGCTGGTGGGGGCACAAACCGCGTTGAAGCCAGTGGGGATACAATGCGTGCTGATGAGGGGCAGCCAGCATTACGCTCATCCAGCTTCCCTGCCTTTATGGGACAGTTATACGGGGGGCGGGGTACACCTCTGTTAAAGCCTGAGCAGGGTGAACAGGTGGTGCAATGGATGGCCGATAACGCTTCCAGTCACTTGTCCACCACCCAGTCATCCACACAGTCTCACTCTGACCCTCCTTCCTCCCAACCTGGCCAACAGAGTCAGCCCACCCTTGACCCCTCCCAGGACCTCTTTTCGGGTCCTTTTCCAGATGTGCTGCAAGAATCCCAGGAGCTAGCAGAGGAATTTGTTTGTAGTGATGCCCAAACACTTGAGTATCCGCCATCTGCTAGTGATGTGGACCCGGAACCAGCATCTGCTATCATGAGCGATGATGATGAGACGCAGTTGCCATCAAGGGAGGCTGTTGGAATGTCCAGTTGGCAGGAGGAGGAGCAGAGAGAGGAAGTGGAAGAGGAGGTGGTGGACGACGAAATGACCGACCCCACTTGGACAGGGGTGATGTCCAGCGGGGAAAGCAGTGGAGATGCGGTCTGCGCATCACTGAAAAAGGCAGCAAGAGGCAGAGGACAGTCCAGAGGCAGAGGACAGTCCAGACAGAGAAGGCAGGCCACAGCCAGCAGGGCCGAAGCTCTTCCCGGCAGCAGGCAGTCGCGCGAAGCTCCCCCATCGAGGCCTCGTACTTCTGTGGTGTGGAGATTTTTTAATGTTTGCGCGGATGACAAACTGAGCGCGGTTTGCGCAATCTGCCACTCAAAACTGAGTAGGGGCTCTGAGAAGAGCAATCTGACCACCTCAGGCATGCGCCGTCACTTGGAATTCAAGCACTGGGCTGAGTGGGAGAGAGCAAACGCAATACAACCTGCGCCCCGTCTTGCTGCCACTGCCTCTTCCCCTTTGTTGTGTGCTGCCACTGCGGTCCAGACCTCCAGCCAGGACACCTCCACATCTGCCTCTGCCTCGGCTACTTTGGGGCCTTCTCCTTCAGCCCCCCCTTCCCCCGCATCTTCGTCTGCACCTTCCATCTCCTCGTCCCATCAACTGTCCATCTCGCAGGCGTTCAACCGCAGGCGGAAGTACGCCTCCAGTCACCCCCAAGCCCAAGCCTTAACCTGCCTCATCTCCAAACTGCTGGCCCTGGAGATGTTACCGTTTAGGCTTGTGGAGACGCAGGCCTTCCGCGACCTGATGGCGGCTGCCGCACCTCGCTATTCCGTCCCTAGCCACCACTATTTTTCCCGGTGTGGCGTCCCCGCCCTGCACCAGCACGTGTCGCGTAACATCAGGCGGACCCTGAGGTACGCAGTCAGCGCAAAGGTCCACTTGACCACCGACTCGTGGACAAGCGCTTGCGGCCAAGGACGCTACATCTCTTTGACGGCACACTGGGTGAATGTTGTGGAAGCGGGGACGGGGTCGCAAACAGGGACGGCCTACATACCACCCCCGCTCAAGATTGCCAGCACGGGTTCTGATAGACCCCCCTCCTCTTCCTCCTCTTCCTCCTCCTCCTCCTCCTCCTCCTCCTCTGCCTTAACATCGCCCTCAGCCCCTAGCTGGAAGCGTTGCAGCACTGGCACGGGGAGACGTCAGCAGGCGGTGCTTAAGCTCATCAGCTTGGGCGACAGGAAGCACAGCGCCGCAGAGGTGAGGCACGCCATATTGCAGCAGACAGAGATGTGGCTGTCGCCGCTGCAGCTAGGACCAGGCATGGTCGTGTGCGATAACGGCCGTAACCTGGTGGCAACTCTGGAGCTTGCAGAACTCAATCACGTACCATGCCTGGCCCACGTTTTTAATTTGGTAGTACAAAAGTTTCTAAAGACTTACCCCAACCTGGCAGAGCTACTGGTCAAAGTGCGGCGCTTGTGCGCTCACTTTCGGAAGTCAACTGTAGCTGCTGCTAGCTTAAAAAAAATCCAGCAATGCCTCCATTTGCCTCAACATCGGCTGTTGTGCGACCTGCCCACTCGCTGGAATTCCACCTATTGCATGTTGGCCAGGGTGTGTGAGCAGCAGAAAGCATTGATGGAGTACCAGATGATGCATCCACGCGTGCCTCCAACTCAGCTCCCTCAGTTTGCCAACCACGAGTGGCCATGGATGGCAGACATATGCGATGTATTGCGTATCTTTGAGGAGTCCACTAAGAAGGTCAGCAGCGAGGACGCTATAGTGAGCGTAACCATCCCGCTCCTAGGCGTCCTTAAAGAATCGCTCATCGCAATAAGGGAGAACGCATTGCACACAGAGGAGACGGGGGTAGGAGGAGACGCAACGCAGGTAGACAGTCAGACCACACTTTTGTCTGCTGCTCGGTGGCAGTTGCAGGAGGAGGAGGATGAGGAGGAGGAGGACAACATGGAGGTGGCTGTGGAAGAGGATGCTGGCGGCGAGGGTAGCAGTCAGGCTGCAGTCAGGCTGTGTGCATCCCATTGGTTCAGCGCGGATGGGGCGGAGAGGAGGAGGAAGAGGAGGAAATGGAAAATGATCCTTCTGGTGGGAATACTGGGTCTTCGCACTCCTGGACCCCCGGTATAAAGATAACTTCTCCTCTTTTATTCCGGTAGAGGAGAGGACGAATCGATTACTGGAATACCAGAGGGAACTCTTGCAGAACATGATGCAGATTTTCCCACCCAGCATCGCTGGCGGCAGAGAGGAGAGTGTCTCCCAGAGTCTAACAACATCGATCAGGCCCACAGCCACCAGGGGAACACTCTCCAAGGTGTGGGACACGTTCATGTCACCCCCTCGTGCAACTTCCATCACTGCGGGGCCCGCTATCAGCAGGAGGGACAAGTATCGGCGGATGTTGCGGGACTACCTGGCAGACCACACCCCTGTCCTCCCCGATCCCTCGGCGACCTACACTTACTGGGTCTCCAAGTTGGACACGTGGCTGGAACTGTCCCTGTACGCCTTGGAGGTGCTTGCCTGCCCTGCCGCCAGCGTGCTATCAGAAAGGGTGTTCAGCGCAGCCGGGGGCATTATAACCGATAAGCGCAGCCGCCTGTCAACCGACAGTGCCGACAGGCTGACGCTAATCAAAATGAACAGCAAGTGGATTGACCCGGACTTTGCTTGTACAACAGTGGAAAGCAGCCAAGAGTGAAGTGCCATCTGTATGAAGTGCCATTTCCTCCTCCTCCTCCTCCTCCTCCTCCTTAACCGCCGTAGAATTGCTGTATTAATGAAAAAAATTATGGCTCACCTCTTGGGCTTAATACAATCAATTTTTAAGAGGTCTCAACTCTTGGGCCTCCACACAATTTTTAAAAGGTCTCAGCTCTTGGGCCTCCACACAATTTTTAAAAGGTCTCAGCTCTTGGGCCTCCACACAATTTTTAAGAGGTCTCAGCTCTTGGGCCTCCACACAATTTTTAAAAGGTCTCAGCTCTTGGGCCTCCACACGATTTTTAAAAGGTCTCAGCTCTTGGGCCTCCACACAATTTTTAAAAGGTCTCAGCTCTTGGGCCTCCACACAATTTTTAAAACATAGCAGCCCTAATAAGGGCTCTCAATGACTCTCTTGTCTTCTGGTAGCTGGTATATATGGTGGTAAAAGCGATATTCTGAGCTTCTGGGGCCCTGCCTGCCTACATAGGATATGAGCTATATACTGTTCAGCGTAGTAGCCCTAATAAGGGCTCTTAATGACTCTCTTGTCTTCTGGTAGCTGGTATATATGGTGGTAAAAGCGATATTCTGAGCTTCTGGGGCCCTGCCTGCCTACATAGGATATGAGCTATATACTGTTCAACATAGCAGCACTAATAAGGGATTAAGGACTCTCTTGTCTTCTGGTAGCTGGTATATATGGTGGTAAAAGCGATATTCTGAGCTTCTGGGGCCCTGCCTGCCTACATAGGATATGAGCTATATACTGTTCAGCGTAGTAGCCCTAATAAGGGCTCTTAATGACTCTCTTGTCTTCTGGTAGCTGGTATATATGGTGGTAAAAGCGATATTCTGAGCTTCTGGGGCCCTGCCTGCCTACATATGAGCTATATACTGTTCAGCATAGTAGCCCTAATAAGGGCTCTTAATGACTCTCTTGTCTTCTGGTAGCTGGTATAGATGGTGGTAAAAGCGATATTCTGAGCTTCTGGGGCCCTGCCTGACTACATAGAATATGAGCTATATACTGTTCAGCGTAGTAGCCCTAATAAGGGCTCTTAATGACTCTCTTGTCTTCTGGTAGCTGGTATATATGGTGGTAAAAGCGATATTCTGAGCTTCTGGGGCCCTGCCTGCCTACATAGGATATGAGCTATATACTGTTCAGCGTAGTAGCCCTAATAAGGGCTCTTAATGACTCTCTTGTCTTCTGGTAGCTGGTATAGATGGTGGTAAAAGCGATATTCTGAGCTTCTGGGGCCCTGCCTGCCTACATAGGATATGAGCTATATACTGTTCAGCGTAGTAGCCCTAATAAGGGCTCTTAATGACTCTCTTGTCTTCTGGTAGCTGGTATAGATGGTGGTAAAAGCGATATTCTGAGCTTCTGGGGCCCTGCCTGACTACATAGAATATGAGCTATATACTGTTCAGCGTAGTAGCCCTAATAAGGGCTCTTAATGACTCTCTTGTCTTCTGGTAGCTGGTATATATGGTGGTAAAAGCGATATTCTGAGCTTCTGGGGCCCTGCCTGCCTACATAGGATATGAGCTATATACTGTTCAGCGTAGTAGCCCTAATAAGGGCTCTTAATGACTCTCTTGTCTTATGGTAGCTGGTATATATGGTGGTAAAAGCGATATTCTGAGCTTCTGGGGCCCTGCCTGCCTACATATGAGCTATATACTGTTCAGCATAGTAGCCCTAATAAGGGCTCTTAATGACTCTCTTGTCTTCTGGTAGCTGGTATAGATGGTGGTAAAAGCGATATTCTGAGCTTCTGGGGCCCTGCCTGACTACATAGAATATGAGCTATATACTGTTCAGCGTAGTAGCCCTAATAAGGGCTCTTAATGACTCTCTTGTCTTCTGGTAGCTGGTATATATGGTGGTAAAAGCGATATTCTGAGCTTCTGGGGCCCTGCCTGACTACATAGGATATGAGCTATATACTGTTCAGCATAGCAGCACTAATAAGGGCTCTTAATGACTCTCTTGTCTTTTGGTAGCTGGTATAGATGGTGGTAAAAGCGATATTCTGAGCTTCTGGGGCCCTGCCTGCCTACATAGGATATGAGCTATATACTGTTCAGCGTAGTAGCCCTAATAAGGGCTCTTAATGACTCTCTTGTCTTCTGGTAGCTGGTATATATGGTGGTAAAAGCGATATTCTGAGCTTCTGGGGCCCTCCCTGACTACATAGGATATGAGCTATATACTGTTCAGCATAGCAGCACTAATATGGGCTCTTAATGACTCTCTTGTCTTCTGGTAGCTGGTATAGATGGTGGTAAAAGCGATATTCTGAGCTTCTGGGGCCCTGCCTGCCTACATAGGATATGAGCTATATACTGTTCAGCGTAGTAGCCCTAATAAGGGATTAATGACTCTCTTGTCTTCTGGTAGCTGGTATATATGGTGGTAAAAGCAATATTCTGAGCTTCTGGGGCCCTGCCTGACTACACAGAATATGAGCTATATACTGTTCAGCGTAGTAGCCCTAATAAGGGCTCTTAATGACTCTCTTGTCTTCTGGTAGCTGGTATATATGGTGGTAAAAGCGATATTCTGAGCTTCTGGGGCCCTGCCTGCCTACATAGGATATGAGCTATATACTGTTCAGCGTAGTAGCCCTAATAAGGGCTCTTAATGACTCTCTTGTCTTCTGGTAGCTGGTATAGATGGTGGTAAATGCGATATTCCGAGCTTCTGGGGCCCTGCCAGCGACAGCCTGTCTTTCCCTGCTGTGAGCGTCTGTCCCTCACTAAGTTCAAGCTGCTAATGCTGACGAAGAGGAAGTGCTGAGTTTTGTATATTCGAGGTCACATGGTTTTTCCAGCCAATGCGTGTAGACGCCGTTCTCGCGATGCCAGCGTCCTCCCAGGACCTGTCCCACCCCCCCTGCATGGTGATTGGTGTAAAAAACGCGCCAGGGAAGGTGGGAGGGGAAACAAATTGTGAGTGCGCCATCGCCGCTGTACTCGATCGAAATCGAGTATGACGAACAGCGTAGTATTCGATCGAATACCGGCTCGGTCGAATACTACTCGCTCATCTCTATTTACTAAATCTGCTACCTCTATACAAGCAACAGCTGAAGTCAGTTACTCCCCAAACCAGGACAACCAAGGTCTGGTCAAAGGAGGCCATCGATCAGTTGCAAGCATGTTTTGAGTGCACTGATTGGGATGTCTTCTACTCTCAGTCTATAGAGAATTGGCCTGACTCTGTGCTCTCTTACATTACCTTTTGCGAAGATACAATTGTACCAACCAAAATTTTCAGGAACTATGGCCATTTCAATAAGCCATGGTTCACCAACAGCATAAGGAAGTTATGTAAGCAGAAGGAGTCTGCACACAAAGATGGGAACATTCCAAAAATTGAGAAATTCCTTGTCCAATGAGATCAGGGCTGCAAAGAGAGGCTATGCTAAAAAACTGGAAAAGCAGTTCTCCCTCAGTAACCCGAGAGAGGCCTGGCAGGGGTTTCTGCATCTTACTAACTACAAAGGGTCCACCCAGATACTGAACCCTAACAGGCAGATGAGCTCAACAGCTTCTACTACAGATTTGATTCAGCTCCAAACATGGCAGATTGCTCCCCCCAGTCCCTAAGTCAATCCCTCTCGACACTCGACCATAACATTCATTCCAAAGGCTCTCAAACAGTAAACACAAACAGTGGTCTCAGAGAATAAAATTGCCCAATTTCTCAAAGGCCTTAACATAAGGAAGGCGCCGGGACCAGATGGAGTATCCACAATCTGCCACAAGTCATGTGCGGACCAGCTTTCGACAGTGCTTTCAAGGATCTTCAATGCCTCCCTGGAAATGGGCGTAGTTCCACACTGTCTTAAAAGATCCATCATTGTCCCAGTGCCAAAGAAACCATTGGCTACTGAGATGTACAACTTGCATACATCCGTGGTCATGAAGTCATTTGAAAGGATTGTGCTGGAATACCTGAAAACAACCACTGGCAACCTAATGGACCCCATGCAGTTTGCTTACAAGGCAAACAGGTCTTCCGATGATGCTGTTAATATGGCCCTCCACTATATGTATGAGCATCTGGATAACCCAGACACTTACGTCAGAGTTCTCTTTGTTGATTTTAGTTCGGCAAGTCCGAACCTGCTGGTGGAAAAGATGTCTAAGCTCAACGTTCCTCAAAACATCTGTGAGTGGACAGGGAGCTTTTTAACAGATTGATCCCAAATAGTTAGACTTGGACCATTACGGTCCAGTGTCAGGCACACTAACACCGGGGCCCCCTAAGGCTGCGGCTGTCACATCTCCTGTTCTCCATTTACACCAACGAATGCACCTCCTTAGCCAACTCTGTGAGGATTGTACAGTTTGCCGATGACACAACCGTCATAGGTCTGGTCAAGAACGGCAAAGAGGAAACCTACCGAGGAGCAGTGGAGGAGCTTGTCAGTTGGTGCACTAGACACAATTTAGTTATAAACCCTTCAAAAACTCTAGAGATGGTAGTGGACTTCAGGAGGAATCCAGCACCCATGTCACCCCTGTCCATCAAGGGGGTGGAAATTAAAAGAGCGAGTGAGACTATATTTCTTGGTGTGACCATCTCCAACAACCTCAGCTGGGAAAGGAACACCATGGCTCTACTGAGGAAAGCACAACAGAGACTGTTCTTCCTGAGGCAACTGAAGAAGACAGATCTGTCAAAAAGGTTGCTAGTGCTTTTCTTCAATGCTGGCATAGGTTCCATACTATGTTTTTCATTTTCTGTCTGGTTTGAGGGATCTACTAAAAGAGACAAGTGTAGACTCCAAAGAACAATAAACAAGAACAATAAAGACAGCAGAAAGAATAATTGGAGCCCCCTTACCATCCCTGCAGGAACTGCACAAATGCAGAACAAAAACGCAGGCAGAAAAGATCCTGCGGGATCCCTCCCCCCCTGGACACGCCCTATTCCAGTACTTACCATCTGGGTGGCATCTTGCGGTACCAGCCTGCAGGACTTCTAGGTCTAGGAGTGTTTTTTTTTTTCCTTTGGCTGTCCGCATCCTCAACAATAGCCAGGCATCATAGGCCCAGGCTCAAGCCGGTGTCAATTGCACTTTGGAAGAGCATCTGTATCTCTGTTCCCTTTTCTATGCAACTGTAGTTAACTGTTAACTGTTGCACTGTGTATATGCCAAAAAGAATTCCTTGTACTTGGCGAACAATAAATTGTATTGAATTGAATTATATTGTTAACAGAAAAAAGGAAAAAAACGGCCAAATGTTTTACCCTTTCATGGACTTTTATGGGGTTATTTAAGAGAGGCTAAGGTCATGTGGTGCCACATAGTACCAGATGAGTGTCAGGTCTCAGTCAAAAAGGTGTAGTTATCAAGTCAAAAATCCACAGCGCCTGTGATAGTGTCAGGTAGTGTCCCATTTATCAGCACTGGCGATTAGATGAGTGCCTGCGCTGAGTTCCCTACAGTGCTAGATAAGACCAAGCGCTCACCCTGCACTGTGTGGCCTTATCCCATACATTTCAATGGGCTGGGATGGTTATAATTATTTAAGCATTTTAGTAGATTTTCTTTCAATTTTTTGGAGCTAGTGCATGACCCACAGGATCCCTGGGTTGGCTGGGATTTTTTTCTATGCATTTTTAGCACTTTTTGTGCTGCAAACTTGTGATTTGGGCTGTAAGAAAGCGGTGTCATGTTTGTCAAATGTCCTTAATGCAATCCCTAAAAAATAAAACATTGGGAATCCATCAGGCGGTGTGCCTGAATTCCCTTTTTTGAGCTCCTCTAGGAGCGCCTGGTATTTTTTCAATGAACTTTGTCAACTTGCAGCGCTCTCAGCTGGCCCTAGGTGTCACTAGGGCATAGACTTATATAAGCTATATGCTGCGAACGCTGCCTGGCTGAGAACGCTACAGCTGACAGCGTCGCTGGACAGAAGCCGACGCTGTGGTGCACCAAAAATAATGAATAAGTCTCCACATGTTTAATTCATTATTAAGGAGTACCAAATATCAAGTACTGGGGACTTTCCGGTCAAAGGGTTTCCGAACTGGATAGTCCCCTGTGCATCCCAATCATGTTTTGGTTTTGAACCATGGGGTGAGAGCTGGTGTGAAAATGATCTTGGCAAGGTATACAGAGTTTCTGACTGGTTTCTTCAACACTGTACAAAAAGAAGAACCCTTCAGTAGCAAAATCATCTTCATACATGACAATGCACCATATCATGTTGCAAGGAATACCTCTGAGTCATTGGCTGCTATGGGCATTAGAGGAGAGAAATCAATGTACAGTGACAATCCTTCCCTAACCTTGACCCTAATGGAAACTTTTGGAGTATCCTCAACCAAAAGATATATGAGGGTGGGAAGCTGTTAACATCAAAACAGCAGATCTAGGAGTCTATTCTGAAACTCTCAAAAAACTTACACGGTCGATGGATGCAAGAATTGTGAAAGTAAAAAACACAGCATAGGCATAGTTAACATGTAACTTTGTCTGTTAAGACAATTGATTGAAACTGCTTTAGATATCAGTAAATGTTTTCTAATAATTCAAATGACCATTTTTAGTTTTTTTAGAGCCTTGTGCATTATAATTTGGAACAGTGTATTCTGTGGAAGAATGGGCTTAGTTTTATAACCTTTCTTCATTAGAATGTGATTTATGCTCTAGCGGTTGATGACGTGAAAATTACACTGACTGTCATTTGCATCCACCATTTAGGCCAACAGAGAAAAAATAATTTGCATAATAATTTGGAATGCAAGGGAGAAAGCAAAGATAAGATAAACTGCAGGCTTTTGTGGGGAGATTTTATTAAAAGGTAGTAAGATGAGAATTTGAAATTGAAGAAGAAAAATATTGCTTATATTCAAAAGAGATAGACGTGTAAAACTGGATAGTCAAGTTGAAAATACTAAATGGTGCACACCTCAGCAGCCATCAAGTCTGTCTGCACAGCAGATCGAGTCCAATCCTCTATAATGCATTCACACCAATAAGCATGATACTTTTGCACTTAATAACATTTTGTTTTAATCACTTCTTATGATGACAAAATGTCCCCTCACTGGATAAGCAGTCGATAGCAGCCCAAGAACAAAGAGTAGCTCTCATCAAATCTAGCAGTAAATTGTAAGGGGAACCATAGGGTTTTGTGAAACGATTCTTCAATGGGGTGCCATTTTTCTTGTCAATAGTGCTTTGCTGCTTTAGAATCCATATAGAGTTTGCACATGAATTCGAAAGAACCCGACTGATTCTCCATTAAGTAGATAGTCTAATTTACTGTGAATCAAAGTTTAGATTACTTCCCAAATGATGAGCAACTAAGGGGTTTATTTAGGAAGCGCTAGTACCACGTAGTCAGGTCCCAGTGCAAAAGGTGTAGTTATCAAGTCAAAAATCCAGAGATCTTTTGATAGTGTCAGGTACTGTCCCATCTATCATCAGCGTCAGTGCTAGGATGAGAACCCTACAGTGCCAGTTAAGACCAGGCACTCAACCTGTAATGTGTTTCCTTATCCCAAAGATGTCAATGGGCTGGGATGGTTGTAATTATTTTTGGCACTTTTTGGGGGGAGAGCTAATGCATGTGCCACGGGATCCCTGGAAAGGTTATTGTATGCATTTTTTGTACTTTTTGGGCTGGGATGGTTGTAGTTATTTTGGGCCCTTTTTTTTGGGAGGGCGGGGGCTGGGATCCCTTTTTGGGTTGTGCTGCAAACTTGAGATTTGGGCTATGCAAAACCTGTGTCATGTCTTTCATGTGTCCACAATGCAATTCCCAGAGTTTTTTTATATTTATTGTGCTGCCATTTCCCACCCCCCAAAAAACGGGGATTGCAACAGGCGCTGTATGCCTGTAATCCCCTTTTGACAGCAGCCATACTGGTGCTGTTTTTAAATACTTTGGTTTAACTGCGCTCCCAGCCAGTACATAAGCTTATACAAGCCCTGCATTAGGGCCCAAACGCCGACCAGGAGCTAGTGAGGGAACCACACCGTCTCTGCAGCCAGCTCTGCAGTGCAGGAGGCCTGAGCGTCTCACAACAGAAGTTCAAGTGGCCGCACATTTTAGTAATAAACAAGGCTGCCAGTTGCACATGTTAGTAGTTCATATAGGGAGGCTCATAAGCAATCCTGGAAAGTGAATATTCATTTTAGACATCATTAAATAGCTAGATGTAGAATTGTAAGAATACCTTACTTTTGCAGGTTCCATGGACCTTATTGCCAGTTCACTATAGGAGGTGATGGTTACTTTGCAATATGCTGTATGTTTGCAATGGAGTTTTGTGGTTTATAACACTACTCTCTGTTGTAGTTTTTACTGACTTATTTGTATGAAATCTATCTTGATGTAATATAATGTAACAGGTTACTTCAGAAATGTCATTACAGGTCTGGCATTAAAGTGTTCATGTTACAATGTTGCTACAATGTAATTCCATATGTTTTTGCTTTGTTATTAGTTGATAGATGCTGAAAAACAGACTTTAAACACACCGCCTCCTGCACTCTGGGCTTCAGATAAGCATTTTTCTGCGCCAGAGTTGTGTGAGGCGTTTTTTTTTTTTTTGAATATGTTGTGAGTCGGTCGTTATGAGCAGTCGCTACCATGCGCTCCCATACAGCGCTGTACTGGTCAAATAGCGACTCGTCACAATGTATTCAACATTACTGCACAGCGACTTAGTCGCTATAAACTTGCGACTCATGGCCGAGCACAGTGACTACTAGCGGGCGCTCTGAAAATGCCTGCTACAGACGCTCATCTGTCGCTACCTGGCATTAGTGATGAATCAGCCTGTCAATGAAGTGCATGTTCTGAACCTGGATTTCAGATTCCATGGGCTAGATTTGTTAAAATAGATCTTGTCATTTTGTCAGACTTCAGCATCTCTTGGCCCTCACCCCCAAGTTGCCCAATCCTACTCACACAGTTCAGTCCTGAGCTGTCATAAGTTTCAATATTGTTACTGTAATCTTTTAATCACCTATCACAACTATGTTTGTCAGCAAATGACACACATACACAACTGAAACAAACGGTGGGTCAAGGCCTTTGATACTGACTAAATAAGCATTTAATCCTTTTTTGAAGCTGTCAGTGGTTGATGCTGTAACAAGCTTCTGCTGGAGGCTATTTCACAGATTTATAGTTCTTATGGTAAAAAATGATTGTCGCCTCTGACAAGATTTTGATATTAAATCTTTTTTTCTTTCCAGACTTTTCTTTAGAGATGATTTTACCTGAATTTTTCCCCTATATTTTTTATAATTTATAAATATAAATATATATTTATACAAGTTAATCATTTGCCCCCTTAGACTTCTTCTCTTAAGACTAAACAGATTTATTATTTTGATGGCTCTCCTCTGTCTGGATGGCTGGCATATTCCAGGTGATGGCGCACCAGCGCCTTGTAAAGAAGCGCAATTGCATCCCTATCCCGTGTTTCATGCCTCTTTAAATTTCTGATACTATCTTGGTGTCTTTGGAAGCAGCTGCTTGGCATTGCATGCGGTTATTCAGTCTGTGATCTACCACTACCCCCAGATCCTTCTCAGCAAGTGACTTTCTCAGCCTTACTCCCCTGAGGATATATGTGGCCTGCAGATTATTAGACCCCAATGGCATGACTTTACACTTCTCCACATTGAACTTCATTTGCAAAGTGGATGCCCAAACTTGTCCAAGTCAGCTTAAAGCTTGTGGACATCTTCAATAGACTGCACTGTGCTACATATCTGGAGTGGAAACCTGGAGGTGGAATTAGCCATTGAGGTGGCAGTATATTGTCATTGCGGTCCTGCACAGCACTCGGTCCTTGAGCGGTCGGTGCCATCTGCTGCTTGGGCCCCCCTGCTTCCCCAGTCTGGCTTGTCAATCAGCATCTGACTGTGCCCACCCCCTGGACCATCGGTATGCACTACATTTGCATATCCTTGGAAATTGGTCCGTGGATGCCATAGTCCCCAGCTTATTTCCTGGACACTAGGCTGAATCACCATATTATGGTTAGAGGTCCTTTAGATCCCACTACATTGTGCTATATTGCTGGCTAGTGTGGTGAGGATGCTGAGGTGTGGTGTACTTGCATACTAGTGTATGTGTGCTGGGCAGCCCCCCTTCTTTTTACTCTGACAAGGTTGTCATTTTTTAAACTTTTTTGAGAGCATTTATTCACATTTGTCTTTTGGCAGCTATGTATACATTTTAGCCTTAACCACAATAACCTGTCCATGTTTCATGTATATCTCAGGTTGACGATTAGCCATGTTTCAGAACAGAGCTTATTTCTGACACAGGAGGGCCTCCCACCTACTTACTCTAGAAGTAGCAAATATTAACAGGAAGTCAATATCTCAGCACTAATGACGGAGGTTGCCATGTTTAGACTGTATAGGGCGCAAAATAAAATGCTGGATTGGAAAGTGTGGTTCTAAATACTTGTAATCTGTCTAAATGGTTTGTCCTTGAGCTTTTGCTCCATCATGTCCTTTGCTGTAAAATAACAGGGGTGCCCTAATTATTGCTTTGCAGAATTAGTGCACTAATAGCTCTTTAACAGTACTTTGCAGCTTTTACATGAAACACCAATAGTTATCATTTTGATTAACACGCCATGCTGAAAGTACATTACTCCCACCTCCTTTACACGTTCTGTTTGTTCTTGCCTTAACAACTGCAAAGAAATATCAAGAATGAATCTCAATTACTTCTGCATTAGGCTAGACACATTATTGAAAAGAGGAAATGTCCCACTGCCAATAAAAAGCCTTTCTAGATTAATACTTCGCTCAAATTAGAAGATACAAAGACATGAGAAAGCCAGAGACATATATTAAAAAAGATTTAGCTCAAGATAACTTTTCATATGGTATTTTTTATATTTATTTTCCCTTAAACTGCACTATATTCATGTCAGCCAGCATCCTCAATTACTGTAGGGCTGTTAATCACGTGACTGCTGTAACCAATCAGGCTTGTGATGTGAGCTTGCATATCAGACATGAATGGTCACTGGTTGTCACATGGTTACTGCCAAACATGTGAATGAGGAAGTGAGTACTTGACTATAGTGACCTTTAAAGTGAGTAGTTTAATATTTTGCTCTGGGAGAATAGCCTGTGAATGAAAGTAAGTATGCCCCCCCCCCCCGGTGATGTATGGCAGCATTTTAATGAAAAAATATACTTCCAGGAATTCCATGTCATCCCGGCCTGCACACCTCCACGGTGGGTTAAACGTGCAGAGAGGGTATTAGCAATCAGAATGCCCCCATACACTGCAGTCAACACCTTTTTTTGTCAAAATGGGTGTGGGTCAGCTTAAAGCATAACAAAATCCAAGAATTTGACTTTCCTGGGTTTTGATACGCTGCCCCAGTACATCCCAAATTAGGATGCCCTGCTGTGTGAAACCCCTGGTGCGGGTGCACAGACAACCAGAGCTTTTTTGTTGTGTCAATTTCATTCGGAAAAATGGCTTTCATTGACTTCAATGGGCAGCCGCATCCCCAGCAGCTCACAAGCTCCCCTCTCAGCCTATATGAATGGCTGGGGCGGGAGCACGTACACAGCCCAAGGATGCGGGGGTGGATCCTGCAGCTCATGCTCCCTACTGAAAACAATGAGAGCCGTTTGATGAATGACGTAGTCACAGCAGACAGCTCTCATTAGAATAGATGTGTCGTTAGACCAGGAAAAGGGTAAGTCAATACCGGCGCTCTGGGTTTCACACATCCTGATTTGGGAAGCCCTAAGGGAAAGCCAGTGGCTGGCTGAAATCTTTCAGACTCCAGGGCGGCCGCAGGTGGGATTTGTTCCACTTAAAGGTATTAAATAAGAGAAATTACATTATGGCGGTGTTTGTAAAATTTTTACAGTGAGATAACATAATATTTCATGACTTTTAGCGGGTTCCTGCGGTGCACATTTTTCCCTTGAAATCTATACACTGTGATGGCACATTATGATAAAAGCAGTGCAGCTGCTTATGAATGGCGAGAATCACATTGTTTAACAATGGCATTTTACAGCAGCAGTAAAGTAATTGGCAGCCCAGAAAGATATATTAAGTTGAGTGAAAAGAATTACTGCACGTTTTGCTTTGAAAGCAAATGCAGGGATACCAAATATAATGATTATAAAAAGAAAAGAGACCACTACAAACAAATTAAAGCGAAGCTCAACCTTGCTGAAGGAAAGGAGACATCTCCACTAATCAAGTGGCTTACCCTCAGTAAATGACTGCTTTAACCTCCATCTACCATCCATGTTTTGTTCAAAAATTAAACAAGCCAATATTAAAATTCATAAATACGCTTTGATCATTAAAGTGATGGTCCAGGCACACTCAAAAGTTTTCCTATTGTGTAAGGCTACACATGGCAATGTTCTGATTTTTCTGATTATAAATTAAAGTTTCACCCCCTGAGCTGTCCTCTGTAATGGAAGTGTCAGGGCTAAGTGCTGCAAGCACATTGTATACATTGCATTCAAGTGAGCTGTGGTTGAATCTAACCAGTCATCAGTAATAGTGAGGGTGTCACTCTGACTTGAGCCCCAGGATTGTATTGGTAGTCTGGATCAGGGGGGACGGGATGGAGATAGAGGAAGGAAGAGGAATTCTCCTTCCTTTCTGTGACCAGAGAAGGCATAGGACTGACACTACATCATGTAAGCTGTCATGCAAATGATTTTACACTTTGACTGGTCAATCACTTTAATGTAAACGGTATGGATAAGAGAACTAATTAATCACAAATTCAGTCTGAATCCTAATTACAAACTTTGGGAATTTGTTTTTTTTGACAGCTAAAAGCTAAATCTAGCTTAAAAGAGGATTAAAACCCATTACCCCCCTATGTGAAGCCCTGTCACTTGCCAGCAAAACCCATCTTTCCGGGGAATCCCATGGTTGCTGCATCCCTGGTTTCCTCCTCAGACTAGAGGTAAACCCCCTGGACTTGTGAACGCCAATCGTCAATCTCAAATCTACCGACTGGGCATGGCTTCTGCAGAAAAAATAAAGCTGTTCCATTCTAAAACTGAGCCGCCGCTGATCATTGCTGCAGGTACTACGGTGGGGAGGACAGGTAGGTGGCATGGGCTAAGGTTTAGAGGGTGTTGGTCTACTTTAAAAGAGGATTAAAGCTTTAAATGGGCTCAGAGTGTTATAGACTAATTTTGAGGGAAGTTGAATGACCTTCTCTTTGGATCATTGAATATTGGAAGGTCCGCACAACTCAAAGTTGAAACTATTGGTGCTGGCTGGGTGAGGCAGCACCCTGAAGGGGGCCAATGTACACTAGAACCTGAGTTTGCGGTCTCCCAGTACAGACCGCTGTTGCTCACCCTAAATTATAGCCGCACTACAACGTCTATTTGAAAATATCACTATTCTTTATTAACTAGTCTCATAGACACATACATTTAAAAACATAATTTAAAAAGGTAATGTACAACCAACAAATGCGGGTGGTGCAAGCGGACCCAAATTGGACTATTTCAGTAAACCAATTCTATAAAAACATATATGCATTTGCAATGTGTAATGGAATACGCTGTAATTTGTGAAGAACTGTATCTATTGTGCAAGAAAGAAGAATTCCTATACGCTTACAAATAAAGTGCCAAAAGCCTATATAAAGTGCCAAAGAACTATATAAAAATTGTCAATTACTGAGCCCCTCTATTTAGAAAGTGCTGATGTGCTAGAGTGCAAAGTGCTATAAAGTGCTAAAAAGTGTTATCAGCATTTCCAAAGCACAGCAAAATATCAAAATATCAAAACATTTTACCACCAAATAACATCTGTCCAGGTCCACTTGAAACACCCACTACCAACACCGACGCGTTGCGTGGAGAACCACTTTGTCAGGATGCTGTCGGTTAATACCCCTAAATCACTCCTAAATACCTGTATGGATATCTGCTGGTCAAATCCCATGTGGGGCCATGCTCCCACGTGTGTCCTTCATTGTTAGGTTGCTTCCTGTGAGGTTGCTTCCTGCCAGATGTATAATCTATGCCCAATCCAGGCTGGAGATCCCAGGAAGGGCGGAGCTATAGCTCGCCGCCTATAAGAAATGTTGTTATAACCCAATACTGGGCTTGTAATTTAAATTGCGGCAAACAATAAATAAGGTTTGCCTTTTAATTGCCACAAGATTTGAGGCAACCATTGTACAGCTGTAGGTTTGTAAATGCTGTTTTGTACTCAGAACGAGGCTTGGTGTCCACTCCTAGCAAGGCTTGGAGCGGCGTGCGTGCGCTCCAAGCTGGGAGAACGTCAGCTGGCCTACACCCATCGTGCAGGCGGAGGACGCCATACACCCAGTGCACAGGCACTGGGTGTGGCTGACGCGCGCGATGCCCTACACCCTTCCCACAGGCGGGGGACGCCTGCGCATTGGGTGTCGGCGTCTGTCCCGGCACGAGAGCGGGGGAGCACTACGGCTCACAATAAGAAGGACCAACAGATATGCACCAGAAGGGCAGGGGGGAACATACAAAAAGGACCTAAGAACAATTATACAAACCACACATTATGTCTTAATACAGCATAATTCGGGGAGGCCGATTCAGTAATAGCGCCAGGTAGCGACAGATGAACGACTGAAGTATGGCGCTATGAGCGCCGCTAGCGTACGCCGCGGCCGCCAGCGATTCGCTATAGCAGGCCTCCTCAGTCGCTACCTGGCATTGTTGGGAACAATGCCTACATTGCTGAATATGATGTTTCAGATCAGCTTTGCAGGCGCTGTCATTTTGACACACGCTATTCAACACAGCGCCTGCGCTTTGCTTTGCTGTGGGCTTGAAATCAATGTTAGTACCTTCAGAAGTAAACACATTGCAACATGTTTATTTTTAGATTTTTTATTTATGTTTTAAATGTTTTGTTTTAAATTGAAAAATTAGTAATCCACTGGATTGTTATCGGGGTGCCTGAAAAAGAATAAAAAGTGCAGTTAGTATTTATATTTAATTTGGCTTTTTCGCATTTAAAAAAAAAAAAAACAATAAAATTTAAATTACATTTTTGGCCAACTTGCACAACAACCCTAATTGTTATGTTGGTCAACTCCCCCCCCCCCCCTTATAGTGGTTTAGGTCATCTTACACCCCCCTTATAGTGGTTTAGGTCATCTTACACCCCCCTTATAGTGGTTTAGGTCATCTTACACCCCCTTATAGTGGGTTAGGTCATCTTACACCCCCCTTATAGTGGGTTAGGTCATCTTACACCCCCCTTATAGTTGGTTAGGTCATCTTACACCCCCCTTATAGTGGTTTTGGGTCATCTTACACCCCCCTTATAGTGGGTTAGCTCAACTTCCCCTCACCCCCCTTATAGTGGGTTAGGTCATCTTACACCCCCCTTATAATGGGTTAGGTCATCTTACACCCCCCTTATAGTGGGTTAGGTCATCTTACACCCCCCTTATAGTGGCTTAGGTCATCTTACACCCCCCTTATAGTGGTTTAGGTCATCTTACACCCCCCCTTATAGTGGGTTAGGTCATCTTATACCACCCTTATAGTGGCTTAGGTCATCTTACACCCCACTTATAGTGGGTTAGGTCATCTTACACCCCACTTATAGTGGGTTAGGTCATCTAACACCCCCCTTATAGTGGTTTAGGTCATCTTACACCCCCCTTATAGTGGTTTAGGTCATCTTACACCCCCCTTATAGTGGGTTAGGTCATCTTACACCCCCCTTATAGTGGGTTAGTTCATCTTACACCCCCCTTATAGTGGGTTAGGTCATCTTACACTCCCCTTATAGTGGGTTAGGTCATCTTACACCCCCCCTTATAGTGGTTTAGGTCATCTTACACCCCCCTTATAGTGGGTTAGGTCATCTTACACCCCCCTTATAGTGGTTTAGGTCATCTTACACCCCCCTTATAGTGGTTTAGGTCATCTTACACCCCCCTTATAGTGGGTTAGGTCATCTTACACCCCCCTTATAGTGGGTTAGGTCATCTTACACCCCCCTTATAGTGGTTTAGGTCATGTTACACCCCCCTTATAGTGGGTTAGGTCATCTTACACCCCACTTATAGTGGTTTAGGTCATCTTACACCCCCCTTTATAGTGGGTTAGGTCATCTTACACCCCCCTTATAGTGGTTTAGGTCATCTTACACCCCCCTTATAGTGGTTTAGGTCATGTTACACCCCCCTTATAGTGGGTTAGGTCATCTTACACCCCACTTATAGTGGGTTAGCTCAACTTCCCCCCACCCCCCTTATAGTGGGTTAGGTCATCTTACACCCCCCTTATAGTGGGTTAGGTAATCTTACACCCCCCTTATAGTGGGTTAGGTCATCTTACACCCCCCTTATAGTGGGTTAGGTCATCTTACACCCCCCTTATAGTGGGTTAGGTCATCTTACACCCCATTTATAGTGGTTTAGGTCATCTTACACCCCCCTTATAGTGGCTTAGGTAATCTTACAACCCACTTATAGTGGGTTAGGTCATCTTACACCCCCCTTATAGTGGTTTAGGTCATCTTACACCCCCCTTATAGTGGGTTAGGTCATCTTACATCCCCCTTATAGTGGGTTAGGTCATCTTACACCCCCCTTATAGTGGGTTAGGTCATCTTACATCCCCCTTATAGTGGGTTAGGTCATCTTACACCCCCCTTATAGTGGGTTAGGTCATCTTACACCCCACTTATAGTGGTTTAGGTCATCTTACACCCCCCTTATAGTGGTTTAGGTCATCTTACACCCCCCTTATAGTGGCTTAGGTCATCTTACAACCCACTTATAGTGGGTTAGGTCATCTTACACCCCCCTTATAGTGGTTTAGGTCATCTTACACCCCCCTTGTAGTGGGTTAGCTCAACTCCCCCCCCCCCTATAGTGGTTTGTGACAAATTATGATTGTAGCCAACAAATAGTTCCCCTGTAGTGCAGTACTTGGATTAGAGTGAAGGGTAGTTAGCTTACCGCAAAAAACGAAGAGATCATGCTTTCCCTTAGCTCAAAGCCACTCTGGGTGTCCTCACTCGTTTCTGCGGCCAAGTTGGGGATTTCGGGCACCAGTGCTGTTTCTTCAGGGGTTTGGATTCTGTGGCATATACAGAGATTGTGGAGCACACAGCAGGCGAGGATTATCTTGGAGACCTTTTGTGGACTGTACAGCATCTCTCCTCCTGGGCGTGCCAGACAGAGAAAGCGTGCTTTCAGCAGGCCGATGGTTCGTTCCACAATGCTTCGGGTTTTGCGATGTGCTGCATTGTAGCGTTCTTGGGCAGAGGTCTGTGGGCTTCTGACCGGAGTCATCACCCACATTCTCTGCCCATATCCCTTATCCGCTGTGGAAAAAACACAATGAGAGAGACAGCAATTAGTACTAGTACATGCTTTTGGTTTCATTTTTAAAAATATAGCTTACTAGCCCACATATTTGATGCTAAATACTTTGACATGGTTAATTATTTACCCAGTAACCAGCCAGCTGGCATTTCGTTGTTCTCGAACTTCCTGCACAGGACTGTCCGCTGCAGGACCTAAGAATCGTGGCATGAGCCGGGGAAGCCAGATCTCACGGCCCGCAGCTTCATTTCATGGTCACAGACGACCATGATGTTCAGCGAATGGAATTGCTTTCTGTTCCTAAAATGCAGCTCCTGTGCACGGGGAGGGCGGAAAGGGATATGTGTACCATCAACGCACCCTAGCACATTCGGGATCCCTCCCATGAGATAGAATGCATGTTTTATTTTGGCAACCTCATCCTCAGGAAACTTGATGTAAATAGGGATCAAATCACAAATCGCCAGTGCTACCTGGAAAAATATGCGGCTCATTGTAGCCTGGCTGATCCCGCTGAGGAGGGCAGAGGTTGCCTGGAAGGTCCCTCGTGCCAAAATATTCAGAGTGGCACATAGGCGTACTATGCCTGGAATGGAATGAGTGCGTTTGGTGGATGGCTCGATTTTATGCTTAATCTGATCATATAGGGACTGTAGTGCAGCACGATTCAGACGGAAGCGGCTCCTGATCTGCTCGTCACTTAAATCCCATACTGAAAGGCGGTTTCCAAAGGAGCGGGGTGCCCTAAGCCTCACAGCACCCCCCTCCCTGTCCTCCTGCTCTTCCAGCATTCTCACACATCCCTGCACCCATAACCCATACATCACCCTCTTATCCATCTCACACTCAACAGATATACAAAAGAAGCAAAACAAAACCAAAAACCACAAACACACCACACACACAAGCAAGCACACTCCTCACACACTCACTACAATGCAGCTCACCACAAAACCAGAAGTATAGTGGTCAGAACCACCAGACTGCTGAAAAACAGCTTTCTAAGTTAGGCACAACCAAGAGGGGAGCTGCTGCACAGCCCACAAAAGGCCCCAAAATCAAGCCTCACTTGCTTTATGCTCCACAATATTTGCATATGCCAACAAAATCAATCTCCTAAAGAAACAGCACTGATGTCAGAAATCACCCAACAAGCCACAGAGAGTGAGGACAAAACCCAGCCAGACACTCAAATGAGCTAAGGGACCAAAGCACCACACCACAGCCTTTGCCACAGTGTAACAATACCAGAAGGTTGCCAAATCCAGCCATTTATACTTCACTTTGAAAAAGGACAGGTCCGCTTTGCCGCCTTTTGCGTTGCTCTGCTATTTCCTGTCTCCAATTAGCTGACCCAGGTGTGCGTGAAACGGAGTGCGCACGCGCACGCTAGTAGCGCTACTAGCGTACGTGAGCCGAAACTTGCGTGCATTAACGGACATGGCTGAAAATTCTGTGGTGGACCAATGAAAGTTAAGCTGCTCTTGATTTAAATAGCCGTTTGTATAGCCACATGTCACAAGTGTTTACTATACATGAGTACATTGTTGTCTTTGGTTGTGTGTTGTTTGGTTAATGAGGTCTGTAATTAGTTAATTGGCTACCACACATGGTTCAATCAGTGCATTTGAGCTGTGGCTACAAGCACCTTGCCAGTATGTGTTAATCAATTAAGTGGGCCTGTTTGTGATTGGCTGTTAGAGCACATAAAACCTGCCCAAACCCCACAAACGGTGATACCATTCTGTAGTCTGCATGCATGCTTGTTGGTTGTGTATTGGTGTGTGTGTGCAGCTACAGGATGGAGCCCAAGTAGGAGTGTGGTGGGTGCTGTGCGCAGACCTCCCTTAAGGAAAAGGGCCCAGGCTGAAGGTGATGCAGCACCCCAGGCTAAGCGCCCAGGTGCCAAGAGGGAGCCATAATTTAATTTGGCGGAGAATAATACTCTTGTGCGCCTTACACTTGCTAAATGGGAGCTGATATTTGGCTCCCAAAGCAAGTCAATAGGCAAACAAGAAAGGAGCAAATTGTGGGATGCCATTGGTGAAGAGCTTACTAGCAGTGCTCAACACCCACGTGGTGGCCCATCCTGCAGGAAACGCTTCTACACTTTGAAAAGGGCCCTTACGCAAAAGATGAATCATGATCTTGATGTCGACAGTGGGACCATCCAGGGTCCAAAGTGTACCTACAGGCCATATGAGGAGATGCTGAAGGCCAAAATTCCACTCGCTCGGCTGCAGGGTGTGGATCCTGGGGATGACACCACAGGTTGGACTGAAGGTACATATTTTCTGCATATTTTTTGCTGGTAATGTTAATGTATGTGATTTGCTTTGTCTCTTTCTGGCCAACTAACAGTAGGACCTGTGAAGTAGTACATTATACCTCATAAATGTTTTCCTTTCTTGTCTGTTGCTTTCTGCATAGGTGCACATGGTGATGTCCAGGATTTGGCTGAGGACACCACAACTCCTGCCCTTCAACCAACCTCAAGCCTAACCCAGTCTGCCATTGAAGGTATTTATCACTAATTTATGGGCTGGTTGTTTTGGTACAAAATGGGTGTGGAAGCACCTCAAACAATAGCTTGTACCACTGTTGAGGATTACTAATAGGGCCTGCGGACTAATTTCACGCCCACTTTAACCCTCTCAGCAACTAACTAACAAGGCCCTAACATGTGTAGCTATGTGGGAAGCCAGAGATGTGTGGCCATATATCTGCATATACATGTGGAAGCCACACTGGCCTTGATTAGGGAATATTAGTGATTGAGCTGCTCACACACACCTTAATGCATGGTTTATTTTGTGCCGCACATTACCAATGGCTAAATGTTTTCTTTGCTTTTGCCTAGCTGCACCGCCATTGGCCCCAGCATCTCCTCAGGAGCCAAGCTACTCTTTGGTTGCCGGTAAGTGCATGTGTCAACCTTGCTTTAGCCGCTTTAACACAAGTGCATGTCTATCATTCCTGTTTTTTCTTTGTAGGCCAAGTGACTGGTTCATCTTTGGACCCCACTTCCGAGGTTGCAGGTCAACAGGACCCTGTTGGTGTGTATTGGCTACAAAAATGTATCCTTTATGCTGTTTATGTGACACTGGTTCTATTTGGTTAGTCTAATAATCTACATGTTTGCTATGTCAACTTGAAGATGGCTATTTGTATTGGATTTGCCATCCCCAGGGTAATTAGTATAGTTTTTTGAGTGAAGGCAATGCATTTTTAGGGTATATTTAAAGACAAACATTCATCCGAGTAGTTGTAGGAATATTTAGAGACATTAATTGTGTATTTTAGTTGGCCGGAATCTCGGAAGTGGCTGTCCGGAAAGGGCCCTTCACGTTGAGGCTGCCAGAGATGAGGGTAAGTTGGTTTTGCTTGATTATCTAGTACGGATTTTGGCACTACTTTTGTGGAACTTTAGTAGGCCAACTTGTGTTTAAACATGTATTTTCAAGGGCAAAGCTCGAGTGAGGGCCCAACTCAAGACATCTGGGAGAGTGCGGGTATGTGTAATTTTCGCAATGTCTCTGTTCTTTTTTGGCCCAATTATTGGCTCATCTTCCTCTTACATACATGTTAGCAATCTGAGTTTACCAGATACCTTTTGCCTAGTGTGTAATCTGGCACTTTGTGGAGGTATGGCCTCGATAGTCTATCCATGTTACATTTGAGTTTGGTCCACTGACCTACTAACATGACTTTCCTGTTTAGCATATGCCAACTTGCCCGATCTCTCAGATGTGGATTTGCCCCTCTCTGGCAGCCAGACCCCGGACCTACCTCTGCCGGACGTCACGGAGGTAACATGGCTGATTTAGAGGACCAATAAACACATTGCCATGTTCGTGGGTAGGCCATGAACCAACATGTCACATTTTCTTTCTTTGTTGTTTTGGCAGGAGGCGGGGCCAGAACCCCAAGCTGGGACCTCTTCCCAAGTGCCATGTGGCCAAGCTTCAGAGGCTCAAGCAAGGGTAAGTTGGATTGTTACACTTTGGGGAAATGATTTGGAGGGGCATACCTGCATTGTTTCAGTTTCACTAAAATCTTTAATTTTGATTTTTTAGCCTAAAACCAGAGCAAGAGGAGGTGTGGCACCGACCAGTGCGGAGTTTTACGAACTAGGGGTCCGGATGCTGGAGGACTACAGTCGCCAACAGCCGCGTGATGGAACTAATGAGCGCATTGCGGCGTTGGAAAATCAGGTGCTGATGTGTCAGCAACAAAATGAGGCCCTGCAGCGCCAGATCGAAGATTTGAGACAAGGCCACCAACAACAAACGAACCAGGAACTGGCTCAGCTGGCAAACCTCATGGAGCAATCTTTACAGCGCCAGGAACAAAGTTTGTTGTTGACACAACAGCTCATACAACAGCAGTCTATTTTTTTTACTGCACTGTTGGCCCCCAACACCACCCCTAGCAATGACTCTCAACCTCCCCGGCCCCCAAGCCAAGAATATTAATTGGTTTGTGGTTGTTTTGATTTTGTGTGAAATATATTTGATTACCCCACCTCGAAATTGTGTTTTTCCAAAGACATAGCTAAGAACACAGTCATGGATGAGTCTCTTGATCTAGATATGTAAATGTAGGGAAAATTTTAGGACACACATTGCTGACCATATCTTACTATGGTTTACACATTAAATGGCTACAAAGGTACCCCAAATTTTTACAAAGAATGGGTTTGTAGACACTTAAACTATGCTTGACAAGGCACAACACACTGTAATTACCAAAATAGAAAATTTTAATTAAACAAGGCGGGCAACAGGCCCAACATTTGGCCGCAAAGTGCCTACAAACAATCACCCCCACCCTAACGACGCCTCTTCAAGGCCAGCAGCATAAGGCGAAGATGCCGGAACGACCGCCACAGTCTGCGATGCTGGTTGACACAAGCTGTAGAGAGTATAAAAAAAAAAATCACAATCTAGAATGTGACCTCTACAGACACAGATGTAGCAATGTAATGTAAGTGCCTACAATTAGCTGACACTCACATTCACATTGTTGGCAACTGTGCCCTTATGTGTTACCATTATATGAGTACTAGTGGCTGACTTAAATGTGGCCACAACATCCCAAGCATACATTTACTCTTAACTCTTGGGAATAAAAGAAGGTATAAGTCCCAGTGTGGACATTTATTTGTTTAGTTACAGCCAAACATCAGGGCCTAAGTCCTAACGAGTAAACTGGTTGGGCCAAGCATATTAGAGGTCACCACCTTAGCAGGCCAATTTGTTTGGGTAGAAACCACAATTTGCCTCAATGTGGCAAAATCAAGAATGTGAGCCAACAATCAAGCATGCAGACATGCATGTAGGATTGTTGGCCAAACACATGTAACCTAGATGTGTGTTTTGAAAACACATAGGTACATTGTAAATGTCTCCAGAATTTACTATAAGACATAGGGGTCACAAGTCTTTAGGCATATGAAGTGGGATGTACTCACCATCGCAGCTGTGGCTGGGGCCCATGCTGCTGGCCGTCCCGGGAGGTGTGGTGGTGATGTACACCGGCTCCGTCTGCGTGGCCACATCTGTCAGGAGAAAGCAAAAACAAATGCTTGCATGGTTACACACATGTTGTCCAACATTAGCATATTTCCTGGTCTATGAGTTCATGTAAATTATTTTTGGTTGATGAAACGGAGAGCGCAGGCGCACACACATCTAGAGGGGCACGCAGGAGGCTGCGGCGGTGGCTTCTGCCACCCCCAATGAGGTAAGGAGTTTGTGGGCTTTTGGAGGGGGGGCCCTGGGTGAGGGAGGTGATTGGGCAGGGAAGCTTAGAGATTCCAAGCACAATCAACAATGGGTGTTGGTCCACTTTAAGGAATGTCATAACATAGTGAATGTGAGGGATAACAACAAACACTTACCATGACTATGCCCGTGGAGAAGGCGTTGCCAAAAGCTCCTGGAGGTGCCGCCTATATGATGCCCTGAAAATTAGAGAGGAATGGCAAGGGTAAGTACAAATGGCCATATGAAACCTGTCACAGACTAACACTGACTAAATGTGCACTCACCAGGGGATGAGCTGCCACTTGAAGCCCAGGGAGGGCTCTGAGGAGGAGGCGGGGAGCCTCGGCTCCTCACACTCTGCTCCGAAGATCCCCCAGCCAAAGGGCCACCCTACTCCCTCTCACTCCCTGCTCCTTCAGGGAGTGTGGGAGAGTCCATTCCTTCCACCCCACTTGGACTCCCCACTTGAGAGTGGCCCCTTGGCTGTTGAGACTCCTCAGAGTCAGAGTGTGAGGAGCTGAGGCTTGATCCTGCCAGCCCCCCAGCAGCACACACCAGATTCAGAGGAGGAGCTGGGGAGGCGCATAATCCGTCTCCTGGGCAGCATGGTGGAAACGCAAAGGATGAAACCGGAAACGGATATGACCAAAGCGACAGGAAAAAAAAAAAAAACGCTCCGCGCACCAGGAACAAGCTAATATCCGCTATGTGCAAGCTAAGTGGCGGAAATAGTAGATTTACGCATTACAACAAGCTATTGGCCAAAGAGCAATTAATTTTTAGCTTTATGTTGCTTTGAAACGCAAAGGAGGAAACCGGAAGTGGATATGACGAAAGCGCCAGACCAAAACAAAAAAAATAAAAAATACATCCGCGCACCAGAACTAGCTAATATCCGCTATGTGCAAGCTAAGTGGCGGTAATAGTAGATTTACGCATTACAACAAGCTATTGGCCAAGACGCCATTAATTATTAGCTTGATTTAGCTGGGTGTTCAATATCCTGTTATGCATAGGTCAGAGCAAAAACAGAGCTGGTTGCTTACAAATAACAATGTTATTCCTTCATAAAATAATAACACAATGAAACTATCCAACTACATGATAATGTTGCACACAGGAGAATGCATAACGGGTTGTTATGAGCTTGTACGCCTGAACAAATCCAGCAGAATGTGGACATGCACGCTCAGAACTACAGTGTATCCATTAAGAACGACTGGGGTCGCTGCAAGTGAATTCAGGGAAAATGGCAGAAAGGCACATGTATGAACAGCACAGCGCAGCACAGCGCCACTAGCGCCGCCACATAGCGAATCAAAACAGCGACTGCACAAACTCTGACCACCACAGATTCATCAAGGACAGGGCTGCCGAATAGCTTGGGCGCTGACAATTTCAATGAGCGAACGTGAGCGCCAAACATGAGTGACTAAAAAGTAGCTTTACAAGCCATGTGTGTTGTGAAAGCAAGCTATTTTGAGCCTAATGTGTTTTGTGGGAGGAGATGCATTTTAGATTTCACTCACAACATTCCAGTGTAAAAATTACATCTTTCATCAAAAAAACACTAAAAACAAGCCAGATTAATCAAACATATCCGAAACAACATGTGTTGAATTTTTGCCAAAAGACAAGAACACAAAAACCACTTAAAAAATCATTGCAGTGTCTGCCATTGAAATGTACGGGAGAGCGCCAGGTAGCGACAGGTCATACCTGGCGCTGTGATGGGATTAGCAGCGGCGCTGTTCGTTGCAGTCGGCTACATGATCCCGCGCTAGCTGACGCTCTCGTCGGCGCTAGCCTCATTTAGCGTGATAAATGCGTGATTGTGTCCGCCTCCGGGCGTTCTGGAGTCGGTAGCCGCCGATAGCTGGCGGTACCTGGCGCTAGTGAGACACTACCTGGCGCTATCGCTTGATGAATAAGGCCCTTACTATACTATGCCTTATTCCTCATGATACCATGATACAATTATAACCATTAACTTGTCCATAAAGAGAACTGGTCTACGGTGATGTTTCAGTCTAAATTAAGGGATTTTTTTTAGATAAAGGGTTTTATATAAAAATAGGCATATTATTGTTCTGTACTAGGATTAGTCAAACATGATTAAAGTCTCAGTTTACACTTGTGGAGAATTTTTATTATTGTTTATTATTGTTATATATGAAAATATACCACAAAGTATTATGAATAAATCAAATTAGATTCAATGGACTAGAAGTGGAAAAGAAATCATTATTATGGGTCTAGACACCATTATTAAAGATATAAAAGTGTGCAAGTGCATAAGTGAGTGTGTTTACAATGGATCAATATTAGTTATTTTAAATAAATGGATACATTATTTAAATTAAATTAAATAAAATAATTAATTCCAATTATGTAAAAATAATAGTATATCAATTAATAATTGATAATTAATAATACATAGAATAAATCTATAAATCTAATACTATATAAATTAACCATTAAACTATAAAATATATATGTAAATTATTTTGCTACCAATAGATCTGATGGATAACTCATGTCTAATTTAATAATAAATAAAATAGATAAATAAATATAATACAGTGAAACATTGGTGATTCATGGATAAAATATTTAAATAATTAGTGATAAATATCATGATAAATTATTTTAATAATGAATTCCTAATGATAGTATATTAGAAATTAATTTAAAAAAATTGATAGTAATTTAAATATAAATATAAAATTTAATTTAAGCATAACAAACTTCTTGATCCATATGATGGTCTATAGTGAGACTAGTACACTATAATTGATGATGTATGAAGGTGTGGACTAATCTACAACTAATATACATAAAGAAAGGTGGCTTTAGAATAATCATGCCATGTATTAAAATGACATGAAGACCAAAGACAGTAATTATCATCTTACTCCATACAGTTATTTTCAAGTGTCCTCCTATGGTAGTGTCCTCCATTCGGGGGAAGGAGAGGGAGCAGGGGGTCTTTCTTTTTTTTTTTTTTTTTTTTATTTATGCATTTCAATTACAATTTACAATTGCACTTACAATTTACAATCGTCCTCTTATAAAGAGGCAACTTACAGTAACTTACACATATATAACTACATGTACAGTCACACACACCCATTCGTACTCGCCTGCTGTTGGCTTCATTTCTCTATCTAGATGGAAGGTATTATGGAGCCCAAGGGAAAATAATAGGTAGCAGTTCTTAGTCATTAGCTGTGCTGGATGCATTAAGCCACACCTCCCACACCCGCTCAAATTTGTTTGGGCATCCCCTGGCCATGTAGGTCATCTTATATAAGACTAGCTTACCGTTTATCAGGCTTTTCCACCCCAAAAGAGTTGGCTCACTTGGATGTTTCCAATTTAGTAGCATGCATTTTCTAGCATAAAACATTAACAATCGTAGAAGAGTTCTCTGCGGGCCATCATCCAGCATGGGTTCAACTATACTCAGTAGACAGAGGGTAGTTGACTTTCTAATTGGTAATCCCACGGAGGTGGATACGAAGCTAGATATTGCATCCCAGTAGGTGCCTGGTTTGACCTTACACCTGGGACACAGGTCTGTCTCCAGCCGGCCCATTCTTTTAAGTCTAGCTGGGGTCAGGTAAACCTGGTGGAGCCACTTAGCCTGGATTAGCCTGTCTTTTTAATCTATTTACTGATGAGTACAGGTTGTCTATGGCCTCCTCCCAGTCTCCCCGATCTAGATCCGGGATTAATGCTTTCCATTTGTCCAGTGCACTATCCAGTGGGGAGGGGAGGTTTGAGAGGAGGCCACAATATAAAGTTGAGGTGGGCTTACTAAGATCCGTGGACCTAACCAAAGACTCCACTGATGATTCCATTAGTTGCAATCCCTCCAAAGGTATCTGAGATCTGAGAGCATGTCGCAGCTGGAGATAACGGAAGAAATCCCTTGGAGATAGTGCAAACGCATGGCATAGCTGCTCATATGTCATCAGCGCCCCTCCAGAGAGTATCTGTGCTAATAATGTAATTCCCCGAATCTTCCAAAAAATAGTATCTGGGAGGGACATCAGCTCCGGCAGTCTAGGGTTATCCCACAGAGGCGTATTAGGGGACCATTCTAAGGGAGGACGGGGGGATCCCTCCATATCATGCACCCGCTGCCAAATATGCAAGGTGGTGCTCATGCATGTTGTAGCATGCTGGAGACCCCTCACTCCTCTGTACACAAGAATCCTAGCAGAGAGTTATCCACGGAGGTCACAGGGTTAGCCGCAGAGGGAACCATCCACCAAGTGATATACAGTTATTGAGTGGCATAGAAGTACAATAGCATATGTGGTGCAACCAGGCCCCCAGCTGTTAAGGGTGCTTTGAGAGTGGACCTATTCATTTTGGGGGGGGAACCCCAAACAAACTAAAATAATATGGAGTCCAATAGTCGAAAATGGGAGGCTGGCAGCACAATGGGTGATGCTTGATACAGATATAGAAATTTAGGGAGAAAACCATTTTGAACATATTGATGCGGACAATCACTGAGAGGGGGAGAGTCGCCCACTGGGTAGTCCTCCTTCTAAGGGTACTGATCACAGGATTTATGAATTTGGAGGGGTCCCCCTGTATAATGACCCCCAGATACTTAAACCGTTCCACTATCTGAAGTGATGAGCCTAGAAAGATCTGAATATCTTCAGGTCTATCCACCTTGTATAGGCTGGATTTCTCCCAATTTACTTTTAAGCCTGAAAAGGATCCAAATGTAGCTATTGTATTCAATAGGGCCTCTAGTGAACTGTTAGCATCTGCCAAATAGACCAGGGTGTCGTCTGCATAACCTTCTCAACAGTACAACCCAGTTTCCACCCCTGTATATCTGGGGAGTCTCTAATTAGCGATGCCAAAGGTTCAATAGCCAGCGCAAACAACAATGGGGAGAGGGGGCATCCCAGGCGCATGCCTTGATCCAGTGATATTTCAGACGTTATAATCCCATTCACCCTCACCCTTGCCTTGGGGTTCCTGTAGAGTAATTGTACATATTTTATGTAGGTTGGTGGGAGACCGAACTTGGCCATGACAGCCCACAAATAGGGCCATTCGACGGAGTCGAAGGCTTTTTCATTGTCTAATGAAATTACCACTCTGCTCCCCGCGTTGTCATGTCGGATTTGCAAATTACTGAGTAGTCTCCTTAAATTAATGCTTGTTGTCCGACCTGGCATAAAACCCGATTGATCAGCCCCTATGAGTGAAAGGATTACAGTGTTTAATCGACGTGCCAGGACCTTAGCAAGGATCTTGGCATCCTGATTTAGGAGTGAGATCGGCCTATACGAGCTACAAGCATCACTAGGTTTCCCATCTTTATATATCAGGATTAGGGATGAGCGAATCGATCCGGACGAACCCGGATTTGATCCGAATTTCAGGAAAATCACTCGAAATCGCTTCGATCGCTCGAAGTTTTCCTTTAACATCCATTCATTTACATTTACAGGCATTCTAAGATGGCGGACGGGACATGTCTGGACATCTATCCCGCGCCAGTGCAAGCTGGGGCAGTCACATGCAGCCTATCAGCAGCCAGCAAGCCCGGTGACGTCACAGCGCTATTTAAGTCGGCCATCTTGCTTTTCCTTCCTCATTTCTCTATTGCATTCGTGAGAGACAGAACGTTGTAGTGAGGGAGAGAGGCAGTTAGACAGGCAGGGACAGACAGGGGCAGGCTGGAGACAGGCAGGAGACAGACAGAAAGTCAGCGAAAAACAGGGAAAGGTAGGAAAAATCGGAGGCTGTCACAGGGAGATTTTTTTTTTTTTTTCATCCAGCCTGAGTGTTACTAGCTGGCTGACTGGCTTTGATAGCGTTTTCAGGCTGCTTATACTAACTAACTGTGCATATATACTGAACTGATCTTAAGTCTGCTGTGAGGCATCCCATTCTGTGACTACACCAGCCTCTGTTTAAGACCATATAACCATTTGCACTTATTCTAATTGAAATTAGGCCTGATAAAGACACTTTTGCTGTTCATAGCACTACTGGACCCTGCCAGGTGTACTTACTGCTGGTTTTTAGGGCATCCCATTCTGTGACCACAGCAGCCTCTGTTTAAGACCATATAACCATTTGCACTTATTATAATTGAAATTAGGCCTGATAAAGACACTTTTGCTGTTCATAGCACTACTTGTCCCAGGTTCACTGCTGGGTTTTTAGGGCATCCCATTCTGTGACTACAGCAGCCTCTGTTTAACACCATATAACCATTTGCACTTATTCTAATTGAAATTAGGCCTGATAAAGACACTTTTGCTGTGCATAGCACTACTTGTCCCAGGTTCACTGCTGGGTTTTTAGGGCATCCCATTCTGTGACTACAGCAGCCTCTGTTTAAGACCATATAACCATTTGCACTTATTATAATTGAAATTAGGCCCGATAAAGACACTTTTGCTGTTCATAGCACTACTTGTCCCAGGTTCACTGCTGGGTTTTTAGGGCATCCCATTCTGTGACTACAGCAGCCTCTGTTTAACACCATATAACCATTTGCACTTATTCTAATTGAAATTAGGCCTGATAAAGACACTTTTGCTGTGCATAGCACTACTTGTCCCAGGTTCACTGCTGGGTTTTTAGGGCATCCCATTCTGTGACTACAGCAGCCTCTGTTTAAGACCATATAACCATTTGCACTTATTATAATTGAAATTAGGCCTGATAAAGACACTTTTGCTGTTCATAGCACTACTGGACCCTGCCAGGTGTACTTACTGCTGGTTTTTAGGGCATCCCATTCTGTGACTACAGCAGCCTCTGTTTAAGACCATATAACCATTTGCAATTATTATAATTGAAATTAGGCCTGATAAAGACACTTTTGCTGTTCATAGCACTACTTGTCCCAGGTTCACTGCTGGGTTTTTAGGGCATCCCATTCTGTGACTACAGCAGCCTCTGTTTAACACCATATAACCATTTGCACTTATTCTAATTGAAATTAGGCCTGATAAAGGCACTTTTGCTGTGCATAGCACTACTTGTCCCAGGTTCACTGCTGGGTTTTTAGGGCATCCCATTCTGTGACTACAGCAGCCTCTAATTAAGACCATATAACCATTTGCACTTATTATAATTGAAATTAGGCCCGATAAAGACACTTTTGCTGTTCATAGCACTACTTGTCCCAGGTTCACTGCTGGGTTTTTAGGGCATCCCATTCTGTGACTACAGCAGCCTCTGTTTAACACCATATAACCATTTGCACTTATTCTAATTGAAATTAGGCCTGATAAAGACACTTTTGCTGTGCATAGCACTACTTGTCCCAGGTTCACTGCTGGGTTTTTAGGGCATCCCATTCTGTGACTACAGCAGCCTCTGTTTAAGACCATATAACCATTTGCACTTATTCTAATTGAAATTAGGCCTGATAAAGACACTTTTGCTGTGCATAGCACTACTTGTACCAGGTTCACTGCTGGGTTTTTAGGGCATCCCATTCTGTGACTACAGCAGCCTCTGTTTAAGACCATATAACCATTTGCACTTATTCTAATTGAAATTAGGCCTGATAAAGACACTTTTGCTGTGCATAGCACTACTTGTCCCAGGTTCACTGCTGGGTTTTTAGGGCATCCCATTCTGTGACTACAGCAGCCTCAGTTTAAGACCATATAACCATTTGCACTTATTATAATTGAAATTAGGCCTGATAAAGACACTTTTGCTGTTCATAGCACTACTTGTCCCAGGTTCACTGCTGGGTTTTTAGGGCATCCCATTCTGTGACTACAGCAGCCTCTGTTTAACACCATATAACCATTTGCACGTATTCTAATTGAAATTAGGCCTGATAAAGACACTTTTGCTGTGCATAGCACTACTTGTCCCAGGTTCACTGCTGGGTTTTTAGGGCATCCCATTCTGTGACTACAGCAGCCTCTGTTTAACACCATATAACCATTTGCACTTATTCTAATTGAAATTAGGCCTGATAAAGACACTTTTGCTGTGCATAGCACTACTTGTCCCAGGTTCACTGCTGGGTTTTTAGGGCATCCCATTCTGTGACTACAGCAGCCTCTGTTTAACACCATATAACCATTTGCACTTATTATAATTGAAATTAGGCCTGATAAAGACACTTTTGCTGTTCATAGCACTACTGGACCCTGCCAGGTGTACTTACTGCTGGTTTTTAGGGCATCCCATTCTGTGACTACAGCAGCCTCTGTTTAAGACCATATAACCATTTGCAATTATTATAATTGAAATTAGGCCTGATAAAGACACTTTTGCTGTTCATAGCACTACTTGTCCCAGGTTCACTGCTGGGTTTTTAGGGCATCCCATTCTGTGACTACAGCAGCCTCTGTTTAACACCATATAACCATTTGCACTTATTCTAATTGAAATTAGGCCTGATAAAGGCACTTTTGCTGTGCATAGCACTACTTGTCCCAGGTTCACTGCTGGGTTTTTAGGGCATCCCATTCTGTGACTACAGCAGCCTCTGTTTAAGACCATATAACCATTTGCACTTATTATAATTGAAATTAGGCCCGATAAAGACACTTTTGCTGTTCATAGCACTACTTGTCCCAGGTTCACTGCTGGGTTTTTAGGGCATCCCATTCTGTGACTACAGCAGCCTCTGTTTAACACCATATAACCATTTGCACTTATTCTAATTGAAATTAGGCCTGATAAAGACACTTTTGCTGTGCATAGCACTACTTGTCCCAGGTTCACTGCTGGGTTTTTAGGGCATCCCATTCTGTGACTACAGCAGCCTCTGTTTAAGACCATATAACCATTTGCACTTATTCTAATTGAAATTAGGCCTGATAAAGACACTTTTGCTGTGCATAGCACTACTTGTACCAGGTTCACTGCTGGGTTTTTAGGGCATCCCATTCTGTGACTACAGCAGCCTCTGTTTAAGACCATATAACCATTTGCACTTATTCTAATTGAAATTAGGCCTGATAAAGACACTTTTGCTGTGCATAGCACTACTTGTCCCAGGTTCACTGCTGGGTTTTTAGGGCATCCCATTCTGTGACTACAGCAGCCTCAGTTTAAGACCATATAACCATTTGCACTTATTATAATTGAAATTAGGCCTGATAAAGACACTTTTGCTGTTCATAGCACTACTTGTCCCAGGTTCACTGCTGGGTTTTTAGGGCATCCCATTCTGTGACTACAGCAGCCTCTGTTTAACACCATATAACCATTTGCACTTATTATAATTGAAATTAGGCCTGATAAAGACACTTTTGCTGTTCATAGCACTACTGGACCCTGCCAGGTGTACTTACTGCTGGTTTTTAGGGCATCCCATACTGTGACTACAGCAGCCTCTGTTTAAGACCATATAACCATTTGCACTTATTATAATTGAAATTAGGCCTGATAAAGACACTTTTGCTTTTCATAGCACTACTTGTCCCAGGTTCACTGCTGGGTTTTTAGGGCATCCCATTCTGTGACTACAGCAGCCTCTGTTTAACACCATATAACCATTTGCACTTATTCTAATTGAAATTAGGCCTGATAAAGACACTTTTGCTGTGCATAGCACTACTTGTCCCAGGTTCACTGCTGGGTTTTTAGGGCATCCCATTCTGTGACTACAGCAGCCTCTGTTTAAGACCATATAACCATTTGCACTTATTCTAATTGAAATTAGGCCTGATAAAGACACTTTTGCTGTTCATAGCACTACTTGTCCCAGGTTCACTGCTGGGTTTTTAGGGCACCCCATTCTGTGACTACAGCAGCCTCTGTTTAACACCATATAACCATTTGCACTTATTCTAATTGAAATTAGGCCTGATAAAGACACTTTTGCTGTGCATAGCACTACTTGTCCCAGGTTCACTGCTGGGTTTTTAGGGCATCCCATTCTGTGACTACAGCAGCCTCTGTTTAAGACCATATAACCATTTGCACTTATTATAATTGAAATTAGGCCTGATAAAGACACTTTTGCTGTTCATAGCACTACTTGTCCCAGGTTCACTGCTGGGTTTTTAGGGCATCCCATTCTGTGACTACAGCAGCCTCTGTTTAAGACCATATAACCATTTGCACTTATTATAATTGAAATTAGGCCTGATAAAGACACTTTTGCTGTGCATAGCACTACTTGTCCCAGGTTCACTGCTGGGTTTTTAGGGCATCCCATTATGTGACTACAGCAGCCTCTGTTTAAGACCATATAACCATTTGCACTTATTCTAAATTGAAATTAGGCCTGATAAAGACACTTTTGCTGTGCATAGCACTACTTGTCCCAGGTTCACTGCTGGGTTTTTAGGGCATCCCATTCTGTGACTACAGCAGCCTCTGTTTAAGACCATATAACCATTTGCACTTATTCTAATTGAAATTAGGCCTGATAAAGACACTTTTGCTGTTCATAGCACTACTGGACCCTGCCAGGTGTACTTACTGCTGGTTTTTAGGGCATCCCATTCTGTGACTACAGCAGCCTCTGTTTAAGACCATATAACCATTTGCACTTATTCTAATTGAAATTAGGCCTGATAAAGACACTTTTGCTGTGCATAGCACTACTTGTCCCAGGTTCACTGCTGGGTTTTTAGGGCATCCCATTCTGTGACTACAGCAGCCTCTGTTTAAGACCATATAACCATTTGCACTTATTATAATTGAAATTAGGCCTGATAAAGACACTTTTGCTGTTCATAGCACTACTTGTCCCAGGTTCACTGCTGGGTTTTTAGGGCATCCCATTCTGTGACTACAGCAGCCTCTGTTTAAGACCATATAACCATTTGCACTTATTATAATTGAAATTAGGCCTGATAAAGACACTTTTGCTGTGCATAGCACTACTTGTCCCAGGTTCACTGCTGGGTTTTTAGGGCATCCCATTATGTGACTACAGCAGCCTCTGTTTAACACCATATAACCATTTGCACTTATTCTAATTGAAATTAGGCCTGATAAAGACACTTTTGCTGTGCATAGCACTACTTGTCCCAGGTTCACTGCTGGGTTTTTAGGGCATCCCATTCTGTGACTACAGCAGCCTCTGTTTAAGACCATATAACCATTTGCACTTATTATAATTGAAATTAGGCCTGATAAAGACACTTTTGCTGTTCATAGCACTACTGGACCCTGCCAGGTGTACTTACTGCTGGTTTTTAGGGCATCCCATTCTGTGACTACAGCAGCCTCTGTTTAAGACCATATAACCATTTGCACTTATTCTAATTGAAATTAGGCCTGATAAAGACACTTTTGCTGTGCATAGTCTTACTGCTGCCTGCCAGGTGCACTGCTGGTTTTTGGGGCATCCCATTCTGTAACATAGCATACCCCTCTTTATTTACACTAAGCAGCTCTCTTATTTACACTAGGCAGGCCTGTTGGAGGCTGAGTGTTACTGCTCACTTTTGGTGTGCATTATATTCTGTTTCATATAGACCCACCGCTGCCTGGGGGTTCTTAAAATATCACCTACTACCACACCAGTTAGACTATGTCGGGCAGACAAGTGCCTGGAAGTGAAAAGAGGAGTGGCAGAGGCCAAGATTCCGCAGGCAGAGCTCGTAGCAGACTGGGGGCCAGTAGCAGCAGGAGTCACGCTGAGAGACCTAATCTGCCAGTATCTGCTAGCGGTCGGGTCTCCACCAGTAACGCATCTGCCGTGGTTGAATGGTTGACGCGCTCATCACAACTTACGTCTGAGACCCCCAGTCTAGGGTCGGTAGGTTCCTCTGACACAACCCTGAGTTGGCATGCCCCAAGAGCAGTCCCTGTCCTCCCATTGCCTCTGTCCTACGCCGTTCCCTCCCCCAGCGACGTATCCTATGCTTTGGGTTCAGCTCCTCTCTTTAGTGAGGAGGACGATCAGATAGAGGACAGTCAGCAGCTACTGCCCGAGTGACACGCCGCTCCCAATTTCTGCCAGCCAAGGCTCCAGCACCTCAGCCGAAGGCAGCTGTGCGTCATACCCATCCTCTGTCGCTCCTGCTCCTCCTCCTCCTCCTCCTCCTCCAAGTCATGCATCCCGCCAGCAATCCATCAGCGAAGCCATGTCCAAGAGACAGCAGTATGCGCCCACTCATCCTACGGCGCAGAAGCTGAATGTGCTCCTGTCCAAGTTGCTGGTGCTGCAGTCGCTCCCTTTTCAGGTGGTGGAATCTGCACCTTTCAGAGAACTGATGGCTTGTGCCGAGCCGAGGTGGAGAGTCCCAAGCCGTCATTTCTTTGCCAAGAAGGCAGTACCAGCGCTGCACACTTTTGTTGAACAGAAGGTGGGCCAGTCCTTGAGCCTGTCGGTGTGTAGCAAAGTGCATGGCAGCGCCGACATCTGGAGCTGTAACTACGGTCAGGGACAGTACATGTCGTTTACGGCCCACTGGGTGAATGTGGTCCCTTTGCAGCAGCAGCAGCAACTTGGACAGGTCACGCCACTTCGGCCTCCGCGCTCCCTGCCCGTTGGGCCTGTGACACCGTGCGACTCAGCCTCCTCATCCTCCGCCATCTCCTCACCCTCCACTGTAGGCTCAAGTCTCAGTGCCCCTCCAGTCTACCATGTGTGCAGGGCACAGAGGTGTCACGCAGTGCTTCACATGGTTTGTCTTGGCGAACGGAGTCACACAGGGGAGGAACTGCTTAAATGTATTCATCAGGAAATCCAAACATGGCTTACTCCGAGAAAACTTAAAATGGGAATCATGGTTACCGACAATGGGAAGAACATTTTGTCTGCGCTGCGCCAAGGAAGCCTGACCCATGCCCCCTGCATGGCTCACGTCTTCAATCTGGTTGTCAAGCGGTTTCTGAAGTGTTCCCCCCATCTGCAAGACATCCTAACAACTTCAAGGAAACTTTGCATGCACTTCAGCCACTCCTACACCGCCAAACACACCCTTCTTGAGCTACAGCATCAGAATGGTATCCCCCAACATAGTCTGATTTGCGATGTTTCCACCCGTTGGAATTCCACCCTTCACATGTTGGACCGATTATATGAACAGAGAAAAGCCATCACGGATTTCCTGATGATCCAAGCAGATAGGGGGACTCCCCTGTGTAACTTCAATGTCAACCAGTGGCAGCTCATACGTGACACCTGCCGTTTGCTCAGGCCCTTTGAAGAAGCCACTTTATTTGTCAGTCGGCAGGATTACGGGATGAGCGACATGATTCCACTGCTTGATGTACTACAGCCCATGTTGGAAACCATGGCTGGTCAGGGCACTGGAGACATGGCGTTTACATCTTATGGCCACATGAACCCCGTTGAAGCTGAACTGGAGGAGGAGGAGGAAGAGGAGGAGGAGGAGTTGCCCAGCGAAACACAGTTTAGGCTTGGCGAAATGGCTGGTTTATCTAGTCAGCGGACAGGAGAGGAGGAGCAGGAGCAGCCAGAGGAGCTAGAGGTTTTTGAGGAAAGCGAGACAGAGGACCGGGCACACCGTGGCAGTATGCAGTGGAGATGGAGACAGGTAGTCCATCCGAGTCACTTGCGCAAATGGCACGAAGCATGCTCACGTGCTTGCGTAGTGACCCCAGAATTGTTTCCATCTGTCGGCGGGATGACTTCTGGCTGTCCACCTTATTGGACCCTCGCTTCCGGCACAAAATGGGGGCATTTTTTAAACCCACCGAGAGGGAGGACAAACTCAACTACT
The DNA here is from genome assembly GCA_027917425.1 of Gastrophryne carolinensis. Lineage (NCBI taxonomy): Eukaryota > Metazoa > Chordata > Amphibia > Anura > Microhylidae > Gastrophryne > Gastrophryne carolinensis. The sequence goes on from CM051238.1 coordinate 67,352,840, forward strand.
ACAAAGACATTCTACGTAGGCAGTTGGCCGATGCCTATCTGCGCCATGGTCCATACTCTCGCAGGTCTGACTCGAGGGGACCTCTGCGCTCACCTTCCACTGCCATGGCCGCTGGGGGGGTTGGCAGGAGCAGCAGCAGCAGCTCCATCAGCAGCAGCAGCCTCAGTCTTCAGTCGCTAATGAGTAGCTTTCTACACCCGCATAGTGAGGCTACTCATGAGCAGCAGGAAGACCTGGAGCAGGACCTCAACCAGCAGGTCATGTCATACTTTGACATGACCATGCCAACACACCTTGAGGATCCGCTGGACTTCTGGGCAGCCAAACTTGATTTGTGGCCGCAACTAGCAGAGTTTGCCCTGGAAAAGCTGTCCTGCCCGGCAAGTAGCGTGCCATCTGAGCGGGTGTTTAGTGCGGCGGGGGCCATAGTTACGGCGAGGAGAACTCGTCTGTCAACTAAAAATGTGGAGAGACTCACCTTTGTCAAAATGAATCAGGGATGGATCAGCCAGGATTTCCACCCACCAATGCCTGATGCATGCGACTAGATTCAGCATGGTGCCACGTTTTACACTTTCCAAATGGTGCAAAACATATTTATGTCTTTAGGCCAATTTTTGGGCTCCTGCTGCTGCTGCTGCCAACTCCAGGGTGTGAATCATCCAATTCTTGGGCTCCTGAAGCCAACCCCAGTGTCTCTTTAAAGTAATATTTGGGCTCCTGCTGCTGCTGCCAACTCCAGGGTGTGAATCATCCAATTTTTGGGCTCCTGAAGCCAACTCCATTGTCTCTTTCAAGTAATATTTGGCCTCCTGCTGCTGCTGCCAACTCCAGGGTGTGATTCATCCAATTTTTGGCCTCCTGAAGCCAACCCCAGTGTCTCTTTAAAGTAATATTTGGGCTCCTGCTGCTGCCAACTCCAGGGTGTGAATCATCCAATTTTTGGGCTCCTGAAGCCAACTCCAGTGTCTCTTTAAAGTAATATTTGGGCTCCTGCTGCTGCTGCTGCCAACTCCAGGGTGTGATTCATCCAATTTTTGGGCTCCTGAAGCCAACTCCAGTGTATATTTGGGCTCCTGCTGCTGCTGCTGCCAACTCCAGGGTGTGAATCATCCAATTTTTGGGCTCCTGAAGCCAACCCCAGTGTCTCTTTAAAGTAATATTTGGGCTCCTGCTGCTGCCAACTCCAGGGTGTGATTCATCCAATTTTTGGGCTCCTGAAGCCAACTCCAGTGTATATTTGGGCTCCTGCTGCTGCTGCTGCCAACTCCAGGGTGTGAATCATCCAATTTTTGGGCTCCTGAAGCCAACCCCAGTGTCTCTTTAAAGTAATATTTGGGCTCCTGCTGCTGCCAACTCCAGGGTGTGATTCATCCAATTTTGGGCTCCTGAAGCCAACCCCAGTGTCTCTTTAAAGTAATATTTGGGCTCCTGCTGCTGCCAACTCCAGGGTGTGATTCATCCAATTTTTGGGCTCCTGAAGCCAACCCCAGTGTCTCTTTAAAGTAATGTTTGGGCTCCTGCTGCTGCTGCTGCCAACTTCTGCCAACTCCAGGGTGTGATTCATCCAATTTTTGGGCTCCTGAAGCCAACTCCAGTGTATATTTGGGCTCCTGCTGCTGCTGCTGCCAACTCCAGGGTGTGATTCATCCAATTTTTGGGCTCCTGAAGCCAACCCCAGTGTCTCTTTAAAGTAATATTTGGGCTCCTGCTGCTGCCAACTCCAGGGTGTGATTCATCCAATTTTTGGGCTCCTGAAGCCAACCCCAGTGTCTCTTTAAAGTAATATTTGGGCTCCTGCTGCTGCTGCTGCCAACTCCAGGGTGTGATTCATCCAATTTTTGGGCTCCTGAAGCCAACCCCAGGGTCTCTTTAAAGTAATATTTGGGCTCCTGCTGCTGCTGCTGTCAACTCCTGCCAACTCCAGGGTGTGATTCATCCAATTTTTGGGCTCCTGAAGCCAACTCCAGTGTCTCTATAAAGTAATCTTTGGGCTCCTGCTGCTGCTGCTGCTGCCAACTCCAGGGTGTGATTCATCCAATTTTTGGGCTCCTGAAGCCAACTCCAGTTTCTCTTTAAAGTAATATTTGGGCTCCTGCTGCTGCTTGCAACTCCAGGGTGTAATTCATCCAATTTTTGGGCTCCTGAAGCCAACCCCAGTGTCTCTTTCAGCCAATGTTTGGGCTCCTGCTGCTGCTGCTGCCAACTCCAGGGTGTGATTCATCCAATTTTGGGGCTCCTGCTGCTGCCAACTCCAGTGTCTCTTTAAAGCAATGTTTGGGTTCCTGCCCCTCATAGTGATGCCACTTCAACTCTCTTGAATTCAATTGTGCCGCTCTGCGATTCTATTAGCGATGCCTCTGATCTGCATGTGATATTTATTTAAAGTATTATTTAACTAACCCAGCACGCATCCTGTGCGTGTTACAGCAAGGCAGAATGGTTTACAACCCTATTGAGGCTCTAGGAGGCTCAGAAATAGCCGTTTTTAATAGCGATTCGTCGCAAATTTATTCGGGTCGAAACGATTTTTGTCGGAAAATTCGGCGAATCAGTCGAATCTAATTTTTCAAAAGTTCGCTTATCTCTAATCAGGATGATAGTTGCCTGCGCAAAGGATTCTGGCAAGGTCTCCAATTGTAAAGCCTCAGAGAAGACCTCTAGCAACTTTGGCACTATAGCTTCACTATTTTTCTTGTACCACTCTGAAGGTAGACCATCTGGCCCGGGGGCCTTCCGATTCGACATTAGGGCAATAGCTTTACCAATTTCTTCACATGTTATCGGGGAGTCTAGCATTGCACTATCTGCCTCTGACAAGAATGGGAGGTTTGTGGTTTTGAGATAAGCAGCCAGGTCTGTTGGTCCATATTGTATCCTAGAGGAGTATAATTGGCTATAGTAATCTTGAAATTGCCTCGAAATCCTCTCTGAGTCTGTTATAAATTGAGTCTGACTCGTGATACCAGCTATTTGCGTCTGCAGACTCTCTGCCTTTGAGAGGTAAGCCGGGGTTCTCCCATTTTTATCCCCTTTCTCAAAAACAGTCTGCTGCTTTAATAATAGCATATTTCTTGTAGACTCAGTTAATGCAAGATTATACTCCCTTTGGAGTGATTTAAGTAAATTATGATCTGCCGGAGTCGTCGACACCACAAATTTCCTTTCTGCTTCAGCCATTTTGTCTTCTAGTTCCCTGACAGCCCCCCCATTTCACCCTAACCCCTTTAATGGCACTTATAGCGCTACCTCTAACGACTGCCTTGAATGCATCCCATCTTGTATTGACTGATGTTTCTTCCCCATTGCATTGCCAGTATGTCTCTTGGTCCCTTAACAGCCCACCACATACCTCCTCATCCTCCAACCACAGGGGGTTAAGAGCCCATCGCCGCAGCCCAGTTTGGTTCCTGGACATGCGTATGGTCACCATTAGCGGTGAATGGTCCGATATGCCTCTTGGCAGGTACTCGCATGCCACCACCCTAGTCAAAAAGCACCTCGATGCAAAGGCCAGGTCAATGCGCGAAAGATATTTGTGGGGGATAGAATGACAAGAGAATGCTCTATCGCTGGGATGTTTCCATCTCCATAGCTCAGTCAACCCTAGGGCCTCCGCCCATGCTGCCAGCGGGGTGGTTGCCCCCCCGGGGTCAGCCGATCCAAATATCTATCTAGGATCATATTGAAGTCGCCTATGAGCATCAGCGGATCGGGAGGGAGGGTGGCTACTCTATCCATAATCTCCTGGAGGACTCGCACATCAAAGGGGGGGTGGAATGTACAAACCCACTATCAAGACAGTGACATCGTATATTTTAGCATGTACAATAATAAACCGACCCTTAGAGTCCGATTGCACTGACATGAGAGTAAAAGGAAGATGTTTAGCCACTAGGATTGACACCCCCCTGGCATAGTTGGAGTAGTGAGAATGGAATAACTGCGCAATCCATGGCTTTTTTATGGACAACGATTTGCGGCCCAGTAGATGGGTCTCTTGCAGAATTACAATATTAGGATTGTGCCGCTTCAGAAACTGAAGCACAGAAGTCCTCTTTACACGGTCATTAAGACCTCGCACATTCCATGAAATTACTTTGCACTCCATCTGGGTCTAATAAAATGATATGATCGTATATGCCAGAAGGATATTTAATATCCCAGCACCCCATCACCTCCCTTAAAGTCCCATGACAGCAGGCCAAACCATTCATACCACCATTCACTCCAACACACCATACAAGACTTACCAACAGATAAAGATAGAACATTAACATGAGCATATAAAGCAGGGGGTCTTTCTGATGGTGCTTATAGATACCATCTGCACCATTCGTCTCTGATGTTGCTTCTAGTAGCCAAAATGGAGATATTTTTCACATTTCTCCACTCTGTAAATTTCCCAAATATCTTCTTATGAGTAGAGATGAGCAAATCGATTCTGACGAACCCGAATTTGTTACGAATTTCATGAAATATTTGATTTGTTACGATTCCGAATATCGCTCAAATCGCTGCCTTAAAACTCCAGTTACACAGATCCAGATCCACATGTCGGGACATGTCCCATGGGGCAAGGAATCCTGGGTAGGTGTGACATGCTACCTATCAGCAGACAGGCTTACCGATGATGTCACAGCCCCATATAAACGGCGGCCATCTTGCTGAAGATCATTCTGACACTGTATTGCGGCCAGAGCAGATCAGGCAGGGAGAGAGCGAGGGATAGATAGATAGATAGATAGATAGATAGATAGATAGATAGATAGATAAAACAGAAGAAGCTAGGGACAGATAGAGAAGGAGAGAGGCTGTGACAGTGACAGAGAAAGACAGGGACAGTTTAAAATGGACCAACACCCAGGATTTTGACTATCCTGGGTCTTGGTCCACTTCGGTGGGGCACCCCCGATCGGGGTGCCCCGCTGTGTGGAACCCCCCCTAACCCCCCGAAAAACTCACCTCTCCCCGCTCCCAGCGCCGACGTACAAGCGAGGACCAGGAACGTTTAAGCGGCTGCCGCCGCCGCCGCCTCCCTCGCGTCACTTTTGACGCACGTGCGCCCGCGCCGGCCATTCGCAGACGGCCGGCGCAGGGGCGCGCACGCCTACAGGAGCACGAGGGAGGCGGCGGTAAGGTAAGGTAAGATAAGGTAAGGAGTTTGGGGTGTTTGGGGGGGTTTCACCCCGCGGGACATCCCGATCTCGGATGTCCCGCGGGGTGGGGGGTGATCGGCCCGGGAATCTTATAGATTCCCGGGCCGATCACCCGTGGGTGTTGGTCCACTTTAAAGTGTTTGCTTTAGCTTCCAAGCCTATTTAGTGTTAATAACACACCTGTCTATTTAGCTTTTCCTTTTCCTGGTGTCATTCTTTAAAAAGTGTGCTAGCATAAATATTTCAAGACTACCTGTGTAATAACTGCTTGCATTTTATAATCAACGTCACTTTTCCACAATCAAAGGAGCCCACCTCTGTATGTGAGGAGGGGGCATCCCAAACACTAGCATGAATATTTCAAGACTACCTGTGTATTAACTGCTTGCATTTTGTAAGCAAAGTCACTTTTCCACAATCAAAGGAGGCCACCTCTGTAAGTGAGGAGGGGGCATCCCAAACACTAGCATAAATATTTCAAGACTACCTGTCTAATAACTGCATGCATTTTATAATCAACGTCACTTTTCCACAAAGGAGGCCACCTCTGTATGTGAGGAGGGGGCATCCCAAACACTAGCATAAATATTTCAAGACTACCTGTGTACTAACTGGTTGCATTTTATAATCAACGTCACTTTTCCACAATCAAAGGAGCCCACCTCTGTATGTGAGGAGGGGGCATCCCAAACACTAGCATAAATATTTCAAGACTACGTTTGTACTAACTGGTTGCATTTTGTAAGCAAAGTCACTTTTCCACAATCAAAGGAGGCCACCTCTGTGAGGAGGGGCATCCCAAACATTAGCATTAATATTTCAAGACTACCTGTCTAATAACTGGTTGCATTTTATAATCAACGTCACTTTTCCACAATCAAAGGAGCCCACCTCTGTATGTGAGGAGGGGGCATCCCAAACACTAGCATAAATATTTCAAGACTACCTTTGTACTAACTGGTTGCATTTTGTAAGCAAAGTCACTTTTCCTCAATCAAAGGAGGCCACCTCTGTAAGTGAGGAGGGGCATCCCAAACACTACCATTAATATTTCAAGACTACCTGTCTAATAACTGGTTGCATTTTGTAAGCAAAGTCACTTTTCCACAATCAAAGGAGGCAACCTCTGTATGTGAGGAGGGGGCTTTCCAAACAATACATTAATATTTCAAGACTACCTGTGTACTAACTGGTTGCATTTTGTAAGAAAAGTCACTTTTCCACAATCAAAGGAGGCCACCGCTGTATGTGAGGAAGGGGCATCCCAAACACTAGCATAAATATTTCAAAACTACCTGTGTACTAACTGGTTGCATTTTGTAAGCAAAGTCACTTTCGCCGGGGGGGGGGGGGGGGGCATCCCAAATACTAGCACGTGTCTTTTAAAAGTACCTGCCTACCAGCCTTTTGCCTTTTTATAAAAAAGTCTGGTTTACAAGTTTAAAGCACCCATTGCCTTTCACCGGGGGCAATTGTCAGTGCTACCACTTATCTTTTAAGAGTACCTGCCTACTAACCTTTTGCCTTTTGTATAAAAAAAGTCTGGTTTACAAGTTTAAAGCACTCATTGCCTTTCACCAGGGGCAATTGTCAGTGCTACCACTTATCTTTTAAGAGTACCTGCCTACTAAGCTTTTGCCTTTTGTATAAAAAAGTCTGGTTTTCAAGTTTAAAGCACCCATTGCCTTTCACCGGGGGCCATTGGCAGTGCTACCACTTATATTTTAAGAGTACCTGCCTACTAACATTTTGCCTTTTGTATAAAACAGTCTGGTTTACAAGTTTAAAGCACCCATTGCCTTTCACTGGGGGCCATTGTCAGTGCTACCACTTATCTTTTAACAGTACCTGCCTACTAATCTTTTGCCTTTTGTATAAAAAAGTCTGGTTTTCAAGTTTAAAGCACCCATTGCCTTTCACCGGGGGCCATTGGCAGTGCTACCACTTATATTTTAAGAGTACCTGCCTACTAACCTTTTGCCTTTTGTATAAAACAGTCTGGTTTACAAGTTTAAAGCACCCATTGCCTTTCACTGGGGGCCATTGTCAGTGCTACCACTTATCTTTTAACAGTACCTGCCTACTAATCTTTTGCCTTTTGTATAAAAAATTCTGGTTTACAAGTTTAAAGAACCCATTTCCTTTCTCTGGGGGCCATTGTCAGTGCTGCCACTTATCTTTTAAGAGTACCTGCCTACTATTCTTTTGCCTTTTGTATAAAAAAGTCTGGTTTTCAAGTTTAAAGCACCCATTGCCTTTCACGGGGGCCATTGGCAGTGCTACCACTTATCTTTTAAGAGTACCTGCCTACTAATCTTTTGCCTTTTGTATAAAAAAGTCTGGTTTTCAAGTTTAAAGCACCCATTGCCTTTCACTGAGGGCCATTGTCAGTGCTACCACTTATCTTTTAAGAGTAACTCTAAAAACACACTTAAACTCGGTTACTCACTGGAACTGGCCCAAAAACATCAAGTAGCCACATGGCCATTACAAGACAAAATTTATTGATAGCAAAAAATCATGGCACTATTAAAGGTACACTAAATAGATAAAAAAGACACACAAAGTGAATCTAAAAAACGGGCCCCCCCCCATGCATGCAGCCTCAACAGCCACACTCACTTCACACTCACTCCTCCTCTCTAACTCCACAATTCTAATATGGGATATAAATGAACACACGTCTGGGTGTATACATAATACGTTGATCCCGGCGCTGTACGGTATCCGTTTTGATTCTATAGGAGTTCAACACCTAAACTGGCCATATACTCGTATAAGCCAACATCTTCAATGTAATTCACAGCTGTATGCTTAACGCCTCTTTGGCTGCCACCATTGACGGAACACTGTTAGGGGTTAACCTTATATCCACCGTTGCAGGCCTGTTAAACTGGGGGATCCCCTCACTCATCAAATGATGCCACCGCTGCTCTATGCGGCTTAATGCTCAGCCCGTAGCTGGCTTAGGTATCAGCCAGGGTGTAACACCTTAATTGTAACTAGCGTCCGCCGCTCGCAGTGGTAAACACGGCATTAATTTTGCACTTTATAGCAGATACTTAGCTGCGTTTGTACAATCCTGTGCTCAGCCAAGTGCGGTCACATTATCCAGAGATGAACCTCCGTGCTTCAACCCTTGCTGCGGGCAGTGACTGTCCTCTGCTCCTGGGCTTCCTTTCTACCGCCCGCGTTAGTCACACATGTCCGCGAGCCGGCGGGATTCCGGTAACGTCAGCGCTCACTGAGAGCCGGGAGTTGGAGGAGCGGGGAAGGTGGTGGGCCGGCCGTCAGCCGACACGTGTTTCGCTCCGCCCACCGGAGCTTCGTCAGGGTGGGGGGCGGGCATAACCACAGGTTTTTTGAATGCTGAATAGACACTCCCCTTAGAGTCCTTCAGCCAATCGCCGTCATCCCAGACCAACTCGTCCGGTCTTCTTAGCAGGGCCACACGGACTACAGGTCCCAGCCATCTTTAACCCTCTGTATGCCACACTCCCCTGCGACAGCAATCACCAGAGGCTATTCAGAAAACAAGTTAGGTGGGGCCACCAATACTAGGCTCTTTCAAGAGCTATACTATGCTACTATTTCACACAACTACTATATATCTATATATAAGCTATGGCTACTATCTACTCATACATTCTGGCTGATCTTAGCATATAAAGACATACACTTATACCTCATTCTGCACATCCATTTATATATGTATTTTAGTTTTTTATCCATCACCATTATGTTCACAAAAAATAGTACAGCGAAAGGAGTTGGGGAGGGAAAGGGAGACAGATGTCATTGTAGGTAGAGCACCACTCCTACTGTAGGACGATTATCCTAATAGATGACGTCAGTAAATAAACTTAAAACCACCTCTCACCCCTCTCCCAAACTAATCATATTCAGGGGTACCCAGATTGGTTGTTCTAAGCCCCCCCCCACAATCCAACTCTGATGAATCTATTAGGGGCCGACCTAACCCCCCCTACACTCCTTATTACTGCATCCAATGCTGCCAATCATTAGGGCAAATCCACAGCTAAATAACACCACTGACACTCTGAGCCACTCCATATGCATTGACTAGTAAAGAGCAGGCCACCGGACTTCCTATAGGGGATTTACGAACAACAGGGGCCAAGCGTTACTTTCAACCCGGTCTCACCTATCAAACCTCCAATTCTGAGTAGAATAAAATTTACCCACCATTGTCCATATTACTGCTCACAAATGCCGGTCTCACTTATATGGACTGCAACATAACCTAATGTCCCTCTCTTCACTCCCATATCTATATCCCATATCCACCAGTGACCCAGGACTACTCGCTATCCCAATGACAACTGTAAACAGTGATTGCTGGTCCAGACCACATACAGATCACTTCCACTCAGTGATTGTAACTACTACCATAAACGGTGGAGGGAGGAAGAAGAGGGAAAGGGGGATGAAGTAGAGATGAAAAATGAGTAGTGAGGGGGAAGAGGGGTTAGAGAAGTTCACAGAAACGCACTCAGTCCTGATTCAGTATTCAATCCCGCGGGGACCATTGTACCCAACTCGTAAATTAAGCGGGCATCCTGTTGCATTAATCTCTTATCCACCTACCTGCCTACTAATCTTTTGCCTTTAGTATAAAAAATTCTGGTTTACAAGTTTAAAGCACCCATTGCCTTTCACCGGGGGAGCATCCCGAATACTAGCACTTAGCTTTTAACAGTGCCTGTAGCTTTACCTTTTTTAAATTCTGAACAAAAACCACGTTTTAAAACTGCCTGTGGTGCATTTAACTCTGACCAGGGGCATCCTGGGTAAGACCATCTGACAGTGTCTTTTTGCATTAGCTTTTAGATACAGTGTCTGCCTATTTTGATCTAACTTTTCTACACACCTGCTGTTACAAAAATACTGATCTAGGTGTAGTGTAGTATATTGTTTTCCCCTCCTAAAAGCAGTAAAAATGTCAGGCAGAGATGTGCCAGGATGTGCACCGAGGAGAGGCCTAGATTTATCAGGCAGAGGTTGCAGCAGACTAGGGGCGAGTGGCAGCAGGAGTCGCGGTGAGAGGCCTGATCTCCCGGTATCTGCTAGCGGTCATGTCTCGACCAGCAACGCATCTGCCATCATCGATTGGTTGATGCGGTCATCGACCTCATCACAACTGACATCTGACACCCCTAGTCAACAGTCCGTAGGTTCCTCGGACACAACCCTGAGTTGGCATGGCCCGGGAGCAGCCTCTGTCCTTCCATTGCCTCTGTCCTACGCCCCCCCTCCAGCCGCCGTATCTTATGCTTTGGGTTCAGCTCCACTATTCAGTGAGGACGATGTGTTAGAGAACAGTCAGAAGCTACTGTCCAGCCAAGAAATGGAGGAGACATCCGCTGCTTCTTCCGCTAGGCAAACAAACACTGAGGAGGAGAGTGGCGTGGGAGGTGGTGTGGCGAGCGTTCCGTCTCCTGCAGCACACGTTCTTGTGGAAACCGAGGAGGATATCAGTGACGTGCAGACACAACTCGATGATGATCATGATGATGATGAAGCCGATCGCACTTGGGAGCCCGGTGCAGAAGGGGCTTCATCATCATCAGGAGAAGAGGGTCCCAGGTCGCCCCAGAATCAGCAGCTGAGGCAGCAAGGTGGCAGTAGGGTTGGCAGTCAGCATGGTGGCAGTAGGGTTGGCAGTCCGCATGGTGGCAGAATTGGGATGTCTGGAGCCACACGTGGCCGGGGGCGGGGTAGGCCACCTGCTGCACGGCAGGCTGCCTTCCCGGGAGGTAGTGGGGCAGGGGTTCCTGGAGTTGGCAGCAGTAGCAGTGAATTAGTGCGGAAAATTCGCTACTCATCAGTGTGGCACTTTTTCATCAAGCATCCGCAGGAGGGTAATGTTGGCCCCAATGTTGGTACCACGGCCCTGCGGCAACACATGTAGTGTCACCATAAAGTGGCCTGGGAGAACCGAGGCTCCGAAGTGGGGGTCCAGCCTGCTGCATCAGCCAGTGCCACGCCGCTTCCAATTTCACCCAGCCAAGGCTCCAGCACCTCAGCCGAAGGTAGCTGTGCGTCATACCCATCCTCTGCCGCTCCAGATGTTCCTGCTCCTCCTACTAAAAGTCACTCATCCCACCAGCAATCCATCAGTGAAGCCATGTCCAAGAGACAGCAGTATGCGCCCACTTATCCTACGGCGCAGAAGGTAAATGTGCTCCTGTCCAAGTTGCTGGTGCTGCAGCCCCTCCCTTTTACGGTGGTGGACTCTCAGCACAGACATCTGGATCTGTAACTACGGTCAGGGACAATACATGTCCTTTACGGCCCACTGGGTGAATGTGGTTCCTGCATATCAACTTGGACAGGTCACACCGCTTCGGCCTCCACGCTCCCAGACCGCTTTGCATGTCACAGTGTGCGACTCTTCCTCCTCATCCTCCGCCGTCTCCTCAGCCTCCACGGTAATACAACACATGTTGGAAACCACATGTAATACAACACATGTTGGAAACCATGGCTGGTCAGGGCACTGGAGACATGGCGCATACATTTCATGGCCACATAAACCCCATGGGAGCTGAGGAGGAGAAGGAGGAGGAGGAGCAGCACAGTGAAGCACAGTTTAGTTCTGGCAAAATGGGCGGTTTATCTAGTCATCTGACAGGAGAGGAGGAGCAGGAGCAGCCAGTGGAGCTAGAGGGTTGTGAGGAAGGCGAGACAGAGGACCCAGACAAACCGTGGCAGTATGCAGTGGAGATGGAGACAGGTAGTCCCTCCGAATCACTTGCACAAATGACCCGATGCATGCTCACGTGCTTGCGTAGTGACCACAGAATTGTCTCCATTTTTCTGCGGGATGACGACTGGCTCTCCACCTTATTGGACCCTCGCTACCGGCACAAAATGGAGGCATTTTTTACACCCGCTGAGAGGGAGGACAAACTGACCAACTACAAAGACATTCTACGTAGTCAGTTGGCCGATGCTTATCTGTGCCATGGTCCATACTCTCGCAGGTCTGACTCGGGGGGACCTCTGCGCTCATCTTCCACTGCCATGGCTGCCGGGTGGGGTTGCCGGAGCAGCAGCAGCAGCTCCATCAGCAGCAGCCTTAGTCTTCAGTCGCTAATGAGTAGCTTTCTGCACCTGCATAGTGAGGCTACTCATGAGCAGCAGGAAGACCTGGAGCAGGACTTGAACTAGCAAGTCGTGTCATACCTCGACATGACCATGCCAACGCACCTTGAGGATCCGCTGGACTTCTGGGCAGCCAAACTTGACTTGTGGCCGCAACTGGCAGAGTTTGCCCTGGGATTGCTGTCCTGCGCGGGCCAGTAGTGTGCCATCTAAGCGGGTGTTTAGTGCGGCGGGGGCCATAGTCATGCCAAGAAGAACTCATCTGTCCACGAAAAATGTGGAGAGACTCACCTTTGTAAAGATTAATCAGGCATGGATCAGCCAGGAAAGTGTGTCTTTCAGGCAATATATGGGCTCCTACTGCTGCTGCCAACTTCATTGTGTTTTTAAGTCAATATATGGGCTTCTTATGCTGCTGCCAATTCCAATGTGATTTTCAGGCAATATTTGGGCTCCTCATGCTGCTGCCAACTCCACGGTGTGTCTTTCAGGCAATATATGGGCTCCTAATGCTGCTGCCAACTCCAGGGTGTGTATTTCAGGATGAGCTCCCTATGCTGCTGCCAACTCCAATGTGTCTTTCAGGCAATATATGGGCTCCTGATGCTGCTGCTGCTACCAACTCCTGGGTGTGTCTTTCAGGCAAAATATGAGCTCCCTATGCTGCTGCCAACTCCAATGTGTTTTTCAGGCAATATATGAGCTCCATATGCAGCTGCCAACTCCAGGGTGTGTCTTTCAGGCAATATATGAGCTCCCTATGCTGCTGCCAACTCCAATGTGTTTTTCAGGCAATATATGGGCTCCTAATACTGCTGCTGCTGCCAACTCCTGGGTGTGTCTTTCAGGCAATATATGAGCTCCCTATGCTGCTGCCAACTCCTGGGTGTGTCTTTCAGGCAATATATGAGCTCCCTATGCTGCTGTCAACTCCAATGTGTTTTTCAGGCAATATATGGGCTCCCTATGCTGCTGCCAAGTCCTGGGTGTGTCTTTCAGGCAATATATGGGCTCCCTATGCTTCTGCCAACTCCTGGGTGTGTGTTTTTAGGCAATATATGGTCTCCTAATGCTGCTGCCAACTCCAATGTGTTTTTCTGGCAATATATGGGCTCCCTATGCTGCTGCCAACTCCGGTGTGTGTTTTTCAGGCAATATATGGGCTCTTGATGCTGCTGCCAAGTCCAGAGTGTGTTTTTCAGGCAATATATGAGCTCCCTATGCTGATGCCAACTCCAATGTGTTTTTCAGGCAATATATGGACTCCTAATGCTGCTGCCAAGTCCTGGGTGTGTCTTTCAAGCAATATATGGGCTCCGTATGCTGCTGCCAACTCCTGGGTGTGTTTTTCTGGCAATATATGGGCTCCCTATGCTGCTGCCAAGTCCTGGGTGTGTCTTTCAGGCAATATATGGTCTCCTAATGCTGCTGCCAACTCCAGTGTCTCTTTCAGGCAATATATGGGTTCCTTATGCTGCTGCCAACTCCAGGGTGTGTTTTTCAGGCAATATATGGGCTCCTAATGCTGCTGCCAACTCCAATGCATCTTTCAGACAATATATGGACTCCCTATGCTGCTGCCAAATTCAGGGTGTTGTGGTAAAGTGTGTGGAGAAGTCCTGGATGGAGTATATTTTTCCTCTACAGTGCTGTATAGTGCACGATCCATGCCAGGATTTCAGAACCCTGGTCACATTCCCCACTCCTAGGTTTCTTCTGATCTCAGGCCTCGCACACCTGGTTAGATTGATTTCAGGAAGGAGCCTGAATAAAAGGCTCCCACTGAGCCAGTCATTTGTCTTTGACCAGCCTGATGGAGGGAGCATGTTGTGTGAATAACAATACTGGACTATTAAGCCGGAGGACTTGGCTTCTGCGACCCACTCTTGGACCATTGGGGGTGAGGAGCGGCGGGCTGGTTTGCCCTGCAATCTGGATTGGACTTTCCTTTGACCCACAGCTTGCTGGAATCCTCAGCCCTGGATTTATCTTTATTTGGTGATGTAACCATTTGTTTTGATTTTCTGCAATGACGTTGCAACCTATGAATGGAGAAGTATTATTTCATTTGAATACTTTCATTTTCTGCGATAAACCTGTTTTGCCGAGAGAGAACTGTTGTCTGTGTCACTTCTGTTCGCCCCCAATATCCCACAGTGTGTTCTTCAGGCAATATATGGGCTCATCATGCTGATGCCACCTCAAGGCTCTGTAATTGTGCCGCTCTGCGACAGAGAATCTAATATCGACGCCTCTGATCTGCATGTCATACTTCTTTACTATGCATGTTACAGCCAAGCAAAACGTTTTGCAACCCTATGGAGGCTTTAGGTCACCCAGAAATAGACGTTTTTAATAGTGATTTGTCGCAAATAAATTCGGACCAAATCAATTTTTCCCGGAAAATTCGGCAAATCGGCCGAATCAAATTTTTCAAAAGTTTGCTCATCTCTACTTATGAGGAGGTTTTCCACTCAGAGGAAACAAATAATAGGGCAGAGGGGATCAGCATACTCTTTCTTTATGTTATTTGCAGCTGTCAAAGCGAAGAAGATCTGTATCGCTGGACTAAGGATGTCCTCCAATACAATTATCTTGTCTAGAGTAGATGCTTGGAGAGGAGGTGAAGGTCAGCGTGCTTCCTTGGTGTTACTCGCAGCTTCCCCAATAGTTGTGGATTATATGTCCTACAATTCAGGTATCTTGCATGAGTGGGTACGAGGAGGAGGAGGCAAGGATCATCTTGCTTTCTTGATGTTACTCGCAGCTTTCCAATCTGAGGTGTCTTACTAAAAAGGATATAAAAAGTAAATGTAAAAAATGTGCAAGTGTTACAATAAACAAGAACTATTAAAAACAAGAACTATAGAACAACTAAACTATCACAAGTAGCTCTGCTTAAACATATCAAACTTTAAAGCAATTTTAATTATTCTATAACTAAGATACAAAAACTTCAATCTCGTCCTAAAAATGGAGTGAACGAGAAATCCTCGTTCAATCCTATCGGTGCCCGAATGCCCAAATTGAATATCCATTCTAGTTCTCTTTGCTGCAATTTCCTTTTTATATTGCCTCCTCTACCCCCATGCTTACCTTCTCAACAAAGTGACTTGTAAATCCGTGGCACGGCCATTATGATATTGTAGAAAATGAGCTGCTACCGGTGTGAGTGTTTTTCCTAGAGCCTGGTCTCTTTTGGCTAATCTGATATTTGACAGATGACTTTGTAATCTAGCTTTTGCCATATTTTTGGTTTCTCCCACGTATTGTTTTGGGCGATTGCACTCAATGACATATATGATTCCCCGTGATTGACAGGTCAAGTTATCTCTGATCTTATATTCTCTATTAAGACTGGTGCTTGTGATTTTATCACACGTCTTTACATATCGACACACGTTACAGCGTCCACGCGGTTTACTGTATTCTGATTGTTTCCTCTGCCCAAGCCACATTTTCGGTCTCCTAAAGTGACTGTTGCAGAGTTGATCACGAAGATTCAGTGCACGCCTTGCTGTCATGAGGGGACCCCTACTGACCCACCTTTTCAGTTGTTGGTCAGATTGCAGGACCCTCCAATGTGTGTTTAAGATCTTTCTAATAGAATGCCAATTACTGGAGTACTCTGGATGTGGTGAGTCTCACCTCCTCCTTCTTCTGTTTTTTTGTTTTATAATAAAGTAGTGTTTCACGAGGGGTATCTGCGGCTCTCCATATTGCTCTCTGAATTGTCCCTTTTGGGTATCCTTGTTTTTTAAAGCGTCTTTGCATTTCTTGGGCTTCTTGTGCAAAATCTTCATCTTTGGAGCAATTTCTCCTCGCCCTTAAAAGTTGTCCCACCGGTATGCCCTGTTTCAGATTGCGTTGATGAAAGCTTCTGTAGTGCAAAAGATTGTTGGTAGCTGTTTCCTTCCGATATAATTTTGAACTTATGCTGCCATCTTCTATTGTTAATGCCAAGTCCAAGAAGATGACCTGTTGTAGGGATACAGTGGATGTATGAGTTACAGTAGGTGTATATTGTAGGTGTTATGATTCAGCTGTTCTATGAATTTAACACCTTCCTCTACTCTTACTTTCCTTTATTTTAAATGCTGGGGAATAGGATTTGGGTTTTACTTTAAATGATTCTAAAGGTCCGCTTTAAGATAAAAAAAATACAGCGTCCATACGGCCACTGTGAAAAAGGGATTCTAGGCATTCTGCGCCTGTTGCAATCCCCTTTTTTTATTTTGGGGTGATAGCAGCACTATAAAAAAACATTGGAGACACTTGAAAGACATAGAAAGACATAGACACAGGATTTGCATGGCCCAGTGCAATTCAAATGTGCAAAAAATGTATACAAAAACTTTTCCAAACAACCCAAGGATCCTGTGGCCCCTCTAAAAAAATGTAAAAAGTGTCCAAAATAATTATAACCAACCCAGCCCATTGACATCTATGGGTGCTGATGATAGATGAGACACTACCTGGTCTATCAGAGGTATCAGAGGTGCTATGGATTTTTGACTTGGCACTGCGTGGCATTTCTTAAATAAACCCCTAAATTTTGTTTGATGTAACATTTTAATCCCACTAGTTTATAAGTATAGTTAGATCTATAGTCTCCTTGGTAGGAGGCTTCAATTCTAGAGAAGAATACTGTGTGGGAGACATAACTAAGCAGCCAGCAATTAATAGGTCATAGAAAGGATCTGCCCTCCCCATATTATCTGCGTTTTGTTCCCCACCTGACAATGAATGGACAAAAATTGACACATTAAATACAGTCTTCCTGTGATTAAAAGCCAACCTATCATTATCAAATAACCCTTAAAAGTCATGGGTTAAAATGCAACAACTGTCATGACTATCCATAATGCCATCCCACACACCCCGCCTTATAATAAAATTGTGCAGCGGAGTGCTTTGTCAGAGTGCTTGAACTGCAGCGGGATTAGTGGTGACTGAAGCTGGCATCACTAATGTGCCATCGTTCATCATTTCCACTATAACAAAGCGTGGCGGGGGAATAATCTCAGCCCTTCATTCCCTTCTTCCAGCCATGTGTCTCTAAGCTCTCGCCCCGGGGACGCATTCCATGTGACAGCTTTATACGGCTCTGAGATCAATGGCCTTACGCTTTATGATGTTTCAAAGACACACTCACCAGTGCTCTATCTATTTAAGGGTCACAGTACACGAGACTATAAACATGTGCCTTCTAATGACAGTCTGACAAACTTTAGGGCTTCAAAAATTTCTGAACCTACTGTAGCACTGTATATGTAAAATATCTTAACTTGCTAAAAATGTAAAAAAAATACGAAAAGTCTATAGCCTTCTTTAGATCCACACAGCAGTTGACAAGGCTTATGGTTGATATGGCTGAAAGGCAACAGGTCTTTAGGAACAAATCCCGCAACATGTTGTAGGACTCCCTGCTGCCTCTTACAGTAGGTCCATGCTCATGCAATGCCTAGCACACCCTGTAACAACAATTGGAGAGTTGTCCTCTGTTCACTGTGGTAGCTGGGTAACTGGGTATTGCTGTCCTGGACAATCACTTTGATGTGACAGTCCAATTTCATGACTTCCCCTGCAGACCGCGCAACAGAGCATGTGCTGCGTGACCTTTTGGCATGAGACTTCCTGCTTACCTGCCACCCTCCCCTGTGCTCACTCAGCTGCAGCATCAGTTGGAACTTCCATGAAGGGAGGAGCTCAATGATGTAAATAATGTCAATTGCTCCACACAAGGGCCATGTCCAACCTCCAGGCTTGCTCATATTGGCTCTGCTACTAAGACAGGTGGAGCACAGAAGGGGGTGGCAGTTTAGATGGGAGTCTAGTGCCTGAGAGAGCATTCAGATTTGAGGTCTGCTGGGAAGGTCTACAAAAGTTTTGTATTCATTTCGGACCAGAATTTTTAGGATATGCAATAGTGGGGATAATGCTAAAGATTTGGTAAATCAAGTTTACCTTTGGGTGTGAACTGAAACTCACACCCAAGTGAGCTTTTTGGGGCAATAAAAATGTTTGTTCTTTGTATCTGTGATAGGGCATTTTCCAGCGAGGTTTTTTGGAAAGTTTAGAAAATAAGGGCAAACTATGGGGTAAACAAATGGCAAATGTTGTATATTAGCATTCTTTAGCATGAGAAAAATGAGCACAAACATTTATTGGACTTTTTTGCTTGTTAAATGTAAAAAGGCTCACCAAGATATACAGTATTTTTTGCACCTGTCCATAAGACACACCCATGATTTGGAGATTGGAGAAAAATATGAAAAAAAAAATCTGATTCAAATGGTGTGCTAAAATATCTCCATCCCAATCACCCCATTACAGACAGTCTGCAGATTCCCCCTCATCACCCCATAACAGACCCCACATTACAGGCAGTGAGGGGCAACCCAATTGCAGGCAGTGTGCGGGCATCTGAACTACAGGCATGTGCGGGCATCTCAATTACAGGCAGTATAAGGCATCCCAAAAACAGGCAGTGTGCGGACATCTCAATTATAGGCAGTGTGAGGGCATCCCAAATACAGGCAGTGAGAGGGCATCCCAATTACAGACAGTGTGTGGGCATTCCAAATACAGGCAGTGTGAGGGCATCCCAAATACAGTCACTGCGCGGGTATCCCAAATACAGGCTGCGTGCATGCCATTCCATTTAAAGGCAGTGTGAGGCATCTCAAAAACAGGCAGTGCGCGGACATCTCAATTATAGACAGTGTGAGGGCATCCCAAATACAGGCAGTGAGAGGGCATTCTAATTACAGGCAGTGTGTGGGCATCCCAAATACAGGCAGTGTGAGGGCATCCCAAATACAGTCACTGCGTGGGTATCCCAAATACAGGCTGTGTGCATGGCATTCCATTTAAAGGCAGTGTGAGGCATCCCAAAAACCAACACACACACGCATATATTACCCGCGTCCTCCGTCTTAGTCATTGCTGCTACCCGCTGTTGCTCCTGCCACTGCCGCCGCCTCTGTAGCCAGCGCAAGTTCAGAGCGAGCCGGTTCTGGCCACCAGATGGGGCGTGGCCTGTAACTCGTGCCAGCGTCCAATGACTGTTTCTCGCTCTATTTAAGTCAGCGAAAGACACTGCATGGATGCAGCCGGGAAAAGTTTTTTTTTTTACACTCGCTCAATAAGTACATCTTATGGGGCAAAAAAATACGGTAAGTTTCAGTTCACACCCAAATGTGCTCCTAAAATGAAACCTATTTCAGAAAAGAAAAAGCATGACCTGCATTGATAATGAGTAAACGGTTCACAGAAGACAGCAGGTGACCGATTTATCAGAGACATGGGCAGAGCACTATGTACAGCATGTGTACCTCCCTCTGAATGTGAAGAATGGGGTGAGCCAGCCTGGCCTGTGGAGCTGAGGTCATGGATTTGGAGTTGGAGATAGTTCAGCATAAAAAAGAAAATCATTTACTAATATTGAACAATTAATATAACTTTCATAGGAAGCTTAAAAACATTAATCATAAATAAATAAACATATATATATATATATATATATATATATATATATATATATATATCAGTGATAAGCAGCAGCAGGGTGTTCTAATGATGCTAAATAATGAGTTCTCCCCTTGGCAGCCAGCAGCAGTTGTGCCTTCTCCAATAGGATGCAAAACAAAGATGTTCTTATTATTGGTCATACACAGACTAATAATGTAACGGTGAGTAATAAATGGCCTATATAATGAATAAAAAGGTGCATGGGGGCTGTGTACAGCAATGTTTGCTTTCTGCTATAATAGTTATAATAGTTCATGTGCCACCTGGTGTCTGCAAGCTGTATAGCAGCTTATCCCATTACTCCTATCCCCATCTCAACCTAAGTAAAAAATTTTATTATGAAAAGCCTAAAGAGATTTATCAGGCAAAAGTAAAAAGAAAAACAAAAAGCAAAAAGCAGCTTTCCTTGTCAAGCATCCAGCGCTGTGCCTCCTCCCAAGCTCGTGGTGTGAATGAGGAAATACACTGGTTTGTGACACCAACCACTCTCCACTGTTGGAGGCCACGAATACTAGCCAAGGAGATAGTTCATGCCATACGCTCATGTCAATTGATGTCTTGAATGGCGCTCTAAGATCCACTATTCAAGTACTACTTAACCCCTCCATCCTCCCCGCTTAGCCCCCCAGTCTAGCCTCCCAAGCTGTCAGTAGAGCTGGGGGGGCACTGCACTATCCTCCTCTGGATCTACAGATTGAAGCAGAAGAGGGTAAGGCCAGCGTCCCCCATAGGCTAGAGTTAGAGCCGCGGACTGGGCCGATGGGCTGATTGGAGGTGAGTACCGTACTGGAGCTGTGATCAGCACTGCTGAATGTGCTCTGGCCACTCTGCCTACCTACTCACCCACCTACCAACCTAGTGATCCAGCTACCTACCTTCCCTCCTACCTACTCAGTCAACCACCTACTCCCTACCTACTTGCCCACTTACCTGCACACTAACACATCTACCTACTTGCTCATCTACCTACCCACCTACCTGCCCACTGACCCAGCTACCCACCTACCTACTTATTGATCTACCTACTTACCCACACACCTACTTACTGTCCACTCACCTACCTGCCTATCTACCTACCTATTAACCCACCTACCTGCCCACTGATCCTGCTACATTCCTTTAATCATAACTTTCTACCTACTGCCCACCTACCTACATACCCATCTACCTGATCCCTGACCTATCTACTGACCCATCCACTTACATTCCCACCAACCTAACTACCTGCCTGAGCTACCTACCTGCCCACCTCCCTTCCAACTGACCCACCCATTCCCCATTCTACCAACTTGCCCATGGGCATTTGGGGGTACACGCATGGGCATGTAGAGGGTGCTAATGCATGGCTGGGAGTGCATGCATGCACGTTTGAGAGTGCAGGTATGTGTCTGGCAGTGCACTGATGTGTGTCTGAGTGAGTGCATGCGCATTTAGGGGTATTCATATGCATGTCTGGTAGCATTTGCATACGCATCTGGGAGTGCTAGGGTTGCCACTTGGCCGGTATTTTTTCTTTTACTTTACTGTCCACTGGCCTGGCGATGCCGGTATTAGTTTTTTTTTGCTGGTAAATGTAATTGCTGGTATATTTTTCCCATCCTTAATTACCAGTAAAGAATAAAACAAATACTGACACCACCGGGCCAGTGGCCAGTAAAGTAAAAATAAAAAGACTGACCATGTGTCAACCTTTAGAGGCGCTCGCATACAAGTCTAGGGGTGCGTGCATGCACATGTGGGAATGTGTGCATGTGTCTGTGTGCGTGTGCGCATCTAGAAGTGTGCACACTGAGAGTGCGCGCATGTTTGTCTGGGGGTGTGCGCATGTGCATCTGGGGGTGCTGTCATGTGCATCTGGGGGTTCTGGCATGCAAGTCTGGGAGTGCCTGCACATGCACATCTGGGGGTGCTCGCATGTGCATCTGGGGTGCTCGCATGTGCGTTTTATGACAGCAAATGTCAGACAATTCTCTGTCCACCGGCAAGCATTTAAACCGGACCTTCAGCGTGATTTAATGAAAAGCCCAAACTCTTAAAAAACGGTTCCCCAGCATCTAAAATTAATATATTTTACGTTTTTAGTCACTAACTTATTATTCTTTCCCCCACTGGGCTGCAACTCTGTTCAGGAATTTAGGATACGGGCGCCGCCATCTTGACTCAGAAGCATCACACTTACTGAGGAGAGGAGAGTGGGATAAGGTACAGGGGGGCGGGTTATAGCTGTGCTTTGCTCAGGCAGAGCAAAGCTGGGGTCAGGTAACGGTCAGCAGTCCCAGAATGCAGAGCAGCACAGTCAGGAGGCACTTCCTGTTTGCAGGCTGCCTGATAAGATGGCGGCTTCCATAAGATGTTTAAAGGCTCATAACATGCAGTAGATGCAGGTATGATGATTTTTAATGTGAGCAATCTGTATGTACAGGGTGTGGGAAACATATAAGATAGACTCTTATTCAGAGTGAAGGTCCGCTTTAAGTTGGATGTCACTGGCAGCCATTCAAAGAATGAGGAACTGGTAGGTTCCTCTGTAAGTGGGAAAGGGTTAGAGAGAGTAATATTTGCTACAGCAATATCCCCAATTGCAGAAATCTCCTCAAACTCTCTGGTTCACACAGTATTCTAACTGTGGCCTCACAAGGGTCGCTGTATAGAGCCCTGGTGAGGCCACAGCTAGAATACTGTGTGCAGTTCTGGAGACCTTACCTGCAGAAAGACATTATTCAAATAGAACGTGTCCAAAGGCGGTCAACAAAAATGGTAGAAGGACTTAAACTTAAAACTTATCAGGAGAGACTTAAAGAACTAAATGTATACAGTCTGAAGGAAAGAAGGAAGAGGGGGGACATGATTACGACCTTTAAATATGTGAAAGGATTGAATAAGGTTCAGGAGGGCAGTGTTTTTAGAAGAAACATAATGATAGAACAAGGAGGCACAACCTGAAGCTAGTTGGGGGGAAGATCAGGAGCAATGTTAGAAAATATTATTTTACAGAAAGAGTAGTAGATGCTTGGAACAAACTTCCAGCAGAGGTAGTTGAAAAATCAACAGTCACTGAATTTAAAGTGGACCAACACCCTGAGGTGATCGGCCCGGGAATCTATAAGATTCCCGGGCCGATCACCTCACACACCGCGGGACATCTGAGATCGGGATGTCCCGCGGGGTGTAAACCCCCCAAAACCCCCGAAAAACCTTACCTCTCCAGCTGCTGCTTCCGCCGCCGCCGCCTCACTCGCGCTCCTCTAGACGTGCGTGCGCCCGCGCCGGCCGTCTCTGAATGGCCGGCGCGGGCGCGCACACGTCAAGAGTGATGCGCGGGAGGCGCCGACGGGCAAGCTGCTTGTACGTCGCTGTCAATCAGCTTGTCCGTCGGTGCCGATTGGACGGCGCGGCCACGTGGGAGCGGGGAGAGGTGAGTTTTGGGGGCTTTCTGGGGGGTTTCACACAGCGGGGCACCCCCGATCGGGGTGCCCCAGGGAAGTGGACCAATACCCAGGATAGTCAAAATCCTGGGTGTTGGTCCACTTTAAACATGGGATAAGCACACATCTATCCTAAGATAAAGAGAGCATACAGTTACATAAGGGCAGACTAGATTTAAGTCTTCTCTGGTTTCCAAACAATAAATGAAAAAAGCTGCCTCAGATGAAAAAATTGCTAAAAATATTTTAAAAGTGTTAACATTTCTCAACATGTTTCCCGTTAATTTGCTAATT
Organism: Gastrophryne carolinensis; assembly: GCA_027917425.1. Lineage (NCBI taxonomy): Eukaryota > Metazoa > Chordata > Amphibia > Anura > Microhylidae > Gastrophryne > Gastrophryne carolinensis. Next base: position 67,376,379 of record CM051238.1, read on the forward strand.
AATGTACTATAACTCAATGTAATGAGAAAGCTGTTACATTTATAGTGTTGCGGGCTATTCTAGCCATTCTTCTTTGTGAAGCCTCATTTTTAAAGCCAACATTCATAATTAAAGTGATACTGCAGGCAAAGGTAATTGTTACACCATTGCATCGGGCTACATTTGGCACTGTCCTAAACAGTTTTCCATTTTTAAATTAAAGCCCAAATGGCTGAGATATCGGTGTTTACAGGTTCAGCCAATGACATTCTCTGGTCCCTCCCTCCTCCCACCCCTACCTCTGCCACCACCTCCCGAATTATCACAGATTTTGCAGCATCACAGATCCAAGGTCCATGCCCGCTTTTTTCAGAAGAGAAATCATGGGGTGAAATCGTAAACCTTGATATCTTGGCCATTTCTTCTTTAATTTAAAAATGGAAAACAGTTTAGGACAGTGCCAAATGTAGCCCAACACAATGGTGTAACAATTACTTTTGCACTTCAAAGGTGTACTTACAGCCAAATATTTGGGGTCATGCTTATGATCTGGTGGAGCAAGTTTATCTATGAATGTACCTTCGGGTGTGAATAGCTAGGGGGCTGGTAGACCAAGGCATGGAGGCCGGGCTGGGCCCCGGGCCTGAATGCTATCAGACCGCATAGCCGACATGGGCACAGGGCTATTCTGATTTGGGGATGCAGGTAATGGGGTTTCAGCAAGTCACCCCCTTGCAGCGTCTTCCTCTCCAGCAAAAAACACATTTACATCAGGTGATTTTTCCTGTCCACATGGACTGGAGTGGGGTCTTTAGAACCATCCCTGTCTCTCACAGGGGGGGGGGGTGCAGCAGTATGTCCTAAGGCATGACATCTCCAGCACTGGAGCAGCACTCCTAGGGTGATCTTTTCCTTTTGGTACACCCCCAGTATCTGGAACCTTCTTACTGGTGGAAGACAATGGTCTGGTATTCCAAGAGGGTGGTCAAGTGGCAAAGACATTACGGAAATAGTCAAGTCAAGGTAGACAGGTTAGTGTCCGTCTGTAGGGCCTCCCTGACCAACCCAGTGCTGCAATCGAAACCATATGAGACCAAATGTAGCAATCCGTAACGACCTTTTCCACAGTCTGCGTCCAGAGTAGAGCCGGGTTTCATCCATCGCTTAGTTAGTTTAAACAGGTCAAACACCTGAGACCTGGCAGGCCATGTTGACCCTGTTGAGACATCCTTGTTGCCACTTTCAACTTGGAAATTGACATCTTTCAGACTTCATCACAGAGTTTTTGACATGCCAGTGCTCCAGGCAACCCTGCCCTTCACATCCACTACCAATTGCCAGGATAGGGGTTGCTTTGGCAATGACAAACTCTTGAAAAAAGTAAAGTAATATGCTGTTTATCGAAAAGAAAGTCCAACATCAAGTTAAAAATATGGACAAGGTTGCAGCATTCATGGCAACATAAATCCTTCAAATGCAGGGTTAAATTCAACAAAATAGATGGTTTCTTCACTATTTATAGTAAGTCCACAGCATAGCAGGTCCACTCTCAGGAGGCATGCAGGCCCAAGTCTCTCATTGGTCTGGGGTGGACAGGTAAAATCCATCTGAAAGGAGTGAATGACAGATCCTACTACTAATCCTTCCCGCCATTCCATAAAAATCCATACCTATACAAATACACTTAAGTAAATAGCTTCAGTGCTCTAACAGCCCTGAAGCTAACCAGCTTTCCTGGATTCCTATTCTTCACCCTACTTAACTTCCTGGGTGAGATACAGTATACAGTCCTTCTGTGACTTTACCTCCTGCATGCCTACAGTAAAAAGAGGAGGAAAGAGACACTGGTGGCAAAACCCCAAGCAATATTGTTAACTGGCTCAACGTAGATATCACCCAGAAGAAGATAAATAATTTGAGTATGGACTCCAGGACCAGAAGGACTTCAGCCAAGAGTTTGTAAAGGAGCCTGCTCAGTTATTTTTCTCCCCTTCACCTGGAACATTGCAAGTGTGGTGTCCATTTTTAAAAAGGGCTCTAGGTCTTCTCCGGGTAATTACAGATATGTGAGCCACAGGATTACATGTGTGATGCCCAGCAGGACACCAGCCTTCTGTAAGCAGGCAACCCCCAATCTCCACCGCCGCTTTTGCCTATAGTCAAGCCCCCGCATGCTGGGACACTAGAAACAGGACACGGTTGCCCCCAGGCCTTAATAGGCGCAAAGGATGCCTGCTTACGGTGAAGGTCAATAAACCGTGAGGGTATCCCAAAGCCGAGGTCAAACACGGGAAGACAGTCCGGATGGTGCGTCAGAGTACAGGGATGAGACAGGTGTGTAAGCCAGGAGGTCGGAGATAGCGGGGTATCCAAAAGAGCAGGCAGGTTCGAGGTCAGACAATGCAAAGGTCGGTACAGGCAGCGGACGGGGATGGTCGATCGAGCCGGGTTGGAAACAGATAATCACCAGTAAAATCACACTCTAATCACAAGAGACTATTACGGGCACTGAGTACTGGGCTGACTCCATATTTATTGGGGAACTGACCAATGGCCACCCTGGGGAGATGTGTATGTGCTCAGTCCCGGCAGCAGGGCTGACCAGCCCCTGATTCAATGCAGGCGAAGAGGACGCTGCTCCGCCTGCCACTTGCAGCGCAGCGCCTCCTGGCAGCAAACCTGGGGGGATGTGTATGTTCTGATTGGTGCAATGTGATTGGTGCAACACTTCCAGGGGCTGGTCAGTCCCGGCAGCAGGGCTGACCAGCCCCTGATTCAATACAGGTGAAGAGGACGCTGCTCCGCCTGCCACTTGCAGCGCAGCGCCTCCTGGCAGCAAACCTGCCGGACTGCCCGCCCGCACAGCTACAGAGGAGCAAGGGAGAGGGCCGGAACGGCGTGCCGCGCTCCCCGTCAGATTGGAGCAGGCCCCCTGGCAAAGGTAAGTTCCTTACAACGTGACTATGCAAATTATTTTAAGGGACAACCAGCACAGCTGAAGACTAACCTGATTGGCTTTTATGAAGTGGTTAGTGAGTAGAAGCTTGAACAGAGAGGTGGCTGTAAATATTGTCGTTATGGATCTTAGCAATGATGCAATGGTGTTTGACACTATCCCTTAAAAAACCTATTGGGGAAATTGAGGTCTTAAGCTTTAGAAAATACAGTTTGTAACTGGCTTGAAAATCCGTGGCGAACATTGCAAAAATCTGTATACGAGTTTGGCTGAGCAGTGTCACTGCCAGTCCCAGTAAGGCTAGCATAGCCCCTCCATTGACTGCAACGGAGGGGTTGGGCTGGCCTTACTGTGTCTTATGGAGGGGATGGTTGATTTTATCCTTACATTTGCATTTTTGACAATAAATGGATGTTTTATGAGAGTGCAGACCGGCATCATTATATTTTGGATTTATCATGGTTTGGACTAACCAGGTCGGGCACCCGATTTTCTACTATCTGCTACAGCTGGAGAGTGTGTGTTTCCATTTATTTTTATGGAGGGGGTGTCACTGTATTGAGAAGGAGGAAAAGCCACGATTGGGCCTCAGGACATGGATCGAGTGGTCAGGGAATGCAGCCAGCACCAGACTAGGAGCGGCCATCTGGCAGAAGACAAAAAGGTTAATATACAGCCTTTTTTGTTTTGGTCTGGACAATGGCTTCAACATTTGAATCTACAGATGCTCTTTAACCTGTTTTTTATTATATTATAAGCCATCCTAAAACCCTATATAACTAAATTAAATAATTATATCATAATAAATGAGCATACATTATTTATTATAATTTATTCTGCATATATGACAGAGCAGAACACTGTAAGATAAGTTGTGCTTTGCCACTGAATGTCAGTCGCATTTACTTTCATCTGCCTGTCATATCCCTGATTTGTAGCTGAAAGCGAAGGAAGCCTCTGTAAAACATGCCTATGTATATTCAGTCTCGTAGAAAATATTTCATATATGTATTTTAAAATAGAACTCGCTGCGTCCGCCGCTACACGGTCTACACCTTTGTCATGCCCGCTCTGAGCACACATTTCATAATGATTTACTATCTCCGTTGAATGGGCACCCTTCTGTGCCTCAACAGATCAGCAATTGTCTAGGAAGCTCCTGATGTACTGTTTCTTGAAAGCCATATTAAATCGGGCTGGAGGGCTATCCCTGTCCCACTTATCTTCTAACCATGCAGGCCTGTTGGTTGCCATGCCAATTAATGTCAAATATCATCTGACATTTTATCATGTTGTTCTCTCACATGATGGATGAGCAACCTGTACAGCCCCAAGAAGAGAGATCATGAACAATCTGCAGAAACCTTGGGCAATTCAGATAATTTGCGAACTTCTGCTGTAAGGCAGGTATCATTTAGTAAAGTTATAAAAAAAAATGTATATACTGTGTATATACTGTGCCAATTTTTAGATGCTTTCAATGCTTAAAAAGGAACCATACACCCTCCCCCTCATTCTGCAGGAAACCTACAATGTACTTCACCATTGCAAGAGAAACAATTTGTAAATTAAGCCACAACCCCTGATTGAGAGATAGAAGGAGATAGGTTACAACAATATAAACACTTTGAATAGAGGAATTAATCATTTATTGATGCAGATCTGCATGTTAAGGAGGAACAACACACAGGAACTTCACTTTCCCGTGTGTTGTTCCTCCGTGCGGCAGAGGCGGCATCCCAAGGTAGGATGCCTCACTGTTTGTATACCCTTGGTCACGCCATACACTCACCTTCCTTTTGCTCCCACGGTGCAGCCTCAGATGAGAGCGAGTGCGCTGACAAGCTGAGTGGCGCACACAGCCAACTGGCATGTTTACTGTCTCTTGGCCCACTAATATAGCTATAGCTGATAGCTAAGCCTCCTAGACGGCTTAGCGATCGAGCGGCGCTGAATGGAGCCGAGTGCGTCATCAGCCACAGCCCCTGGTCACTTTGCAAGCCGCTCATTCAGAAAGACTGGGCGTGCGCACAACTGGAGCTGAGCGTGGATGCGGCCGCAGTGCAGAGGCGCGATGAGGCCTTGAGAGAAGGTGAGTGGATCTGGGCATCTAGGGGTTTTACTCTGTGGTGCATCCCAATTTGGGAAGCCTCAAGGTCATGAATCCGGACGGCCTGGGAGTCTTTTAGATCCAGGACCTCTGAAGTTCCTCTTTAATCCTCAAAGACGGACAAATGAGAACAAGGGACAGGGGGACTTGAACTCAAAAAATGGACAGTCCTTTCAAATGAGGGGCAGTTGGGAGGCATGCCTTTGGCTTCAGTTATTATGGGCAAACTGCCTTATGTTGGAAGCAAATATTGTTCATGTTTATGTACAGTATTAGAAATCTCTAGATTACTTGATCGGTTTTAGGGCAGAGGGCCCCAATTTGTAGCTCAGGTTTTATTCAGCACAAACTGTTAAAATATACCGGGAGATCCACAGTATCATCAACATGAATTTGTTGAGTGTGTGGTAATTTTGTATTGACCACATGCACACTTCATTTTACTCTACTTTTATTGTTTGATCAGGTGTCTCATTAGGGCATAATTGTCATCATAGACATTTGAAGTTCAGGACTCTAACTATCCCCTCCCCCTGCTTTGACAAACCTGCGATATTACAGTATTATTTATTTGCATTTACTTTTGTTGTATTAATAGAATTACCAAGTAGTAACTGAATTGAATTTATAGGTGTGTGGCTTATATAATAAAGATGGTGTGATTTTTCAACATATACTTTTTTGTTGTGGCCCTTTTTTAAAGATTTTAAACCATGAACAACTATACTAATCATGAAATGCATTCATTTGTATTGTGGCATACATATAAAAAGCCTTATGTATGAAGCTTCAGCTCCACTTTTTTGACTGCAGCATCTTGTTTAACACTAGCGCTGAAAGTGAAGTAGTGCCAGGCGCTCTGCTTGGAGCAACGCCAGGCAAAACCTGGTGCTGTAGCTCAAGATCCCATAAAGCACAATGGCCAGAACTGGACTGAAGTGTTTAATGCTTTAATGCATACACTGTACATTTTTTTGTACAGAACTTGCATTGGGACATGTCAACAATTGAAACACAGGACCTACAAGGGCCAAAATGTATTTTTTTTTTGGGGGGGGGGGCTTGAGCCAGGCACCTAGTGCTCCCCAGGCACTGAGTTTAGGGCTGCCCACCGCTCTGGGCATGTGTGCACTTCACTGCCCCTTGGTGTCTTATTCACATTTGTGTAGTCACTCATATGGTGTTTATTCACTTGTGTGTTCACGGAAATGTGTTGCTCACAAGTGCACGAATGGGAAAAATTATGAGCTACTCTCTAGCTGCGGACGTGCACCGCCATTTCAGGAGTTTGCCTTGAGGAGACGCTGCACCGCTGGTGGCCTTCTTTCAGAGAAGATGCCCAGGCCTTCGTCCGGGCCTGTAAGACCTGCGCCCATAGTAAAATTCCCAGATCTACCCCTGCTGGCCCATTAGTAACTTTGTCCACACCATCGCAACCATGGACCCATCTAGTAATGGACTTTATTACTGATCTGTCGCTGTCACAGGGGTATATCTATCACCATCTGGGTAGTGGTAGATCATTTTAGAAAGATGGCTCACTTTGTCCTTTTAAAACCACCCAGGCACAACTCTTCTTAGAACACATCTTCCATCTCCACAGGATCCCAAAGGATATGGTCTCTGATAGAGGGGTCCATTCTGTGTCCCAACTCTGGAGAGCTTTCTGCAAACGCTTGGGCTTCACTGTCTCCCTTTTGTCAGCCTATCAGCCACAGTCCCACGGACAGAGAGGACCAATCAATCACTAGAGCAGTTCTTTCGCTGTTTTTGCACCCAGCATACATTTCAAATGCTTATGGTAATTTTGTATATTGCCCTTATTTCTGCTAGATGTGCCCCCCTCCCCCTCTCCACCACCAGTTCAATGTCTACACCCAGTTCCATATCTACACCCACTGTCACTATCTTTCCTAATGTCCCCTTTATAACTGCCTATACCCTCCCCCCAGTGCTTATTTTAAACCCTGCTCCAACCTTTTAGCCATCCCCCAGAACAGATGCACCCTCACCATTGAAGTGCAGCCCATCCTTGCCAAAGAACTTGTAGCCCACTGTGAAGTCATCCCAGTTGAAGAACCCAAACCCCTCCTTTTTACTCCAATTTTTGAGCCACCTGTTTACCCCCCTCCTCTCCCATTGCCTCTCTGGTGTGGCTCTTGGTACTGGTAGTATTTCTGAGAATACTATAGTTGAGGTCCTTGCCTAAAGGTTACGGCCTAAGACCCTGAAATCATTTTAAGGTACTTCCACCTATTACTTCCTATGTCATTGGTGCCAATATACACCATGACTAATGGGTTTTCACCAGCCCCTCCCAATAATCTGTCAGCCCGACCCGCAACATGCCGTACTCTTGCCCCAGGAAGGCAACACACCGTAATCAATCCCAGTCTTTGTCACAGATTGCCCTGTCTGTTGCCCTAATATTATAGTCACCCACTACCAGCGCCTGTCTTGCCTGCCCTGTTCTTCCATTTCCCTTCCTTTCTAGAGCAAACAGTGGTGTTGTCTTGCTGCAGCTGTGCCACCCCTGAGCTAACATTCTCCTCATCTGACAACCAGGCAGTTCCTGCTCAGGGCTAGACTCCCTGTAACTCCACACTCTTTTCCATGATACCAATCCTTCTCAGTCTTGCCAGTTGCTCCTTATATAGATCATTAATGTTGGATTCCAAATGTGCAATTTGGACACATGCAGAACATAAGTATGCACCCTCAACCGATTGTTCAAGCACAGCATTGTTAGGCATGGAGCAAATTGTATCAGTTTGCTGGAACACAAATCCCTTTATCAATAAAAACACTTAAATAACACTCTGGATTTAAAGGTAGATACTTATAGCTTCGGCACTTCTGCTTGTAACTTCTGCTTTTAACTCCTGTTTTAACTCACACTTATCAAGCAGAACATAACAGAGTCAGCCTTGCAGAGCCAGGCTCCATAAGTTGTGGTCTTCCTTATAAACCACCTGCTTCAATTAGGCCCGCTCAGCAGTAATTTTTTACCCAAGGAGCCCAATTACCCACAGATTACCACTGGAGTTTCTGCTTTAACCCTTTAACTGGCAGCCACGTAAAATGTACGCGGCTGCCTCCCCGACCATTAAATGCCAGCCACGTAAATTTATGTGCCTGACTTTCTGACTTTCCCCCTTTTGAAATAAAATCCCCTGCCTCTCCCCCCTCCAGCAATCACTGCATCTGTTATTGAGATCAGCAAGGGACACAGGAGTTGACGATCGGGGTGAGTAAAGAAAAAAAATGTAATTAATAAAATAATTTCCACTATGGTTGGTGTGTTTTTTTACATTTATCCCTTTGAGAACTGGTAAGAGATACATGATACCCCTATAGTAGTTCACACGGCTTGGAGTCTGGCAAGTCACCTGTGACCATGGAACCATCTAGAAAAGTGGGTGACTTTCCATTAACCTCAGTGCCCCACTACCTGCCTCCCAAAAGCCCAGGGGGGCAGAAGAGCCAGTGGGCCAAGAAGGCTACATAGGCTTGTAGCTTTCAGGGCTGGGGGCCACCAAAGCTGGCCTCCGCACCCTGGTTTACAAGCCCCCATAGCTGGTGCCTGGGATGGTTATGCTGGAAAGGGGGGCCCCACATCATTTTTAAAATATGTTTAAGGGTTTTAACCCTCAAAAATGGGGTACTTCACACCCTTTATAACGTGGATAGTAGTTGTATTTTATTTATGTTATAAAATGCACTTTTCAGTTTATGGGGTCTCGTGAGCTACCGATACATATGTAGTTTCGTTGTAATAGGAAGAAATCAGGCTTTCATATGCAATATGGTATTCTTGAATAAAATACATTTCTTATTTAAAATAAATGAGACACATTATAAAAAACATATATTTTTTTAAACATAGCGCAAAATGGTGAAAAATGACCTGTCAACAGAGGGTGACAACATCTCAAGTAGGCTGGCAGTTAAAAGGGTTAAATGTAGCTATGCATGTTGGGTATTGTTCTGTTCGGGGGACCTTGCAATTTTTTTTCTTGTTTGCATATTGATATTCTAGGAAAATGTGTTTTCTATTCTGATTTTTTTAGGGAAACCTGTACAACCAAAGAATTCTTTGAGTGATTACTTATAGAAAGATGAGCCCACTACAACAAGCTGGGTATGCTTAGAATGCCTTAATGTATTTACTTTCAGGTAATATATAGGTTGTGGGGGTATTTAAAATGTAAAGGGTTATTTTGGTTGAAAAAGCACAGGGTGCACAATTGCTGCAGAGTTGAAATGTTCAAGTAAATTTACCCTTACATACATGCTTTACTTTGGGGTGTTTTGCAACCCTACCCTTGAAAGTACCTATGCATGTTGGGTAATGTTCTGTTTGGGGGACCTTGCTTTTTCAGATTTAACTTGTTTTTTCTTGTTTGAATACAGGTTTTTAGGAAATTGTGGCTTTGATTCTGCTTTTTTATTCATTTTTTTGGGAAACCCTGTGCAACCAAATAATGCATTGAGGGATTACTTCAAGAAAACTGCACCTACGTCAATCTTGAGGTGTGTTCTTCTAGATAATATATAGTTTGTGGGGGATGTTTTTCTTGAAAAACTGCAAGGGTCGCATAGCAGTTGTATTTTATCTGAAAATCTCCCAAAGCGCTATTTCAGTTTGGGGGAGTCTCCTGGACAGGAAATGGTGTCTACCAATACATATGCGATACCATTGTAAGCGGTAGAAATGGGGCTCTTACACGCAATATGATATTTTTGAAAAACGTATTATTACAAAAAAACATCACAAATAGTTAAAAAAATATAAATAATAAATATCAATAAAACTAAATATATTTTTTACACATACCCCAAAAATATTGAGAATACAATAAAACAATGCCTAACAAGACATTTCATGATAAAGCCCAAACACTGCTGAAAAGAAAAAAATATTAATTTCCTTGGAAATCCCTTCAAAAATCACAGTTGAGCATGGTCTGGCAACAGAGGGTGATAAATTCTCAATGTATGCTGGCAGTTAAAGGGTTAAAAGCATACCATTTAAAGCGGACCTTCACTCTAAATAAGAGTCTATCTTATATGTTTCCCACACCCTGTACATACAGATTGCTCACATTAAAAATCATCCTACCTGCATCTACTGCATTTTATAAGCCTTTAAACATCCAAGATGGCGGCTTATGGAAGCTGCCATTTTTGCAGGCAGCCTGCAAACAGGAAGTGCCTGCAAACAGGAAGTGACTGTGCTGCTCTGCATTCTGGGACTGCTGACCTTTCCCTGACCCCAGCTCTGCTCTGTCTGAGCAAAGCACAGCTATAACCCGCCCCCCTGTACCTTATCCCACTCTCCTCTCCTCAGTAAGTGTGATGCTTCTGAGTCAAGATGGCGGCGCCCGTATCCTAAATTCCCGAACAGAGTTGCAGCCCAGTGGGGGAAAGTATAATAAATTAGTGACTAAACATGTAAAATATATTAATTTTAGATGCTGAGGAATTGTTTTTTAAGAGTTTGGGCTTTTCATTAAATCATGGTGAAGGTCCGGTTTAATATTGAAATTGCGGGTTATTTATTTTTTCATCAGGATACAATTTTTATCTAATGAACAATAGCCTAGATTTAGATTTTTAGATTTTTTTCAGTTTTAAGTGTTTTACTAAATGCAATGCAATCAATCTCATTTAACATTGAAACTGTGGGTTAATTTTTTATATTTTTGGGAATTCTTAATTAGATACAATTTTATCTAATGAAAAAATGTAATTTTTTTTTCCCCTTTCCTTGTTTTAATGAATGTTGCTTAAGTGGCATTCATTAAAGCAGGCAACATGACAGAGAGGTCAATTTTTTCTTGGCTGTTTATTCTGTTTCTTACAAAAAAGGCTGCCAGCTTGGGCACCAAGCATAAGGGCTTGTAACCCAGGGCTCAGAGATTTGCACTATAGGTGACCCTGTCCCTGCAACTTACAAACCCTTATGTAGTTTGTGATGGGCTTGGGGGTCGTCCAGGGGTACTTTGGGAACCCCTGAAAGAACCCCCATGCCCACACCAATGGACACTGGGCTCTTCTGCACCCCAGATGCCCCAAATGCAGGTAATGTGTAATTTTACTGGCTTGGCACCCACCGAGACCGGTAGGTGCCATGCCGGCTCCTGACCATGGTGAACTGGTATATGGGTACCTCACCTCAAGTAAAAGAGAAAGAAGAGTCCACACAAAAATCTTTTTATTTTTCTCAATTTAACTTTTCCCTTGCCAGTGCCGTCTTCCTCCTCCGTGGGTCTTCTGTGTGGTCCGTGGGTCTTCCGTGGGTCTTCTGTGTTAAGAGGCCCCGCCTCTTAACATAAAAGATGCTCCCCAGCGACTCATTATGGATTCCCCTGCTCAGGAGCCGGGATAACCAGTAGGGGAACCTGTGTTCCCCTTCATTTCTAAATGCCCCCGAAGCACCCGTATATTTCCCCTGGTAGCATACATTTAAAGGAGCCTGTGTGGGAGCCCGAAAATAAAGGTAAGTATTTTTTAAACGTGTGTGCCTTTTACACTTTCCAAATGTACCAGTAAGTGGTGCCATGGACTCTTATACCTGTTTTATACTCCATTACCCGCACCATGGTGGTGCGGATGAGCCCAGCAGCCTATGGCATAGGCCGGTGCGGAACACCAGACCTGTATAGGGCATAAGGGCTTGTAATGGTCAGGGCCAGGGGCTGACTGGGTGGCCCTTGAGCCCCAGAATTATAATCCCCTATACTTGGTTTTCCGGTTTGGTAATGCTTACAGGGAGGACGGCATGCATTTTTTTATTCTTGCCCCGCCACCAAGATGTTTTAAACATTTTTAAAAATGACCAAAAAATATTACCTGTAGGCAATGTTATGCTCTTAAAGGCAGCATTTAGTAAAACACTTAAAACTGAAAAATACAATTATAAAATAAAAAGTCAGGCTATTTTTCATTAGATAAAAAAATGTATCCCACGAAAAATCCCCCAAAAATTTACAAAAAATAAACCCATAGACAGGGAACGAATTAAAAATGGGAAAATGTATTTTTTATTTATTTATGTATTTAATACATTTTTTTGTTTTTTATGTTTATTCTAAGCACTTTTTCCACCCCCATTTTGTACAGGGCAATCTCCCTGGTGTTACCCTCTTATATTCTTGGTGTGCCACACACCCCGCTTCACTTTTAATATTCTTCACGATTGGGGTTACTCACCGCCAGGTGACGCTGTGCAGAGAGGAAGTCTTGTAATGAGCCCCCTTCCGGCCTATATATACCTGGTACCTCCCATTTATCACCAGTGTTTTTCTCTCTGCTTGACGACAAGACAGAAGATTGAAGTCTCCTGCTTACAGGTAGCCGGGGTCTTACCCCGGCACCCCCTTTTTTGGTCTATTTCTGCCCGGTTTTTGATTGTTTGTACCTTTATGGTGGAATGGAAGCCTCCCAGCCTAGGCTGCTCACTGGGCAATTGGTAGACGGCACTATAGGTGCCTAGGAGCTTATCTCCTCCGCTCGACCCCCTCTTTTGGGGGCAATGCGGCTATTCGGCATGGTGATCCAGAATTGGGATGCCCCTGTCCCGAGGGTCCCCTTAGCCGCTTACTCTCCCGTTGCGGTCCCTTCTCCCTTCACTATGGGGGGGGGGGTAGAGGGATGTGTATTGCATGTGTGTTTTCACTGTGTGTTTTTATTTTCATGTGTGTTTTTTTACTTATTTACACTTGTCAGGCTGCACCGCAAGAGTGCACCTGGCCTGACTCATCCTCTGGCAGTTCTTTCAAGCAGCTGCTGGCCGGCATGGCCAAAATTTTGGGTCAGCTTTAAAGGGTGGCCGGGACAGGCTGCGCTGTGGCAGGCTTGCTTATGGCTGCCTGCGCCTTTCCTGGTAGTTACAGCCCCCCTCCCCCTCTCCCCTGGTCTCCTCTTTGAACCGGCGGCCCGCGTTGTCAGCGTGGGCAGCGCTGCTGCCTAGGAACTCTAGTCCCCTCCCCCTCCCCCCTTCCTTTGCTGAGGTTGTTATTTGCCCTCTTGTTTTGCGGCCGCTTTCTGGTGGGCCGCACTGTTCAGACTTAGAAGGGGGCGGGGCCCGGATGACGTCGGAGGTGGGGGCGTGGTGGCGGCGGCGGCGTCATGCGGCCGGCCCCAGCTGCACTTCCTTCCTGTTTATGAGGAAGACACGTGCGGGGCTCTCAGCCGCATATGCCTCTGGTTGCTATTGCCACTACCGACCGCTCGGTCACTGCTACCGCATTGCCGCTTTACACTGCTGCCTACTACTGCTACTATTACCGCTGCTGCTGCTGCTGCTGCGGTTGTCACTTCAGGCTACTGCTGTTGCATTGCTGAACATCGCTGCCATTTTCCCTACTATACTACTGGCTGCCAGGCGTTTCGGCCTTCTCAGGTAAGCGGCCTCACCTTGGTGGGGCCGTCTATTTTTTATTATTATGGCTGACTTTTATTAAAAGGGGAAAATATTAAAGAGGATGTATTTATATATATATATTTAGAAAAGGAGGAATAATGGAGGGCAAATTTCCTTTGCCTATTTAAAAGCACTTTGGTGCTGTGCATGAGTATTGTTTTGCATGTTGCCTTTTGTTGTCTGGGGATCTTACTGTTGGTTTTCTTCCCCCACAGATCCTGGGAATCCCTCAATAAGGTGGCCTCCCGGTTCTATATTACCTGGCTAGTCCTTCTTTTCTAAAATTGGGACATAGTTATATATATATTTATACATATATATATTTAAAAAAAAAAATATATATATATAATATATTTTATTTATACGATACAAGGATTATTAAGGGGATCTTTATTATAAATTAAATCCTCCCTTCCGGGACATTAACAAAAAGGGGCATCCCGGGTGGCTTATGCCTTAAACCCAAACATTTTGCGAATACCATAAATCACCATATGGAGGCTTCCGATAATACCGGAAATGGTTCTTCTGGCCCATCTAAGGTGTGCGGAGGCTGTGGGACTCCGCTCCCAGCTGATGATGTTTTTGTATGCATTCCTTGTGCAAAGCAGAGTATTGCGCGTCAGTCCATTGCTCCGGTTGCTGGCCTTTCACAACTCCCATCATCCCCTACCCCTCCCTCCCTATTCCGGACCCCGCTTGACATTGTCAAGAGTGGGGATTCGCAATCCGAGGTGGCGGCACGGTTGGCCAACCTCGAGAAAATAGTTTCCGTTAAAGCAGGGTTAAAGGCCACTGCGAAACGGAAGCACCTTTCTCCCGTACCTCCGGCTTCACAGGATGAGGTATGTGAGCTTGTGGATTGGTCCGATTGCTCCCTGGACGAGGAGGGAGAATTCCTGGTGGAGTCAGATGAGCCTGCAGATCAGCTTGAGGCTGATGCTATTGGCGATTTGTCGGCGGGGGTTTCCCTTGACACCCCCTCCATTCTGGCTCAAATGTTTGAAATTTTGAATTTAGATCCGCCTGAGGCTGTCACCCTGCCAAAGGGTCAGTTGTTTATGTGCCTCAGCCGCGTTTGGTTTTTCCCAGACAACATCACTTTGAGAGGGTGGTGCTTAAGGAATGGGAACATCCCACGCGGTTAACTGGAATCCCTTCCAGTTGGGAAAAACGTTATCCTTTTCCGCCAGAATTGGTGAAGCTTTGGTCCGTCCCTCCTGACGTCGATACCCCTGTGCTAGGGCTCTCCAGCACGGCTATGGTGCAGTCTTCTGAGACCACTACCCTTAAGGATGGTGAGGATCGTCGGATTGACCAGTATGCTCGCCATGGTTTTATTAATGCTGGTTCTACAATGCGACCGGTGTGTGCTTCGGCGCTTCTTCTGTTGGCGGTTAGATCTGTTATTCAGGATCTGTGTGTGGATCTTGATCCCACTTTACTGCTCTTAAGCAGTGTGAGTCTTTTGTTTCCTATGTCCTGTCCGCTCAGGACGATGCGCTGGCTATGAGTAGCAGGACAGCGGCAATGCTGGTGGCTATTCGTCGGTCAGTGTGGCTGCGCCAGTGGTCGGCGGACTCAGCTTCTAAAAAGGTGCTTACAGCTCTCCCATTTTTGGGCTTGCGACTGTTTGGTGAAAAAATTGATTCAGTTGCAAAAGTTGGTAAAATGCCGCAACGCAAGAGGCCTCGTCGTCCCTTTCGGGGGGCAAGTTCTGGTAGGCCTTCATTTCGGGGATTCAGAGCGGGTAGGGGGGCTTCCTTTCCCGCTACCAGAGGTGCAGGTTGGACTCGGGGGAGGGGCCGTGGCTGTCCCGCTCAGTCCTGGGGCACCAAGCCCAAACCTGCTGGTAAACCCGCTCAGCAATGAGGGGCTGCCCTCACCCGTGCGGGTGGGGGGACGATTGCGACACTTCTCCCAGGTTTGGGACCAGGAGGTTCCGGACAGATGGATCCGGGAGGTAGTGTCGTCCGGTTACAAACTGGAATTCGAGTCTCGCCCGCCTTCACGGTTCTTTCGGTCTCGGGTGCCCACCGATCCTTTGGCCGCACAGAGGCTCCTGGCGTCGGTAAAGAATCTGTTAGAAACGGCGGTCATCGGGCCGGTACCGCCCTTAGAGATGGGCCTCGGTTTCTACTCCAATCTTTTCGCAGTCCCCAAAAAGGATGGCTCGATTCGTCCCGTCCTGGACCTGAAATTACTCAACAAGTTCATCCGTTTTCGGAAGTTTCGCATGGAAACTTTGCGTACGGCCGTCGGTTCCCTTCGGCAGGGGGACTTCATGACGTCCATCGACATCAAGGATGCTTATCTTCATGTTCCCATCTGCCAGGCTCATCAACGTTTTCTTCGATTCGTGATGAAAGATCAGCATTTTCAATTCGTGGCACTTCCGTTTGGCCCTACCTCGGCTCCAAGAGTGTTCACCAAGGTGCTGGCAGGGGTGATGGCCATTTTTCAGATCTCGGGGCATTCGTGTCGTGCCTTATTTGGACGACCTTCTTATTATGGCTCCGTCACTCAATCAATCGGAGACAGACACCAGGATGGTGGTCTCCACGCTGAAAAGCTTTGGTTGGGTGATCAACTTCTCCAAGTCTTCCCTCGCTCCGGCCAGGGTGGTGTCCTTTCTGGGGATGCAGTTGGACTCTCATCAACACAGAGTGTTTCTTCCCCAGTCCAAGATTCATCTGATTCAGGAGTTGGCTCGGGTCCTACTTTCCAATCCTCGGCCCTCCATCCGTCTGGGGATGAGGCTGGTAGGGTTGATGGTTGCCTCCTTCGAGGCAGTTCCTTTTGCTCAATTTCACATGAGGACGCTTCAGCTTTATCTGTTGGCGTCTTGGGACCGGCAGCCTCGGTCGCTGGATCAGCCCTTCCAGTTGTCCTCCCGGGTCCGGCAATCCCTCCAGTGGTGGTTGGTCTCGACCAATCTCGTGAAGGGCAGGTCTTTCCTGACCCCTCTTTGGGAAATTGTCACCACGGATGCCAGTCTGTCGGGATGGGGCGGATTCTGGAAGGAGCTGCAGTTCCAGGGGCAGTGGGGGCCTCAAGAGGCCCACTTACCCATCAATGTTCTGGAGCTGAGAGCCATCCGTCGGGTTCTTGCTCTCCTGACTCAACACGTTCTGGGCCTTCCGGTCCAGGTGCGTTCAGACAATCGAACAGCGGTTGCTTACATCAATCATCAAGGAGGGACTCACAGTCTGAGTGCTCTCAGAGAGGCGTCCCTGATCCTGACCTGGGCAGAGGCCCATGTTCCTTGTCTCTCGGTGGTATACATTCCTGGAGTGGAGAACCAGGAAGCGGACCGGTTGAGCAGGGGCTCTCCCCGTCTAGGAGAATGGGCTCTCCATCCTCAGGTTTTTCGCTCACTGTGTCTCCGATGGGGGACACCGGAGGTGGACCTGTTTGCTTCTCGTCACAATCACAGGCTCCCGAACTTCACGTCGCTCTCCCAGGATCCTCTGGCTCTGGCAGTGGACGCCATGTCCCTGAGCTGGGGGGATCTGGGATTTCTATACCTGTTTCCTCTGATACCCATGCTGGGCAGGGTGGTTTGGAAGTTGGCTCTGGAAAGGTTGTCCGCCGTTCTCGTGGTCCCAAGGTGGCCAAGGCGAGTGTGGTTCGCAGACATCGTTCGGCTGGCAGTGGACCAGTTCGTTCTGCCTCTTCGGCCCAATCTGCTCACTCAGGGTCGGTTGTGTTACCCCAATTTACCAGCGCTGGGTTTGACGGCCTGGCTGCTGAAACCTCCATCTTGAAGGAGGAGGGTCTTTCTGACTCAGTCGTTAAGACTCTGATCAGTGCCCGGAAGAGGTCTTCTATCATCTACTATAGGACTTGGAAAGCCTATATCGCTTGGTGTGAGATGAGATCTTTTCCTTGTAGGGTCTTTTCGGTCTCCAGGATTCTGGAGTTTTTACAATCAGGGCTGGACTCTGGTCTTCAGCTAAGTACGTTGAAAGGGCAAGTTTCTGCCTTATCTATCTTTTTTCAGAAGTGTTTTGCGCTTCAGCCTTTAGTTAAAACTTTTTTCCAGGGAGTTACGCATGTGCGGCCTCCCAGGAAACCATTATTCCCGGATTGGGATTTGAATTTGGTTCTTTCTGCTCTTCAGGCTCCTCCTTTTGAGCCTTTGCAAGATATTGCTTTGTCTACCCTGACTCAGAAGATTGTCTTCTTGGTAGCGATCACTTTGGTCCGGCGTGTCTCAGAGTTGGCGGCCTTGTCTATCCAGGCGCCCTACTTTGAGAGGCATCAGGATAAAGTGGTCTTTCGGTTCAAGCCAGACTTTCTTCCTAAGTGTCACGACCACCGCCGCCTCACCTGTCCTTCGCTCCCCCGCCGACTCCTCTCCGCGGGCTGGGCGTTTGCTGCAGCCGGCGGCGGGTCGGCGTCGCTCCTGCCCGCCCGCCGCTCGGCTGTCACGAGCAGCCGCTCGGGCGGCTTCCTGTTCAGCAGCGTCGGGAGCGGCCGCGCCGCTCTCTGTGCGGCGCGCTCCCGGCGCGTGTCCCCGTACGGGCGCGCGCGCCTGGCTTCCTCTTATGCCCTCCGGCGGCGCTGCGCACAGCGCGCCCGCCGGAGGTGATTAATATGGGCCAATGAGCCCTTGCTGTTCCAGGGCATGCGCCCAATAGTGCTGTCCGCCTCCTTAGTTTGAACTGGGCAATCAGCCCAAAGTTCCCATGTCCACCAATCACTACATTCCCCCCTCAGCCAATCCAGTCAGCCCCCGTCCTATAAAGGTATACACCCTGCAGTTAGTCCTTGCCCGTTATAGCGTGCTACTGGGTGCGATTTGGATAGCTCTTCTCCTTGTGATTATTGCCGTGTTTTGACCATCCCTGTTTGCCGCCTGGACCGACCTTGCTTGCTCTTTGACTACGATTCTGCCTGCTCCTCTGTACCGCGAACTTCTGACCTCCCGTTGTGACCCTTGGCTTGCCCCCGACCATTCTTCCGTCTAACCCTTCTGTACCGTGCCTCCTCGGATTGACCACCCGTGTATGACCCCTGTCCGTTTATTGCTACTCAGTCTAGTCCCTGGATTCATCTGCCTTCCCCTGCATAAGTCAGCATCCTTTGTGCTAATAAGACCTGGGGGCAACCATGTCCGGTGAGGCGTGTCTAGCGTCCCGACAAACGGGGGCTTACTATAGGCGAAGAAAGCAGCGGAGATTGGGGGTTGCTGATTTATTGGAAGGTGGGTGTCTCCGGGACCTGACACTAAGGTTGTTTCGGCTTTTCATTTGAATCAGGATATTGTTCTTCCCTCCTTGTGTCCTAATCCTAAGAATGACAAAGAGAGGGTTTTGCATTGTTTGGATGTAGTACGCTGTGTTAAGTACTACTTGATTATCACGTCTCCTTTGCGTAAGACGGATGCCTTTTTTGTTGTGCCCTGTGGGCCTAAGAAGGGTTTGGCACCAGCCAAATCTGCCATTAGCAAGTGGATACGTCAGGCCGTTACTGCGGCCTATTCTGCTAAGGGGAAAGTTCCCCCTTTTCGTATCACTGCTCATTCTACTCGTGCCATTGGGGCGTCTTGGGCTTTTCAGCACCAAGCTTCTGTTGAACAAGTTTGTAAGGCCGCCACTTGGTCTTCTGTTCATACTTTTTCTAAGTTTTACAAAGTTGATGTGCGAGCCTCAGCGGATGCTGTTTTTGGCCGCAAAGTTCTGCAGACTGCAGTCATTTTAGTTATGCTTCACCTGGCCTTGAGATGCCCATCCCTTGTGGACACTGCTTTTGGATGTCCCAATCGTGAAGAATATTAAAAGTGAAGCGGGGTGTGTGGCACACCAAGAATAATACCATTTTGTGAGTACTCACCTGAAAAATGGATATTGTTGGTGTGCCACACACCCCGCTTCACTCCCACCCTTTTCGGTATTCCGAATCCTTTATATGGTGAAGCTTTTATTTATTTTGAGGTTACTGTTAAAATACTGGTACCTTGTCTTTCTGCTTTTTAATACACTGGTGATAAATGGGAGGTACCAGGTATATATAGGCCGGAAGGGGGCTCGTTACAAGACTTCCTCTCTGCACAGCGTCACCTGGCGGTGAGTAACCCCAATCGTGAAGAATATTAAAAGTGAAGCGGGGTGTGTGGCACACCAACAATATCCATTTTTCAGGTGAGTACTCACAAAATGGTATTTTTCCATCTAATACCCATCATTTGCAGCTCTTTAGCTCTTGTTACCCCCATTTTACAGCTATTTTACAGCTATATTTGGCCCCCAAGTGAACTTTTGCGGCAAGTTTGGACAAACTTGTTGAACCCAAACCCGGGTTTGCCTATCCCTAGTTAGTAGACAATATTCCCAGATTTTTAGTGAATGAGCTGTAATAGGATTGTTCAGCCTCTTATGATGCTGTGGAGATAACCTAAGCAAATTGGTCAACCTCAAGGTGCACAGAAAGATCCTTCAATTTCAACGTCTTCTAAATAGTGGTGTGGTCTCATCCACAACACCCTGGTGTGTTGGTGTGCGTGATATTTTTACTTACTTAGTGGGCCACTAAGAGGTGGCCTGAAGATCAGAGGATGACCTGCTCCTGAACATGGACCACAGCAACAGACCACCTTTTAACTGGGCTCATCTGGCAAACAAATTATCACAGGTGCTTGAGTTTGATTTCAGTGATCCAAGGAGCCATTACACACAATACCATCTATGCGTTTCATTGAAAAACTAAAACTCACAGTACATCTATTGTATATAACACTTGCATTATATTTATAACCACAGTGTGAGTTTAGTATTGTAGATTGTATTTGCATTGTGGTTTTAATATGGAACACTACTAAGAATATGGAACTCAATAAAATAATAAAAAGAAGCTAGCACCATTAATTAGATAGGATAAATGATTTAGCAATGTAGTTACAGCAAATGGCCACAAAAGGGGAGTGTTGGATAAGTAATAGAATGAATTCAGGAAGGCCAGATGTCAGATAGTAAAAAAATGATGAGTGTAAGCTCATTGGATCATGAGTTTAGGTCGGAAGCTAACAGAAAGCATAAAGGGGGCCCCCAGTAGAGAGAGAGAGAGACTTGTGAGATGCTCTAAAGGAGATAAACCTGAACAGAGAAGGAAAGATGGACTAGAAATTAAAGACTCTGAAGGACCAGGATCTGTGTACTAGAGACTCTGAAGGAAGGTGAGTTATGAAAGGACACTTCTGAAGATATGCATGATTACTGGGAGAACCAGGGAACCTAGATGGAGGATGGTAATAACCTGTGAACCTGTAATGGAAACTGTACATTAAGTGAATTGGATGTAATGTGAATGACTTCCCAATAAAGACGTGCTGCCTCAACATCAGTGTTCTGCTTTGCTTCAGTAGAAGAGCAACATCACCACATTGAGTAACCTTGCAACTCTCAACCCACTCCGGGCCCTGCCTTAGATGGAAGAATCCCCCTAGTTCTTCTAAACTCCCTCCACTCCCTCTCTAGAGTGGTGTCGTTTCACAATGTTTTTCCATTTTTGTGGCCCACCCTTGTAGACCTGAAATCAGAGGTGCCATAGGAGGCATAACTTCACCTGGTCCTGCTGTGCTGATTGCTTTCCATTAGCCATAGTATCTGAACCTGGAACACTGGGAAACTGATACTTCTGATTCTCAGTTGCCCAGAGGTGTATGGCTATGTACAAGATCCTAGACAATAATAGGTAGCCTTGGTTTCACCTACATAGGACACGGCCACCTCCAGTGGGCCCTCTATGTCCCCCCATCTGTTGTCTATTGGGACAGTCCACAAAAGTGGTCATTTTCTTAAGAGTAGACCTAAAGGCAAACAACATTTAGGCCTAGTAGATACCCTCCTTTAAGGACACCCTGATATCTCTTCCAGTGACCTATGGTCCTGAGAGAGATGCAGCAGTGTGGACCGAGTATGTAACTTTTCTAGGCATCGATAAGCATTATGGCATCCCTCAGAAATTTATTTGGAAGAATTGTAAGACCACCTTGACCCACTCAACCAGTATTTATTAAACTCTTCTATCATCTTTAATAATATTTAAACTTGAATAATATTTAGTCATGCTATATTTAAAGGCACATTGGACATTTTTAAAATAGTGGCTTGGCAATGAGGGGTAGAAAAAACATTTTTGCTCTCACTGCTAATCGCTATAAAGCTGAATTTTTATCCTTTTTTACCCCATTTGTCAAAAGTTAATGGGATTTTATTTTCTCAGAGCCCCCTTAAATTGTGATGCTGGGGATTGACATTTTTGCTGTAGCTAGAAAAGAATGCTAAAAAAAGCCATTCAAGCCCTATCACAATACAAAATGCCAATCACGCTATAATAGTTGCTATAGAGCAACAGACATTTAAAGGGCAACACAACAGAAGAATTTGATGTAAAAGACTCAGCAGTGCACCATCGATAGCTTAACCTTTCTATTACACCAAGAAATGAGAAGGATATAGTTTCAAACTTCCTCTACAGAGTTGCTGTAACTAAAATGGGCCTGATTTGCCGCAATCAGCACACAATGCTTTGTGATGGCTTAATAAGCTAGGAGAATGAAGAACCTGCATCAGATGATGACGGGAGCCAACAAAGCACCAAGTTTTTGCTGAATAATTTCTCATTCTTCAAGCTGAATATGAAACACTAAATATGGCAGATTTTCATTTGAATAGATGCAAAAGTATTTCCTTCCGTATAGTTGTGATGAATTTTGTGCTCAATACTTTTTACCTTCCACAAAGAACACAATTTGTGTTGATGATGGAGATTGTGTGAATGATAAGAGCGTGATTCATTTCACCTTTGCACTTGCTTGAATTGAAAAAAATTGAATAAGTCTGTCAGGTGACTCACCAAGGATTTGGAGTACACCTGTGACAGATTAAATAAAATAATTTCACACCATGAATGTATGGAGAATTTAGCACCTATTCTTTTTATTTTTTAATTCTTTATTTATACCATCAGAGACATACAATAAGCATAGCAATATGCAGATTCATATCAGAATAGACTATAGGGCATAGATATGTGCACACTGATGAAAGAGTAAGACAATACAGTATATTAATAACAATAGCATTCAGCCTCTTGGCATCTGTAAGGGAATTGACCTGGTTATGTGGACTGATGGTGTGAGTGTTTTTCATAATGATTTTCTAGTGGGATATTTGATTATCTAGTGGGATAGAAGGGGGTGAGGAAAGGAGGAGAGGAGGCAGATGGGAGGAAAGAGAGGCATAGGAAAGTAGTAGTTTCCGAGATGACATGGAAATCCCTGCAGGCCAGGTATTCAGGGGAGTCACGAAACAAGATCCACCATGACTATAGGGCTGATTCAGAGCCCCTTTCTCATCATTTTTATGGAGGTCTTGCTACCAAACGAAAAATCATGCAAAAATGAAAACATTTCACACTAAAGTTCTCGCAGAAAAAAGGCGAGGGGAAAAAAATGAACGAGAATGGAAATATTCACTCAAAAAAGAGGTGAGAAAGGGGCTCTGAATCAACCCTTATGTCTGTATACATTTTAGGTTTGAGTTATGCAAGGATAATGTATGCAATACAGTTCATTCACTCTGTAGAACCACATAGAAACAGTGGGAGGGGTCACTTGTTTCCAGAGAGCTGGAATGCAGGCCCTGGAAATCAGCAGGAGATGGAGCACTAAGGAGTTTTCATACTCCTTACCTGGGAGTGGCACAAGGTGCAGGAGGCAGGCTGCTGGGTTCTATATGTAGAAGTGTGCCCTTATCTTGGTTGCATCTCGAACAGAGAGGCTGATCTCTGGGTAAACTTTATGAAGAAGGCTAGGAAATCTGTAAAGTAATTTATAGCCCATTACCTGGTAGTTACAGGAAATCAAAGCTTTGTGAGCAAAATATAGAATCATACTCTGTTAGTCTGCAGTGGACTCAATTCCCAGATCAGATTCCTGTTTACGAAGAAATGGGAGCCTAGAGTTGCTCTTAGGTTGATTTAGAAGGCTGTATGTGTGAGAATGCAGACTCATAGCTTTTGGGGGATTCTAGAGGGAATCCAGGTAAGACCGGTCAGCAGGATGGCCAAGCTATCATTCTTCAACCCCACCCATAGTTTGGTGCTTCTTTTCCTGCACCAGTCTAACACTCTAGTGAGGTGGACAGCAGCATGATATTTAAGGGGATCTGGTAGACCAACCTCTCCTAACATTTTTTGGCAATGAGAGAGTCTGTTTATAATGTGACTCTTTCCATCCCAGATGAAAGAGCCAAATTCCCCTCTGACCTAAAGTCTGGGCAAAATATTCATTCAAGTATTGATTCTGCAAAACCAGGAAAAAGCCGTTTCATGCCACCTCTTTAGGTTGTGTTTGATAGTTTTAAAAAGAGGGGGGAAATTAAATTCAAAGATTCTTCTGAGGTCTGGCCATATATGCACTCCTAGGTACTTAATGTGAGTCGGGCCAATGGAAATGGAAGTTTGGTTTTAGGGCCGACACTCTTTTTCTTGGGGGGGGGGGATTGAAATGTTGAGAGTTTCAGATTTTTTGGATTTTTATTTTGCAGTTGGAAAGGGAACTATAAAAATTTAGTTTGAGCAATACAGTGCCAGGTTCTCATCTTGGACCCCAGGCCAATGTTAGTGTCGTCACAGAGAGAGAGGAAAAAAACACAGCAGAGAGAGAAGAGGCCGCTGCCTCCTTCTCTCTCTGCTATGCTGATGGGGTGGGGGCGGTCCACCATGCTTACCCCCTATGCTTACCCTCATGCTCCCTCTGGCCATCCTGCTCGCGACTGGGTCTGGAGCTGCATGTGAGAAACTCCCCAGACCGGCACTGTGTAAAGGAGTGGAAGTCGCCACCTCCTTCCCCTCCTTCTCTCCCTGCTTTGCTGATGGGTGTGGGGGTGGTCCTCCATGCTTACCCCCCCATGCTTCCTCCTTCCCCTCCTTCTTTCTGTGCTATGCTGATGTGTGAGGGGGGGTTGGGATGGTCCTCCATTCCTGCCCCCATGTATTGTGCACCCCCAGCCCCCAATCTGGCCACCCTGCTTGTGACTGGCCACAGTTAGGTCTGGAGCTGCATGTGTAGCGCTCCCCAGACTAGCACTATGTACGGGAGGGGAAGCTGCCACCTCCTTATGCTCCTTTTTCCCTGCTATGGCTAATGGGTGTGTAGGGTGGTCCTCCATGCTTGCCCCCCATGTTTTGTGCCCCCCTGCCCCTGATCTGTTCACCCTGCTGGCCACTCTCACATTCTCACACTGGCCAGCAGCAGCCTCAGACTTTCCAGTTGGGACTTGTTGCACACCGATGTGCTTTCACATGTGTATCACTCTGCATCTCTTCTTTCTCTCTCTCTCCCTCTTTGCATATCTCTCTCCGCATCGCTCTCTCTTCTTCTGCAACTCTCTCGTTCCCTCTCTCTCCGCATCAATGTGCTAATACATGTGTATCTCTTCTTATCTCTTCTCTCTCTCTCACTCTTTGTATATCTCTATCCGCATCTCTTTCGCTCTCTCCACATCTCTCTCTCTCTCTGCATCTCTCTCTTTCTCTCTCTCTCTCTGCATCTCTCCCTCTCTCTCTCTGCATCTCTCTCTTTCCGCATCTCTCTCTCTCTCTACTTTCTCTCTCTGCATCTCTTTCTCTTTGCATCTATCTCTCTGCATCTCTCTCTCTCTCTCTCTACATCCTCTGGCTCTGCATCCTTCCTTCAAATCCTCTGGCTTCGCATCCCTCCATCACGTTCTCTCGCTCTGTATCCCTCCATCACATTCTCTGGCTCTGCATCCCTCCTTCAGGTCCTCTGACTCTGCATTCTGCCTTCTTCACATCCTCTGACTCCACATTCCTCCTTCTTCACATCTCTTGACTCCACATCCCTCCTTCTTCACATCCTCTGGCACTGCATCTGGCTCTCTCCTCTGGCACCCATCCCGACACTGTACCTGCCCTCTCTAGCACACCATCCTGGCACCGCATCTGACCCTCTTTGGAACACCATCCTGGCACTGCATCTGGCCCTCTTCTGGCACACCATCCCACCACTGCATCTGGCCCTCTCTTATCTTGCACACCATCCTGGCACTGCATCTGGCCCTCTCTTCTGGCACACCATCCTGGCACTGCATCTGGCCCTCTCTTCTGGCACACCATCCTGGCACTGCATCTGGCCCTCTCTTCTGGCACACCATCCCGCACTGTATCTGGCCCTCTCCTCACACCATCCTGGAATGGCATCTGACCCTCTGCTCTGCCACCCCATCCCAGTACTGCATGTGCCTTCTCCTCTGGCACACCATCCTGGCACTGCATCTGGCCTTCTCTTCTGGCACACCATCCCGCACTGTATCTGGCCCTCTCCTCACACCATCCTGGAATGGCATCTGGCCCTCTGCTCTGGCACCCCATCCCGGTACTGCATGTGTCTTCTCCTCTGGCACACCATCCTGGCACTGCATCTGCCTCTCTCCTCATCCCCCTCATCCCAGTATCACGTCTGCCTCTATCTCTCCTCGCCCCCCTCATCCTGGTACCGCACCTGCCTCTTTCCCTCATCCTCATCCCAGCACCACATCTGCCTCGGGGGTAGGGGCATGACATGGTGGCAAGGGAGCCAGCCCAGTCAGGTGCCATGGTGGGAGTTGCCATACCATGGTAATGGAGGGATCCATGAACAGAGAGAGCGGTACTCCCCTCGCATACACCTATTGTGTATATACCTGCTGGCATGCTTCTCCAGCTCTGTGCCACCCCAGCAACCTCTCTGTATGTGCCCTCTGCAGCTGCTGGGGTTTCAACCATTGTTCTTAATCTTAACTTCCTGTAAATGTAACTTCCTTTAGATGTGTGATTGCTCCTGAGGATCTTCAAAGCATCAAGCTTGCTGACCGACAGCATTTTGACTTCCAACTTGAAGGTCTAGAGCTTCCAGGTCTACATCTTCCATTTCTTCAGCCCCTCGCTTGTCCTTACCCTTGCCCCCTCTCCCTCCCCCCATCTGCCACATCTTCTGGGATCTCCTGCTGCTCCAACAACAAGGTGTGCACTTTTTCTGCATGGCTGATATTTTCTAGTAAAATGGCCCTTATGAGCAAGCTTTACTTCGGGGTGTTTGGCAACTGTACCCTTAAAAATACCTATGCATGTTGGATATTTTTGTGTTCAGGAGACCTTGCTGTCTCAGATTTACTGTGTTATTTCTTGCTTTTATATTGTTTTTCTTTTAGAAAAATGTGGTTTTGATTCAGCTTTTTTCCTATTTCTTTAGGAACACCCTGTGCAACCAGAAAATGTTTCAAGGGATTAGGTCCGAACAAATGTCTCAACTCCAAGATGCCTGGTACACCTAGAAGGAGGTATGTACTTTCTGATAATATATGGTTTGTGGGGAATATTTAAAATTCAATAAAAGGGTTGTTTTTCTTGAAAAACTGCAAGGTACGCACATCTGCACGGCTGAAATTTTCCAGTAAAATTACCCTTGCGTGCATGCTTCACTTTGGGGTGTTTTTTTTTAAAGAAATGTGGTTTGGTTCAGCTTTTTCTCTATTTTTTTAGGTAAACCCTGTGCAGCCAGAGAGTGTTTCAAGGGATTGGGTCCAAACCAATGCTTCCACTCTAAGAAGCCTTGTACTGTAAGGAACTTAACTTTGCCAGGGGGCCCATGGAGAGCGTCTGCTGAGGGCGCGTCCGCAGCTCCGATCTGATGGGGAGCGCGGCACGCTCCTCTGTAGCTGTGCAGGCGCGCAAGTGGCAGGCGACGCAGCATCCTTTTCACCTGCTTGGAATCCAGGGAGCTCCTGGAAGTGTTACACCAATCATTCCTGTCTGCTGACTGTACCGACCTCTGCTTTGTCTGACCTTGAATCTGCCTGCCCTTTTGGATACCCCGCTATCTCAGACCTCCCGGCTTGACCCTTCGGCTACCCCTGACTACGCACCTGTCTCATCCCTGTACTCTGACGCACCTTCCGGACTGTCTTCTCGTGTATGACCTCAGCTTTGGGATACCCTCACGGTTCATCGACCTTCACCGTAAGCAGACATCCTTTGCGCCTATTAAGACCTGGGGGCAACCGTGTCCAGTGAGGCATTCCTAGCGTCCCGGCAAATGGGGGCTTGACTATAGGCAGAAGAAGCGGTGGAGATTGGGGGTTGTCTGATTACAGAAGGCTGGTGTCCCGCTGGGCATCACATGTACACTTTGAAAGCTTGAGTTGTGTACTTTCTGAAAATATATGGTTTGTGGGGGGTATTTTAAATGTAAAGGGTTGTTTTGCTTGAGACACTGCAAGGTGTGCACTTTGCCGGCACGGTTGATATTTTCCAGTAAAATTACCCTTACGCACATGCTTTACTTTGGGGTGTTTGGCAACTGTACCCTTCCCAGTCCCTATGCATGTTGGGTACTGTTGTGTTCAGGGGACCTTGCAATTTCATATTTATTGTGTTTTTCTTGCTTGCATATTGTTTTTTTTAGGAAAATGTGGTTTTGATTCAGCTTTTTCTCCTATTTATTTAGGGAAACCCTGGGCAACCAGAAATTGTTTCAAGGGATTAGGTCCAAACACTCCAAAAAACCTGGTACACTTAGAAAGCTTGCATGTGTAGTTTCTGAAAATATTGAAAAAAATCATAGTTGAATATGTATAGCGTAAATTGGTTTGGCAACAAAGGGTGACAAAATCTCTAGGTAGGCTGGCATTTAAATGGTTAAAGGTGTATATTAATTTGTGTGATACATATTTGCCCAGTTGGTAATATACCATGATATTCATTTAACATAACATTGGGATATTTTAATGCTTTAAGTGCCAAGCACTAAGACCCTATGGGTTTGCTTCACCTACTGTTTTTTTTTACATTTTTTACTTAAAAATATTTAAAAAACAGTGGAAAAATTACAAACATTTCATGTTAAAGCCTAAACTCTGCCACAAAAAATGTGATTTTCCTGGAAACTTTTAATTTTGTTTATACATTTTTTAGGGAAACCCAGTGCAACCAAAGAATTCTTCAAGGGATTACTTCTAAAAAGATGAGTCCACTACAACAAACTGAGTACGCTTAGAAAGCTTAACATGTAAACTTTCAGAAAATATTTGTGTGGGTATTCCAATAGTAAAGGGTTGTTTTTGTAGAAAAAGTACAAGGTGCGCACTTTCAAGTTAAATTATCATAACGCACATGCTTTACTTTGGAATGTTTGCCAACGCTTGCCTTGACAGTACCTATGCATGTTGGGTATTGTTCTGTTCAGGGAACCTTGCTTTTAAAGATTTAACTTGATTTTTTTTTGTCTGCATACTGTTTTTTAAGGAAAATGTGGCTTTGATTCTGCTTTTTTATTCTTGTTTAGGGAATCCCTGTGCAACAAAATAAATAATTGAGGAATTACTTCCAGAAAATTGTGCCCACATCAACAAGCCTGGTATGCCTAAGCTTAATGTATTTCCAGAGAATGTATAGTTTGTTGGGGGTATTCCAAATGTAAAGGGTTGTTTTTTTTGTTTTTTTGTTTTTTTTTTTAAACTGCTAGGTGCGCATAGCAGTTGTATTTTATCTGAAAATCTCCTAAAGAGTTGTTTCAGTTTGGGGGAGTCTCCTGGGTAGGAAAATGGTGTCTACAAATATACATGTGGTATTGTTGTAAGTGGGAGAAATGGGGCTTTTACATGCAATATGATTTTATTGAAAAACATACATCTGTACAAAAATTGTAAAAATCTTTTTTTGTCATCTTTTTGCACATATTTCACCCCAAAATACATTTCATGCTTTCATGCACATACTCTTAAAAAAAATTTGTTTTAAAAAAAACAATTCATAACTGTACTGGAAAATCCCTTCAAAAATCACAGTGGAACATGTCTAGCGCAAAATAGGGAAAAATGGTCTGGCAACAGAGAGTGACAAAAACTCTAGGTAGGCTGGCACTGAAAGGGTTAACTGAATGCCTAAATGCCTTCCTTTACCAAAAATCACCAGCTAGTTTTCCATATACCTATTATATAATAAACTAGCTAAAAAATAAAAGGAAAGACACATCTGCATGTGGGGAGCTGAAAGGAGGGGGGTAATGTATGCAGAAGGCAGGGGGAAGGAGGCTAAAAAAAATGAGGCACCCTATCCTAGATTAGGTATAGTGGGTATGAGTAGGAGGAGTGTATGGGTATGAGGAGATTGGAGACACCAAGAGCCACACTGAGAGAACCAAGGAAGCCAGCGGACTGGCCTTATATGAACTTCTGAAGAAGAAAAGCAGCCAGACTGTGTGTAAAGAGGGCTTAATTCTAATTGACTTGTAAAATAATCTGGTGAAACATCTTTAAAAAAAGTCCAATATTTTTCTACAGATATACTATTTACATTGATCTGTGCTGAAGTTCCCTGTTATGTGCCCCAGAAGATTGACCAGTGAGTTGTAAAACCTACCACTCCCACATGGAACACCCTGGGGCCACCCACACTGCTGCAGCAATCCTGGTGGTGTGTGGGTAACACATGGAAGACATGCTTTATAGCTGGTAGGAAGTCTAGGTGGTGACTTCTGCAATCTAGCGCCGAGTTTATTTGTTGATTTTTAACAACGTCATCACATCAACAACGAGCGAAAAATTATGAAAGAAGTGACATGCAATGAGCAATGCCTGGGTAGATATGTGTGTGAATCCAAAAAGTAATTACACCAACAGATGGCACAGCACAGCAGGGCAAACTCTTTGGCCAGGACTCATCTGTTTACTTACATCTGAAGGAGGCAGGGCATTCCTTTGACAGTAAAGTTCACATTTTGTATACTAAACGGGGAGGCCGATTCATTAATAGTGCCAGGTAGCGACAGATAAGCGACAGTAGCGGTATTTTCACAGCGCACGCTAGTATTCGCTGTGCTTGGCCGTTGTTCGGCTGTTGACAGCGACTCAGTCGGTGTGCGGTAATGTTGAATACGGGGTTAGGAGTCGCTGTTTGACAGGTTCCGCGCTGTATGGGAGCGCATGACAGCGAATGGACATAGCGAACGGCTCCCAGCATATTCATTAACAAATCACCCCAGAGCGCTGGCGGCGATGGGTTAAAAGTAGTTTTTTAACTCCCAAACAACCATATTTTTTGATAAAAAAAAACATGTTTTTCAAAACATTTTGTAATATGAATACATTAATATCAGACCTGTAATATCAATTCTGCACAATTTTTTTTTTTTTTTTTTTTTTACCTTAACAAAAAATATCTAACATTGCAGAAGTGGTCACAGAATTTTTAACATTTAAAAAAAAAAAAAAAAAAAAAAAACATTAATAGCAATTAATTAAGAATACTTAAAGATTGCTCCATTGAAATGCATTGGAGAGCGCCAGGTAGCGAGAGGTCATACCTGTCGCTGTTCAAGGTCGCTCGCTGGCGCTGTGGGATGAGGCTGGAATAATGATGAATGATTCGCTATCTGGCGCTCTGTCAGTCGCTAAGCAGGATCGGCTTGATAAATGTGTGATTGTGGAGGGGAGCCGGCGTACTCGTGGCGGTGACCGTCATAAAACGTTCGCTCACCATTCGCTACCTGGCGCTATCCCTTGTTAAATAAGGGCCATAGTTTAAAATAGGTTTGAAAGAAGCCATCTAAGTAAAATAAGGAAGCCAAGCTATATATGGAGCTTACAATGATGTGTTAATGCCAAAGACAGCTGCTAGCACCTAGTAACTCCTGTCATGCCAATGCAATCAACACCTCAACTCTTTACTGTTGGTAGACAGAAGATGTAGATTGGATTTGCCATTTGTTGCTGCTAGATTCCTTAACAAGTCCCCCTGAATTGAGTAAGCCAGTTGGATGACTAAAAAACGTATTCAAGAAAATCACACAGCAAGTGCAGTTTCCTTAATTTATTCGTACAGATTAACAATGACATTTATAAATGAGAACCTTCACAGACTTTCCTATACCAGTTCAAAGGGTAAACAGGGCCAAAATGCGGCAAGTGGTTGGTGATACCCCTTCTGATTACCAGCCCCCCCCCCTCCTGTGAATAGTTGGTTCAGAAAGGCTTGGAGCCAGAAGTCTCGGTCCTGTGTTGAAGGTCAGAGGGACTAGTGTCCTTGCAGGGCTAAAGAACAGCTGCTCGGACTTTAAGCCCTAGGTTACCAGACCTTGTTCCTGGTGTGTCGGGCCAGTAGCTGCAGGGTGGGGGGCATGCTTTTTTTGTGAAAAAAAATTAAAGAGAACATTTTGTGACATAAAGGAAAATATTTCCCTTTTGCCATGTAAAATACTGATTAGAATAATAGGTTAAATTATCTTTTTGGTGTAAATCCTAGTGTTTTATGAGTGTGGTATTCCGGGTCAGAATGGTAACACTGGTTATATCCTGCTAATGATGCTACTGAATAATAAATCGGAAGGGACATGAGCTCAGCGAACACTGCGCCCTGCAGCATAGCCCTCAAATTAAAGACTCTGAAGTGGAACTCATACTCTCCTCGCATCCTCTGGAGACCACACATAATTCTGATTCTGACATTATGCAAATAATACACCAAAATGTAAAAGTTAATGAGGCTTTGGGGCTTGCCCGACCCCTTCATTATGTGCTTTGTAGAGTGTGATAACTTTCATTGTAGCGGGTTGGAAGATACCTTAAATAAGAAATATTTTCATAATTGATCTTTGGGGATTTACAAATGCACCTTCATCCGAAAATGATGTATTTACAAAAGAGAGCAAATATTTGAGGAAATCGAGCACAGTACTTTTTGTGCCAATAAGATAAAAATAAAGTCCAGCAAGTTGCCGTGACATCATGCTAATAATACACATTTACCATGAACCTGTATACTATATGTACCAGGCCAATACATTTACCACCAGTGAACGGTATTGAGATAAAAGAGTCTATTTTTTGAGGTAGTAAAGCCTTCATGTCATCAACAGGATTTTTGTTCATCCCAGGAAAACCCCGGGTGCTCTACTGAGGGTAAGCAAGAATTTTTCTTACCCACCTCTAGCTGTAGATGGCCTTGGAATGATACTGTATTTTACCGCAAGAGGATTGATTCGGCACCAAGAGAAAAAAACTCCTTTGTGTGCAAAATTATTGTCGCATGAGGAAGTCTTTCTCATGTAGAAATCTCTTATATGATTCATGGGACCTATGCAAAACAACCTCACACTCGTGACAACGTGGGAGAAAGTAATTAGAGAGAATTATCCACTCTGTGAGAGTATTTCCTCGTCTTACATGAGAGTTTATAATTTGACTCTTCCATCAGCAGGAGTAAAATTAATGACAGTATGCTAGTTGTGACATTTGTAATTGAAAAAATCCATGCCGAAAAAATCCATGCCGCAAATACCAGCATGTTTCTTTTTTTCAATGAAAAAGACCTGAATTAATGTTTTTTATTTCTTTTATTATTCAAAAAATAAGAAAATAAATCCTGGGCATCAGGCATATGGGCTGGTAACCCAGGAAGCAGGGACCAACTAGCCAACCCCTGGCCCTGATGGTTTATGACCCCCTATGCCCTTTGCTATGTCTGATGCTTTTAAGGGAGGGAGCTGGTCCACGCAGTTGAGCATTAGGCTCTTCCAACCCCCCCGGTGTCTTAAGAGTGCATGCGTTCAATTCTGGCAGCGGACAGCTGACCCTTCTACCTAGTCAACTGGTATAACAGTTCCCTTGACCCTTTACCAGTTCACCAGCAGTAGTGAAAAATAAAATACTCCACAAAAACAACAGATAAGGGCAGCAAAGCTGGAGATGGAAAGACGGATCTCCAAAGAGAGTAAAACTCACCCCAAAATGTTCTTTAGCTACATAAATATTAAAATAAACAAACCTGAGGGTGTGACCTTCCTGAAAAGCAAGGAGGAGCAATGTAACATGCCAGGTGAAATGCAGAGCAATAACCCAAACTCTCCATTAAATGTCACTTGTCTAACCAAGGAAGTTCAGCACCATCTCAAGCACATTTGAATCAATAAATCCCCAGGACCAGATGGCATACATCTCAGTGCTTTAAGGGACTTATGTACAGTAATAGACAAGCCATTATTTCTGATATTTGTAGATTTAATAATTATGAGGGATTGGCACTTAGCAAATGTGGTGCCAATATTCATAAAGAGGTTTAAGTGGGAACCTGGGAACTACAGACCTGTAAGTTTAACGTCTGTGGTGGACAAGCTGTTTGAAGGTTTGTTAAGGGATATTATCCTGAGTATCTTGGTGAAAATGATCTTATTACTCCATATCAGCATGGATTTATGAGGAATTGTGCCTGCCAGGGAAGCTTTTATGAGGAGGTAAGTAAGATTGGATCAGGGGGATATTCAATAGCTTGACTAGCTAGCATTTGATACTGTGCCACATAAAAGACTGTACAAGAGGTTAGAATGCTCGGACTGGGGAAAACGTGTATACAATGGGATTTTGAGTTAAAAATGTATATATTTTATTGAAAAAAATTACTGAATAAAAAAAAGCTTTAATTTGCTGATTTGGGTTTTATAAGAAATGTCATTATTTCTGTCATGTCATTATTTCTGACCTGTCAATGAAATATTGGGGAAGATGTGTACCTATTGTTCTACCGTGTTGAATTAGGCCTACCTTTGCTTGATGAAACCTTAAGGTCTGTTTTTCTGCTGTCTTTGTCTTAGTCATGTTTGTGACCGCCAAACTTTGAGGTCTATTCATTGTTTGCCTATTTAAGTAAGGTTTATATTATATATCTCTGACAATGGGTCTCAACTAACTTGTTTACGGAGATGTGTACTCATTTGTGTTTGAAACTCTGTTTAATTAGGCTTAACTATTGCCAACCTGTTTGATTCGTTTTATCTAAACTATATTGTTCAATATGATGTTTAATCATGATGTAAGATTTGTAAGTTGTACTCCAACCTTGATTATTATCCAATCATTAAGCATGAAGACCTGCTGAGAGTTTTGGGTAATAATTAGCTTCTCTGCAAAGATGGCTGACTCAGCAAAATCTGCTGTTCATTCCCTTTAAAAAGAAGCATTTAAATATAGAAATTGTGCCATAAACGTGGGCCAGAGGTGTTCCAGGAAGTAGCAGATCTGGGCATCGTCTTCAAAGGAAGCACACTTCGGTCTCTCACTATTCATACAGCTGATGCGGTGATCCTGTGGTGAATCTATCCCATTGAGTCCCTGTAGGTGATGTTCTCTCAAATGGGTAAGTGGTAATGTTACTTTTATTGTATTTTACCCTTTGCTAAGCTTTCTTTTCTGTATATAGGTATATTATATATTGTTTAAAATAAAATATCATTCTTTATAGGTTATACTCTGATCTCTTTAAACAATATAACGAACCTGAATTTATATTAGTATCCCTGTCTCTGGCAATTATTAGTAAAATATTTGCTGTTTAGGTATGTTTTGGCCATTAGCAAAACATAAGAATATATATATATATATTAATGACATAGGGTACGGATTAAACAGTAAAGTCTCAATCTTTGTAGATTGATAAGCTGTGTAAATTAATTAAAACAAAAGAGGACAGCAGGCAGCTACAAACCGATTTAGATAAACTGGAAACGTGGTCAGTAAAATGGCAAATTAAGTTTAACACAGGTTAATGTAAGGTTATGCACATGGGAAGGAGAAATTTGTGCCATGATTACACACAAAATAGGGAAATGGTTGGTAAAACCACAATAAAAAAGGACCTAGGGGTTTTATTTAACAATAAATCGAACTGTAGTAATCAATGCCGGCCAGCAGCTGCCAAGGCAGACAAGATCATGAATGCATTAAGAGGGGCATATGTGCCCCTGACCAGAGAATCATTTTAGCCCTGTACAAGTTACTGGTCAGACCCCATATGGAATATTGCCTACAGTTCTAGGTACCAGTGCGTAAGACGGACATATCAGAACTAGAGTGTGTTCAAAGGAGGGCAACTAAGGTAATAAATGGCGTGTGAGGACCTGAAATATTGCCAAAGTTAGGTTTATTTAGTTTGGAAAACAGACATCTGAGGGTTAATCTAATAACTATTAAAAACCCTGGAGTGTGACCATAACCCAAGGGCGTCCACTACAGTTAGAGAAAAGGCCCTTCCTTCACCGATGATTTAAAAACTATGTATAAATATATTCAGAGTCAATACAAAGATCTGTCCCATGAACTATTGAAACCCCGGAATGTGACCATAACCCTGAGGGCATCCACTACAGTTAGAGGAAAGGTGCTTCCACCACTGTGAGGGGATTCTTCTCTGTAAGAGCAGTGAGACTTTCGAACTCACTGCCAGAGGAGGTAGTTAGGAAGGACAGACTAAAAGCATTCAAAAGTGGCCTGAATGCCTTCCTTGCATATAATAACATTTACAGCCATGGCTACTAGACCACTGGAAGAAGATAAACAGACTGAACTGGATGGATAAAAGTCTTTATTCAGTCTTACATAGTATGTTACTATTTATGTATAATAGTCTCAATTTGACTACATACCAGTCCATGTCTTCTCGCTTCCCATGTCTTCTCGCTTCTGTCCCCCAGCAGGCAGTGTCCTCCTCTGGTGTGGCTGGTCTTCTGTGTCTCTTGTCTGGTCTTCTTTCTGTAGCACCACCGCTGTTTTCAAAATGGGGGGCACAGGTTCCCCCTCCTTCCATCCTGGCTTCAAGAAGGGGTTTTCCTGGCATATCTCCCTTCATAGCCTGCCCCCTCAGTGACATCATTGGGCATCTGGGGAGGTCAATTGGTCTCTCTGCTCTCACTCTGTAACTGTGTGCTCATGTCCTTATTTTCAGCCCCCATTTCCCCTGCTCCTCGTTTAACTTTTTTGGCCTTGTAGTGTGCCTTACCTTTAGTTTGTCCTGCAAACTGTGTGTATATGCCAAATGATATTCAACTATGGCCCTCTATCGCATAGCTTCCCTTTTGGAGTATATTTTGTGTATTTTGCCAATTTTCCTTTGTGGTTCCCATTCCTAGTTGTTCTCGCTCTCTATGGCCTAGCCTAGTTATTTGATTGTAATTGTTTTCTTTTTCTTGGCCTTTTCTGCACCCCAGATGCCTATAACCGTGCCCATCGGCCATGGTGGAATGAGCTTTTGGCCTTTTAAAGATCCAATTTTACTGCTTGGACTAGACTGGTGGAGCCCTCCAGTACAAGCTAGAAAGGTTGTTAAGGTAATTGTTGCCTGCATTGCACTTCACAATTTTGCCTTGCTGGAGAAGGTGCCGGCTTACCTGGAGCAGGAAACCACTGCAGCTGCTCAGAAGGTGCCTGGGTATCTATATTCTGGCACCCAGCTGCTGTACCCCTCTTTATTTTTGTTTTAGTGTGACTAAACACATGCAAAAAAAGTGTGTGTTTTTGGAGCTACCACACTGTGTATTTGTGTGATTATTTTGCCAGTTCCATTGAGCAACCTTTGCTTCTAAATCAATGTCGAGGTGCTGCTTCTCAACCACCCCTGCACCCATGGGTGCTGTATTTTGCACAATTTTGAAATACCTGAGCTGCGTCTGAAGGTGGAGCTGTTGGCACGCCAGTCTTCCTCCATCATTTGGCACCTGCATGCCTAGGAAAGGTGGCCTTGGGCATGACTGGCTGGCTCCTGGGCACTCTGTGGACTCAGATGTTGTTGATTCCTGGCCACAGCCCGGGGGGGGGGTTGGAGCAGGGAGGAGGGGTTGGTTCCCAGGGTGTTGGACTTGGTGTTGGGTTCCTCATTGTATTTTCTGAGAGCTGCTGGCTCAGCTGGACCTGTGACTCCTCCATGTCCTGGATGGTTTCAAGGATTCAAGGATTGGTGGTGTCTGTGTTGATAAAGGGAAAGGTTGGTGTTTGTGGCCACGGTCAAACACAGCAAATAACCTACACATCCCCCATGTCCCTTTCCATCAGCACATTGCGGCCCACATTTACCTAATTTAATGGTTCGGTCCTATCACTGTTGGTTGGGCTTGTTGCTAGTCCAGGTGTGGGTCTGGGTTCTGTGTTAGGACACGGAGCCAGGATGGCTGGAGGACCAGCGGGTGCTGTGGTTGGAGTCATGTGTGGTGGCTGGATGGGTGCTGCAAGGCAAGGAAGAAACAATCTAAACTATGCACATTCCTTAGCTGCACTCCTTAAGCTACTGAACATAAGGTAAACATTGGGCACAACAGGGGTGTGTGTCCACCACACATTTGCAGCCAATTACAAGGGCTGTTCTGGATTGAAATCGTAGGGAAATACATTTTTGGTCTTGGTTAGCAAACATGTGTGTCCCAGCCAAGCACTCACCGTTTTGAGGGCATCTGGCCACTCATGTTTGTGTCAAATATTTGTGTTTTTGGACCTCCTACCTCCCAAATTAAGCATTGTGGAGCCAACCCTTACCACTTGGTGAGCATGTGCCGCCTTTCCATGTCGATGGTACCCGATACCCCCTGATAGGAGTCGGGGTGCAGCAGCCCATATACCCACTGCTCTGTGGGTTTGAATTCCAGGGTCTTGGGGAAACCTCCACTAGTTTGTAAGCTAAAAACAAACATGTGTAAACAAGAAACACCCCACTTGGCCCTCCACACTTACCACTCAGTTCATCTCTGATTTATTTTCTTCCGGACCACCGTTTTTAAGTCATCAAATTTTTTTGAGACCTTAACAGTATCATTGGGCTCTGACTTCGCACTAGTCACCCAGGGGGCAATGTAGTGCCAGATATCATCCCGCACTGTTCTGCCGTGGGCTCTGTCCTGGGCCTTGCAATAGGCTTTGCAATGAGGCCAGCACTGGGGCCCACACTGGAGTGCACATTGGCTCCGGGGTCCATAGCAGTGCCTCAAGTGTAGTGGTGTGTGGCATTCTCCCTGCTGCCTCGGCACACTGCTGCGAGTGATCTACTCAGAGTGGGTAATTTCGCTGACAGCAGGGGAGTGTCTGCAGCCTGAGCAGTGGTGCCTTGGGCTGCAGTGCCTTGGCCCTTCTGTCATGCCTGTCTTCTGAACTCTGGGATCTGCAGTGATGGCAACATTATGGCATCCTTCTGCCATCAGTAAGCACTGCTATCAAAGTACAGGTGTCAGGTGTGTGCTTTTATACACAAGTGGGTGGGTAATTGGGCCCCAATTTAGACTTTATTTAGCTGGCATTTGCAATCTAGAGGCTCCAGCATCATGGGCATATGCACATCGGCCATCACAACACTTATGGGATTCATTGGGGCACCTGGACACAAGGGTGTGTCACACTGCGGAAGAATGTGGAAGAGATACCTAGCACTGTGGCACCCTCCTTGTTTACCACCCACAAGCAGGAGTACATTATGCTGGTAAGTACCCATGCTATGCCATGTTATGTCATGCTTCGCCTATGCATGTTTTCCACTTTACAACCAGGCAAATTGGCAGACAGGCGAGTGTCCACCGGAGCGAAGGCATATGAACCAGGGCACATGGCATGGTGCACAGTAATGGCGGAGGCCTCATTTTCCAAGTCAGAATGGGTGAGTGTTTGCTTCAGAGTGCAAACATGTGCAGACCACAATCCTGTCTGACTGTTGAAGACCTAGATGTGAAACAGGCCACCACCATTGCCAGACCACATGTGCCTTGGCGAGCATGCACTCTGGCCACTGTAACATGTGCC
Organism: Gastrophryne carolinensis; assembly: GCA_027917425.1. Taxonomy (NCBI): domain Eukaryota; kingdom Metazoa; phylum Chordata; class Amphibia; order Anura; family Microhylidae; genus Gastrophryne; species Gastrophryne carolinensis. The sequence continues at coordinate 67,415,459 of CM051238.1, forward strand.
ACCCTTGACTCTTTTCTGGAGAGCTGTGTCTGCCATTTTGCCTATGTGTATCAGTGATTCAGCGCAGCGAAAGGGGCGATTATGAGATGCTTTGTACATGCTGTTTTGGAGTAGCGACCTGCGCATTGGCCTGCTGCACATGGGGGAGATGTGAGACACAGGTATTTAAAGAGGAAACATTGCTGGGAGAAGTGTCACGCCACAATCAGGGGAAGGTTAGTGTGCATGTGGATCCAAACTAGGGGAATACATGATTGCAGAAGAAGCAGCAAATCCTACTATAGACAAGTAGGGATCACTTGCATCTACAGTAAAGTGACATTTTTATTGTGTGTTTGCCATTGCAGACTTTTACGAGGGAAAGCCCAATACAAACAACAAAAGGACGGTGGCAATATACAAGCGGTTGCAAAATCACATTCTTCTAGTTTGGTTCCGGGCAAAACCAAGCAATCATGGAGAGATATAGAATCAGGCGTATTGTCTAATGTGTTTATTTGTAAGTACTATGTTTTTTGGGGAGGGGTAGTGAGCGCTTTAGACATTTTGTTATATTGTTTCCCTGTGGGCAAAGCACACATATGTTATTTGCGTGCCACAGTTTTTTTGCTTATATTAAATAGGCACATGCTTATAAATGTGACGATTTTTTTTACTTTTTACACAGTAAAGGTGTACTTGTATCATGAAAACAAGCAAGATCTCATTTAACCAGTAAAAAGAGGAGACTGCCGTCATGTTCTCTTCCTGTTTTTGGATAAATGCATTCTGTTTAGTTTATGCTGTGTGGAGTGCAGGCTTCAGTAAGTAATCCCCAGGGAGCCTCTTTGATCTCCTCTGATGGCACAGTAAGGCGACTGTGCACGATTTGTGCCGCCAAGGACAGCAGACAAAGCTGGTAAAAGTTAAAGAATGAAGACACTTCTTTCTAGTAAGTAGGAGTTTTCAAGCCTCTTATCACGTACCACTAAAGGAAAAGGGCTGAGAGATAATTTTGTTGGAGTGCAGGGTATACATTCTAAGGCACCCTGTCTGGCATGATTGTCAGTTTTTTCATAGACCACTAGTTTGAAAGTTGACCACAGTCATTGCAGGCAGACTTTGCATAGGCTATGCCAGGCTACACCAGAGTGCACGAAAACTGCTACAACCTATTTATTACTTTCCATGAAAATGGCCTTGTCTGGCACACAAAACACACCCTTATGCCCCTTTAACACCTTCCCGATTGCATCATGTTGGAGTAGAAATATTCCAATGCAACAAAACATAGAGACATAGAAGGTTGATGGCAGAAGAAGACCATACGGTCCATCTAGTCTGCCCTTATGTGTATACTGTATGTACTCCTTATCTTAGGATAGGTGTGTGCTTATCACAGGCATTTTTAAATTCAGTGACTGACGATTTTTCAACTACCTCTGCTGGAAGTTTGTTCCAAGCATCTACTACTCTTTCTGTAAAATAATATTTTCTAAGATTGCTCCTGATCTTCCCTCCGATTAGCTTCAGGTTATACCTCCTTATTCTATCATTACATTTCTTCTTAAAAACACTTCCCTCCTGAACCTTATTGAATCCTTTCACATATTTAAAGGTTTCAATCATGTCCCCTCTTTCCCTTCTTTCCTCCAGACAGTACATATTAAGTTCTTTAAGTATTTCCTGATAAAAAGTTTAAGCCCTTCTACCATTTTTGTTGCCCGCCTTTGGACCCGTTCTATTTGAATAATAGCCTTGATTCAAAGACACATTCGTCCGGACTTCCGTAGCTGTCTGTGAAAGTTTTGGTGGGTGTTAGTCTTTTTTTTGCTTTTTTCGTTCATTTTTCATTCGTACGAACGTTCGGGAAAATGCGTATATGCACTTTCGATGAACGGAAGCAAATCGGATCATTTCCGTTAGTTCGGATCATTTTCCAAACAAAATCTGATATTTTTCGGTCGTTCAGATAACTTACGTTGTTGGGATGGGCTTACGTCTGATTCAGAGAGCTGATTTCCGACTGACCACCACCCTATAAATCCATTTCATTTCCGATCCACTTATGGGACCTTTGAGGGCTCGGATTGCTATTGTTGAACATGTTTTGCGGCTATGTGGAGGAGTCTGCGCGCCTTTAGCTCCAAGGCATTGCATGTATCAGCATGGCCGAGGCCATAAATTGAATAGCAATGCATACCTGAATCAATACATTTCATGTATGCCTTATAGATGCATTTTAATGCTGACCTTAATTAGTCCTTAGCATGTAAACATTTATTTTCCCACACATCCATATAATTGCTATATTTTTTTAGACTTATGTCCTTTGTGAATTATATTTGGATTGTTGAACTTGAATCTTAATTTGTTGTAGGAGTTATTGTTTTAGTTGGTTACCTTTGCTTTGTGTAATTATTTTATATTTGGTTGCAGGAACCGCAAGATGGGCCACTCACACAACATACAACATACAAGCAGTGTTTGGTCCAGCTATGTGATTCCTCAGTGTTCTTGCAGGGCATCCAGGGTCGTCCCATGATGCTTATATATTGCAGAGCTCTGGCTTATTTCGTCTGTTTGAGTAAGGAGAATTATCTGGTGGATGGCCCCTGGGTATGTTTGCTCACATTCCATCAATCCATTTTCACTGTATAACAATGAATATAGTTGATGACTCATGTCTTAACCTATGGCTGTTTTTATGGCTGTTTTTAGCTCTTGATGACATGTTAAACAATATTGTAGCTTAGGCCCTTATTTATGAAGGAATAGCGACAGGTAGCGACTGGTGAGCGGCCGGTAATGACGGGCCCCGCCACGAGAACGCCGGCTCCCCACCACAATCACACATTTATCAAGCCAATCCTGCTTAGCGACTGAGATAGCGCCATATAGCGACTCATTCATCATTATTCCAGCCTCAGCCCACAGTGCCAGCGTCCGACCTTGAACAGCGACAGGTATGACCTCTCGCTACCTGGCGCTCTCCAATGCATTTCAATGGAACAATCTTTAAATATTAAGAATTAATTGTTATTAATTTTTTTTTTTTTTTAATGTGAAAAATTCTGTGACCACTTCTGCCATTTTAGATAATTTTTTTAAGGGAAAAAAAAATTGTACAGAATTCATATTACAGGTCTGATATTAATGTATTAATTTTTTGGTTTCCAAAAATATGGTTGTTTTGGGGTTAAAAAACGACTTTTAACCCATCGCCGCCAGCGCTCTGGGGTTTAAACATGCATTTTACAGCTCGAGAATTTTTTGAGCGTGATTTTTTAATGAATATGGTGGGAGCCGGTCGCTAGGGCCAGTCGCTATCATGCGCCCCCATACAGCGCGGAACCTGTCAAATAGCGACTCCTCACCCAACATTACGGCAAACCGACTGAGTCGCTATCAACTACCGAACAACGGTCAAGCACAGCGACTACTAGCGGGCGCTCTGAAAATGCCGCTACAGTCGCTCAACTGTCGCTACCTGACGCTATAAATGAATCGGCCTCTTAGAATGTGTATTTTATGTTAGTATTTTTAAATTCTTTCAGGGGATTCTGGATATCCACTCCTGCCCTTGCTCTTGATGCCCGTTCTTTGCCTGCAGAATGCGGGCCAGGGGTTCTTTAATCAGGCACTATGCAAAACCCGGGCCGTGGTATTTTAATTTACGTTTTTTAACAGGGACCACACGTGCAGAGTGGCACAACTGAGTGTCAGGGTCCTTCAGTTGGTGGGCGAGATGCAGGAGCTGCGCAACTCGTTGGGGACCACAGATGAAGAATAATGTTATGTGGCCTGCCATTGCTATGTATTTTGCTTTTTATAGTTGTAAAAATTTGAAATTTTCAAAATTTTTAAAAATGTTATATTTTATGATGGAATCACAAAAAAATTGTTACAGTGTCATTTCATTTACAAAATACATTAACACAAAACTAATGGGCCCAGAAATATTTAAAGATGAATATTCACATGACCGCAAAGTGATTTGGGTAAGTTTTAGGGGGCTAAAATGGAAGAAGAACCTAACCGCGAAGTGGTTTGGGTGAGCTTTAAGGTTCCAAAATGGAAGATGGAGGATAGTGCTAAGTGGTTTGGGTGAGCTTTAAGGGTCCAAAAGGAAAGATGGAGGATAGTGTTAAGTGGTTTGGGTGAGCTTTAAGGGTCCAAAAGGGAAGATGGAGGATAGTGCTAAGTGGTTTGGGTGAGCTTTAAGGGTCCAAAAGGGAAGATGGAGGATAGTGCTAAGTGATTTAGCTAAACTTTGTAGTAGAAGTGAGGGTGGCAAATATGTAGGCGAGCACTTTAATGAGTTAAGTTTGTAGTGCGCAGGCGCAAGATCGAAAGGATTTCCGTCTGGACGAATATTTATTGAAAAAGGGAAACAGAATCTAACGGGAAACGTAAAGGATTCGTGGGAGGATACGATGGGAAAAGGGCAAAAACAAAGCCTACGTTGTAACATGTGAAAATGAAACGGAAAAGTCACACTGGAAAATGACATACTCGTATTCATAATCTGCCGTACGAACGGACGGAAACTTTACAGAAGGATTGCAATGCATGCATAGAATTGCTCGTACACTCATACGAGAGCGGAAACATTAAAAAAAAAAAACAGATCGGCACGAAAACGGAAGTTTTTTTTTGTCTCTCTGAATCGAGCCTATTGGGCCTGATGCAGAGCATCCTCTGAACTGCCCTTAAAACCTTCCGATTGTCCGGGTCTCCCGTTTGAATCGTGGCTCAAATGTGATGCAGAGCCTCCGTCGGAATGGCTCCCTAACTGATCCGTCAATTTCACTTTACTCGGAAAGCTTTTTTTGCTCTCTCGGGTGCCTTCAATTTGATCGGGGCTCCCGTTCACGTTCACACGGGCGGCCCGTTTTTCCCTGATTTTTCCTGCCTTTTTGAACGTACCTGCTTGGTTTCCGTCGTATTTGACCTTCCATTTTGGTGGTTTTAGCAAGTATACTTACATCTCCATGGCTCTTCAGTTGCCAATCTGGCTACACGCAAGCGCACATCCCGCAAACTCCATTGGAATATGCATATGGCCACAAATGCAAATTTGAGACAAATTTTTTTTTTGGTTGCTTTTTTTGGTGGGGGTTTCCTTGTCCATAATGCATACCTAATTCATCTAGTAGTTCCTTCTCCCTTGTCCTTAATGCATACTTTTTTTTTTTTTTTCTTTTTATTGGCCCATATCTAAACCTTTGGTGTGTAATGTAAATGTGTGCTGATGTTGTGTGATGGTACTTTTGCAGGAAACACAACTCTCGAAATCTTATTAATTATTTATTAGTATTTTTTTTTTTTTTTTGTGTTTTTGTATTAAATTTTTTTTTTTTTTTTAAACTATAAAAAACATATTTACAATTTTTTTTTCAAACAAAAAAAAATTAGGCCTCGGGGTCTGTAGCCTGTGTTCTTTGATCTGTGAATGAAAAACAACATTACTTTAGCATTTTTTTTTTGTTTTTTTTTTTTGATTGTTTGTGCACTTATTAAATGGGACCTTCTGCGTGTTTTAATGAAAAGGCCAAACTCTTCAGAAACGTTGCCCCAGCATCTTAAACTAATATATATTAATTTTGTAGTCAATAAATTATTATTCTTTCCCCCACTGGGCTGCAACTCAGTTCAGGAATTTAGGATACGTGCAACGCCATGTTGACTCTGAAGCATCACACTTACTGAGGAGAGGAGAGTGGGATAAGGTACAGGGGGTGGGTTATAGCTGTGCTTTGCTCACACAGAGCCGAGATGTGCTATGGAAAAGGTTGGTAACATGATTTGTAAGGTGAACAATCTGTATGTACAGGATGTGGGAACTATCTAAGCTAGCCTCTTATTCATAGTTAAGGTCCGCTTTAAGGGCTTTTTTGGATACATTTTGAGGGAACTGTTTTTTATGTTTAAAATGGAAATGTTTGCTCATTTACTTTAGTTTAAATAAACACCACTTACAAGGTTTAGGCCGCACATTGCGTCGGGGGCGGAGTCTCCATTCATACTCCCTCTGTGGCAGTTGGGAATCTGTATGAATGACAAACACACTGATATTAGAGACTGTTGTTCTTTCATTAATATAATATTAGGTTAGGCTTCTAGGTATCAATCTACTCACCTTCCCCAGCAACCTCTTCCTCCTCGCCCCCTTCCTCACTCATCCCTTGGGATGTTCCAGCGACGTCTGAATCTACAACAATAGGGCACATGAGTATCTGTATTTAATGCATGTCTTACCACATATCTAACTATATTTCCCTTACCGGAGTCAGGTTGAGGCTCTGTTCTGCTCGACTCCCTGCCGTCAGATTGCCCCCTCCCCTGCATGCTGAGGTCCAGCGGCTCCTCCGAGTCACTTACAGAGGAGGGGGTGGCCGTTGACCCTGGCGGTGGGCCACCTACACCTTCACCTGTTTCGCCCAACACTGGGCTGCGTGTCCTGGTCCGGGTGGGGCGGAACCGCAAATTCCATTCATGGGCTGAAATACAAACACAATCATTAAACCACGCCCAGGCGATGCCAGGGTTAGAGGTGCATTGACATTTTCTACACTTACATGGGAAATGTGTTGCGAAGTACCGCCTCACCCGGGGCTTATGTCTTCTTTTTAAATCAGACCAGTGTTGGGCGATCTGAGTGAAGGTATAGGTGGTTTGGGAACGTCCGCTTGTCATAATCTGACGGCAGGAAGTCGTAGCGATTCCTCAGCATCATCTGTTAGAAAAAGAGACAAGGACACACCATTAATCCACAAAATACATTAACAAGTTTCCTGGCCTAAATCAAGTCACTTTATTAACCTCTTGCTGCCTCACATTGCCCTAGTTCTGCTATCTGCATGTAGGCTAGTTTGTAGCTGCGTACATGGGTTAAACTAAGGTGGGCTGGTCTGTAACGTGACAAACTAAGTTGTTTCAGACTATTCTTGCGTTTTTTTCTTTTTTTATTACAAGGAATGTGTGCGCGCACATAAACGCACGCTCGCTCGCATACTCACATCCATGATGAGCTCGTCCTGCTCCGTTGTAAAGACGGCGGGGGACATCTTGGCTTCTTTTTCAAATTCTAGCTCTGACGTTCCCCCGCAGTGACGTGCGTGCGTGCGCGCAGGCGCGCAACCGCAGTTGTAAAAATATTTAAAGTTCAAGGCACTCCGCTTGGTGTGGGATACCATATCAATATGGGCAGACCTAAAGGGAGCACAAAGAGCCAGCCGCACACATGCCTCATCCTAAATAGAACACAAAAGCAGGCACAAGACACATGTAGAACATGCACCAACTAAAACGGTGGGGACTCCACAGACACAGGCACATTCCCCAAAACGCAGGAGCAAGGAGACATTAACCCATTCTCAACCACCGGCCCAAAAACCACACACGACTCCCCAGATAGCCAACCATCTATTTCAAGTGATGCAGGGGACAACACACACCCATGTGGGCGATAACCACGCCGTGGGTCCCTAACAGGCCGTTTTTGATAAGCACAAAGCATGGCTGTTGCCAATGCTGTTTGGGTACATTATGGTGTTCTGTCCATCGAGATACTGAACAAATCAAGCGGACAGTTGTGGACCTGAAATCATATAGTTGGCCAAAAATGGACATGCGCCGGCAGCAGAGGTAAAGCCCAAATGCATTTAGAGTCGCTTTGTGACCAGCATGTAACACTTATTAGGTGTGATTTAATCTTCCCCAGCCTGCAGACAGGGGGTGGTTTCAAGAAAATACATTGGCCACAAGGTCAGCACGGATTGTGTGTGCCGGCCCACTTGGTGTACCAGTGTAAGGAGGGGTCTGCTCGTCAGAAATAGGGAAAGGTTCTGCACCCAGGTCAGTATATCGAGCAATCCTGCTTCTAATGGCAAGGTTGTGCAGGACCCCACAAGCAATAATTATTTTGATAACCTTGCCAGGCTGATACTGAAGAGAACCCCCACTGTGATCCAGACATCGGAAACACATCTTCCACAACCCAAAGGCACGTTCCACCACAGAGCGAGACCTCCTATGGGCTGTGTTGTAGCGCTCCTGTGCCTGGGAAGATGGGTGCAGGATGGGTGTGAGCAGCCATGGTAACAAGGGATAGCCTGAGTCACCTGCAAAAATACCAAAGACAAACATAAGGTGGATGCCTAAAAAAAGGTTTAGGTGTGCATAGAAACATTAGTACACAGGGACAAATAGGTGAGCTAGGTAGGGTGGGAGGAATTGACATTTTTACTGAGCCTACAAACACATGCAACCTGTACACTCCTTAAAAATGTCTGCGTAATGCTACTGAGATAAGAGGGCCAGAACATAAGCCAATAGTGGAGAATACTTTCACCCATTAATTAAACCAAAAACCTTTGCAAGTTTCCAGGAAAGGTCTCACAGATTAGTGGGGTAGTGGCAAATCCACATTCAAACCTGGGGGCCAAGAAATACAACTTTAATACACATACCCAGTAACCATCCTCCAGAAATATCTCCAGATTGAAACCGTTGATAGAGGCTGGAGTTCCTCAAAATGTGCGCATCATGCGTGGACCCAGGAAAGCCAGCAAACAGACTGAAAAATTGAAGATCAGGGCCCGCCACTGCCTGAACATTGATGGAATGGCCCATCTTCCTGTTCCTGCACCAAGCAAAACACAAGTGTAATTAGTGTGAGCCATAAAAAATGTGTGATAACCAGAAAAAAAGCAGACCCAAACCACATACCTGAACAGATATTCCTGGTCCGCAGGGGGGATGAGCGAGACATGTGTGCAATCGATTGCACCAAGGACGTTGGGCATGTCGGCTATGTTATAAAAGCCCAACTTAACCGCATTCCAGGCTTCCCCTGTTTGAGGGAAAAAAATGTAATTCTGTGCCAGGGTAGCCATGCCATCCAAAAACTTGGTTAGGCTGCGGCTCAGCGTAGACTGGGACATCCCCACGGAGAAGGCACCCAGTCTCTGGAACGAGCCATTCGCCAAAAATTGCAGGCAGCCAACCAATTTGGTCATACCTGCAATTGCATGCCCCTTTCTTGTGGTGGGGGCTAACCATGGCCGCAGCTCGCTATACAAGGCATGGAGAGAAACACGGTTAAGGCGGGTGAGCTCGAATAGGTCAACGTCACTCATGCCATCGATGTCCAAAGGCGTGCGCTGCAGCCTGGTTTCTGCCATACTCAGAACTACCAGACGGCGTAGCTGGCGCCTTTGATGTTGGCCCACAGAGGAATGCATTCCCAAATAGCACGGAGCTCCAATACGGCTGGTCAAACTTGCCGTAAGTGAAGGCTCGGCGGCCCCGTTTTATTAGGCTGATTTCAATCGGAAACCAAGGCTCTGCATCACTGAAAAAAACGGGCCAATTAACGAGGCGTCAGTTTTCCCGGAAAACAGCCTCGTGCGAGCCGACAATCGGAAAGGCGGCTGAGCGCACACCTGAGCGCATAAACGCACACTAAAATCAACGTAGCACCCTTTCCTGACCCGATCAAAGCCCAAAACCAACGGGAAAATGCACGGGATAGCTGAACGGGGAGGCTCTGCATCAAGCCTATTGTCTTCTTGCAAGTATGGTCTCCAGAACTGCACACAGTATTCTAGTTTTGACCTCACCAGGGCTCTATACAGTGGCATCATAACCTCCCTCGTCCTACTGGTGATGCCTCGAGCTATGCAGCCGAGCATCCTTCTTGCTTTTTCCACTGCCTGCCTACACTGTCTACTCATCTTGCAGCTTTCAGTAATCAATACCCCTAAATTTCTTTCCTCCGAGGTCCTGGCTAACACAGTACTGCCCATAGGGTACTCAGAGCAGGGATTCCTTCTACCCAAGTGCATGATTTTACATTAAACTCCAGTTTCCACAGTTTTGACCATTTATCAAGTAAAGCTAAATAGTTTTCCATGTTGCAGACACCTCCAGGTGTGACCACCCTATTACTAACCTTTGTATCATTAGCAAACAGGCAAACTTTTCCTACCAAGCCTTCTCCTATGTCACTTACAAATATATTAAAAAGAATGTGGCCCAGAACAGAACCTTGTGGCACACCACTTGTAACCCGCCTTTGTTCAGAAGGAAGAGAATCCTTTCCATTGAAATCAACGGCACTGCAATGCTACGGACATGATTTTAATCTTTGGTAAATATGTATAAATCATTTTTGCAAAATGGCACAAATCCAAAACGGAGCTGAACACTTAATTATTATTTAGCACGGTCAAGGGACTTTCCTTTGTTTAGGTTAGGTGGCTTTGGACTGGTTTAGTTTCATGTGTGTATTTACATTCTAATTAAGCTATCTATTTGATTTGAGCCAGCCAATCAGAGATAATATGTCTTAGTTTGAATGAGACAAAGACCAGCAGTTGAAGATGGAGACACAAATAACTTTTGGGCAGTGGACGAAGACTTGCTTGGAAGCAGCAAACATACCTGATCATAAGGCTTTCTCTGGACTGAGAGAGAGAACTTTGGAGCAGCTGTCTTATGAAGGACTTGGAGTTTGGATGAGGCATGCTAACAGCAGATTGATTGCCTATATACTTATCTCCTTCTGCAATCTGTCCGTATCCACTGAAGTGTGAACCATGGGACCACCAGCAGACTTTGGTGGGGGTCAGGCAGGCAGATACACAGCACTGTACAGCAATGTGCCACCCAGAAACCTTACTGTCTGCTGGCTGTCATATGGGGCATGCATGCCTGTGGGAATGCAGAAGCAGGTAAGTAATATGTCTCAGGATCTGGCTTTCGGCAGTGGTATACGGTACTGGGCGTCCCTCTTTTGAAAACCCTCATGGAGTTAACGTGGTTTTAAACCCTGAATTTTCACCCACTAGGGTTTTAGCATGCGTTACTAGACTAGGGTGAAACCCTATGATCTCCAAAAATCTTATCTTAATTGTCACTCAACAGCATGGATTGCAGTACATAGTATTGTCTGGAAAGCAATGCTAAATAGATTGTCATTTGCCTCCCTCTGGCCTCCCCCTTTGGCCATGTGTGCCTGCCTTCATCCATTAAGAGATGCCTGGCATGAGTGTGAGCATCAGATTGAGGGTTGCTGGGGATGCTGTGCACCGTGAGATCAAGGAATGGGCTAAGATTCCAGGCAATCCTGATGGTTTCACATATAAACCAAATTGGGGTACTCCTGTTCAGCTTATTTTGACTGGACAGCTATTTAAAAATGGAGAAAAACCCAGGGGTTTTCACAATCTGGTCCCACTGATCCACCTTTTCATGGTCCATGGCGCATGCTCCATCTCTCATCCGATCAGCGCTGTATGTTGTGAAAAATAATGCACAGAATTCGACCCTGATTAGACACAGAGCCTGGAATAAGAAAGCCGGAGTGGCCACATCCCCACCTGTGTTTTATGCTCCTGAGCCCAGGTATCTGAATGTCTGTCCATGGGAGTGCGACTCAGCCACAGGGAGGCTGGGTCATATGGCTGGAAAATGGTGTAGGAGCACAGAAAGGTGAATGAATACTTGCCAGTGTGGGGAACTCACAAAGCAGTGCAGTGTTCTGAATAGGGATAACCAAAGGTCCTTGATTGGTCACCCCAAGTCTTTAAGACTGGTTGGATCAATTAAGGGAGTAATTTATATTTATATTGAAAGAAGAAGCTAGTTGCTTTTACAATACTGAAACATCCTTATATAATTCTAGAGGTTCATTTTAGAGAGATATTGCATTTTAGAGTGAATGAAAAATGATAACATCTATATGAATGCTAAAGGTCCCCTTTAACAAAATAATATATCTTAAGAATAAAAAAACCAGCACACAAAAACAGCTTTCCAACATTGGAATATGGCTCTACTAGTCCTTGTTTACAGAACATATTTTAGAAGAAGCCTGTTACGTTTTTTACCTCATCAAAAGTGATGGGCTTATCCGCCCTTTTTTTTTTAATCAAAAAAATTGTGGTTTCCTTCCCTTGGGCTACATGCCCCTAAACCCTGGTAACCAGCAACCCTTATTCCTGCATGTGCAGCAGCAACAATGTGCACCCCTGCAATGGGCAGGTAGTAAAGACTGACCGGCCACCATACACTTTGTACCACTTACAAGTGGCTTAAGTAGAACAACACACACACACTATTTGAATAAACTAACATTGCACTATCCTCTTCTCTAGCGGTAGGCACTATCCTCATCAAATCCAGTGGCTCCTGGGGGGTCCACCTGTCTCTCATCCCTGGCATCCTACTAGGGCATAGCTGCTCAACCCTCCCACTCAAGGGCCACCAACAGGCCGGCCAGGATTTGCTGAAGCACAGGTGATACAATTTGTGCTCAGTCTACAGCTCTTTCTGAGCACTAATTACTCTACCTGTGTATCATTGTGGAGCTCTGCAAAACCTGGCCTGTTGGTGGCCATTGAGGAGGAAGGTTAGGCACATGTGTGTTAGGGGGACTCTAGGACTCTTACAGCGAGACACTTTAATTTACCAGAAGTGAAGCCTCTGGTGATTGCCCTCTATGTGACTGTGCTGCCCCAGACACAGGCCTCGAATGCCTAATGAGAAATACATCTTATAGTGTTAATTAAATAGCGGCGGGAAATAAGATCACAAGACTGAAATATTAAACTTTAATTCAATGAGAGAAAGCTTTTTGGACATGTGTTATGGCTCAGCGGGCACAATTGGTCACCCAGTGTACTCAAACAGATATGCTGATTATTGATTAACCAGCACAATGCCAACCAAACAATGTGCCTACAGTATACTGTGATGTTTGTATCCTGACATCCACAATTCATTGAGCACACAGCCCTTAGAAGGGAAACTAAATGACCAATTGAGATCCACAGTATATTTTTCTTTATTCTGTTACAAACTGCATAGAAGCACTTACTATTCCCAGTTTGGCATCTGTGACTCAATAAAACAGAATACACACATAAAAGCCTTTGAGTGAGTCTGTATTTTGTGTCTATAGAAGGTTTTATTGCTAATGATGCTTGCTGAACCCCTGCAGTTTGCAGTGCTTTAAAAGCCAGAGGTAAATAGGTTACATAACAAGAAAGCAGGGTTCTGGCTCTGAACCAATAAGTCCAAGGGTCTCCCTACTTCCATCAAGAAGGAGACACAATAGATCCCAAACCATGGGAAGTTGTTGCCATGGTAATTTGCTGTGCTCTAAAATACTGCCTGCATTTAGTACTCGCAAATTTAAGCAGTAAGTGAAAAGGAGGAGAAAATCTGAAACACTTTGCAATCCACAGGAGAGCTTCAAAGGGAAAAAAAATGTTCTTTGCAAAAAAGCAGTTTATATTTAACTCCTTTCACAGCTCTAGCAATTGGGCAAAAAGCCCTTGTATTAAAGTTTCTCTCCCTCTGCATCTCATATACAATTCCCCACCCCCTGGGAACTTCTCCTAACCTTTAACCATTTATTTTGTACCAAAAGGTAGATGACGCTTGTACAGGGGACATCCCACCTCTCAACTCCCAACTCTGCCCAATCCTTGTCCCCCACGGCCCTTCCATGTTTCTTTGGTTTGAAAAACTCACTGGTTGCCGAAATTGAGTCCTGTTGCATTCATAGCCACCCTCTATATCAGTCAAAGTGACTCGAGCATGAGACCTTAGCAAGACTCTCCATTGGAGTGAATAGAGTAGGCATGGCAAGTCACTGTGACTGATGCAGGGGGTGGCTATTGGTCCCATATGGGCCCTGGTACACATTGAATGACTGTGGATGACGCAAAAGAGATCAGGCCAGTAGCTGAAGGGCTCCTACAGAGGTCACAAGAAACTGTCAGCATCCCCAGCTTACACTAGCACCTGCAGGAACATCAGGGCCTAAGAAGATGGCTCTCCCCACACACCCCACAAACTAGGAGTATGTGTGCAATATATATACTATACTATATAGTATAAGGATTCTGACTCCTTTTTAGCAATTGTTAATGCAGCATGTAGCAGACAATGCATTATCGAGACCAGTCTTGACCAGACCTATGCAAGCAATGCTTCTCTTGCTTGAATACATAACTGGGCTTATAAAAATGGTTGGATTATGCAATCATAACTTTAACTAGTTTTATTATTTTTTAACTTACTTGGAAGCTCTGCTCCATGGTCTGTGATGGTGATTTATTGATGGGCGAATGAATAGCATTACTGATATATTTGACCTGAATAGACTTGAGTCTCAAAAGTAGGGTCTGCATGGAACTGGGTGCATACTTCCTAATACAGGCCATGTCACAAATCTGCAAACTCTCTGTGTTACTAATACTAATTGCCCTGAACAGGCAAATAAGCTTAATGTATCGGAGGTTATCTAAGCTTACTGTATCTAGGCCATGCTCCTCTAGTTTATTGTTATTAGGGTAGATCAAAACCCACAGAGATCGGCCCAGGAATCTATTAGAGCAGCGGGCGCATACCTACTATCTAGGGCACGTGCCTGCATCAAGTATTTGTGAATGGCTGGTGCAGGCAAGGGTAGAGGGGCATGCGTCCTCCAGTGCGCTCAGATCTGCTCGCCTTAGACGAAGGCTAAGTCAAAAGGGCGGGAGCGGATCCGAACGTGCTGATTGAACGAGAGACAGCACATGCGCTGTAGGACCGGGAAGAGGTAAGTTTGTTTGGGTAACCTGGGGGGTTTTCACACAGTGGGGCATCCCTGTTTGGGGTGCCCCGGGGGCAAGGAACAAAACCCAGCATAGTCAAAAACCAGGGTTTTGGTCCACTTTAAACATTAGACAGAGAGATTGGAAAAAAGATCATCAGATGTAGGGGTAGACTGATTATAGTGAGAGTCAAGAGACTTTCCAGTGGGCTGTGCTGCTTTGAGGTCACATGAGCTAGGCATTAAGACCAGCTCACCCAAGGTGGGGAGAGGCAGAGGCACTTTTCTGAAAAAAGAACACCAGAAGTTTACTGGGCTTAAAGCAAGTACCAAGATACCAGAGGAAGACCCCATTGCACAGAGATGTCCCAATGACTCATTTACCGGTTTAGAGGGTAGGTAGTTACAATCTCCCTGCCTTCCCTAGCGGACTGGTAAGTTGCTAATGATTACCCACAACCCTTCTGGACATCAGGGGTGCAGTATGATTGCTGACCGCATTGGCCCAGTACTCTCCCAATGCTTCCAGAGCATTGGACTAATGCACCATGGGGATGCCAACCCCTATCCTTGATGTACCAAGTCTCTGGTCCTGAGAGAGGAAACCCCACTGTGTTTTTTATTTCATTTATATTAGAATTTAAAGAATAACAGCATTTAGGAGGGCTCATTTTTAATTAAATAATAATAATTTGTACAATAATAATTTGTAACTTACCTGTAGAACTGTCCCATCACAGGTATGGGGCTCTCCAAACTCAGTCTTTCCATAAAAATGTTAAATCATTTGGCTAACCTGCAACGTGTTTGTGCCTGAACATGTACAGTAGGGACCTAGAATTTTTGCCCCTAGGAAAGAAGCAGGTTTTTGGTCTTTGGATTTAACTGGCGGGTGGCAGAGAATGTCACAGAGAATGTCTCACAATTCCTTTATATTTCTGTAAATAAATAGAAAATAGAGATCATTACTGTGATGCAAGTTTATTTAAACAGCACAAAACTGCTTTTTGGAAATTGGGTACAAATGCTTAGGCTTGAAGACATTTTTCACCCCTCTACAGAAATATTTGTAAGAACAGCATATTTGATTCAAAAGTTTTCTTCTGGATCTGTTAGCATAACCCTCACCCCCACTGAAGCTATTTTTAGGACAGAATACATTACAGTGTACTAGATCATTGGAATATCTCTTGCCAATGGATTCTTTGTCTAATATAGTGAGGGAAAATTCTTTCTAAATGGTGTCAAATGCAAGAATAAATGGTGTCAAACACAAGAATCAGTATAAAACACATTTGCCCAATAAAGGAAGTGTACGCGACAAAATACACATGTCATTTGTATTTTTTTGCGTAAGGCATGATAACATTTACAAATTTTCCATATAGAGAAATGCAAAACGGAAAAAAGCTTATGAGGGCCATCACACAATAATGATGTACAATGGCAAAAACATGCAGAAACTGGGAACAAATTTTGTCCCCATTACCTTTAAAAATGTAGCTTTTAAGATATTCAAAAAAGTTTTTCTTTTTTTGGCTAAATACTCTACACTGGAAAACAGTCAAACCAAAAGTGTGATAAGCCAACTTCGATTTGGGCAATTTGCTGACTTTCCCCAAGAAGTTCAGGTTCCTCTGAATTAAACTTTTAAAGAACCTGCTTAAAAACAAAACAAAAATAAGCTTACCTCAGTCCCCATTCCAGCACCGGGTGACTGCCTCAGCCTCTGGCCGACCGTGAAGCCTTCTGCGGAACAATTGACCCACATCCTTTGCCCCATGCTAGTCTCTCGGCATCAAGAGTGAAATAGAGTCCCCCTTTCCAGGAGGGGTAACCCCCTGCCCTTTTTTAAATTTTAAAGAACTAAATCCTTAAAAATTAAAAAAACACTGATGTGGGGTACCCCCTATTCAAGTGAAACCAGCTTGGGCACCAGCTATGAGGTCTGGTAGACCAGGGCGCAGAGGCTGAGCAGCCACCCCTGGCCCTGAAGGTTACCAGCCCGCATAGCCCATATGGACCACAGGCTCTTCTGCACCCCCCTGGGCTTTGGGAATACAGGTAATGTGGTGGGAAGTTATGGCAAGTCAACCACTTGCTGGCAGGTGACTTCCCAGCCCCTCCTGCCCTGTAAACTGGTATAGGAGTCTCAAGGACCCCTTTTCAGTTCACAAAGGGTTAAATGTAAAAAACACAACATACACAAAAGTAAAAAGTATTTTTTTCTCCTACTTACTTCTGATCCATCGATGATCGCTGGTGTCCTGCACTGCTTATGACAGCCAATCTCTTTGGCTTCTGACATCTCAGCCCATCAACCAGTTCCACCTAAAGTGTGAAGCAGCAGGAAGCTGCTGTACAACTTACCTGAGCCCCACGATTCCGTCCGCGGTCAGCATTCTTTGCTGTCAAGTTCAGCTGAACTTGCTGAACCTCTAGGGGTTCGCCCAACACAAATTAGGACCTATTAGTCAGATAGAGAAAGGTGGTCATACAACTACATCTGTCCCATTCTTAAATTTCTGTTTTTTGGCTTTTTATTAATTAATTTGGCTGCAACTGTGGGAGACTGGAAAAGATATGGAGTCCAGACAGTCTGGAACTTAGAAATAACAAGTACTATAAATAAGGTATTTGGCTTTCACTGTGCCAGTTAGTGCTGGAGAGGCATGTGGTTTTCTTCCTTTGTTCTACTTTATTTTCTATGGCAACCTGGCTGAAGCCAGTGAAACCAGTGGACCAGTGTTTGCCAGGAGACACCTATACCACTGCCTAACCCTACACGTGAGAGTCACATATTTATTGTTTTGCTTTACATACCTATTTTATGACAGACATGCCATCAATAAAAGCCATGCTCATCAACCACTATTATCAACACCTTCAACATTTGTCAGGGAACCTTGGGTCACGTGATCCAACTAACGATCTGGACCTCTGGTCATGCAGCCCACTTTCCCAAAACCCTGTCCGTTTTCCCTCCTAGCGGGACTACCAGGCCCAAAGTCTACAGACACACAGATTCTTGGCTAAGGCAAAAAGTTCGCTCAAGTTAAATAAAGGTTTTAATGCAATGAGCACACTAGGTAGTGATAGCAAACTTTTGGCTATGATGGAATATGAATTAATACAAATGACCTTCGAAGAAGTGGGTTACAGGTTGCAGTGAGTTACACACAGAGATATAATAGTCAGTTAACTTAACATGCAGATGCAGAGTGGTGATGAAGAGCTCCCACAAGGGGTATGTCAAGAGCTTATAGATGATTTGGGCACCTCCAACATGCTGCAGCGCAACTCCTCTCCAGAGAGTGACCCTGTTCTAGTCTCCCTGGCCTACCTTTAAGCACGGTATCTGCCCCCCCCCTCCTCCCAGACACAGGTCCTGTGTAATTCTTTTGAAGCCCCCATATGCTATCACACCTCCCCAGCAAAAGAGGATCATTGCCCCTCTCTGTCTGACCAAGGTGTTAGGAGAGCAGCAGGAGGGCTTTCATCCACAAACTGCCTTTTCTTAGTGCCAGAACCTCATGCTCATATATGCACTTCCTTTTCCTGCTAGCCTTGTAAGGGGGACATTTGCTAAGAACAGAGAATCTTAAAGGGGGAAGCTGGGCATCAGCGATAAAATGAAATGTAATATTTGCCCTATTCCTCACACCATTTTATTGCACCCTTCCATTATTGTCTTACTGGCATGAATGTGCACCATTTTGCTTATTAATACTAAATGCTAAATGCTGGTTAAAATATACCCAAAAATAAATGAAATGAAAACGTTGACATAAAAATAACCTCAGTTACAAAGATGATTTAACTGGTTTAAATAGCAGAAACCTTGGGAGAGCTTCTCATTGAATGCAATAAATAAACACTGGGTGGGCTTTACAGCAAGGACAGCAATACATTGTTGGCATCCTTTTATATATTTTTATCTGTAATGTGTTTTCCCTCTCAGGGTCAGCATACAATAGAAGTGAAAGCTGTGCTTCCCACACACGTTCCTAAGCAGCATTACCGGTTTGAGCTCTCCCCACTTGTGCACCGTTTTGAGTTATTTTCAGCCTTACTTACCATGCCTACTATTTTTTCTTCTAATGTGTGTGCTATATACGCAAATTATCCATGGCATACCCATGGAGGAAAATAGAGGCTCCCTTTGAAGACCAGATCCATAGCTGAAGAAAGCCCTACATCCCTTCACTCCCGTCACACTAAAATCAAAAGGTAGGTTACATTTAGGAATTTTTTTTTTTGGGGGGGGGGCACAGATGGATAGAGGGTGATAACCTGGTTTCCAAGACGTGTGCATTTTTGGACAATGGACAAAGGTATATGATTAGGTGATTTAGGTGAAGTTCTAGGTGAGATGCAAGTATTTTCCAAAAATGTTAAAAGCTGTTATCCTATCAAGTCTCAGTAGATCCCAACACTACACTGAATTCATGGCTATACTTTTTCTCTCTTAGCCCCAGGAATAATTTGGCCTTTGC
Organism: Gastrophryne carolinensis; assembly: GCA_027917425.1. NCBI lineage: Eukaryota > Metazoa > Chordata > Amphibia > Anura > Microhylidae > Gastrophryne > Gastrophryne carolinensis. The sequence continues at coordinate 67,434,545 of CM051238.1, forward strand.
TGCATGTAAATTACATTTTAGTGGACCAAAACCCACATTTCCATTTGGCATCCCATGAATTGTTCCCCCATGAAGTGTAGCATTTTTGCTGCCCATGCTCTACTTTGTTCCTCATTAAATCTGCCTGTTTAAAGTGGACCAAAAACCCACCATGATTGGCCTGGGAATCTATAAGATTCCCGGACTGATTGATTCCCTCCCTCTGTGGTATCCAAAACTGAGATGCCCCACTGTGTGAAACCCCCCAGGTCGCCCCATACACTTACCTTGCTTCCCAGTCCAATGTTGTTGCCGCATCCCTGCTATCCCTCTAGCAGGGCGCGTGCCCACGCCAGGCATTTGTGAATGGGCTACGCTGGCACAATCCCTGTTAGAGAGCGTGCTTATTGGACAAGCAGCCGCACATGCGCCATAGGACTGGGAAGAGGTGAGTTAGTGGGAAAAGGATCAAAAGCCAGAATAGTCATGGATTTTGGTCCATTTTAAGCAGAAAGTCCCTTCCCTTAGGCCATTGCCACTGTTGTAAGTGGTGGGTGATGTAATTGCCACACCTAAGCAATGACAGTCACCTGATTTATCACATTACTGCAACCAGATAGGTCACTGTTAGGCTTGGCAGCTGAATAGTCCCTAGTATTATGTAATTATAATACTATTACTCTATAGGGAGTGGTTGGTTAAAATATTTGGGAGGGATTTTCCATTTTGGCCAGACATAACCCCAGAGCCCCGAGGCTGAATGGTACCAAGTCTGTATTACAGCTAGATCACACATCTGTTAACATATCAAGAGAACGTGTCATCTGCCGAGTCCTTCTTTAAAAGAGTAGTGCAGTCCTCTTCTTTTTAGTAGCAGCCTGACTGAACCTACAGGCCCTAACTTCAAAACCTAGGGAAGCAAATGCTGGGGCTCACTGCTCTTGGATGGGCCCACTTAGCGAAGCAATGGTTGTGTGTACCTTTCCAACAAGGTCCAACTAGAGCCCCGGGAGAAGCCCAAGGGTGATTCTTAGGGGGTTATTTAAGAAAGGATAGCGTCAGGTAGCGCCTGGTTAATGAGAGGTAGCGACAGATAGCGACTGGTCAACGCCAGACATGGCACGCAATTCCACATTTATCAAGCAGAATCTGTTTTGCGACTGGGATAGCGGCATGTAGCGTCTGATTCATCATTTTCAAAGCCTCTGCAAAGAGCCTTGCACAGCGCCAGGTATGACCTCTCGCTACCTGTCGCTCCCCCATACATTTCAATGGACGAACCTTTTCTTCACTTTAAACGGGTTTTTTTTTTCCCCCCAAAATCACAAATAATTCTGTGACGTCTTCTGGCATTGAAAAAGCTGTTTTTTAAAATTTTTTACATTTTTTAAATATTTCTTCAGAAATGACATTACAGGTCTGGCATTAAAGTGTTCATGTCACAATGTTGCTACAATGTAATTCCATATGTTTTTGCTTTGTTACTAGTTGATAGATGCTTGAAAACAGACTTTAAACACCACCTCCTGCGCTATGGGCTACAAACAAGTATTTTTCAGCGCAAGAGATTTGGGAGGCTGTTTTTTTCCTGAATATGGTGTGAGTCGGTCGCTATGTGCAGTCGCTAACATGCGCTCCCATACAGCGCTGTACTGGTCGAATAGCGACTCCTCACATTGTATTCAACATTACTGAACAGTGACTGAGTTGCTATAAAGTAGCGACCCACGGCTGAGCACAGCGACTACTAGCGGGCGCTTTGAAAATGCCTGCTACAGACGCTCATCTGTCGCTACCTGCCACTAATGATGAATCAGCCTCCCCGTCTTCCTTAAGAATGGAGAGTGCAGGGAAGAAAGAGAATCACAGATGTGGCCTAGCCTGCTAAGAGTTGTGCAGACCCTCCCTTAGATCTGAATGGTAAGTGTGTGTACTGTTGGTTGTTTGGCTTGCTGGAGGTTGTAGTTCCACAGCAGCCCGGAACCTTCTTATCTATATGATGTGTGTGTGTATAATTGTGTGTGTAGTTGATGCGATTTGATGAGAGCTGTAGCGCCACTGCAGCAATATGGGAAAATCTGGTCTCCGTTTAGATGAGATGGCTACTGGCTGAATACCACCATAGTGCAATGATAGTCGCCGATTTGGCAAGAGCTAGCTGTAGACGGGCAGGGCCGGCTCCAGGTTTATGTGGGCCCTTGGGTGGAATGGTCTCAGTGGGCCTCTTTGCGGTTGAGAGTCCCGGATCATAGGTCTATAAATTCCATGGTCAAAACTAAGAAGGACTGCTTGCCCTCCAACCCCTATTGGAGCTGTTTTTTAGTGAGTCTCGTGTAGAAGAGGCATACAAATATGTGAGACTCATGAAGCTGGCACTAGAAAGGATAACCACATTGGGCCAGCTGTCAGTGGGCGCCACCTGGGCGGTGGGGGCCCTTGACAGCTGACCGGGCTTGCCAGGTACTGACGCTGGCCCTGTCGACAGGGGTAGTGCTACACGCTACCTCAATGTCACAATGGTGCCCTTCACCAGTCGTCTCCAGTCGGTTTTGCTGCTCTTTTGTGTGCTGCACTTTACCTGGGTTGTGGTAGCTTGTAGGGCAGCTGTGATCCATGTCTAGTGACAGGAGAAGCTCAGAGGCTTAATCAGTAACTCAGAAAGCCCTCCTATTTCCAGGGACATACATATTCTGTGACACTTTGCCATAGATTTAACAAAGCACGACCCCGGGTGTGGCATGCACAAAGGGGCCTACTGACACTCCATCACATAATAGCATTTTATTTTAATGGTTGATAGAATATAATACATTTGTTTTTCCCACAAAACCAGGTAACTACATGAGGGGTAAATTTTAATCTGTATGTAGTGTAAGCGGGCAAACAATCAGCAGTGACGGACAATGGATTTGAACAGCAAAACGGCTTTTATTCAGCAAAGTTCAGTAGATAGTCCAAAGATTGCAGCATAAATGCAGTAAACAAAAAGGGTTACTTCACCAACCAAATAGTCCTGGGCTGGGTACTCCAGCAAGCTGATCAATTCCAGTCCACTTTACAGGGCGTATCAGCCCTCTGCTCAATGTCCAGTGCTATCCTTCACCACGGTGCAGCTCAGCCTGGGCTCACTCCAACAGGCTGGTCACCAACAAAGGAAAGGCCGTGTGCTCTCTTCTTATACAGGCTTCCCCTGTAATCAGCGTGCACACTTGTGGAGGGCCTTAGAACACGTAACAACCCGTTAGGGAATTGGGAAAGTGACCCGGGGACTGAAAACCCGGCCCGGATTGTGCTTTATACAGCCAAGCAGGGAAGGAATAGACATTTTGATACAATTTACCACAGTAGACAGCATAGCTTGGCAGCTGTCTGTATTTAAAGCAAAGTGAAAGGCTTCTTGAGGTCTTCTTTAAATAAAGACCCTAAAAATTTTATTGGGTGTCATCAATTTTTACACCCCTAAAGGTAAGATGTTACTTTAAGCACATTCGTTTCAGAAATCTCTGCAATGTAAATGTTGCCAGGAGTAATAGAAGCCAACAGCCAGCTGTGTTTATTCCACGTCCAACTGTTTTTATTGTAGATATCCTATTCCCAAATGCAATAACCTGGAGCCAGCTGCAGAACCCCAGGGCAAGCAAGGTGCACAGAACAGAGAAGCGTGAGGTGGGCTATGAACGGCCTCGTACATCTGTTGGGAAATGCAACCATGCATATAAATGCCTGGAAGCCAAATTATACCCACTCCAAGCCTTCCGTTCTTCCTGACAATAAAAGATGGGATTACACAACACTACAACAATTGTCTAGTGAACGTACTGTTATTCCACCAAGGAAATCCACAGCCATTAAAATATATGTTATATATCCAAAATAATGTAAGGATAGCAATAACCCCTCTGTGCTCATTTAATTGCTAAAAAAAACAATTGAATTTGCCTTAATTGGAAACAGAGCCAAGCTGGCTGCTTCTATAAAATGAAAAAGCCATCAGACACAAATTACATGTATAACAAGACAAATAGAGATTCTCTGGAATAATAACAGAACTGTCTGTAATCCTGTGGGCAATTAATCCACTTTTTAGCTTCACCAGCACATTACAGTTCATCTGCAGGCACCCTTTGCAAAAGTGTAAAAAAAAACATTTCAAAGCATCCCAAAATCTCAGATTACATGTAAATTACTTGTGTTCTAAGTAAGGCCACTTTCTTCGGTTCAATTTCTGGATTGTGGCTGAACTGAGAAGGGCATGTCACTTGCATTGTGAGCACCAAGGGACAGAATAGCCATTAGACCACTTTTCTGTGTGGTTCAGGAGAAAGAGAGGAAATTAGATACAAAATTAGCGTACCTCTGATGTAGGTGGGGGTCAATCATCAAGGGATAGTGGCAGGCAGCGTCTGGTGAACGCTGGGCGCTGTACGCAAAACCACATTTATGAAAGCAAATCTGGTGAGTGACTCTAACAGCGCCATGTAGCGTCCAATGTATTATTACAGATATTGTATAGCGCCGGCGCTCTAGCTTCCAGAGCGCCAGGTATTACCTTTCGCTCACTGTCACTCTCCCATACATTTCAATGCCTGTTCATTTGTTTGTGTTTAAACACTTTTATAAACTTTTATATTTTCTATACTACTATATTACTATAAACTTTTTATATTATGCAGAATTGTCTTTACAGGTCTGGCACTAAAGTGTTAATGTCACAATGTTACAGCAATGTCATTCCATGTGTTTTCACTTTGTTACAGGTGGATATGTGTTCAAAAACAGACTTTAATCAAACAGCATCTTGCACTCTATGCTATAGCGACCAGATTTAGAGCGCCGACGCTGTGTGTATCCTTTTTTGATAAGTATGGTGTGGAGCGCTAAGAGTCGGTCGCACTGAGCTGGCGCTACCTTTCGCTCCCTGAAGCGCTGTACTGGTGTTATAGCGTCCAACATACATCACATTCATCAATGCCGGCCTGGTTACTACAGCGACTGAGATGCTTTGTTACAGCGCCTGATATCCACTTACAGCGTCTACTAGCGGTCGATCTAAGCGTCGCTATACAGACGCTTATCTGCCGATACCTGGAGTTAGTAGCGAATCAGCCTCCAAGTCTGTATAACTGGCTGAATTTAGCAAGTATGTTTTTCTTGTAATTAACCATATCAACTTTTGAACAGTGGATGCATTTGTTATATGTGAAGGACGCCGTTTACTGAATGGGGGACGAGCTAGGGAGATGCAATATACTATAACCATGTGCAATATGTTATACAGAAATAGGGGTGCACCACACAATACAAGTCAGGTTGTGCTACACTGTCTTAATGCACATAAACTATTCAAAAAAATGGCTAAGGGGAAAGGAACCCTCTTCACCACATGACAGGAGCACCACAAAATGAGATGTAAATCTTAAAGCATTCCATACATCATTTTATTAATATCTTGACAAAACTAAATGACATAGACTATACATAAAACACATTAAAAACACTGCTTGTCCAAGATAAGTACCAGAGCCAAAACATAAAAAGGCATACAATCACTGTCAACTCTCCTAATTACACTACTGTGAGAACTACACTCAATAGGATCCTAATATTTTGTGCCGGCACAAAAACTACAAGTGGACCTAAATTCCTATTTCCCAATAGCGGGAATAGGCATATCAACCAATACTAAAAAGTGCATGATGTTAAACAAATAACAATTCAATTCCAAAAGATATATATCTGTGCAACAGAGCAAAGTGACTAGTGCTTAAATAAATTTAAGAAAGAGTGTTATATACAGCTATCTATACAATATCCATACTTAAAAATATATATATATACATATGCAATAACCCATCTAAGAACATCTACAATATTAATGCTGTCAACTGGTCATAGTCACCAAAGTATGCAAAAATGACAGTAGAAATACAAAAAAACACACAAAAGTGAAATACTTAACACCGGACTAAGGAGTCCAAACAGAGTGAAGGAGAGTAGGACTAGCAGGTGGGACACCTGCGCACGCGGCCGCCCGTGCCGCTTCGCTGGGTGAAACAAGACAAAAGACTTACTGTGCCCATGCTGTTTTTAAATGCGCCGCCATTGCTGACCCGATTACTGAGTAAGAACCGCTGTGTCTGGAACGCAGATGCGCACCAGACCCAGCGCACCGGAAACCGCACCTCCCGGAAGTGCCATAGATGTGCGTCACTATAATCAGATTAACCGGCCCCCGTCCGTGTCCTTGTAACAGGCAGCCGCCTGGTTAAAGCCAGCATGCGTCACTAGATCTACATTTAAAACTGTTGAAAAGTGACTTATATAAAACAGGGCTTAAAACGTTCACTCAGCCCATTCGCAGTGGAACGCATATGCGCACCAGACACAGCACAGCCGGAAGCCAGCGCCCCGGAAGTAACATGATTGTAAGAGATTTAATGTCTTAACCAGCCATCCGAGAGGCGCTGTCAAAATGGAGCGCTAAGAGGTCCTGCGCATGCTCAATATTGCGTTGTCTGTCCAAGGACACAGAGGGGCAATTGTAAAGATATAAAACATATATTAAAACCAAGGGCAGCAGTTCATAATAAGGCGGGGCACCTAATTACAGCATGGGACTCCCATTAATTCACTATGAACAAGCCATACTATGTATTATTTATATATTTCATGATCCTGATTTTAAATTTTAAAGTTTTTAAACATTTCTACTTATCCAAGCAAAGAACAAAGAAAGCCTATGTTAATATAAAGGGTAGCCCTCTGACTATCCCTTAAATGCATCACATAATGACATCACTAAAGACAATTGTTATAGCAATAAATACTTCACGTAAATTCATAGTGGGTGGAACAAACATATCGCCCATATTCTGACATTAAGCAGAAAGTGCTCCTAATGTATAAGAAATCAGAACAGAGAAGGAAGGAAAGAAGGACAAGGAAGGAAAAAGAAAAAAAGGGGAAGGGAAAAGAAGAAGAAAAAAAGGGGGGGGGAGGGAAGGTAGGGGGGGGGAAGGGGGGGGAAAGGAAGGGGAAGAGAAAAAACAAACTATAAATGTTATGAGGAGGGAAAGGTCCTGATAAAGACAAGACGGACAGAACCACACCGAAACCTGTCATGCTTCACAGAGCATTATTGTCAACACAAGACAGGATGAGCATAGTCACTGTTCAACAAATCATAGCCAACATCTGTCCAAGGCCCCGATGAGTTGGTTCAGTTCTACAGTTGTCCACAGGGTATCGGAGTAGAGGATCCTAAGAGTCCAAACCCTGCGCTAGTTTTTTCTGATGGAACCACGATATTTTAGATCCAGAGTCTTCTTGTACAAGGAGAGGGGCCACATCCACGAAAGTGAAACTCACAAAGCCGTGTAGATTCAAGTGTCCTAAACCATCTGAAATGTCAACCAAAAAACATATTGTATGTGTTATTGGCCACAACAAAAACTGTGAAACATACAGTGTAAAACTTAAAAAAATATACAAATTCAGAGAAATTAAATCATACCCTAACATGCAACCCATGTCCAAACTAAATTTACTTAATCAAAAATGTCTTGACAGTGCTATCCCAATTAACCCCCCATAGTGCACAACTCTTATAAGAGTGGTGGTGGCCCCCCCTAAAACCTTGTCAGAAACCAAGATGGACCAAGGACCATTGTGTCCACCCTATCCCAGGAATGGTGTAAAAGCCCAATCCTCCTTTAAGCCAATTGGGCTCCGAGTGTCCAGCTGAAATATCCACCTCAGCTTCCGCTGTTGGAGGTGGCGTTTTAGGTCTCCACCCCGTACTCCCAAGCTGACTTTGTCTATACCCACCACTTTTAGGGTTCTCGAGTCCCCCCCATGCTTGTCCAGGAAATGCGCCGCCACTGGGGAGATGATCTTACCTTGTGCTTTATCCTGTTGGCCAGACGAATATTTGACAGGTGAGCCTGTATTCTAGACTTCAATGTGTTTTTGGTCTCTCCGACATATGCTTTTGGGCAACCACATCTTAAAAGATAGACAATGGACCGTGACCTGCAATTAATGAACGCCTTGATGTTAAAAGTCTTACTGGTCTGTAGATTTTGAAATTCCGTGGTTTTTTCTATATAGCCACAAACCGAGCATTTTCCACATGGGAAACAGCCCACCGTTTCTCTACCATTCAGCCATGTCCTGGCCGGCTCAAAGTGGCTTCTACACAGATGATCTCGGAGATTGGGTGCCCGTCGGGCTGTCATGGTGACTAGGGATGAGCAAATCGATCCGGACGAACCCGGATTCGATCCGAATTTCATGAAAAATTCGATTCGGATCGAATCCGAATTTCCCCGCGATTCGATCGCTCGAAGTTTTCCTTTAACATCCATTCATTTATATACAGGCATTCTAAGATGGTGGACGGGACATGTCTGGACATCTATCCCGCGCCAGTGCAAGCTGGGGCAGTCACATGCAGCCTATCAGCAGCCAGCAAGCCCGGTGACGTCACAGCGCTATTTAAGTCGGCCATCTTGCTTTTCCTTCCTCATTTCTCTATTGCATTCGTGAGAGACAGAACGTTGTAGTGAGGGAGAGAGGCAGTTAGACAGGCAGGGACAGACAGGGACAGGCTGGAGACAGGCAGGAGACAGGCAGGAGACAGACAGAAAGTCAGCGAAAAACAGGGAAAGTTAGGAAAAATCGGAGGCACAGGGAGATTTATTTTTTTTTCATCCAGCCTGAGTGTTTGTTACTGGCTGGCTGACAGGCTTTGTTAGCGTTTTCAGGCTGCTTATACTAACTAACTGTGCATATATACTGAACTGATCTTAAGTCTGCTGTGAGGCATCCCATTCTGTGACTACACCAGCCTCTATTTAAGACCATATAACCATTTGCACTTATTCTAATTGAAATTAGGCCTGATAAAGACACTTTTGCTGTGCATAGCACTACTGGACCCTGCCAGGTGCCCTTCTTTTTTGGGGCATCCCATTCTGTGACTACACCAGCCTCTATTTAAGACCATATAACCATTTGCACTTATTCTAATTGAAATTAGGCCTGATAAAGACACTTTTGCTGTGCATAGCACTACTTGTCCCTGCCAGGTGTACTTACTGCTGGTTTTTAGGGCATCCCATTCTGTGACTACAGCAGCCTCTGTTTAAGACCATATAACCATTTGCACTTATTCTAATTGAAATTAGGCCTGATAAAGACACTTTTGCTGTGCATCGCACTACTTGTCCCTGCCAGGTGTACTTACTGCTGGTTTTTTGGACATCCCATTCTGTGACTACAGCAGCCTCTGTTTAAGACCATATAACCATTTGCACTTATTCTAATTGAAATTAGGCCTGATAAAGACACTTTTGCTGTGCATAGCACTACTTGTCCCTGCCAGGTGTACTTACTGCTGGTTTTTAGGGCATCCCATTCTGTGACTACAGCAGCCTCTGTTTAAGACCATATAACCATTTGCACTTATTCTAATTGAAATTAGGCCTGATAAAGACACTTTTGCTGTGCATAGCACTACTTGTCCCTGCCAGGTGTACTTACTGCTGGTTTTTAGGGCATCCCATTCTGTGACTACAGCAGCCTCTGTTTAAGACCGTATAACCATTTGCACTTATTCTAATTGAAATTAGGCCTGATAAAGACACTTTTGCTGTGCATAGCACTACTTGTCCCTGCCAGGTGTACTTACTGCTGGTTTTTGGGGCATCCCATTCTGTGACTACAGCAGCCTCTGTTTAAGACCGTATAACCATTTGCACTTATTCTAATTGAAATTAGGCCTGATAAAGACACTTTTGCTGTGCATAGCACTACTTGTCCCTGCCAGGTGTACTTACTGCTGGTTTTTGGGGCATCCCATTCTGTGACTACAGCAGCCTCTGTTTAAGACCATATAACCATTTGCACTTAGAGGCCGATTCATCAATAGCGCCAGGTAGCGACAGATGAGCGACTGTAGCGTGATTTTTTCAGCGCCAGCCAGTATTCGCTGTGCTTGGCCGGCATTAGCTTGATGACAGCGACTCAGTCGGTGTGCGGTAATGTTGAATACGGGCTGGGGGGTCGCTGTTTCACAGGTCCAGCGTTGTATGTGAGCGCCTGACAACGAATGGCCAGAGCGAACGGCTAGCTTCATATTCATCAACAAATCACGCTCCGAATGTGCTGTCGCTGTCCATTCCTTGTTTAAACCCCAGAGCGCTGGCGGCGATCTGTATTAACTAGTTTTTAACCCCTAAACAACCATATTTTTTGAATGTAACATTATACATGTTTTTAGAATCATTTTGTTATATGAATACATTAATCTCAGACCTGTTTGATCAATTCTGCACATATTTTTTTTTTTTTTTTTTTTGACTTAAAAATAAATCCTAACATTGCAGAAGTGTTCTCCGATTTTTTGACATTAAAAAAATTTAAAAAAAAATGATTACCAATTAATCATGAATTATTAAAGATTGCTCCATTGAAATGCATTGGACATCGCCAGGGAGCGACAGCTCATACCTGGCGCTGTGAGGGAATTTGCAGCGGCGCTGTTTGGTCCAGGCGGCTTCATGATGAATGCCGCGCTAGCCGTCGCTCTCGCCGGCGCTAGCCTCATTTTGCTTGATAAATGCGTCATTGTGACCGCCGCCGGGCGTACTTGAGTCGGTAGTCGCCGTTAGCTGCCGCTACCTGGCGCTCATCAGACACTACCTGGCGCTATCGCTTGATGAATAAGGGCATTATTCTAATTGAAATTAGGCCTGATAAAGACACTTTTGCTGTGCATAGCACTACTTGTCCCTGCCAGGTGTACTTACTGCTGGTTTTTGGGGCATCCCATTCTGTGACTACAGCAGCCTCTGTTTAAGACCGTATATCCATTTGCACTTATTCTAATTGAAATTAGGCCTGATAAAGACACTTTTGCTGCGCATAGCACTACTTGTCCCTGCCAGGTGTACTTACTGCTGGTTTTTGGGGCATCCCATTCTGTGACTACAGCAGCCTCTGTTTAAGACCATATAACCATTTGCACTTATTCTAATTGAAATTAGGCCTGATAAAGACACTTTTGCTGTGCATAGCACTACTTGTCCCTGCCAGGTGTACTTACTGCTGGTTTTTAGGGCATCCCATTCTGTGACTACAGCAGCCTCTGTTTAAGACCATATAACCATTTGCACTTAATCTAATTGAAATTAGGCCTGATAAAGACACTTTTGCTGTGCATAGACTTACTGCTGCCTGCCAGGTGCACTTCTGTTGGGGCATCCCATTCTGTAACATACCATACCCCTCTTTATTTACACTAAGCAGCTCTCTTATTTACACTAAGCAGGCCTGTTGGATGCTGAGTGTTACTGCTCACTTTTGGTGTGCATTATATTCTGTTTCATATAGACCCACCGCTGCCTGGGGGTTCTTAAAATATCACCTACTACCACGCCAGTTAGACTATGTCGGGCAGACAAGTGCCTGGAAGTGAAAAGAGGAGTGGCAGAGGCCAAGATTCCGCAGGCAGAGCTCGCATCAGACTGGGGGCCAGTAGCAGCAGGAGTCACGCTGAGAGACCTAATCTGCCAGTATCTGCTAGCGGTCGGGTCTCCACCAGTAACGCATCTGCCGTGGTAGATTGGTTGACGCGCTCATCAACAACATCATCACAACTTACGTCTGAGACCCCCAGTCTAGGGTCGGTAGGTTCCTCTGACACAACCCTGAGTTGGCATGCCCCGAGAGCAGTCCCTGTCCTCCCATTGCCTCTGGCCTACGCCGTTCCCTCCCCCAGCGACGTATCCTATGCTTTGGGTTCAGCTCCACTCTTTAGTGAGGAGGATCATCAGATAGAGGACAGTCAGCAGCTACTGCCCAGCCAAGAAATGGAGGTGGCTTCTCTAGCTAGGCAGACAAATAGTGATGTGGACAGTGTCGTGGGTGCTGCGAGCGTTCCAGCTCCTGCGCCAGACACTGTTGACGAATCCACGAACATCAGTGACGTACAGCCAAAACTCGGTGATGATGATGATGACGATGAAGCCGATCGCACTTGGGAGCCGGGTGATGAAAGGGCTTCATCGTCATCATCAGGAGAAGAGGGGCGCAGGTTGCCCCGGAGTCAGCAGCTGAGGCAGCAAGGTGGTAGCAGTCAGCATGGGGGCACAATTCCAAAGGCTGGAGCTGGCCGGGGCCGGGGTAGAGCACCTGCTGTGCGGCAGTCTACCTTATCGGGAGGTAGTGGAGCAGGGGTTCCTGGAGTTGGCAACAGCAGCAGTGAATCAGTGAGGCCAGGGGGTGGGAAAAGTAGCTACTCTGCAGTGTGGCAGTTTTTCCTGAAGCATCCGCAGGAGGGTAACATGGCCACATGCAAGATATGTAGGCAGAAGGTGAAGCGTGGCCAGGGTCCAAATGTTGGTACCACGGCCCTGCGTCAACATATGATGCCTCACCATAAAGCGACCTGGGAGAACCAAGGCTCCCAAGGGGTGGTCCAGTCTGCTTCCTCACCAAGTGGCACGCCGCTCCCAATTTCTGCCAGCCAAGGCTCCAGCACCTCAGCCGAAGGCAGCTGTGCGTCATACCCATCCTCTGTCGCTCCTGCTCCTCCTCCTCCAAGTCATGCATCCCGCCAGCAATCCATCAGCGAAGCCATGTCCAAGCGACAGCAGTATGCGCCCACTCATCCTACGGCGCAGAAGCTGAATGTGCTCCTGTCCAAGTTGCTGGTGCTGCAGTCGCTCACTTTTCAGGTGGTGGAATCTGCACCTTTCAGAGAACTGATGGCTTGTGCCGAGCCGAGGTGGAGAGTCCCAAGCCGTCATTTCTTTGCCAAGAAGGCAGTACCAGCGCTGCACACTTTTGTTGAACAGAAGGTGGGCCAGTCCTTGAGCCTGTCGGTGTGTAGCAAAGTGCATGGCAGCGCCGACATCTGGAGCTCTAACTACGGTCAGGGACAGTACATGTCGTTTACGGCCCACTGGGTGAATGTGGTCCCTTTGCAGCAGCAACTTGGACAGGTCACGCCGCTTCGGTCTCCGCGCTCCCTGCCCGTTGGGCCTGTGACACCGTGCGACTCGGCCTCCTCATCCTCCGCCATCTCCTCACCCTCCACTGTAGGCTCAAGTGCCCCTCCAGTCTACCATGTGTGCAGGGCACGGAGGTGTCACGCAGTGCTTCACATGGTTTGTCTTGGCGAACGGAGTCACACAGGGGAGGAATTGCTTAAATGTATTCATCAGGAAATCCAAACATGGCTTACTCCAAGAAAACTTAAAATGGGAATCATGGTTACCGACAATGGGAAGAACATTTTGTCTGCGCTGCGCCAAGGAAGCCTGACCCATGCCCCCTGCATGGCTCACGTCTTCAATCTGGTTGTCAAGCGGTTTCTGAAGTGTTCCCCCTATCTGCAAGACATCCTAACAACTTCAAGGAAACTTTGCATGCACTTCAGCCACTCCTACACCGCCAAACACACCCTTCTTGAGCTACAGCGTCAGAATGGTATCCCCCAACATAGTCTGATTTGCGATGTTTCCACCCGTTGGAATTCCACCCTTCACATGTTGGACCGATTATATGAACAGAGAAAAGCCATCACGGATTTCCTGATGATCCAAGCAGATAGGGGGACTCCCCTGTGTAACTTCAATGTCAACCAGTGGCATCTCATACGTGACACCTGCCGTTTGCTCAGGCCCTTTGAGGAAGCCACTTTATTTGTCAGTTGGCAGGATTACGGGATGAACGACGTGATTCCACTGCTTCATGTACTACAGCACATGTTGGAAACCATGGCTGGTCAGGGCACTGGAGACATGGCGTTTACATCTTACGGCCACATGAACCCCGTTGGAGCTGAACTGGAGGAGGAGGAGGAAGAGGAGTAGGAGGAGTTGCTCAGGGAAACTGTAAGGAATTTACCTCTGCCAGGGGGCCGGCGGCAAGCGTCCGCGGGGCGACGCAGCACTCCTGCTGCTGGGAGCGCGGCGCGTCACTCTGGCAGCCTCCCTTGCCCCTCTCTAGCTGTGCAGGCGCGCGTCCCGCAGTCTGTAAATTTTGCCACTAGGAGGCGCTGTGCTGTGAGTGGCAGGCAGCGCAGAGTGCTCCACACCTGATGGGAATCAGAGGCTGATCAGCCCTGCAGCCAAGACTGACCAGCCCCTGGATAGTGTGTCCAATCACTCACAGTGTTGTAAGTTACACCAATCAGCACATACACTCCCCCCCCAGGGTGGCCATTGGTCGATTCCCAAATAAATATGGAGTCAGCCCAGCACTCAGTGCCCGTGATTGTCTCTTGTGATTAGGGTGTGATTCTGTTAGCTGTTATCTGATCCTGACCCGGCTTGATCGACCATCCCTGTCTGCTGCCTGTACCGACCTCTGCTTTGTCTGACTGCGAACCTGCCTGCCCCTCTGGATACCCTGCGATCTCTGACCTCCTGGCTTGACCCATTGGCTACCCCTGACTACGCACCTGTCTCATCCCTGTACTCTGACGCACCCTCCGGATTGACTACCTGTGAACGACCTCGGCTTCGGGATACCCTCGTGGTTCATCGGCCTTCACTGTAAGCAGCCATCCTTTGCGCCTATTAAGACCTGGGGGCAACCGTGTCCGGTGAGGCGTGCCTAGCGTCCCGGCAAGCGGGGGCTTGACTATAGGCAGAAGCGGCGGTGGAGATTGGGGGGTTGCCTGCTTACAGAAGGCTGGTGTCCCGCTGGGCATCACATTATCACGGGCCCCATAAATGGACCAAATTTTGGAACAGGTGCAGGCCCTGACCGTGGCCGTGGAGCACCTGGCACTTCGAGTGGCGGCTCAGGAGAACCGTCCAGCTCCTGCACCCTCTGTGCCCCAGGGGGCAATAGCCACCTTTCCAGTTGAACCCAAGATTCCCCTTCCAGAGAAGTTTTCAGGGGACCGGAGTAAATTTGCCAACTTCCGGGATGCCTGTAAGCTCTATTTTCAGCTTCGCCCTCATGCTTCCGGCTCCCAGGAGCAACGGGTGGGACTTATCATCTCCCTTTTGCATGGGGATCCCCAATCCTGGGCTTTTAGCCTCTCCCCTCAGGATTACGCCCGCCAATCTGTTGAGGAATTCTTCAAGGCCATGGAGATCCTGTATGATGACCCAGACCGAGGGGCAACTGCTGATGCCAAGCTACGATCTCTTAGACAGGGGCGAAGACCGGCAGAAGAATATTGCTCGGAATTCCGACGCTGGGCAGTGGATTCTCGCTGGAATGACCCAGCATTGTGTGGGCAGTTCAGGCTAGGTCTGTCAGAGGTCATAAAAGATGTCATGGTAAATCACCCAGTACCTAACACCTTGGATGAAACCATGCAATTGGCTATCCGCATCGACCGACGCATACGAGAAAGACGCCTGGAAAAAGGGGCCCAGTCTGAAGTCAGTATGAAGCCTGAGGCCTTAGTCCCTTCTTCTGAAGAACCCATGCAGCTTGGGGCCACCAAGCTTTCTGAAGCTGAGAGGCGTCGGCGTCTGTCGCAAGGTCTATGCCTTTATTGCGGAGAAGTCGGTCACCTGGTCCGCTCCTGCCCTCGGAAACAGGCATCGGAAAACTTCAGAGCCTAGGTGGGGTCGAGGAAACCCACCTAGGCTGCAAGGTATTTCCTCTGTGTTGCACACAAATTACATTGCCTGTTGAGATTACTCATGATTTTGAGTCCAGGTCTGTGGAGGCTCTTTTGGATTGTGGGGCCGCCGGGAATTTTATTGATTGGGGCCTGGCTCAAGCATTAAAGATTCCGCTGCAATCTTTAGTCAATCCAATTAGAGTCAAAGCCATTGATAATACCCCCCTTGTGGGGGGCCTGATTCAGTACCGTACTCCACCAGTGTTTGTTAGAGTGGGGGCGGGACATACCGAGCTAATGAGCTTCCTGCTCCTTAAGATGCCACTTATCCCTTTGGTTCTGGGACTCCCTTGGCTGTCTAAACACAATCCCCAAATTGACTGGGTCTCTGGGCAGGTTATCAAGTGGGGGCCACAATGTTTCCAGTCTTGTCTTGAGCTCCCTGTACGTGCCACTCGCTTGACTGCTGAGGGCATCCCTACCCCCTATGCAGATTTCGCAGACGTGTTTTCTGAAAAAGCCGCTGATGAACTCCCTCCTCATAGGCCTTTTGACTGCCCGATTGATCTTCTCCCAGGAACTATGCCGCCTCGGGGAAAGATTTATAATTTAACCCAAGCTGAGAATAAGGCCATGAAAGAATACATTGCTGAGAATCTGCAGAAAGGTTTTATTCGGCCGTCTACCTCACCAGCGGGTGGAAAAGAAAGATGGCGGCTTGCGCCCCTGTATTGATTATAGGGGCCTGAATAAAATTACAGTTAAAAATAAATACCCCCTTCCCTTAATAGAGGGACTCTTTAACCAGGTCATTGGGGCCCAGGTTTTTTCTAAGCTTGACCTGAGGGGGGCCTACAGTTTAATCAGGATCCGTCAGGGAGACGAGTGGAAGACTGCCTTCAATACTCAGGATGGGCACTATGAATATCTTGTTATGCCATTCGGCCTATGTAACGCCCCAGCAGTCTTCCAGGACTTTGTTAACGAAGTTTTTAGAGAATACTTGGGCCGTTTTGTGGTCATCTACTTAGATGACATCCTAATATTCTCCCCGACCTTAACTGAGCATAGAGAGCATGTGCGGATGGTTCTACAGAAATTGAGAGAAAATCACCTCTACGCCAAGCTAAAAAAGTTCGTTTTTGAGGTTTCCGAGGTTCCGTTCCTGGGATACATTGTTGCCGATACTGGGTTAACAATGGATCAGGCCAAAGTGTCTGCAGTCCTCCAGTGGGAACAACCTAAAGATTTGAAGGGTTTACAAAGGTTTCTGGGGTTTGCTAATTTTTATAGGCGCTTTATAAAAAACTTTTCCACCTTGGTAGCCCCACTCACCGACCTCACTAAGAAGGGGGCGTTTACCCCTACTTGGTCGGGCCGATCCATCCAAGCCTTTGAGAACCTTAAGTCTGCCTTTAGTTCGGCACCTGTGTTGACCCACCCTGATATCCACCGAGCCTTCATAGTCGAAGTAGATGCATCTGAGCTCGGGGTAGGGGCAGTTCTCTCACAGTACAGTGGGTCTCCTGAACGGCTACATCCCTGTGCCTTTTTCTCGAGAAAATTTAATTCCGCTGAGCGGAACTATGATATTGGCAATCGAGAACTTCTAGCTGTGAAATTAGCCTTTCAGGAATGGAGACATTAGTTAGAGGGGGCCCAGTTCCCAATTACGGTATTCACAGATCACAAGAATTTAGAATACATTGAATCAGCTAAAAGGTTAACCCCCAGTCAGGCCCGATGGTCTCTTTTCTTCTCCCGTTTTAATTTCACCATAACATACAAACCAGGAACAAAGAATGTTAAAGCTGACGCTCTCTCCAGAAGTTTCAGAGTTGATAAAGTCCCTGTAGAGTAAATCCTTCCCATAATCCCACAACACAAGGTCATAGCTGTCATCCAACCTGACCTGTCAAGTGAACTAAGTCGGTTTCAATCGGATTCTCCTCCGGGCAAACCCGATCACCTCCTCTTTGTACCCCTGTCCCACCGTCCGGCAGTACTTCAGCAGTTTCATGACTCCAAGACGGTGGGTCATCCAGGGGTTAAAAAGACTTTGGCCCTTCTAGCCCGTCATGTCTAGTGGCCATCTTACAGGAGAGATACCCAGGCCTTTATTCAGGCCTGTAAGATCTGTGCCCGTAGCAAAACCCCCAGGTCAGCTCCTGCCGGACCTCTGGTGCCCCTGTCCACTCCTTCAAAGCCTTGGACGCACTTGGCAATGGATTTTATTACTGATTTGCCACAGTCCCAGGGATATACCGTTATCTGGGTTGTGGTAGATCGATTTAGCAAAATGGCGCATTTTGTCCCCCTAAGAAAGCTGCCCACAGCCCAAGAATTGGCTCAATATTTCTTAGATTATATTTTTAGACTTCACGGAATTCCAGAAGATGTGGTCTCAGATAGGGGGGTCCAATTTGTGTCACGCTTCTGGAGGGCATTCTGCACCCGGCTAGGCTTCACTGTTTCTCTGTCTTCAGCTTTTCACCCTCAGTCCGATGGGCAGACGGAAAGGACCAACCAGTCATTAGAACAATATCTCCGTTGCTTCACCTCTGATATTCAGTCAGAGTGGTCCCAATTTCTTCCCTTTGCTGAATTTGCCTTCAATAATGCAGTTAACTCCTCCACGGGGGTATCGCCCTTCCGATGTGTATATGGGAGGGATCTTAAGTTCTAAGCACTTTCAGGCTCGTCCTCTGGTTTGGCTCCTTTAGACGATTGGTTGTCCCAGTGGCCAGATTTATGGGCCAAGATTCAGCGGCATTTGGTCCAGGCATCGAGTCAGCAGAAGGTCGCCGATCCAAGAATCCAGATTATAAAGTGGGGGATTTGGTCTGGCTCTCTACCAAAAATTTAGCGCTACGCCAACTCTCTGTAAAATTGGGACCACGATATATCGGCCCTTATCCCATTTTACAGAAAATTAACCAAGTCACATACAGACTCAAACTTCCACCATCTCTGAGGATTTGTAATTCCTTTCACGTTTCCCTCCTTAAGCCTGCCAGGGGAGTGGAGGAGGATTCCTCTCCTTCTCCTATCCTAGTTGATGGTGAGCAGGAGTTTGAAGTCGCACGAATTCTGGATTCCCATTTCCTCCGGAATTCCTTGCAATATTTAATTGACTGGAAGGGATATGGGCCAGAAGAGAGGAGTTGGGTTCCAGCTAGAGATGTGCATGCAGACCGTTTAATTAAAAGATTTCATAAAGAAAATCCTCTTAAACCCAGGGTGGAGGGTCCTGGGGCCCCTCCTCAAGGGGGGGGTAATGTAAGGAATTTACCTCTGCCAGGGGGCCGGCGGCGAGCGTCCGCGGGGCGACGCAGCACTCCTGCTGCTGGGAGCGCGGCGCGTCACTCTGGCAGCCTCCCTTGCCCCTCTCTAGCTGTGCAGGCGCGCGTCCCGCAGTCTGTAAATTTTGCCACTAGGAGGCGCTGTGCTGTGAGTGGCAGGCAGCGCAGAGTGCTCCACACCTGATGGGAATCAGGGGCTGATCAGCCCTGCAGCCAAGACTGACCAGCCCCTGGATAGTGTGTCCAATCACTCACAGTGTTGTAAGTTACACCAATCAGCACATACACTCCCCCCCCAGGGTGGCCATTGGTCGATTCCCAAATAAATATGGAGTCAGCCCAGCACTCAGTGCCCGTGATAGTCTCTTGTGATTAGGGTGTGATTCTGTTAGCTGTTATCTGATCCTGACCCGGCTTGATCGACCATCCCTGTCTGCTGCCTGTACCGACCTCTGCTTTGTCTGACTGCGAACCTGCCTGCCCCTCTGGATACCCTGCGATCTCTGACCTCCTGGCTTGACCCATTGGCTACCCCTGACTACGCACCTGTCTCATCCCTGTACTCTGACGCACCCTCCGGATTGACTACCTGTGAACGACCTCGGCTTCGGGATACCCTCGTGGTTCATCGGCCTTCACCTTAAGCAGCCATCCTTTGCGCCTATTAAGACCTGGGGGCAACCGTGTCCGGTGAGGCGTGCCTAGCGTCCCGGCAAGCGGGGGCTTGACTATAGGCAGAAGCGGCGGTGGAGATTGGGGGTTGCCTGCTTACAGAAGGCTGGTGTCCCGCTGGGCATCACAGAAACACAGTTTAGGCTTGGCGAAATGGCTGGTTTATCTAGTCAGCGGACAGGAGAGGAGGAGCAGGAGCAGCCAGAGGAGCTAGAGGTTTTTGAGGAAGGCGAGACAGAGTACCCGGGCACACCGTGGCAGTATGCAGTGGAGATGGAGACAGGTAGTCCATCTGAGTCACTTGCGCAAATGGCACGAAGCATGCTCACGTGCTTGCGTAGTGACCCCAGAATTGTTTCCATCTGTCGGCGGGATGACTTCTGGCTGTCCACCTTATTGGACCCTCGCTTCCGGCACAAAATGGGGGCATTTTTTAAACCCACCGAGAGGGAGGACAAACTGAACTACTACAAAGACATTCTACGTAGGCAGTTGGCCGATGCCTATCTGCGCCATGGTCCATACTCTCGCAGGTCTGACTCGAGGGGACCTCTGCGCTCACCTTCCACTGCCATGGCCGCTGGGGGGGTTGGCAGGAGCAGCAGCAGCAGCTCCATCAGCAGCAGCAGCCTCAGTCTTCAGTCGCTAATGAATAGCTTTCTACACCCGCATAGTGAGGCTACTCATGAGCAGCAGGAAGACCTGGAGCAGGACCTCAACCAGCAGGTCATGTCATACTTTGACATGACCATGCCAACACACCTTGAGGATCCGCTGGACTTCTGGGCAGCCAAACTTGATTTGTGGCCGCAACTAGCAGAGTTTGCCCTGGAAAAACTGTCCTGCCCGGCAAGTAGCGTGCCATCTGAGCGGGTGTTTAGTGCGGCGGGGGCCATAGTTACGGCGAGGAGAACTCGTCTGTCAACTAAAAATGTGGAGAGACTCACCTTTGTCAAAATGAATCAGGGATGGATCAGCCAGGATTTCCACCCACCAATGCCTGATGCATGCGACTAGATTCAGCATGGTGCCACGTTTTACACTTTCCAAATGGTGCAAAACATATTTATGTCTTTAGGCCAATTTTTGGGCTCCTGCTGCTGCTGCTGCCAACTTCTGCCAACTCCAGGGTGTGATTCATCCAATTTTTGGGCTCCTGAAGCCAACTCCAGTGTATATTTGGGCTCCTGCTGCTGCTGCTGCTGCCAACTCCAGGGTGTGATTCATCCAATTTTTGGGCTCCTGAAGCCAACCCCAGTGTCTCTTTAAAGTAATATTTGGGCTCCTGCTGCTGCTGCTGCCAACTCCAGGGTGTGATTCATCCAATTTTTTTGGCTCCTGAAGCCAACTCCAGTGTATATTTGGGCTCCTGCTGCTGCCAACTCCAGGGTGTGAATCATCCAATTTTTGGGCTCCTGAAGCCAACCCCAGTGTCTCTTTAAAGTAATATTTGGGCTCCTGCTGCTGCCAACTCCAGGGCGTTATTCATCCAATTTTTGGGCTCCTGAAGCCAACCCCAGGGTCTCTTTAAAGTAATATTTGGGCTCCTGCTGCTGCTGCTGTCAACTCCTGCCAACTCCAGGGTGTGATTTATCCAATTTTTGGGTTCCTGAAGTCAACCCCAGGGTCTCTTTGAAGTAATGTTTGGGCTCCTGCTGCTGCCAACTTCTGCCAACTCCAGGGTGTGATTTATCCAATTTTTGGGTTCCTGAAGCCAACCCCAGGGTCTCTTTAAAGTAATATTTGGGCTCCTGCTGCTGCCAACTCCAGGGTGTGATTCATCCAATTTTTGGGCTCCTGAAGCCAACTCCAGTGTCTCTATAAAGTAATCTTTGTGCTCCTGCTGCTGCTGCTGCCAACTCCAGGGTGTGATTCATCCAATTTTTGGGCTCCTGGGTCCCTGGCAGGAGTGCTCCACACCTGATGGGAATCAGGGGCTGATCAGCCCTGCAGCCAAGACTGACCAGCCCCTGGATAGTGTGTCCAATCACTCACAGTGTTGTAAGTTACACCAATCAGCACATACACTCCCCCCCAGGGTGGCCATTGGTCGATTCCCAAATAAATATGGAGTCAGCCCAGCACTCAGTGCCCGTGATAGTCTCTTGTGATTAGGGTGTGATTCTGTTAGCTGTTATCTGATCCTGACCCGGCTTGATCGACCATCCCTGTCTGCTGCCTGTACCGACCTCTGCTTTGTCTGACTGCGAACCTGCCTGCCCCTCTGGATACCCTGCGATCTCTGACCTCCTGGCTTGACCCATTGGCTACCCCTGACTACGCACCTGTCTCATCCCTGTACTCTGACGCACCCTCCGGATTGACTACCTGTGAACGACCTCGGCTTCGGGATACCCTCGTGGTTCATCGGCCTTCACCTTAAGCAGCCATCCTTTGCGCCTATTAAGACCTGGGGGCAACCGTGTCCGGTGAGGCGTGCCTAGCGTCCCGGCAAGCGGGGGCTTGACTATAGGCAGAAGCGGCGGTGGAGATTGGGGGTTGCCTGCTTACAGAAGGCTGGTGTCCCGCTGGGCATCACAGAAACACAGTTTAGGCTTGGCGAAATGGCTGGTTTATCTAGTCAGCGGACAGGAGAGGAGGAGCAGGAGCAGCCAGAGGAGCTAGAGGTTTTTGAGGAAGGCGAGACAGAGTACCCGGGCACACCGTGGCAGTATGCAGTGGAGATGGAGACAGGTAGTCCATCTGAGTCACTTGCGCAAATGGCACGAAGCATGCTCACGTGCTTGCGTAGTGACCCCAGAATTGTTTCCATCTGTCGGCGGGATGACTTCTGGCTGTCCACCTTATTGGACCCTCGCTTCCGGCACAAAATGGGGGCATTTTTTAAACCCACCGAGAGGGAGGACAAACTGAACTACTACAAAGACATTCTACGTAGGCTATTGGCCGATGCCTATCTGCGCCATGGTCCATACTCTCGCAGGTCTGACTCGAGGGGACCTCTGCGCTCACCTTCCACTGCCATGGCCGCTGGGGGGGTTGGCAGGAGCAGCAGCAGCAGCTCCATCAGCAGCAGCAGCCTCAGTCTTCAGTCGCTAATGAATAGCTTTCTACACCCGCATAGTGAGGCTACTCATGAGCAGCAGGAAGACCTGGAGCAGGACCTCAACCAGCAGGTCATGTCATACTTTGACATGACCATGCCAACACACCTTGAGGATCCGCTGGACTTCTGGGCAGCCAAACTTGATTTGTGGCCGCAACTAGCAGAGTTTGCCCTGGAAAAACTGTCCTGCCCGGCAAGTAGCGTGCCATCTGAGCGGGTGTTTAGTGCGGCGGGGGCCATAGTTACGGCGAGAAGAACTCGTCTGTCAACTAAAAATGTGGAGAGACTCACCTTTGTCAAAATGAATCAGGGATGGATCAGCCAGGATTTCCACCCACCAATGCCTGATGCATGCGACTAGATTCAGCATGGTGCCACGTTTTACACTTTCCAAATGGTGCAAAACATATTTATGTCTTTAGGCCAATTTTTGGGCTCCTGCTGCTGCTGCTGCCAACTTCTGCCAACTCCAGGGTGTGATTCATCCAATTTTTGGGCTCCTGAAGCCAACTCCAGTGTATATTTGGGCTCCTGCTGCTGCTGCTGCTGCCAACTCCAGGGTGTGATTCATCCAATTTTTGGGCTCCTGAAGCCAACCCCAGTGTCTCTTTAAAGTAATATTTGGGCTCCTGCTGCTGCTGCTGCCAACTCCAGGGTGTGATTCATCCAATTTTTTTGGCTCCTGAAGCCAACTCCAGTGTATATTTGGGCTCCTGCTGCTGCCAACTCCAGGGTGTGAATCATCCAATTTTTGGGCTCCTGAAGCCAACCCCAGTGTCTCTTTAAAGTAATATTTGGGCTCCTGCTGCTGCCAACTCCAGGGCGTTATTCATCCAATTTTTGGGCTCCTGAAGCCAACCCCAGGGTCTCTTTAAAGTAATATTTGGGCTCCTGCTGCTGCTGCTGTCAACTCCTGCCAACTCCAGGGTGTGATTTATCCAATTTTTGGGTTCCTGAAGTCAACCCCAGGGTCTCTTTGAAGTAATGTTTGGGCTCCTGCTGCTGCCAACTTCTGCCAACTCCAGGGTGTGATTTATCCAATTTTTGGGTTCCTGAAGCCAACCCCAGGGTCTCTTTAAAGTAATATTTGGGCTCCTGCTGCTGCCAACTCCAGGGTGTGATTCATCCAATTTTTGGGCTCCTGAAGCCAACTCCAGTGTCTCTATAAAGTAATCTTTGTGCTCCTGCTGCTGCTGCTGCCAACTCCAGGGTGTGATTCATCCAATTTTTGGGCTCCTGCTGCCAACTCCAGTGTCTCTTTAAAGTTATGTTTGGGCTCCTGCTGCTGCTGCCAACTCCAGGGTGTGATTCATCCAATTTTTGGCCTCCTGAAGCCAACCCCAGTGTCTCTTTAAAGTAATATTTGGGCTCCTGCTGCTGCTGCTGCGAACTCCAGGGTGTGATTCATCCAATTTTTGGGCTCCTGAAGCCAACCCCAGGGTCTCTTTGAAGTAATGTTTGGGTTCCTGCTGCTGCTGCTGCCAACTTCTGCCAACTCCAGGGTGTGATTCATCCAATTTTTGGGCTCCTGAAGCCAACTCCAGTGTATATTTGGGCTCCTGCTGCTGCTGCTGCCAACTCCAGGGTGTGATTCATACAATTTTTGGGCTCCTGAAGCCAAACCCAGTGTCTCTTTAAAGTAATGTTTGGGCTCCTGCTGCTCCTGCTGCCAACTTCTGCCAACTCCAGGGTGTGATTCATCCAATTTTTGGGCTCCTGAAGCCAACCCCAGGGTCTCTTTGAAGTAATGTTTGGGTTCCTGCTGCTGCTGCTGCCAACTTCTGCCAACTCCAGGGTGTGATTCATCCAATTTTTGGGCTCCTGAAGCCAACTCCAGTGTATATTTGGGCTCCTGCTGCTGCTGCCAACTCCAGGGTGTGATTCATCCAATTTTTGGGCTCCTGAAGCCAACCCCAGTGTCTCTTTAAAGTAATATTTGGGCTCCTGCTGCTGCCAACTCCAGGGCGTGATTCATCCAATTTTTGGCCTCCTGAAGCAAACCCCAGGGTCTTTTTAAAGTAATATTTGGGCTCCTGCTGCTGCTGCTGTCAACTCCTGCCAACTCCAGGGTGTGATTCATCCAATTTTTGGGCTCCTGAAGCCAACCCCAGGGTCTCTTTGAAGTAATGTTTGGGCTCCTGCTGCTGCTGCTGCTGCCAACTTCTGCCAACTCCAGGGTGTGATTCATCCAATTTTTGGGCTCCTGAAGCCAACTCCAGTGTCTCTTTAAAGTAATATTTGGGCTCCTGCTGCTGCTTGCAACTCCAGGGTGTGATTCATCCAATTTTTGGGCTCCTGAAGCCAACCCCAGTGTCTCTTTCAGCCAATGTTTGGTCTCCTGCTGCTGCTGCTGCCAACTCCAGGGTGTGATTCATCCAATTTTTGGCCTCCTGAAGCCAACCCCAGTGTCTCTTTAAAGTAATATTTGGGCTCCTGCTGCTGCTGCCAACTCCAGGGTGTGATTCATCCAATTTTTGGCCTCCTGAAGCCAACCCCAGTGTCTCTTTAAAGTAATATTTGGGCTCCTGCTGCTGCCAACTCCAGGGTGTGAATCATCCAATTTTTGGGCTCCTGAAGCCAACCCCAGTGTCTCTTTAAAGTAATATTTGGGCTCCTGCTGCTGCTGCCAACTCCAGGGTGTGATTCATCCAATTTTTGGGCTCCTGAAGCCAACCCCAGGGTCTCTTTAAAGTAATATTTGGGCTCCTGCTGCTGCTGCTGCCAACTCCAGGGTGTGAATCATCCAATTTTTGGGCTCCTGAAGCCAACCCCAGTGTCTCTTTAAAGTAATATTTGGGCTCCTGCTGCTGCCAACTCCAGGGTGTGATTCATCCAATTTTTGGGCTCCTGAAGCCAACCCCAGGGTCTCTTTAAAGTACTATTTGGGCTCCTGCTGCTGCTGCTGCTGCCAACTCCAGGGTGTGATTCATCCAATTTTTGGGCTCCTGAAGCCACCCCCAGGGTCTCTTTAAAGTAATATTTGGGCTCCTGCTGCTGCTGCCAACTCCAGGGTGTGATTCATCCAATTTTTGGGCTCCTGAAGCCAACCCCAGTGTCTCTTTAAAGTAATGTTTGGGCTCCTGCTGCTGCTGCCAACTCCAGGGTGTGATTCATCCAATTTTTGGGCTCCTGCTGCTGCCAACTCCAGTGTCTCTTTACAGTTGAGATTCTGATTACGGTTTATGTATGAGTGCTGGACCATTAACATTTGTTTTGGTTCATGAGAAATTAAATTGAACTGAGTGCAGACTTTGGAGCCCAGCTACAGCTTATACCTGGTACTACAAGAAAAGCATAGGTAAATGGGGTATGCATCAGGTAAGCTGCTTGTTGCCTTAATATTGTAAGTGGGTTTTCATTGCATGGGTCTCAATTTCAAAATGGGGACACATGGAAAGAAAGAGCGGAAGACCGAATTTGCTGGGAGATCCTTTGGACATTAGTGTAACTTGGCAGTCAAAGTGACAGTGAGAGGTAAGTCACAGAAATTTTTCCTCTTAGCATTACGTGTTTCACCCCACACAGATGTCATCAGAGGAGCCGTTTATTTCTCAAAACATTATACCACTAAAATATTAAGTCTCCGTCCCAAGGTAGACCACCAGAATAAACCACGGGCTTAGGTAAGTAGACCAGGATGCTGTAGGTCTGATGGGGTTGACCTATTCCCTGGCTCCGGAGGCAGCCTGCCAGGGACCCAGGGGACTCCCAGGGGATAGGCCATATTCCCCTATCCCTGACTCTTTGCCAGCGGGGGGGGGGGGGGTCAGCATTAGCCTCAGACCAAGTATGCTAACGGTCTGAGTCATTGTGAAAATCGTCAGGGGAGATTTCCGGGTCCCCTTTCCACCCCCCCCCTCATCCCGATATCCTTTGGCCACCAAGCGGCTTGTGAGGCTCCAGTGGGATGTCCGACTGTGGGCAGTCTGGCTGCATTATGTTTTTTTCCTGCTGGTGCGGGTCTGTGGAGCTCACCGGAGGCCAGGCTGTGGTATGCACACGCGTCTCTTCTGCTTTTTCAGCCTGATGAAAGGGAGGGAGGGATCTGCTGTAGGAGCAATTCCACCCGGCAGCGCTCGATAATGTAAGTGCTAGCTGCCGCTGTGAGACACAGCTAACAAACAGAGCTGAATGCATGCCCCCGGTGGTCGGCTTAAACTGTAAAAGATTCCATGGCTGGCCACTGGCTTTCCCCCGAAACACCCCAAATCAGGATGCCCCACTGTGTTAAACCCCCAGGGTGCCGATAATAACTCATCTTTTCCTGGTTCATGCGTGGGCTCTGAACCAATCAGAGCCAATACACTCTATTAGGTTATAAGGGCATATACAGAAGGATAGAAGAATTACAGTCTTGTAGGGCATAAGGGAGGATACAGAAGGTGAAGAGCTTACACTTTATTAAGGTAAAAGGGAGAATACATAAGGGGGAAGTGCTTGCAATATATTAGGGGATAAGGGAGGATACAGAAGAAGGAAGAGCTTATAATCTATTAGGGTATAAGGGAGGATAAAGGAGGGGGAAGAGCTTACAATATATTAGGGTATAAGGGGGGACACAGGAGGGGGAAGAGCTTACAATCTATTAGGGTATAAGGGGGATACAGGAGGGGGAAGAGCTTACAATTTATTAGTGCAGTATATGGAAGCGTCAGGCCGCAAGATCAATCATGAGAT
This sequence comes from Gastrophryne carolinensis, assembly GCA_027917425.1. Taxonomy (NCBI): domain Eukaryota; kingdom Metazoa; phylum Chordata; class Amphibia; order Anura; family Microhylidae; genus Gastrophryne; species Gastrophryne carolinensis. The sequence continues at coordinate 67,461,837 of CM051238.1, forward strand.
TAGTGAAGTTTTCTGGATGGGTAAGGAGGGTGAGGGAAATTAAAATTCTTGACATTCATTTCGATCCAGGTGATTATGGCCCAAAAAACTGGGATCGCAGGTTGAAAATTGCCAATGCCAAAGATTTATGTCGGAAGATTTGGAAAATGTCTCTCAAGGGTTGACCTTATCAAGACCTACCTGATCCCGATCGTTATATACGTCAGCGTTGTCTGTGTTTTGCCAGTGTGTCTCTACAGCGGGGTCTACAGCATGTTTTTTTAGATGTTATGGGGAAACGCATGGACTTGGTGAAAATAAATATCACCTACCTGTCCAGGTGGGAGGGTGGCCTGGGGATGGTCAACCCAGTTGTGTTTTCTTCTCTCCTGCTTAAATACATAGTTTTGGTAGCATGTCGGCAGAGAGCCTTGTTAGGTGGGTATTTTCCCCTCCTGCAAGACTGGGAGAGTGGTGGCTGGTTGAAAAGCCTTCGAGTTTCTCAGCCTCAGTTTCCGGCCTAAGTTGCCTCATGCTTGAAAATACTTCAGCAATGGCAATTGACAGCAGAAGACATAAGATCTACTCCGAGGAAGCTTCTGGTGAGTCATGTCCTCGGTCTGGTCTTTCATGAGCCATTGTCGCTCAGGCATTGCCCAGGATCCATCGTGAAGGAGGGTTTGAGGCTTAAAGATTCTGTTGAAATTCTGGGATATAGACTGGCTCTCCTTCCAAGTAAAACTCCACCTTAAGGGAATCTGGATGAGGTGGAGACTATGGACCACTTCCTGCTCTGGTGTCTTTCTTAATTTTGTAAACAGTTGGGGTTGGCCCCTTTCTTCTCACTCCTAGGCCCTGGTGCAGTCACAACCTCTTCATCCTCTAAGGTTACACCCCGCTTAAACATGGCCAGCAGCAGTGTTCTGTGTGTACTTATCTCTTCTTGTAGATCTTGGTGTAAAGACTTGCACGATTGCTAATAGCAACAGCTTGCATGTAGTGTGTTTTATAGAAGCAGTTTTCACTACCAGCAATCTGTTTTCATTGGTAACTGTCTTTACCAAGTCTGTACATAACGATATACAAGAAGAGATAAGTGAGCCCGGTATACACACAACACTGCTGCTATGGCCACTGCTGGGGTGAGGGCCGCACACTGCCAAGTTTTACTTTTGGGCCCATCTGATGTCAGGCATAATGGGCATAATGGTTATGGGGAGGGGCTGCAAACCATACAGTCAGCCTGTAGTTTCTGGCTGGACCCCTCCATAACCTATGCTTAATGGCTTGCCCCATGCTTTGATTCTACTCAGATTTTAGGGTATGAGGCCCCAGCCAGACACTATAGCATATAGTTTGATCCTCCCATTACCTTTTGTGGTGGCTGGGCAAAGGTTTTGGGTTCCATGTCAGCTGCATCAAAACAAACATTAGACCCAGCCAGAGGAGGAGCAAACATATGGTCAGTCTATAGCTCTTGGCTGGGTCCCTCCATAAAAGTGCCATTGACTTTCATTGTCTTCCTAGCTGGTAATTCAGTAACAATATAATTCTCAACTGTTGCTGAATAGAGGCCAGTGTGTCTGTTGTATGTGGTTATAATAGGCAATGCTCTCATGTGCCTCCTGGTGTTGACAACACTGAATAGCACCCTGCCAGGGTATTTCATTCCAACACAATAGCTAGATAAGGTATGCTCACCTGTTTCACTTAACCAATTGTGTTAAGATATGGGCAGCTACATCTGTATATAAAATTCTTGCCTGTATGGATCATTGGGCTACATTCAGGGCCGCATTATGAGGGGGGCGCAAGGGGCGTGTGCCCAGGAGCCTCCACCACTTGTCCTGCAAAGGGGTCCTCCATCAACCTTTAGGATATGGTCTGGTCCAGAAGGCTTTTCAGTCTTTGGTCTGACGGGCCGCGGGGGCAGCAACAAAGCCTTTTTTTTTTGCAACCCTGCAGCCAAAGGCACCACAGGGCAGGACAGAGAGTCTAGAGCAGCGAAGCCGCAGTCAGCAACGCTACAGTGATGGATTGATGCAGAGGTGTCAATCAGCGGCTGCTCACTGCACATAAGCCGCCAAGCACAGCCGCTGGCAGCTCAATGCAGGGAACTGTTTTCTGCTGGACCAGCTGTGCAGCTACACCCCTCCCCTCCACCCAGAATGGCAAAGCAGGTTTTCCTGAGCAGCACGCACCAGCACAAGGGTGGCACAAGGGACACGATTTGATGTTCCAAAAAGTGGATGGGTGCCAGAAAACCACCAATCAGTTATGTGGCTGGACTATTATTCTAAAGGAAAAAAATACTGTACCAGATTTTGTGCCCAGGGGCCTCTACCACACTTAATCTGGCCCTGACTATGTTACATTATTTAATAGAAGATTTGTCCGGTTTCATACTTTTGAAATAAGCCAGCTCAGTCCTTTAGTTTGAATTTCCAATCTGGTCATATCCATTTATGGTCTGGAAGCCCTCAGCCGCCCCCATGTAGTATAAACACATCTATAGCTACTGCATCTTGAGTCCGACTGGTACAGCTAAAATAATATCCAGCCGCAGGCGGGGTGCCACAGATTTCATGAATAAATGATTTTCTTTCTAAACTGAAGTGCAAGTCCTACATTAATTAGTATCCATAGTATAAACTCCTGTATTATTAGAAAGTCAGTTGCTTTGCAAGCTTTGGTTAACATTGGATCAATGGATTTTATTGAAAATGTTCAGTAGAGTAATAGAAGTAAGATCCCCAATAAACAAAAGGAACCATAGCCGAGATTACACCGAAATGGTTGCTGCCCCTCTGCATTGTGCTGCCCTAGGCATAGACCCTTGAATGCCTAATGGGAAACAGATAGGCTTCAAACTATAGCGGCTCCTCTTTCTGTACACAAGGTTGCCAGTCAGTTGATGCATAGACATACTGTGCCATCACACATGTACATATGAATCCATGTACTGACCTTTTATTTTAGCTGCCAGTGCTGCATTCTAATGTATGTTATTTATATGACATTAACTTTAAAACAACATAAGTTTATTTACTCAGTATTACTCAGGATTTTTTTGCCTGGGGGTGCGCTAAAGAGGATGCGTAATCCAGCAGGCGGAATACTCCAAGGAAATACCCATGTTTCAGAGAGGAAACTAATGAGATACATGCTGAAAAAAACATTATTTTTATCCCATTACCCAGAATCCATGACTATCTCATGACATTTGTGAAAGTTCTGGAAAAGGGGCTGAGGAGGCTGCTATGACAGCTCTGCAGCAGTTATCATTTTTTCGACTTATCGATCAATAGCTGCATCTCCACTGACGACTGCAAATGAATCTAAAAGTTGTCTTTGTATGGATTTTATGTTTGCTATTGTCTATTATCTAACAATTGGCCGCACATCTTGAGACCTGAACTCAAGGATTCTAGGAATGATTAAAATGTGTATGTGCCAAGTACAGGGAGATTTAAAGTAGACCTCCAAATCTGGATAAAAGAAAACGTCCAAGTGTCTGCTGCATATGTATTATAGCACAGAATATTATAGCAAGATATCACATGTGGGTTCTGCCCACCAACATTTTTATTTACAGGTCATCAAGAATAAAACAAAACATTAACACAAAGCTCTATACAGTAGATTTCTGGACCAATTAAACAGGTAGTAAGGGTCCAAGACCCAGCACACACAAAACAGACAGATGACCTGAATTTACTATGTATGTAAAATATTGTTTAGCTAACATTGAGGCTGATTTAATACTAGCGCCACGTATTGTCATGTGAGCGGCTGTATTGCGGCGCTTAGAACGACTGCTAGTAGACACTGTAAAATGGTGTCGGGCGCTATAATCCTATCTTAGCACACTGACAAGTGGCGCTGTACTATCCTGTCCAGTATTGATAAATGTGATGTCTGGTGGGTGCTGTAGAAGCGCTCTCCCTGATTAACTGCAGAGCCAATTGCGAACGCTGGGTGGTGTTCCAAAGTCATAGCGCCCAAGGCTACGCTACATCTAACAATATGATAATGCTGCAGTGAGCGATAGGTAGCTCCACACTATATTTATGAAAAAACTACACACAGCCAGCGTCGGTAAATTTGGTCGCTATAGCATAGAGCGCCAGGCGCTGTGTGATTAAAGTCTGTTTTTGAACACATATCCACCAGTAAAACACATGGAATGACATTGTTTTAACACTGTGACAATGACACTGTAGTGCCAGACCTGCACATACAATTCTGCATAAAAATATGAAAAAAATGTATATAAATATATATATATATATATATATATATATATATATATATATATGTTTGCAGACCAGGAGAGGTCACACAATGATTTGAACCAAAAATGTTACATTTTAATTGCACGCTATTTATACACAACCAAATGAAACCTTATTGGAATGTATGGCAGAGCGCTATTGAGCGATCCTGAACCTAGAGCATCGTCGCTAGACGCTGAGCCGCCTCTAGTAATATATGTGACGCTACATGGCGCTGTTAGAGGCACTCACCAGATTCGCTTTCTTAAATGTGGTTTTCACATACAAAGCCCAGCGTTCACCCAAGGCTACCTGCAGCTAGCGCTCTTAAATAACCCCCACAAAGTAAAAAGTGCTTTTTTAAAACTGAATTTTTACATGGAACATACCAAGAACCTATTACCTATTTTTCCTCTCTCTTTTTATCTTTGTGAATAATGTACCTTAGAGGTAAAAGGGAGATAACCCCCTCTTACCAAATTTACTGACTCCATCCTAGGGGGAAACCTGCTTTTCAGGGAGAGTTTGACCTCTGCCCGTATGTTACATAGCGACTAGGGATGAGCGAATCGATCCGGACGAACCCGAATTAGTTCCGAATTTCAGGAAAAATTTGATTCTGAACGAATCCGAATTTCCCCGCGATTCGATCGATCGAAGTTTTCCTTTAAACTCCATTTATTTCAATTACAGGCATTCTAGAATGGTGGATGAACATGTCCAGCCATATCCCCTGGGTCAAGGTATCATGGGAAAGTCACATGCAGCCTATCAGCAGCCAGGAAGCCCGGTGACGTCACCGTGCTATATAAACCGGCAGCCATTTTCCTTGTGCGCAGTTCAGCGTTGTATTGCGGCAAGAGCAGAGCTGGTTACAGACAGGGAAAGAGTTAGAGATAGATAGGGAGAGTCGGAGAGACCGACAGAGAGGCAGAAAGAGAGGTAGACAGAGCCAGGGAAAGATAGTGAAAGATAGGGAAAAAACGGAACGATCCAGGCAGGGACAGCATTGAAGTGACAGGGAAATTTTTATTTTCATTAGCCAGATCAGTTCAATTCATCGTCATCATCAGGAGAAGAGGGGCGCAGGTTGCCCCGGAGTCAGCAGCTGAGGCAGCAAGGTGTTAGCAGCATGGTTGGCAGTCAGCATGGGGGCACAATTGTAAAGCCTGGAGCCAAACGGGGCTGGGGCCGGGGTAGAGCACCTGCTGCACGGCAGGCTACCTTATCGTGAGGTAGTGGAGCAGGGGTTCCTGGAGTTGGCGAAGGTAGCAGTGAATCAGTGCGGCCTGTTGGTGGGAAAAGTAGCTACTTGGCAGTGTGGCAGTCTTTCCTGAAGCATCCGCAGGAGGGTAACATGGCCACATGCAAGATATGTAGGCAGAAGGTGAAGCGTGGCCAGGGCCCAAATGTTGGCACCACGGCCCTGTGTCAACATATGATGCGTCACCATAAAGCGGCCTGGGAGAACCGAGGTTTTGAAGAGGTGGTCCAGCCTGCTTCCTCACCAAGTGGCACGCCACTCCCAATTTCTGCCAGAACTGATGGCTTGTGCCGAGCCGAGGTGGAGAGTCCCAAGCCGTCATTTCTTTGCCAAGAAGGCAGTACCAGCGCTGCACACTTTTGTTGAACAGAAGGTGGGCCAGTCCTTGAGCCTGTCGGTGTGTAGCAAAGTGCATGGCAGCGCCGACGTCTGGAGCTGTAACTACGGTCAGGGACAGTACATATCATTTACGGCCCACTGGGTGAATGTGGTCCCTTTGCAGCAGCAGCAGCAGCTTGGACAGGTCACGCTGCTTCGGCCTCTGCGCTCCCTGGCCATTGTGCCTGTGACACCGTGCGACTCGGCCTTCTCATCCTCCGCCATCTCCTCACCCTCCACTGTAGGCTCAAGTCTCAGTGCCCCTCCAATCTACCATGTGTGCAGGGCACGGAGGTGTCACGCTGTGCTTCACATGGTTTGTCTTGGCGAACGGAGTCACACAGGGGAGGAACTGCTTAAATTTATTCATCACAAAATCCAAACATGGCTTACTCCAAGAAAACTTAAAATGGGAATCATGGTTACCGACAATGGGAAGAACATTTTGTCTGCACTGCAACAAGGAAGCCTGACCCAATGCGCCCTGCATGGCTCACGTCTTCAATCTGGTTGTCAAGCGGTTTCTGAAGTGTTCCCCCCATCTGCAAGACATCCTAACCACTTCAAGGAAACTTTGCATGCACTTCAGCCACTCATACACCGCCAAACACACCCTTCTTGAGCTACAGTGTCAGAACGGTAGCCCCTAACATAGTCTGATTTGCCATGTTTCCACCCGTTGGAATTCCACCCTTCACATGTTGGACCGATTATATGAACAGAGAAAAGCAATCACGGATTTCCTGATGATCCAAGTGGATAGGGGGACTCCCCTGTGTAACTTCAATGTCAACCAGTGGCAGCTCATACATGACACCTGCCGTTTACTCAGGCCCTTTGAGGAAGCCACTTTATTTGTAAGTCGACAGGATTACGGGATGAACGACGTGATTCCACTGCTTCATGTACTACAGCACATGTTGGAAACCATGGCTGGTCAGGGCACTGGAGACATGGAGTCTACATCTTACGGCCACATGAACCCTGTTGGAGCTGAACTGGAGGAGGAGGAGGAAGAGGAGGAAGAAGAGTAGGAGGAGTGGCCCAGTGAAGCACAGTTTAGGCTTGGCGAAATGGCTGGTTTATCTAGTCAGCAGACAGGAGAGGAGGAGCAGTAGCAGCCAGAGGAGCTAGAGGGTTGTGAGGAAGGCGAGACAGAGGACCTAGACACACCGTGGCAGTATGCAGTGGAGATGGAGACAGGTAGTCCCTCCGAGTCACTTGCGCGAATGGCAGGAAGAATGCTCACGTGCTTGCGTAGTAACCCCAGAATTGTTTCCATTTGTCGTCGGGATGACTTCTGGCTCTCCACCTTATTGGACCCCTGCTTTCGGCACAAAATGGGGGCATTTTTTAAACCCGCGGAGAGGGAGGACAAACTGAACTACTACAAAGACATTCTACGTAGTCAGTTGGCCGATGCCTATCTGTGCCATGGTCCATACTCTCGCAGGCTTCTCATGAGCAGCAGGAAGACCTGGAGCAGGACCTGAACCAGCAGGTCATGTCATACCTTGACATGACCATGCCAACACACCTTGAGGATCCACTGGACTTCTGGGCAGCCAAACTTGGCTTGTGGCCGCAACTAGCAGAGTTTGCCCTGGAAAAGCTGTCCTGCCCGGCAAGTAGCGTGCCATCTGAGCGGGTGTTTAGTGCTGCGGGGGCCATAGTTACGGCGAGGAGAACTCGTTTGTCAAGTAAAAATGTGGAGAGACTCACCTTTGTGAAAATGAACCAGGGATGGATCAGCAAGGATTTCCACCCACCAATGGCTGATGCATGCGACTAGATTCAGCATGGTGCCACGTTTTACACTTTCCAAATGGTGCAAAACATATTTATGTCTTTAGGCCAATTTTTGGGCTTCTGCTGATGCCAACTTCAGGGTGTCTTTCAAGCTGTTTGGGCTCATGCTGCTGCTGCTTGCAACTCCAGGGTGTGATTTATCCAATTTTTGGGCTCCTGCAGCCAACTCCAGTGTCTCTTTCAAGCTATGGTTGGGCTCCTGCTGCTGGCGCTGCTGCTTGCAGCTCCAGGGTGTGAGTCATCCAATTTTTGGGCTCCTGATGCCAACTCCAGTGTCTCTTTAAAGCAATGTTTGGGCTCCTGCTGCTGCTTGCAACTCCAGGGTGTGATTCATCCAATTTTTGGGCTCCTGCTGCCAACTCCAGTGTCTCTTTCAAGCTATGCTTGGGCTCCTGCTGCTGCTGCTTGCAACTCCAGGGTGTGATTCATCCAATTTTTGGGCTCCTGCAGCCAACTCCAGTGTCTCTTTCCAGGTATGTTTGGGCTCCTGCTGCTGCTTCTTGCAACTCCAGGGTGTAATTCATCCAATTTTTGGGCTCCTGAAGCCAGCTCCAGTGTCTCTTTAAAGCAATATTTGGGCTCCTGCTGCTGCTTGCAACTCCAGGGTGTGATTCATCCAATTTTTGGGCTCCTGCAGCCAACTCCAGTGTCTCTTTCAAGCTATGCTTGGGCTCCTGCTGCTGCTTGCAAATCCAGGGTGTGATTCATCCAATTTTTGGGCTCCTGCAGCCAACTCCAGTGTCTCTTTCAAGCTATGTTTGGGCTCCTGCTGCTGCTGCTTGCAACTCCAGGGTGTGATTCATCCAATTTTTGGCCTCCTGCTGCCAACTCCAGTGCCTCTTTAAAGCAATGTTTGGGCACCTGCTGCTGCTGCTTGCAACTCCAGGGTGTGATTCATCCAATTTTTGGGCTCCTGCAGCCAACTCCAGTGTCTCTTTCACGCAATGTTTGGGCTCCTGCTGCTGCTTGCAACTCCAGGGTGTGATTCATCCAATTTTTGGGCTCCTGCAGCCAACTCCAGTGTCTCTTTCACGCAATGTTTGGGCTCCTGTTGCTGCTGCTGCTTGAAACTCCAGGGTGTGATTCATCCAAATTTGGCCTTCTGCAGCCAACTCCAGTGTTTCTTTCAAGCTATGTTTGGGCTCCTGCTGCTGCTGCTTCTGCTTGCAACTCCAGGGTGTGATTCATCCAATTTTTGGGCTCCTGCAGCCAACTCCAGTGTCTCTTTCAAGCTATGTTTGGGCTCCTGCTGCTGCTTGCAACTCCAGAGTGTAATTCATCCAATTTTTGGGCTCCTGAAGCCAGCTCCAGTGTCTCTTTAAAGCAATATTTGGGCTCCTGCTGCTGCTTGCAACTCCAGGGTGTGATTCATCCAATTTTTGGGCTCCTGCAGCCAACTCCAGTGTCTCTTTCAAGCTATGCTTGGGCTCCTGCTGCTGCTTGCAACTCCAGGGTGTGATTCATCCAATTTTTGGGCTCCTGCAGCCAACTCCAGTGTCTCTTTCAAGCTATGTTTGGGCTCCTGCTGCTGCTGCTTGCAACTCCAGGGTGTGATTCATCCAATTTTTGGCCTCCTGCTGCCAACTCCAGTGCCTCTTTAAAGCAATGTTTGGGCACCTGCTGCTGCTGCTGCTGCTTGCAACTCCAGGGTGTGATTCATCCAATTTTTGGGCTCCTGCAGCCAACTCCAGTGTCTCTTTCACGCAATGTTTGGGCTCCTGCTGCTGCTGCAACTCCAGGGTGTGATTCATCCAATTTTTGGGCTCCTGCAGCCAACTCCAGTGTCTCTTTCACGCAATGTTTGGGCTCCTGCTGCTGCTGCTTGAAACTCCAGGGTGTGATTCATCCAAATTTGGCCTTCTGCAGCCAACTTCAGTGTCTCTTTCAAGCTATGTTTGGGCTCCTGCTGCTGCTGCTTCTGCTTGCAACTCCAGGGTGTGATTCAGCCAATTTTTGGGCTCCTGCAGCCAACTCCAGTGTCTCTTTCAAGCTATGTTTAGGCTACTGCTGCTGCTGCTGCTTGCAACTCCAGGGTTTGATTCATCCAATTTTTGGGCTCCTGCAGCCAACTCCAGTGTCTCTTTCAAGCTATGTTTGGGCTCCTGCTGCTGCTGCTGCTTGCAACTCCAGGGTGTGATTCATCCAATTTTTGGGCTCCTGCAGCCAACTCCAGTGTCTCTTTCAAGCTATGTTTGGGCTCCTCCTGCTGCTGCTGCTTGCAACTCCAGGGTGTGCTTCATCCAATTTTTGGGCTCCTGCAGCTGACTCCATTGTCTCTTTTAAGCTATGTTGGGGCTCCTGCTGCTGCTGCTGCTGCTTGCAACTCCAGGGTGTGATTCATCCAATTTTGGCCCCCTGCTGCCAACTCCAGTGCCTCTTTAAAGCAATGTTTGGGCACCTGCTGCTTGAAAATCCAGGGTGTGATTCATCCAATTTTTGGGTTCCTGCTGCCAACTCCAGTGTTTCTTTCAAGCTATGTTTGGGCTCCTGCTGCTGCTGCTTGCAACTCCAGGATGTGATTCATCCAATATTTGGGCTCCTGCAGCCAACTCCAGTGTCTCTTTAAAGCAATGTTTGGGCTCCTGCTGCTGCTTGCAACTCCAGGGTGTGATTTATCCAATTTTGTGGGCTCCTGCTGCCAACTCCAGTGTCTCTTTCAAGCTATGTTTGGGCTCCTGCTGCTGCTGCTTGCAACTCCAGGGTTTCATTCATCCAATTTTTGGGCTCCTGCAGCCAACTCCAGTGTCTCTTTAAAGCAATGTTTAGGCTACTGCTGCTGCTGCTTGCAACTCCAGGGTGTGATTCATCCAATTTTTGGCCTCCTGCTGCCAACTCCAGTGCCTCTTTAAAGCAATATTGGGCTCCTGCTGCTGCTGCTTGCAACTCCAGGGTGTGATTCATCCAATTTTGGGGCTCCTGCAGCCAACTCCAGTGTCTCTTTCAAGCTATGTTTGGGCTCCTGCTGCTGCTGCTTCTGCTTGCAACTCCAGGGTGTGATTCATCCAATTTTTGGGCTCCTGCAGGCAACTCCAGTGTCTCTTTCAAGCTATGTTTGGGCTACTGCTGCTGCTGCTCCTTGCAACTCCAGGGTTTGATTCATCCAATTTTTGGGCTCCTGCAGCCAACTCCAGTGTCTCTTTCAAGCTATGTTTGGGCTCCTGCTGCTGCTGCTGCTTGCAACTCCAGGGTGTGATTCATCCAATTTTTGGGCTCCTGCAGCCAACTCCAGTGTCTCTTTCAAGCTATGTTTGGGCTCCTGCTGCTGCTGCTGCTTGCAACTCCAGGGTGTGATTCATCCAATTTTTGGGCTCCTGCAGCTGACTCCATTGTCTCTTTCAAGCTATGTTGGGGCTCCTGATGCTGCTGCTGCTGCTTGCAACTCCAGGGTGTGATTCATCCAATTTTGGCCCCCTGCTGCCAACTCCAGTGCCTCTTTAAAGCAATGTTTGGGCACCTGCTGCTTGCAAATCCAGGGTGTGATTCATCCAATTTTTGGGTTCCTGCTGCCAACTCCAGTGTTTCTTTCAAGCTATGTTTGGGCTCCTGCTGCTGCTGCTTGCAACGCCAGGATGTGATTCATCCAATATTTGGGCTCCTGCAGCCAACTCCAGTGTCTCTTTAAAGCAATGTTTGGGCTCCTGCTGCTGCTTACAACTCCAGGGTGTGATTTATCCAATTTTTGGGCTCCTGCTGCCAACTCCAGTGTCTCTTTCAAGCTATGTTTGGGCTCCTGCTGCTGCTGCTTGCAACTCCAGGGTGTGATTCATCCAATTTTTGGGCTCCTGCTGCCAACTCCAGTGCCTCTTTAAAGCAATATTGGGCTCCTGCTGCTGCTTGCAACTCCAGGGTGTGATTCATCCAATTTTAGGACTCCTGCAGCCAACTCCAGTGTCTCTTCCAAGCTATGTTTGGGCTCCTGCTGCTGCTGCTTCTGCTTGCAACTCCAGGGTGTGATTCATCCAATTTTTGGGCTCCTGCAGGCAACTCCAGTGTCTCTTTCAAGCTATTTTTGGGCTCCTGCTGCTGCTTGCAACTCCAGGGTGTGATTCATCCAATTTTTGGGCTCCTGCAGCCAACTCCAGTGTCTCTTTAAAGCAATGTCTTCTGCTTGCAACTTCAGGGTGTGATTCATCCAATTTTTGGGCTCCTGCAGCCAACTCCAGTGTCTCTTTAAACAAAGTTTGGGCTCCTGCTGCTTCTTGCAACTCCAGGGTGTGATTCATCCAAGTTTTGGGCTCCTGCAGCCAACTCCAGTGTCTCTTTCAAGCAATGCTTCGGCTCCTGCTGCTGCTGCTGCTGCTTGCAACTCCAGGGTGTGATTCAGCCAATTTTTGGGCTCCTGCAGCCAACTCCAGTGTCTCTTTCAAGCTATGTTTGGGCTACTGCTGCCGCTGCTGCTTGCAACTCCAGGGTTTGATTCATCCAATTTTTGGGCTCCTGCAGCCAACTCCAGTGTCTCTTTAAAACTATGTTTGGGCTCCTGCTGATGCTGCTGCTGCTTGCGACTCCAGGGTGTGATTCATCCAATTTTTGGGCTCCTGCAGCCAACTCCAGTGTCTCTTTCAAGCCATGTCTGGGCTCCTGCTGCTGCTTGCAACTCCAGGGTGTGCTTCATCCAATTTTTGGGCTCCTGCAGCTGACTCCAGTGTCTCTTTCAAGCTATGTTGGGGCTCCTGCTGCTGCTGCTTGCAACTCCAGGGTGTGATTCATCCAATTTTTGGCCTCCTGCTGCCAACTCCAGTGCCTCTTTAAAGCAATGTTTGGGCACCTGCTGCTGCTGCTTGCAACTCCAGGGTGTGATTCATCCAATTTTTGGGTTCCTGCAGCCAACTCCAGTGTTTCTTTCAAGCTATGTTTGGGCTCCTGCTGCCGCTGCTTGCAACTCCAGGGGGTGATGCCCAATATTTTGGCTCCAGCAGCCAACTCCAGTGTCGCTTTCAAGCCATATTTGGGCTCCTGCTGCTGCTTGCAACTTCAGAGTGTAATTCATCCTATATTTGGGCTCCTGAAGCCAATTCCAGTCTCTCTTTAAAGCAATGTTTGGGCTCCTGCGGCTGCTTGCAACTCCAGGGCGTGATTCATCCAATTTTTGGGCTCCTGCAGCCAACCCCAGTGTCTCTTTAAAGTTATGTTTGGGCTCCTGCTGCTGCTGCTTGCAACTCCAGGGTGTGATTCATGCAATTTTTGGGCTCCTGCAGCCAACTCCAGTGTCTCTTTCAAGCTATGTTTGGGCTCCTGCTGCTGCTGCTTGCAACTCCAGGGGGTGATGCCCAATATTTTGGCTCCAGCAGCCAACTCCAGTGTCGCTTTCAAGCCATATTTGGGCTCCTGCTGCTGCTTGCAACTTCAGAGTGTAATTCATCCTATATTTGGGCTCCTGAAGCCAATTCCAGTCTCTCTTTAAAGCAATGTTTGGGCTCCTGCGGCTGCTTGCAACTCCAGGGCGTGATTCATCCAATTTTTGGGCTCCTCCAGCCAACCCCAGTGTCTCTTTAAAGTTATGTTTGGGCTCCTGCTGCTGCTGCTTGCAACTCCAGGGTGTGATTCATGCAATTTTTGGGCTCCTGCAGCCAACTCCAGTGTCTCTTTCAAGCTATGTTTGGGCTCCTGCTGCTGCTGCTTGCAACTCCAGGGTGTGATTCATCCAATTTTTGTGCTCCTGCAGCCAACTCCAGTGTCTCTTTCAAGCTATGCTTGGGCTCCTGCTGCTGCTGCTTGCAACTCCAGGGTGTCAAGCCAATTTTTGGGCTCCTGAAGCCAACTCCAGTGTCTCTTTCAAGCTATGTTTGGGCTCCTGCTGCTGCTTGCAACTCCAGGGTGTGATTCATCCAATTTTTGGCCTCCTGCTGCCAACTCCAGTGTCTCTTTAGAGCAATGTTTGGGCACCTCCTGCTGCTGCTGCTTGCAACTCCAGGGTGTGATTCATCCAATATTTGGGCTCCTGCAGCCAACTCCAGTGTCTCTTTCACGCAATGTTTGGGCTCCTGCTGCTGCTGCTGCTTGCAACTCCAGGGTGTTATTCATCCAATTTTTGGCCTCCTGCAGCCAACTCCAGTGTCTCTTTCAAGCTATGTTTGGGCTCCTGCTGCTGCTGCTTGCAACTCCAGGGTGTGATTCAGCCAATTTTTGGGCTCCTGCAGCCAACTCCAGTGTCTCTTTCAAGGTATGTTTGGGCTGCTGCTGCTGCTGCTGCTGCTTGCAACTCCAGGGTGTGATTCATCCAATTTTTGGCCTCCTGCAGCCAACTCCAGTGTCTCTTTAAAGCAATGTTTGGGCTCCTGCTGCTGCTGCTTGCAACTCCAGGGTGTAATTCAGCCAATTTTTGGGCTCCTGCATCCAAATCCAGTGTCTCTTTAAAGCAATGTTTGGGCTCCTGCTGCTGCTTGCAACTCCAGGGTGTGATTCATCCAATTTTTGGCCTCCTGCTGCCAACTCCAGTGTCTCTTTAAAGCAATGTTTGGGCTCCTCCTGCTGCTGCTGCTGCTGCTTGCAACTCCAGGGTATGATTCATCCAATATATGGGCTCCTGCAGCCAACTCCAGTGTCTCTTTCACGCAATGTTTGGGCTCTTGCTGCTGCTGCTGCTGCTTGCAACTCCAGGGTGTGATTCATCCAATTTTTGGCCTCCTGCAGCCAACTCCAGTGTCTCTTTCAAGCTATGTTTGTGCTCCTGCTGCTGCTGCTTGCAACTCCAGGGTGTAATTCATCCTATATTTGGGCTCCTGAAGCCAACTCCAGTCTCTCTTTAAAGCAATGTTTGGGCTCCTGCTGCTGCTTGCAACTCCAGGGTGTGATTCATCCAATTTTTGGGTTCCTGTAGCCAACTCCAGTGTTTCTTTCAAGCTATGTTTGGGCTCCTGCTGCTGCTGCTTGCAACTCCAGGGTGTGATGCATCCAATATTTTGGCTCCGGCAGCCAACTCCAGTGTCGCTTTCAAGCTATATTTGGGCTCCTGCTGCTGCTTGCAACTCCAGAGTGTAATTCATCCTATATTTGGGCTCCTGAAGCAAACTCCAGTCTCTCTTTAAAGCAATGTTTGGGCTCCTGCTGCTGCTTGCAACTCCAGGGCGTGATTCATCCAATTTTTGGGCTCCTGCAGCCAACTCCAGTGTCTCTTTCAAGCTATGTTTGGGCTCCTGCTGCTGCTGCTGCTTGCAACTCCAGGGTGTGATTCATCCAATTTTTGTGCTCCTGCAGCCAACTCCAGTGTCTCTTTCAAGCTATGCTTGGGCTCCTGCTGCTGCTGCTGCTTGCAACTCCAGGGTGTCAAGCCAATTTTTGGGCTCCTGAAGCCAACTCCAGTGTCTCTTTCAAGCTATGTTTGGGCTCCTGCTGCTGCTTGCAACTCCAGGGTGTGATCCATCCAATTTTTGGCCTCCTGCTGCCAACTCCAGTGTCTCTTTAGAGCAATGTTTGGGCACCTCCTGCTGCTGCTGCTTGCAACTCCAGGGTGTGATTCATCCAATATTTGGGCTCCTGCAGCCAACTCCAGTGTCTCTTTCACGCAATGTTTGGGCTCCTGCTGCTGCTGCTGCTTGCAACTCCAGGGTGTGATTCATCCAATTTTTGGCCTCCTGCAGCCAACTCCAGTGTCTCTTTCAAGCTATGTTCGGGCTCCTGCTGCTGCTGCTTGCAACTCCAGGGTGTGATTCAGCCAATTTTTGGGCTCCTGCAGCCAACTCCAGTGTCTCTTTCAAGCAATGTTTGGGCTCCTGCTGCTGCTTGCAACTCCAGGGTGTGATTCAGCCAATTTTTGGGCTCCTGCATCCAACTCCAGTGTCTCTTTAAAGCAATGTTTGGGCTCCTGCTGCTGCTTGCAACTCCAGGGTGTGATTCATCCAATTTTTGGCCTCCTGCTGCCAACTCCAGTGTCTCTTTAAAGCAATGTTTGGGCTCCTGCTGCTGCTGCTGCTTGCAACTCCAGGGTGTGATTCATCCAATATATGGGCTCCTGCAGCCAACTCCAGTGTCTCTTTCACGCAATGTTTGGGCTCCTGCTGCTGCTGCTGCTGCTTGCAACTCCAGGGTGTGATTCATCCAATGTTTGGTCTCCTGCAGCCAACTCCAGTGTCTCTTTCAAGCTATGTTTGTGCTCCTGCTGCTGCTGCTTGCAACTCCAGGGTGTGATTCATCCAATTTTTGGCCTCCTGCAGCTAACTCCAGTGTCTCTTTCAAGCTATGTTTGGGCTCCTGCTGCTGCTTGCAACTCCAGGGTGTGATTCAGCCATTTTTTGGGCTCCTGCAGCCAACTCCAATGTCTCTTTAAAGCAATGTTTGGGCTCCTGCTTCTGCTGCTTGCAACTCCAGGGTGTGATTCATCCCATTTTTGGGCTCCTGCTGCCAACTCCAGTGTCTCTTTCAACCAATGTTTGGGCGGCTGCTGCTGCTTGCAACTCCAGGGTTTGATTCAGCAAATTTTTGGCCTCCTGCTGCTGCCAGCTCCAGGGTGTATTTTTCAGGCACTACAGGGGCCCCTCATAGTGATGCCACCTCAACTCTCTGCAATTGTGCCGCTCTGCGATTCTATTAGCGATGCCTCTGATCTGCATGTCATAATTATTTACAGTATTATTTCACTAACCCAGCACGCATCCTATGCGTGTTACAGCAAGGCAGAATGGTTTACAACCCTATTGAGGCTCTAGGAAGCTCAGAAATAGCCGTTTTTTAATAGCGATTCATCGCGAATAAATTCGGACCAAAACAAATTTTGTCGGAAAATTCGGCGAATCAGCCGAATCGAATTTTTCAAAAGTTTGCTCATCCCTAATAGGGACAACTGAGAACAACGAGAGGCAGGCGGGCACAGACACAAAAGAGGGACCGTCCTTCAGCATCATGGACACTTGGGAGGTATGTAATTGCAGTCTTGACATTTTCACTGGCTACTGTCCCAGGTCGATTTCTCCGCTACTAACACCACTTGTAGGTATCCCTGGTTTCAGATGGCCACCATTGCATGGCCCTAATATGAGCTGCTCCAATGCCAGCCCAGGAGCTGCTGGCAGCTGCCACTCTGTACCTGCTGCTGAAGGTACGTGACGGTTGACTCTTGCTTTGGTGTTCCGTTACATATGGGGCCTATGGCTTTTCTTTATTGTACTAAAGCTGGCCTCCTGTGGTCACATGACAACAACTGACCACCTTACTGCAGGTAAGCCAATAGGTTTCCATATTTTCCTTCTGATCACAAATCACAAGGTTGGCACCCTCAGCTACAATGCTACTTGGCCACCTTAAAGCCCACAATTGTATCTGACTCTAGACACAATTTTTTTCTTCAACCTTTAAAACCGATGCTCACAGTTCTGCTAGAGCCAAAAAATGTTAGCAATTGCCTAATTTATTCTGCAGTTAACTTCTAAATGACTTACACGACATTAGCCACACCACATTACACTTTGCAAACAAACCCTCAAGTACAAAGTGATGTCATTTTACTTCAAATCAAGGTTAAAGAATGCAACAATGTCAGCCAACAACTTCAAAGGGACGAGTGTAAACATTGCAAGTGCTTTTAGATTTTTTATGAGATGGCCTGAAATCATTCTGTAATATAAATGAAAGCTGTGGGGTATGTGGTTATGTGAAAGAGATGCATTTATATCTTGCCATGGGTGAATTAAAATGCATATTTAAATGCTGGGATTCCTAATGTATTATTAACAGGTTTAATTAATTGCATCTTAAAGAAAATCAGGACTGTCATCATATTTTGTATGTACTGCAGTAGCTTGAAATTGTTATTTTGTTGGTTGGATTGTTACATGGATTAAACATTTGATTTATCAACCAGGTTGGCTAGTCTAGGTCAAGTCTTAAAGTGGACCAACACCCAGGATTTTGACTATCCTGGGTTTTGGTCCACTCCGGTGAGGCACCCCGATCGGGGGTGCCCGGCTGTGTGAAACCCCCCAGAACGCCCGTAAACACTCACCTCCCCACGCTACTACGCGGGCGCTCGTCCAATCAGAGAGCTCAGAGCCGCTGTGGTATGCACGTACTAGCGGCGTCCAACCACAGCGGCTCTGAGCACTGGAGGCCGCGTTTCGCGCTTCCTTCTAACAGGGAGCGCGCCCGCTCCGGCCATTGACAAACGGCCGGCGCAGGTGCGTGCCCTGCTAGAGGGAAGCGCGAGACGCGGCCCGCGCATGCGCCGTTGGAACTGGGTTAAGGTAAGGTTTGTGGGCATCCTGGGGGGTTTCACCCCGCGGGACATCCCGATTTTGGATGCCCCGCGGGGAGCGATCTGATCGGCCCGGGAATCTATAAAATTCCCGGGCCGATCAGATCACTCCCCGCGGGGCATCCGAAATCGGGATGTCCCGCGGGCCGATCCCCCCTGGGTGTTGGTCCACTTTAAGGATCCTGAGAAACCACCAGTAGGTACTGGACCAGTCCAAGAATTTTAATGCAGCAGACTATACCTAGTGCAGCATTGAGGGGAACCTCCCTGAAGAGTGGTACATTTCATTCTAGCTCCTAGAGCCTTATATGTTCTTTTTAACAGTCACCCCCGGGGCATCCCACATGTGGTTGCCCCCTGGTTGTAGTTTTTTAGGAAGCCTAAACTTGGGCATTCATTTTTATCGTTCTGCAATCCTGCACCTGCAGTAATTACATCCAGACGTCCCCTCCCAGGTAAGTAATCATAAAGTAGAAAACAATCTAAGGATGGTATTGTGCCAGATAGAAGTAAATTGTTTTTAGGACTCCAGCAAGCAAAAACAAGAACCCTAAATATTTCAAATGGGGACAACATAAACTGTCAAAAAAACAAACAAGGCAAACAAAATGAGCCAAATTTCACTTTAAATTCCACTTGTTATAGTCGTAATTTCTTGTTTATGTTTCAAGATATACACACCAATAAAGTAAGGTAATAAGCACTCACCGGAAATATTCTTGTATTTTCAGCACTTTTTAAAGTGGACCAAAACCCATGGAGATCTTATAGATTCCTGGCCCGATTGATTCCCTCCTCCCGGGGCATCCAGAATCAGGATGCCCCGCTGTGTGAAACCCCCCAGGTCCTCCATTAACTCACTTCTTTCCGGGTCCAACGGCGCATGCGTGAACAGAGGACGCATCCCCGCTATCCCTCTAGCAGAGCGCGTGCCCACGCCAGGCATTTGTGAATGGGATGCTGCCACCAGTGTGCTTGGATCCGTTCATATTAGATGAGCTCCTGGATGAAGAGGCTCAAGCTGATCCGAGCGCACTGATTAGACAAGCGGCCGCGCATGTGTTGTAGGACCAGGAAGAGATGAGTTTGTTCGGGGTGACCTGGGGGGTTTCAGACAGCTGGGCATCCCCGATCGGGCTGCCCCAGGGGCAAGAACCAAAACCCAGGATAGTCAAAATCCTGGATTTTGGTCCATTTAATTTCTTCTCTGGCCAACACCACTTATTTAAATGTAGGATGTCTGTGTAATCCTTATAACACCAAAGGCATCAATCTGCAATAAAATATGATCCCTTAGCTGAACTGAAGAGATTTTGTAGGAGTAACAACAAAAAGAGCAACATAGCGTAATACTGTAAAACACAAATACGCTGTTTATTTCTGATTGCACTTACAAGAAATTCTAGATTAAAAAGCCTCAACACATCAACTACGATCTCTGGCTACCAAAACATACGCCTCAATTCCTTTGGTCCACTTCTCTCCATGCGGCTGTCAGGTTATCAGAGGTTTACCAGTGATTAAGCAAGCCCATGTAGCACCAACGTGTTTCATGTCCAAATGGCACTTTCTCCAGACTACTTTGGGTTTGCCTAAGTTGTCAAATATATAAGATTACCTGTGCAAAAGGATCCAATGGAAAGACGACGTCAGAAACCCCCTGGGATGATGTTCCCAGTAATTTCCGGTCCAGCAGTTTTTTGCCATAAGAACTATAAATCTGTGGAATAGCCTCCCACAGAAGCTTGTTGCAACATCAACCGGTGACAGGTCCAAGAATGCATTAGATGCCTATTTAGAAGAAAATAACATTAACTTAACGTTAACCACTACCCCAACACCATTGGTTGAACTTGATGGACATATGTCTTTTTTCAACTGTACTAACTATGTAACTATGGAATTTCCTAAACAAGGCAATACTGAAACAGGCATCATTTAACTGATTAAAGGCAGCCTGGAGAAAATCAACACTCCTCCTTCAACACCAGTCCTTATGCCTTGTGGTCTACAAGATGACTGCCCAGTCCCGAGAGGTTTGTTGCTGATAATTCTTGTCCATTTATTCCCCAAAGCAGGTCTGATATCTATCACTGAGTGGTCTTAAAGTATCTGCAGGAGTAAATCAAGACAACTGGATTTGCATTATGATTTTTCTTCAAGATGTTTCACTAGTGAACCGACTGGCTTTCTCAATTCATAGTGACTTGTACAGCAATAAATGTAAACTCTAATTCATATAATCTATATATAATGTATCATAAACAGTAGAGAAGCAAGGGGTTGATTCCATTAGCATGACTGGAGGTATAAGTTGCTAGTACCTGCTTTTGGTGTTCACATAGCATTATACATTCCAGACAATAGGTGTTGCGATAAATAAGAGAAAATATTACAGCCAGTGCAAAAGCTACAGAAAGGAAAATCAGTCACTTCAGAGGATCCCTTCTCCAGAGGAGCCAAATCTGTGGCTAAAGATTGAATGGAATGTAGAAAAAATATGCTCAGCCCGTATATAGCTGGGGATTCAGTAAAATGTAGGCACAGTTAACAAATATCACATCCCTGTCTGTTTTAAACCTGGAAACACATAGATTTTTTTTTTATCGAAGCCTTTGTGAGTGCAAAGCACCGTAAACACGTGGGCCTAAAGTGAATAAGTGCGGGTCCACTAAAAACAGTTTAGTTTTCCTAAAGGAAAGGAACCCCATCCCTTTCCCTTGGGGACGAACCCCCTGACAGGATCAGGTGGTACATATCCCTCGGTCCAAAGAACCTCGGGGCCGCTTTCGCCCTCGAGTACTAGCCAAAGCTTTCCCCGTGGACTTAGGCGTCAACTCCCTCAGCCTACCCTTCCCTGGTGGTTGCCCGACCAGGTACCAAGATCTTTGGCTTTGGCCTCCTGCTTTCAGATGCGGCCAACCCACCGATACTAGCTGCCTCCGCAGCCTGCCTTTCCCTGAATTCAAATGCAGGTATTATTGCGGGCTTTGGATGGTTCATGCAAAAGGCCCGAAAAGAGCACAAAACTCATAGCAACACTGGAGTCAATTCAGAGCCTGGTGGGAAAATTCACTTCTTTTTTTAGGAGAGAAAACTGTCATTTAATTTCATTGTCTACCAGTTGTAAATTTTCACTTGGTTTGGAATCAGCCCCAAGGGTACGTTTTTCACCAGGCTCTGAATCGACCCCATTAGGGACCATTTAGACTATGGGAGTCACTCACTGTAATATAAAGTTAGGTTTAATAAGGTTTAATGCCTAATTACAGTACTGTAGCTAGGCAATGGGTCTAGATTTCTTGGGAGTTTAGGAAGTTCCATGCATAGCAGGGGCAAGTGACTAGCCTGTTAATGTGGCAACAGTATTTGCACGAGGGTGGGGCCAGAGCTATCCATAATAGTTAGAATTAGAATTAATTAGAATTAATTGTTACGGAGTGGAACCAGCATGGACATCAAGCAACCAGAAGCTGAAGGACCCTAAACCAGAGCTCGGCCAGATGATGACCACTGGAACCTGTGGAGGAACCTATGGACCAGGTACCTATAACTGTGTCAACCCACCTGGTATTAGAGCAGTGCAGCTCACCCAGAATTCTTGGTGACCAGTGCACCATTGGCTGTTAACTCACCTCTTCTTGTGATCAGCGGACCCCACTGTGCATACTTACCTATTCTTCACACTGCTTTGTCCTGGGGAGGAGTGAAAATGGCTGCTCATGTGTTTGGCAGCCGCACCTACAGCAATAGTACACGTGGCACTGTGACTCTACAACAGTAGATGTGTCCACCACCAGACAAAGCATCACGAGTTAAATGTATCAGCATTGCAATACTAATTGGTAGGATGGGGGTGGCTGGATCAACTGCTTTTTGTAGCTTGACCAGTGCCTTACAGTGGACTTTTAATAGGATAACATAAAACATAAAATGCATTCCAGGGATCAAGATGATGCAGGGCTAGAATTTTGTCATACTATTTCTAAGGCTATCAAAAAATTTAAATGCACAAGATTCCACTTTAAAAGAAAAAGAAGACGACAAAAGGAAAGGGAGACTTGGGCCCTTATTCATCAAGCGATAGCGCCAGGTAGTGTCTGACGAGCGCCAGGTAGCGGCAGCTAACGGCGCCTACCGACTCAAGTACGCCCGGCGGCGGTCACAATGACGCATTTATCAAGCTAAATGAGGCTAGCGCCGGCGAGAGCGACGGCTAGCGCGGCATTCATCATGAAGCCGGCTGGACCGAACAGCGCCGCTGCAAATTCCTTCACAGCGACACGTATTACCTGGCGCTACCTGCCGCTCTCCCATACATTTCTATGGCAGACGCTGCAATGATTGTTCTTAGTGGTTTTGGGTTTTTTTGCTTTTGCACAAAATTCAATACATGTTTATATTGATATGTTTTATTAATCTAGCTGGTTATTTATCTTTTTTTTTTTTTTTTTTTTTTTTCACAATGTAATGTTGTGAGTGACATGGGAATTGCATCTCCTCCACCCAAACTCATTGGCCTCAAAAGCGCTGGTTTTCCACACAAACGGGGCTTGTAAAGCTATTTTGTAGCCTGTCAGGTTGGGCGGTCACGTTCGCTCTTCGAAATTGTCAGCGCCCAAGCTATTCGGCAGCCCTGTCCTTGATGAATCTGTGTTGGTCAGTGTTTCTGCAGTCGCTGTTTTAATTCGCTATGTGGCGGCGCCAGCGTCGCTGTGCCTCGCTGCGCTGCGTTGTGCGGCGCTGTGCTGTTCATACATGTGCCCTTCTGCCATTTGCAAGGAATTCACTTCCCGCGACCCCAGTCGTTGTTAATGAATACACTGTAGTTGTGAGCGTGCCTGGCCACATATTGCAGGATTAACATTCAGTCGTACCAGCTCATAACAACCCGTTATGCATTCTCATGTGTGCCACATTTTCAGGTAGTTGTCTAGTTTGATTGTGTGATGACTTTGTGAAGGAATAAGATTTGTATATTTAAGCACAACGGTGTATGCTTTAGAAGGACCTATGCATTCCAGTATGTAGAACCCCCTGCTAAATCAAGCTAATAATTTGTGGCGCCGTGGGCCCTAGCTTGTTTTTCAGCGTCATTTTAATGTTTTTCCGCCACTTAGCTTGCACATAGCTGATATTAGCTTGTCCCTGCTGCGCGCCTTTTTTTTTTTTTATTTTGGAAGCACAGTTGCTTGCGTCATATCCGGTTCCGGGATCCTCCTTTGCGTTTCAACGCCACCTTAAGGTAAAACTGTCTTGCGCTTATGCCAATAGCTTGTTTTTCTGCGTCATTTTAATGTTTTTCCGCCACTTAGCTTGCACATAGCTGATATTAGCTTGTCCCTGCTGCGCGCATTTTTTTTTTTTTATTTTTGAAGCACAGTTGCTTGCGTCATATCCGGTTCCGGGATCCTCCTTTGCGTTTCAACGCCACCTTAAGGTAAAACTGTCTTGCGCTTATGCCAATCGCTTGTTTTTCAGCGTCATTTTAATGTTTTTCCGCCACTTAGCTTGCACATAGCTGATATTAGCTTGTTGCTGGGGCGCGGTGCGTATTTTTGTTTTGTTTTGTTTTTTATGTCTCATGTCGCTAGCGTCATTTCCGGTTCCTGTTTCCTCCTTAGCGTTTCCAATATGGCTCCCAAACGGCGAGTAATGCGCCTCCCCAGCTCCTCCTCAGATTCCGGCCCCACCACCCCTCCCCCACATCCCCCACCTACCTCACCTTCCCCAAATACCACCCCTCCCACCCATTCCCCTCCTGTGCCCCAAAAACAAAGGCGCACCCGGGTGGATAGCCGGGTCAATGGCCAGGTTGTTAAAGTGAGTATTTTAGTTTTGTATTTTTAGTTTAAAAATGTATAAACACACAGGGTGGATAGGGGCTGATATTTTTTTGTTTTTAGTCCAAAATTGTACACTCCACATGGGGCATCCCCATTGTGGATGTCCTGCTTGGATGCCCCCCCCCCCCCCCCTGGAGGGCCACAAAAATTAACTCTGGCCCGTCCCATCTGTGCATGCGTGAGTTGCGTATGCCTATTGCGCTTACCTCTAGCATGGTGTACCCCTGCGCCATACATATTTTCAATTGGTGTGCAGGCGCACTCCCTGTTAGAGTCAAACGCCACATGCGTACTTTGCCGTGCAGATGCAGCTGAGCTGGTATGCACCTCCCAAGGCCCTTGGTTGCGCATACCACACCGGCGTGGACCGCTGTGTTTGGCTTGCGGAGTGACGTGGGAGTGTCCTCAGCTGTGTATTTGGGCCCTTCAAAGGGGGTTGCAGACAGTGGGCCACCCACAATAGTTGTGGGCCAAAAAAGTGCACACAAACCCAGACTAATGTAAATCCTGGGTGTGGTTCCACTTTGATCTTGTCTCTGTATAACTGTTTATGACATTGTTCTGAGGTCATGTTTTGATTATTTTTTGTTTTTTTTTTTTTCCTTTTTTCATAGGACTTCTGCCTGGCCGAATACGACTATGCCCGAGGAGCAAAAAAACGCCTTGCCATGGAGGTGAAGGCCACTGTGTCCCGGCGCTTCAAGACCGACCTGACCATCCGGGCGATACAACAGAAATGGTCAGATTTTAAGCGCCGGGACCCAGAAGGCGTGTACCGCCTATATGATGCCTACGCATCAGGTAAGTTAAAGCTTATGTTCTTTTTGGCCTTTGTGCAGAATCATCTGCTAAGCTGTGTCCTTTTTTGCTCTTTATATTAATTATTTGCTTTCACCCCCTCCACACAGATAAGCGTCCTCCCCTGGGGAAACGTGGGAAGGGATTCCTCCCCCGAACCAGGCAGGCGGACTCGGGGGAGTCATCGGGGGAGGGTCCCTCCCGCGGGTCCTATTTAGAGGACCCAGGGGAGGAAGGGGATGACGCCCCAGAGGAGTGTGCTGCTGGGGGGCAGGCTGGATCAAGCCTCAGCTCCTCACACTCTGAGGCTGAGGACTCTCACCAGGCAAGGGGCCACTCTCAAGCAGGGAGTGAGAGGGAGGAGGGTGGCCCTTTGCCTGGTGGATCTTCTGAGCAGAGTGTGAGGAGCCGAGGCTCCCCGCCTCCTCCTCAGAGCCCTCCCTGGGCTTCAAGTGGCGCTTCATCCCCTGGTGAGTTTACATGTTTTAATTGTTAGTCTGTGCCAGGTTTCATCTGACCATTTGTGCTTAGCCCTTGCAATTCCTCTGTAATTTGCAGGGCATCATATAGGCGGCACCTCCATGGATTTTTGGCGTCAAATCCTCCTCGGGCATAGTCGTGGTAAGTGTATGTTTTAAGCTAGTTCATTTTGGACTTTATGTCATTCCTTAAAGTGGACCCACAAACCTTGCTGATATTGTTTGGATTATGGCGCCTTGCCTGCCAAATCACATCCCTCACCCAGGGCCCCCCCACAACCAAACACCACAAACTACTTCCCTCTTTGGGGGTGGCAGAAGCCATTGTCCCTGCCTCCTGTGTGGCACTCGAGATGTGTGTGCGCCTGCGCTCTGTTTCCTACTGGCATGCGTGTGCGCACACACTGGCGGAGTGATGTGCGGAAGGCAGGGGCGGTGGCGGACTAAAATTGTGTGGCTCTGCCAAAGTAGACTACTGCACTGAATAATCACAATCCTGTGTCTTGGTACACTTTTAACAGACACGTTTCCTGGTCCATTGTCTAAGCTGGTTTGCTAATGTACATTAACATCACCAACCACACTACAGTGCTAGCCAACTGGAAACCACCCCTATGTTTGTGGCCACACCATGATGTGTGCTAGCAAAAGTTAATTTACGTGAAGTAGTTAGGGCAAACACATGTTGCACACTGGTAACATTATCCATTAAATTGGTAAGGAGTCATTTACATTGCAATGTAAAGGTTAGTGCCAGATTGGCAAAATGGATACATGTGGCAACCATAAACACTTCACATTAACTAATGGGCCAGGAATATAGCAAATATCGTTTAACATGTATGTAAAGAAGTGTTTGTTTTTGGAGCTAAGACTCAATAACCAGATTGATGTCCAAACTTCGGGTGTCATAGCTCCACTAAATGTAGTTTGGGTTTTTTTTTTTTTATGGACAGATGTTGCTACGCAGACGGAGGCAGAATTCCTCCTCCCCACACCAGCTCCAGGGACGGCCAGCAGCATGGCCCACCGCCACAGCTGCGATGGTGAGTACATCCAAATTAATATGGGTAAATACTTTGTAAACATTTCTCTTCTACTTACATTTGTAGAAATGTGAAATTGACCAATGTGTGAATATCACACACATCTAGGTTAAATGTGTTTGGTCAATAATCCAACATGCCAGTCACCATCCTTGATAGTTGCCTCACATTCTTGTTACGGACACATACGGACTATTTGTGGCGTATAGACAACCAAATGGGGCTGATTAGGTGTTTACCAATAACATTATAGGGCAAACTTCCCTCTTCCTTAGGCACTGATGTTTGGCTTGGACTAAAGACATAAATGTCCTTACTTGCCCATAAACATTATTACCTTTGCAAGAGTGAACCTGGCCCAACACCAAGGCTGTTTAATGTGCATTAAACATTTAATTTGCCAACAACTAACAACTAACACCCCGCAGAATATACGATAAGTGCAGGGACCACGGGTCCACCCCACCAAGCAAACCCCTAATTATGGGAAATTATATTCCGCTGGCTCCTGCGCAACACTCCAGACGTGCATTTTTCCCCCCTGGGCCTCTGTGAATGGCCGCCGGGTCCCCATGAGCAGCCAGCGAGTGACATGCGTGAAGAGGGGTTTGAAGAGGAGGGTACATTCCTGTTCCCTGCATAGACGTTAGCGTGCCTTCTTTGTGCCAAGCACGTTGGAGCATGGAGAGGTGAGTGGCTATGGATTACTGTGTGTATACACACATCAGGGGAAATACAGATCTGTGAGAAACAACAAAGTGGGCCAAAACCCAGGATAAACTATATTGTGGGTGTTGGTCCACTTTAAGAGTAAAGGTATGTGGTCCTAACATGTTTTCAAGTCAATCTTAAAACTTTATTTTAAAATGTTAGGGGCACATTGTTCACCAATGTTAATGTGAGTGTTAGCAAGTTAGAAACACTGACATTACATTGCTACATCTGTGTATGTTGAGTTGCCAAACAAATTCTAATATATTATTTTTTATCACATCTCTACAGCTTGTATACGCCAGCATCGCAGACTGTGGCGGGCCTTCCGACAGATGAAAGGGATGCTGCTGGCCATGAAGAGGCGTCGGAGACGTTAGGGTGGGGGGGATGGCTGCCCTGGCCATGTTTTCCTGGCTTTGTTGGCCTATGTTGCCCGTGTTGGGCCAATTTCTATAAAGACATTTATCTTTACCAAGAACTGTGTTGTTCCTTGACCAGCATAGGTTTCGATTCCCCAAAACCATTATGTCTAAAATTAGGCTGCCATTTTGAGCCAGTACATGTTTACACCATAGTAAGCAATGTTAACTAATGTGGCACATAAATGGTGGCATAATATTAGAGATGATTGAGCAAATCAGCCCTGACTGTGTATTTAGCTTTCACATGTATGGATAAACACAAATTAGAGGTGGTTTTCAAAAATATATTTACATAAATCATAAGAAAAAGGTATACAAATTAATATTCTTGGCTGGGTGGCCGGGGAGGTTGGGAGTCATTGCTAGGGGCGGTGTTGGGGGACAACAGTGCAGTAAAAAATATAGACTGCTGTTGTATGAGCTGTTGTATCAACAACAAAGTTTGGTCCTGCCGCTGTATTGCCTCTGCCTGGCGCTGTATTGCCTCTTCCTGGCGCTGTACAGATTGCTCGATAACATTGGCAAGGCGACCAAGGTCCTGGTTCTGTTGTAGGTTTTGCCTTAACTGGTCCACCTGGCGCTGCAGGCCCTCATTTTGTTGCTGACACATCAGCACCTGATTTTCCAACGCCGCAATGCGCTCATTAGTTCCATCACGCGGCTGTTGGCGACTGTAGTCCTCCAGCATCCGGACCCCTAGTGTGTAGAAATCGGCACTGGTTGGTGCCACACCTCCTCTTGCTGTGGTTGGAGGCTAAAAAAATAGTAAACCACATTTTAGTCAAACGGAACAAATGCAGTTATGCCCCTCCCAAAAGTTACCATAAACACTCACTAGACAACTTACCCTTGTCTGAGCCTCTGAAGCTTGGCCACATGGGACTTGGGAAGAGGTCCCAGCTTGGGGTTCTGGTTCCGCCTCCTGCCAAAACAACAATGAAATGAAATGTTACATGTTGCTTCTTCCACTACCCACGAATATGCCAATGGGTTTAGAGGTCGTCTACATCAGCCATGTTACCTGCGTGTCCTCCAGCCCAGGTAGGCTCGAGGTATCGCTGCCAGAGAGTCGCGAATCAACATCAGAGATGTCGGGCAAGTTGGCAAATGCTAAACAGGAAAATCAGGTTAGTAGGTCTGTGGGCAAAACTCTAATGTAACCTGGTTAGGCTATCGAGGCCATACCTCTAAAAAGTTAAAAAATACACAGTAGACCAAAGGTCTTGGTTAAACTCAGATTGTTAACATGTATGTTACAGGACTAAGACCCACTAATTTCTGCAAATCTCATCATAAACATTGCTTAAATTAAACATACCCGCAATATCCCAGATGTCTGGAGTGGGGTCCTCACTCGAGATTGGACCTTGAAAATAGATGTGGACACACAAGTTGCCAGAAGCAAGTGGCACAACATTAGAGCCAAAATACATACTATAGCAATGCAAAACCACTTACCCTCATCTCTGGCAGCTGGAACTTGAGGGGCCCTTTCTGGACAGCCACTTCCGATATTCGGGTCAACTAAATAAAAAAAAAAAAGTGTCTAAAGATTCAGCAAACTACTACAGGGAATGTTTTCCTAAAAATATGTCCGCAAATATACATTGCTATCACTAAAATAACTAATAGACTGACCCTGGGGAGGCAACCAGCACTCCCAAGAGGCATCTTCAAGTTTACAAAGCAAACATGTAGCTTAGTAGACTAACCAAATTGAACCAGTGTAACCTAAACAGCAGAAAGGATACATTATGTATTGCTCTACACACCAACAGGGTCCTGTTGACCGGCAACATCGGAAGTGGGGTCCAAAGATGAACCAGTCACTTGCCCTACAAAGAAAAAAGACAAATGAGACACATGCACTTGAGTCAAAGTGGATCAAGCAAGGTGAACACATGCACTTACCGACATCCAAAGAGTAGGTGGGATCCGGAGGAGATGCTGGGGCCAAGGGCATGGGAGCTAGGGCAAAATAAAACCAACATTGAGCCATAGCTAATGTGCGTGCCAAAATACAACATGCATTAAGGTGTGTGAGCAGCTCTTTCACTAATATTGACTAATCAAGCCAAGTGTGGCTCACACATTGATATGCCTATATATGGCTACACATCTCTGGCATCCTACATATCTACACATGTTAGGGCCTTGTTAGTTACTGACTGTGAGTGTTACAGTGGGCGTGCAATTAGGGCGCATCCACATATTATTAATAGTCAACAGGGCAAACCTTTATTGCTTGAGCTGGTCCCACACCCATTTGTTTTTCAAAAAACCAGCAAACAAATAATGGGTAAATACCTTCAATGGCAGACTGGGGTAGCCTTGAGGTTGCTGGAAGGGCAGGAGCTTGGTTGTCCGGAGCCACATCCCGGACAGCAGCATGTGCACCTATGCATAAAGCAACAGACAGAAAAGTTTCAAATGTTTTAGCTATAATGTAATACTTCACAGGTCCTACAGTTAGT
The DNA here is from genome assembly GCA_027917425.1 of Gastrophryne carolinensis. Lineage (NCBI taxonomy): Eukaryota > Metazoa > Chordata > Amphibia > Anura > Microhylidae > Gastrophryne > Gastrophryne carolinensis. Next base: position 67,491,506 of record CM051238.1, read on the forward strand.
TGGTCAGAATGTAAAAATGCTAATCACATACATTAACATTAGGTTATAGTAAAAGCCATAAAATATGTACCTTCAGCCCAACCGGTGGTGTCATCCCCAGGATCCACACCCTGCAGCCGAGCCAGTGGGATTTTGGCCTTCAGCATCTCCTCATACGGCCTGTAGGTACTCTTTGGAGCCTGGATGAACCCACTGTCCACATCAAGATCGTGATTCATCTTTTTCATAAGGGCCCCTCGCAAAGTGTAGAAGCGTTTCCTGCAGGATGGGCCACTACGTGGGTGTTGAGCTGTGCTACTAAGCTCCACACCAATGGCATCCCACAGTTTGCTTCTTTCTTGTTTGCCTATGGACTTGCTTTGGGAGCCAAATATCAGCTCCCATTTCGCAAGTGTCAGGCGCACAAGATGATTATTCTCAGCCAAATTAAATTCAGGCTCCCTCTTGGCACCTGGGCGCTTAGCCTGGGGTGCTGCCCCACCTTCAGGCTGTGCCCTTTTCCGTAAGGGAGGTCTGCGCACAGCACCCACCAAACTCCTACTCGGGCCTGCTGTGGCCGGCAGATGTCCTGTATTTGGCTCCATCCTGTAGCTGCACACACACAAAAATCAACACCCCACAAGCACGCATGCACACTACAGAATGGCATCGCAATCTCTTAGGCTTGGGCAGGTTTTATGTGCTCTAACAGCCAATCCAAAAGCAGCCCACTTAATTGATTCACACATACAGCCCAGTTCCTTCTAGGCACACCTCCACTGCACTGACAGAAGCATGTGTGTTAGCCAATTAACTCATTACAGACCTCAATCAACAAACAACACACACCCAAATCCAACAATGGACTGATGTATCTGCAACCCTTGTGACATGTGCTTAGCCTAAGGGCTATTTAAAAAAACAACAGCTTCACTTTCATTGGTCCCCACCTGATTTTTGGCCCATGTCCGTTAATGCACGCACGTTACGGCTCAAGTACGCTAGTAGCGCTACTAGCGTGCGCGTGCGCACTCTGTTTTACGCACACCTGGGTCGGCTAATTGGCGGCCGGAAATAGCAGAGCGACGCAAAAGGCGGCAAAGCGGACCTGTCACTTTTGAAAATGAAGTATAAAAGGAAGGAATGAACTAGGTTCTGCTATTCTTACACTGTGGCAAAGGCTGTGGTGTGGTGCTGTGCTCGCTTCCCTTAGCTCATTTGAGCCTCTGTCTGGTTTCTGTCCTCACTCTCTGTGGCTTGTTGGGTGATTTCTGACATCAGTGCTGTTTCTTTAGGAGCTTGGTTTGGGTGGCATCTGCAAATATTGTGTAGCATACAGCAAGTGAGGCTTGATTTTGGGGCCTTTTGTGGGCTGTGCAGCAACTCCCCTCTTGGTTGTGCTTAACTTAGAAAGCTGGTTTTCAGCAGGCTGGTGGTTTGGACCACTATAGTTCTGGTTTTGTGGTGAGCTGCATTGTAGCGGGTGTGTGTGTAGTGTGATTGTTTGTGTGTGTGTTGTGTGTTAGTGTTTTTTGTTGTTTATTTTTGTTTTTGTATATATCTTTAGTGTGTGTGATGGATAAGAGGGTGATGTATGGTGTCTGGGTGGATGGATGTATGTGTATGCTGAAAGAGCAGGAGGAAAGGGAGCGGGGTGTTGTGAGGCTTAGGGCACCCCGCTCCTTTGCAATCCGCCTTTCAGTATGGGACTTAAGTGACGAGCAGATCAGGAGCCGCTTCCGTCTGAATCGTGCTGCACTACAGTCCCTATATGATCAGATTAAGACCAAAATCGAGCCATCCACCAAACGCACTCACTCCATTCCAGGCATAGTACGCCTGTGTGCCACTCTTAATGTGTTGGCACGAGGGACCTTCCAGGCAACCTCAGCCCTCCTCAGCGGGATAAGCCAGGCTACTATGAGCCGCATCCTAATCCAGGTAGTTCTGGCAATTTGTGATTTAATCCCAATTTACATCAAGTTTCCTGAGGAGGAGGAAGAGGTTGCCAAAATAAAACATGCTTTCTATCTGATGGGAGGGATCCCGAATGTGCTAGGGTGCGTTGATGGTACACATATCCCTTTCCGCCCTCCCCGTGCACAGGAGCTGTCCTACAGAAACAGGAAGCAGTTCCATTCATTTAATATCATGGTGGTCTGTGACCATGAGATGAAGCTGCGGGCGGTGAGATCGGGGTTCCCCGGCTCATGCCACGATTCTTACGTCTTGCAGCGGACAGTCCTGTGCCGGAAGTTTGATAACAACGAAATGCCAGCTGGCTGGCTACTGGGTAATAAATTAACCATGTCTATGTATTTTGCTAATATGTGGCCTAGTAAGGCAATTTTAAACAAACTACCACCCAAAAACATGTACTAGTACTAATTGCTGTCTCTCTCCTTGTGTTTTGTCTACAGCGGACAAGGGATATGGGCAGAGAACGTGGGTCATGACTCCGGTCAGGAACCCACGGACCTCTGCCCATGAACGCTACAATGCAGCGCATCGCAAGACCAGAAGCATTGTGGAAAGAACCATCGGCCTGCTGAAAGCACGCTTTCTCTGTTTGGCACGGCCAGGAGGAGAGATGCTCTACAGCCCACAGAAGGTTTCCAAGATCATCCTTGCCTGCTGTGTGCTACACAACATTTGCATTTGTCACCGAATCCAAGCCCCCGAGGAGACAGCACTGGTGCCAGAAATCCCCAACCTGCCCGCAGATAGAAGTGAGGACACCCAGACTGGCGATGAGCTAAGGGAAAGGCTGATCACTTCTTATTTTGCGGTAAGCTAACTACCCTTCACTCTAATGCAAGTACTGCACTCCTGTTTAAATGTCTTTGACCTCCCATCCAAAAGAGCAACCAAACACACTAAGGGGGGGTTTAAGATGACCCAAACCACTCTAAGGGGGGTGTAATATGACCCAAACCACTCTAAGGGGGGTGTAATATGACCCAAACCACTCTAAGGGGGGTTTAAGATGACCCAAACCACTCTAAGGGGGGTGTAAGATGACCCAAACCACTCTAAGGGGGGTTTAAGATGACCCAAACCACTCTAAGGGGGGTGTAAGATGACCCAAACCACTCTAAGGGGGGTTTAAGATGACCCAAACCACTCTAAGGGGGGGTTTAAGATGACCCAAACCACTCTAAGGGGGGTTTAAGATGACCCCAACCACTCTAAGGGGGGGTTTAAGATGACCCAAACCACTCTAAGGGGGGTTTAAGATGACCCAAACCACTCTAAGGGGGGGTTTAAGATGACCCAAACCACTCTAAGGGGGGTTTAAGATGACCCAAACCACTCTAAGGGGGGGTTTAAGATGACCCAAACCACTCTAAGGGGGGTTTAAGATGACCCAAACCACTCTAAGGGGGGGTTTAAGATGACCCAAACCACTCTAAGGGGGGTTTAAGATGACCCAAACCACTCTAAGGGGGGTTTAAGATGACCCAAACCACTCTAAGGGGGGTTTAAGATGACCCAAACCACTCTAAGGGGGGGTTTAAGATGACCCAAACCACTCTAAGGGGGGTTTAAGATGACCCAAACCACTCTAAGGGGGGGTGTAAGATGACCCAAACCACTCTAAGGGGGGTTTAAGATGACCCAAACCACTCTAAGGGGGGGTTTAAGATGACCCAAACCACTCTAAGGGGGGTGTAATATGACCCAAACCACTCTAAGGGGGGTTTAAGATGACCCAAACCACTCTAAGGGGGGGTGTAAGATGACCCAAACCACTCTAAGGGGGGTGTAAGACGCCAATGTTGGTTATCAAGTTATGCATTTTTTTAAAAGAAAGCACAAAATAACTATAAAGATATATACTAACTGCACTTTTCTTAATTTTTCAGGCACAAAGAGATGCACCATGATCTCGACATTCCTCTTACAACCCTTTCCTGGACTTTACTTTTCTTTTGCATTTCTGCTGGACTTTTCTTTTTCTATTTCATTTATGTTTTATTATTATTTTTTTTTTAGAGACAAAATTAAAAAAAAATTAGATATATACATGTGGCTATGTGTTTAATTCGGTTGTAAGTTTCCTTTACATTCTAATTCCTATTTTAATTTTCCTTTTCTTTCTCTGTTCTGTTATTATTTTCCTTTTCTTTCTCTGTTCTGTTTTTATTTTCCTTTTCTTTCTCTGTTCTGTTTTTATTTTCCTTTTCTTTCTCTGTTCTGTTTTTATTTTCCTTTTCTTTCTCTGTTCTGTTATTATTTTCCTTTTCTTTCTCTGTTCTGTTTTTATTTTCCTTTTCTTTCTCTGTTCTGTTTTTATTTTCCTTTTCTTTCTCTGTTCTGTTTTTATTTTCCTTTTCTTTCTCTGTTCTGTTATTATTTTCCTTTTCTTTCTCTGTTCTGTTTTTATTTTCCTTTTCTTTCTCTGTTCTGTTTTTATTTTCCTTTTCTTTCTCTGTTCTGTTATTATTTTCCTTTTCTTTCTCTGTTCTGTTTTTATTTTCCTTTTCTTTCTCTGTTCTGTTATTATTTTCCTTTTCTTTCTCTGTTCTGTTATTATTTTCCTTTTCTTTCTCTGTTCTGTTTTTATTTTCCTTTTCTTTCTCTGTTCTGTTTTTATTTTCCTTTTCTTTCTCTGTTCTGTTTTTATTTTCCTTTTCTTTCTCTGTTCTGTTTTTATTTTCCTTTTCTTTCTCTGTTCTGTTTTTATTTTCCTTTTCTTTCTCATTGGTGATTTAATTGTATTTCCTTTTTAGGTAACAAATAAAAATAAAAAAAAATGTGGCTATGTGTTTAATTATGTTTTATTTTCCATTTATATTCGAAGATCTGGTAGAATTTAATTACCTTTTACACACAATAAAAAAATTTTTACATTTCAAAACAAATGTGGCAATGTGTTTTATTCAGAAGGTACTGGATGGCCAGGACACAGCAAAGCTAACAGGCGCTGTGTAGAATAGCGTGGTCACACTGACTGACAGCGCCAACAAAGCTGAGGGCCAACATCATATTCAGCAATGTAGGCGTTGTTCGCAACAACGCCAGGTAGCGACTGAGGAGGCCTGCTATAGCGAATCGCTAACGCCCGCGGCTGACGCTAGCGGCGCTCATAGCGCCATACTTCAGTCGCTCATCTGTCGCTACCTGGCGCTATTGATGAATCGGCCTCTTAGTAATTATAGTCAACGTTTTTTTCAAACTAAGAAGAACCGAGAAACTGTAACTAAAAAAAAACAATTGCACCTTCCTTAGAAACGCTTTATTTAATTACCTTATGTAAGACAATACCTAGCTTTAAGCTGTATTTTGCCTTCATTCTCTCTACCATTCCCCCTCCTGAACTCATTACATACATTTCAGTATGTCATTATTAAAGCTAAATTATTCATTGTGTTGAGTAAATTGTGCAGTGGGTGCTTCTTGTTCCAACCTTCTGCCAGCCGGGTGAAAAGCTTTGGAAAATTAACACATATTTGTTCTGCGATATAGGAAAATCTGGCACTGCTGATCAGCTCAGAAAGAAGAGGTCTCAAAGCTGTCAGCATTTTTGGCAAGCAATCCAAGGCATCTAGATATGCATGCTGTCAAAGGGTTTGCTACCCCTGTTAAACTTTTAGCGTTCAATCATGGTAACTTGTTGGTCAATATAAAGATCTTATTTTTTATGAAAAGTAGAATATTACTTAATAGTTAATTTATAAAGGCATCTAGAAAAAACATATCTATAGCTTAGCTTGCAACCTGCTAACAGGTAAAAGAGTATGCCATGACCGACAATGAATAATGCAGGAGCACACTGGAAAAATGGAGGTCCCTATAGATTATTTACAGAACTATAAAAAGTTTGAGAACTAATGCAGAACCAGAGAAAAATAAGATCAGTAAAGGATCTAGGAATCTCAGAAAAACTAATTTGGTAGTCAGAGAGATGCGAAAAGTCAAATATGAAATGCATAGAAAAACACAGTAAGCCAATGCATAAGGCAAAGTGGGAGCAAATGATGTTGAAAGTGCAAAAAGACATTGCAATTGGGGAGAAATAATCCCAAACTATAAAGAGGCTCAGAAAGTGAAATGACTGTCAAATGAATAATGGAAAGTCAATGCAGAGAGTTTGAGTGATGTGAAAGACATGAGCCATAAACAGCTGGAGAGAAAGTCAGAGAAGGGCAAACAAAACCTGTTTAGGGGGACATTGTAGATGCGGTTAGCAAGGGATTAAAACTGGAGCACATTAATTAAAGTAGAGTCCCTGATATTGCCTGATATTGGACTGGGGGCAGTTTCTAGCAAACAAGTATTTTGATAGGGAAGGATGCAAGACCAGCTTTTTTCATGTAAATCAGCATAAAACTAGCATCGGATTAGTTTATCCAATCTGACTTCAGTATGACATTTGTTTTGGGTGAGAATGAATTCATTTGAAATACCCATGCATGAAAGAGTCAGCAGCAAGTTTTTTCTAGTTTGGGTTCCTACAGAAAAAAAAACGATAAAAAGTTTTCAAAAAACACAAAAATGAAGGTCCCAAAGTTTACCAAAAACAATAAAAAATTATAGTTAACTTATCAAGCATTAATATGCAAACCAAACAGGGGAGGGAGGGCTAAAGCGGACATCTGGGACAAAATCAGATTATCCCCCCACCCCAAAAAAATAGAGAACACAGGTTCTCCAGAGAATACACTTCAAAATGGCAAATAGATCTTCACAGAAAATACAGAAGCTGCAGAGATCAAATCACTATGGAGAAACAGTATAGAAAAGGGGAGACACATGGGGGACCATCAGAAGCAGTGTTTGAAAACAGCAAATTTACCTTGCAAAAGGTGCAAATTGCCCATGCGCTTGCCATTTGGTGCACATGTGGTATCGTTTGCGCTCCGTCTGTATGTTTTTGCACACCAACCATGAATCGACCCTAATGTCACTGTAAAACTTGCCTCAGTAACACGGGCAGAATGACTGAATTTCTGCAGTTATGTGTATACTCTATGTGTGTCTCTTTAAGATTATATTGTTATAGTGTTTAACTTACCCATGTATTTCAACTCTGCCCAGACAAATTCCTTGTATGTATATATGGACAGGTATAATTGGTGAATAAAATATGATTTTATTACATTTGATTTGAGGAAGTGCACCTTAATCTCCAGAAATCTGAGATGGTAAGATAACATACATGTATTCATACAAAAAGCAGTGACTCCCTCTGTCTACTAAGGTACCATAGACTTTTTCCAAACTGTCTCAGAAGCTTCTGTCATCTGATTGGTTACTTACTCCATCATTCTAGTCTGGTTTAGAAGAGCCTCCAATGAGGGCAAACTTGGTATCCAAAGGCTAATTTGGTCAGTTGGTCTCCCCTGCCACTCATCCAGGCATTTCCTCTGTTAGATTTGGGAAGTAAGAATAAAAGACACATTTTAATCATGGCAACCTATTTTAACATTCCATCTTTCAGAAGACCACTATAGTACCTTGCCTACAAGAACCAACATATTTAGATACAGTTTCTTTGCTCTTGCCACTCACTTCTTAAACTGGTCATCACAAGACTGTACAATCGACCTTGAGCACTTTGTGTTTAGACCACCAAGCAAGCACTTTCATACTTCTAAACTAACAGTAGCCTACTTTTACTTCCTGTATACATTATTAGTTATGCTTTCTTTTATTGAATATTGAATTTTGAAGCCTATGCCTAATGTAATTAATTTTTAAAGTGCTCTCCCAAGGTTGCCCCTACTGGATCACCTTTAGGGGAAAAAGCAAAAGCAAATAACTCTCCAGAAGTTTATGGGGAATGTACCCCTATTACCACAGCAACCCTAGCTGATCCCCTTTCTGTCATTTCAAAGCCCTGCAGTGTAGAAATACTTTTCTTATTCTTGTTGCTTTGTTCAACGGGAGGCATGGAATTAGATGCACCCAGTAGCATCATCTGTACCACTTCCAGTCCTAAGCACATCGCTCTGCTCGCAGCCCACCATAGGTTCCCATAGCACAAAATATGTATGCCATTAGTGCCAGGCTTGAGGTAGGTGGGAGTAGGTTCCTGCAGACCAGCACCCTCCCTGGTGCAGAGTTGCCAGGGAGGGTAAAAATAAACTTTAATGTCTACATTCAGAAATGGCTGCCAAATGGGAACAGTGTTGTTGTATATGTTTTATGGCAAAATATTGTTTTATTTTAAAAGGAACAGTACATCTAGCCACATAAGACCATCAAATATGTTTGTTAGAGCTGTATAGTCATTTAGTTTGCCTAATTCAAATCTTTGCAGCCTGGTACAGGAGATTCTATCAGGTGACATGTGATGAGGCAGATCTGGTGACCCCACCTGATATACTTCCATCTTTACATATACCCAAGCCTGACTTGTGCCAATACATAACTACATAAAGTGATTTTTTTGTATTGTCTGTGCATTTATAACTTTACATTAGGCGTCCGACAACCTAAATTTTTCACCCATGAGATACTTGGAAAAATAGAAAGTGACGCTTGATTAAAAAGGTTGGGAACCCTTGGTCCACTTTGTTGGTAAGTTTCAGTAAGTACAGTATTTTCTCTGCAGAGTTTATGCCATTTGTAGCAAGTACTGGATACTTTGCTGGAGCGTGCTGTACAGAAGCGTAATTATTATGCAACAAACTATTAAATCTAAAAAAACACATAGGCAAATACTCAGGCCACTAAAAAAATACAGATACTAGTGATACAGTTACTGGTAAATTGTTTTTTTCTCTATTATTCCTATGCTTTTGATCTCTATCTGCAATTTGAAGCTGTCTGGCCCAGCCATGTCTCAGAGGTGATGTAACTATAAATGTAGAGCAGCCAGCAATGCTATCTGCTTCAAGTCCCAGGAGCTACCGCTTATACGCATCTAATTATTTCCTTTACAGGACTCACTGAGAGAGCACTACTTAAAGTGACACAGGTAATATTAAATAGGATGGATGACATCAGAATAACAAATTCCAGCTAAACCATCACACTGGTTGGTTCCTCTGAGTTTTTTATAAAGGCAAAAGTGGATGAGCAAAATATTAAAAACCTAAAATAACTATGGGGTCCCTAAGTTTTTACAAATCCCTAAAATATTTGTTGATTCAAAATCTCTGTCAAACTTCGCTGGCAGGATTGTACCTTTGTTTGTCTCTTCCAATCAAAGAGCTGAGATCATGACAGTTTCTGCAAGTGACCTATATGAATGTTTTAATTATGGAATTTATACAAGGGGGCGATGAGAAGTCACATGGCTGAGCCTTCAGCAGATTTCACTGCAAAGGAGAACGGGAGTTTCTGAAAGGGGTGCCAACCAAGGTCATGCTTGGTGACATGGTGCTAACATTAGGCAAAAGTACTTTAAATCGGAATTCCCCAATACCATAGGCAGTGAGCCACCCCCTCCCCGGACACTAGAGGAAAAATTAAAAATAAACTTACATTGACAGTCTCTCCTTCTCCACAGTCAGCTGGTGGAGGATGGGAAGGGAGCGTCCCCGCTCTGGGTGGATCCGACGTTGCTCAGGAGCTCTCACACACACACCTGGGCTTGTGCAGCAGAAATAGTGGCCATGCCCACACACTGCAAAGACCTGAGTGTTTGTGTGAGTGAGCACGTCAAGCCCAGAAGCAGCACAGGAGCGACTGTTAATGCAGGGGCATAGCTAGGGGGGAGCAGGAGGGACACATGCCCTGGGTGCAGCAGGTCAGGGGGGCGCCAAAGGGGGTCTGAGCACAGGTGGAATGTTTGCCCCAGGTGCTAGAAAGGTTAGCTACTCCTCTGGTTAATGTAAGTTTATTTATGTATTTTTTTTTAACATTCACCTGATAAGACACAGTGACATTTCCCCCCCCCCCCACACTGTTGGAGGGAAAATGTCAGTGCCAGCAGTATTGGGTCCTACAAAAGTACTGACACTCTGACTATTCCGCCCTCTAACTCTGACTAACTGTCCTGAAATGGACACTAGCATGCTTTAACACCTATCTAGCCCTGACTAAACCCTTTCCCTAAATAAATGTCCTGAAAGGGACATAAAGAAGCCCAGTCTGTTCCTCTGCAGCAGGACCTCTCCCTAACTTTTCTGTAGAGCACACAGCGGCCTTGTGCGGCCTGACGCCTCACACAAAATTCGCTAGGAACCTGAATTTGGCGGTTCGGGATCACCCAACCCTACTTGTGTACTTAAGGGCAATGCAAACTTTAGAAAAAGATACATACTGAATACCCAAGAAAGAAACAGCATACTGTTTTTAGAAGGCAAATCTAGTGTTCTGCAGTGGCTGCTTGTAGCTATAGTTATAGCACCACTTGGTGGTGTATTATTTTCCAACGTTAAAAGATTATGAAAATGCTATCAATAAATAACAAGGCTAAGTTTACATCTGTTCAGATTCTGTAGCATTTATTTTTAAAGCACAGGATCTGCAGAAAAAGTCATGTAATGTATCCTCTATGAGCCCCTTTACACCTCTACGTTCTGATACAGTTCTGTTCTGATGAATTGTGCTTTCTGAGTCATGAGCATGCTCTGCTGTGGCATCCCCCCTCCCATTCCCCATATAGGCAGTGTGGCATTCCCCCCTCCCATTCCCATAGGCAGTGTGGCATTCCCCCCTCCCATTCCCATAGGCAGTGTGGCATTCCCCCCTCTCGTTCCCATAGGCAGTGTGGCATTCCCCCTCCCATTCCCCATAGGCAAAAGAAAAAAAAAGTAATCCCACCTTTCCATCATACCCGCGCTGCTGGCCTGGCCGCCTCAGCCACGGGAGACCAGAAGATGGAGGAGTGGCAGGTGGGAAGGCAGTGCTCTCTGTATCTGCCGCCATTTGAGCATCGGCCATGCTCACCTGTTGTACTTAGCCGGGTGTTTGCTCTGTGTGTGCAATTGCCACGGAGAAGAAGCGAAGGCGACAGATGCAGGGAGGACAGCATGAGCGGGTATGCCCGCCTGCTGCTTCTCCATTTCCTGGTCTCCCATGATTGTGGCAGCCTGGCCAGCAGTGCGGGAACGATGGAAATGTGAGTTTCCATTTTTCCTTTTTCTTTCACATTCATCCCCATAGGACATACTAACATTTCCCCCCCCCCCCCCCCCCCATTTGGAGAAAAATAAGTGCGTCTTATATGGCGAAAAATATGGTACCTTACCTGTAAAAATTCCCCATTACAAGGGTAGGTGATTTTTTTTTTGGGGGGGGGGGGGGGGTTAGAACAAAACAGATTTTTTAAGTTTGTTCAAGTTAAAAAGCTCACTCATATGTAAACTTCAGTTAACACCCAAAGGTAAACTTGCTTCTCCTGATCTTTACCATGAACCTAATTGTGGCCCATCTTTTATATTGCAAGACCATCCACTCAGGGTTTTGTTCTACTTTTAACTGTAATTCTACAGTAACTGTAATTCCTTGCTATCCATCGCCTGGCAGTGTCTTCTTCTGCTCCACGCCGCTCTCTGGTGGAGACAGGGGGCGTAGGACATAGATCCTACACCCCGCACTGGGCTTCCTCCACCTCACTATAGGTGAGGTGGCTGACGTCACTGTGAGGGACTTGATATCAAGACCACGGGACTCAAGAACAAGTAAGCTGTATTTCACTGGAGCAGGACAAAACATCTGTGATGAACAAAAGATGAGTATAGCATTTTTTGCCTGGACAGACCCTTTAAATCGTCCAAGTGGGTGTTTCTGTTCATGACATTGGAACAGGTTGTTGTATTGGATATTCTCACAGAATATATTTTTGGGATTTATGGAGGTATTTTGGGCCAGTTTATGGGTTTTTGGGTAAATAGCTATGCAAATTAATTTCCCCCCAGTCTCTTCTCATTAATGTTTTCCTGTATTATTCTTTGCAAATTTTTTAGCATACCCCAAAGGTTGCTGTTGTTTCCAAACCTTCAAAAAATGATCCTTACCTAACTGGAAAAGGATGTACCTAACCTGTAAAAATGCCCCATTGCAGGTACAGTTAATATTTGGGGGAAAACGTTGACAAACATTTTTTATTGTACTTTTTTGGGCGTGGAAGTTAAAAAGCTCACCAAGATGTGCTTCTCGCCCAAATGGACTCTAGTAGGGTCAGGCTAGTTATTTGGTGAAGCCAGTGTGACTTCTGGTGTGTACTGCAGTGCAGATTGCAACAAGCATCTTGGTGAGCTTTTTAGATGGGCAAACCCGAACCGCAAAGTTCAGGTTGGTACTGAACTTTGCGAGTTCGGGTTCCCAAACCTGACACAGACTTCTGCTGGAAGTCTGTACCGGATCCCGAAATGGAAAAACTGCAACTCTGTTGTCACGAATGACTTGCCTTCTACCCGTGCCCGTGGTGTCCCTAGGCAACGGGCTCGGGTTCCTCCTGCCCAGCAGCCGCTTATGCCTCGGTTGCCATCCCCAGTGGCGCATGTGTCACCGAGTAAGGCCTCCCCCCTTGCCCATTGTCACGCAGCTTGTGCTTGCTGGCCTATACAGTCAGCTCATGTCTTCCGGTGGTGCAATACTCAGAATGGCCACCGGAGGCTGTTTAAAAGAACGAAGTCTAGAAGGTGCAGCACTGAGCAGTTTGCCTGGGAAGCTCAGCTGGGGCAATCAGCCCAGAGCTCACCAATCAGACTACAGGGCCAGTGCTCCAATCTGCCGCCAGATCCTATGTGCACCAATCCTAGCCACTGTCTCCCTGTCCAATCCTGCCGGTTTGCCCACTATAAAGGGATTTCCACTGCAGTGTGTGATTGCCCGTAATAGCGTGCTGCTGGGTGTGAATTGGAGTCTGTTTCGTTACGTATCTTGCCGTGTATGACCATCCCTGATTGCTGCCTGGACCGACCTTTGCCTGTTTTTTTACCACGATTTCTGCCTGCTCCTCTGTACTGCGTATCTCTGATTCCCCGGTGTGACCTTTGGCTTGACCTGACCATTCTTCTGTCTCATCCACCTGTACCGTGCTTCCTTGGATTGATCTACCGTGTATGACCTTTGCCCGTTTGACCCTACCCAGTCTCGTTCCTGGTTCGTTTGCCTTCCCCTGCATAAGTCTGCATCCTTTGTGCTAAGAAGTCCTGGGGGCAACCGTGTCCGGTGAGGCGTGTCCTGCGTCCCGGCAAACGGGGGCTTGTCTATAGGCGAAGAAAGCAGCGGAGACTGGGGGTTGCAGACTTATTGGAAGGTGGGCGTCCCACGGGACCTGACATCTGTAATATTATTAATTTTAACACACAAAAAAGTGCAATAAAAAATATTTGTTCTAATTGTTTCTTTAAAAAATCACATGCACACGTGGCATCATCGCTAGAGATTAGCGAACTTTTGAAAAATTCGATTCGACTGATTCGCCGAATTTTCTGTCAAAAATCGTTTCAACCCGAATTTATTCGCGACGAATTGTTATTAAAAACGGCTATTTCTGAGCCTCCTAGAGCCTCAATAGGGTTGTAAATCATTATGCCTTGCTGTAACACGCATAGGATGTGTGCTGGGTTAGTGAAATAATATTGTAAATAATTATCACATGTAGATGCAGAACGGCACAATTGCAGAGAGTTGAAGTGACATCACTATGAGGGGCCCCTATAGTGTCTGAAAAACACACCCTGGAGCTGGCAGCAGCAGGAGCCCAAAAATTAGCTGAATCACACCCTGGAGTTGCAAGCAGCAGCAGCAGCAGCTGCAGGAGCCCAAACATTGTTTTAAAGAGACACTGGAGTTGGATGAATCACACCCTGGAGTTGCAAGCAGCAGCAGGAGCCCAAACATTGCTTTAACCCTTTAAACGCCAGCCACGTAAATTTTACGTGGCTGCCTCTCCAACCGTTAACCAACAGCCACGTAAAATTTACGTGCCTGATTTTGCCCCCTGCTAGCGCATGAAAAATTAAAAAAAAAAAACATTTACCTGACCCCTCATTAGATCCGGCTGGGTCTCCTCTTCACCCTGGGGGGCTCCGATCCCCCGTCGGGGCTCCTCCGGAGGAAGGGGAGTGCCCGGAGTAGCCTCCCCATTTTAGCCGCCGCTGGCTTTTCCTGTAAAAATAAAAAAAAAATAAAAATGACATTTACTCACCTCCATGTGCGCTCGATCTCGCCGGCCCTCCTCTTCACCCGGGGGGCCTCCGATCCTCCCCCCAGGGCTCTCTATCTTTCAGGCTCTCTCCCCTCTTCCTCCGACGGGCGCCGCCATCTTGCCACGAAGCCCCACCCCTTTTGGGGCGGGGCCTATGACGTCACTCGGCCGGCATCTTGACAGCTCCAGGCCTCTCAGCTGTCAGATGCCGGTGATCGGTGGTGAGAGAAGGAGGGGACAGGAGATCCTCTGATCTCCTGCCTCCCCTCCTCATCTGGCTGCCGATCACTGGCATCTGACAGCAGATCAGCGAGGGACACAGGAGCTGACGATCGGAGGTGAGTAAAGAAAAAAAAAAGTTTTTTTCTTTTAATAAAATAATTTTCACTGTGTGTGTTTTATTTAACTGTTAACCCTTTGTGAACCGGTAAGGGGTCCATGAGACCCCTGTAACAGTTCACAAGGCTGGGGGCTGGCAAGTCACCTGCCCTAGCGGGTGACTTGCCATTAACCCCTGTACCCCCAATTACCTGCCTCCCCAAAGCCCAGGGGGGGGGCAGAAGAGCCCGGGCCCACATAGGCTATGTGGGCTCGTAGGCTGCAGGGTGGGGGGGCCACAAAAGCTGCCCCCCCACTCTGTTCCTACAAGCCCCCATAGCTGGTTCCGGGCTGGTTATGACAGGTAGGGGGGACCCTATGTCATTCTATTTTTAATTTTTAACGGTTAGGGTTAGCCTAACCCTAACCCTTAAAATTCCCCCCAAAAACGGGGTCCCCCCCCCGGGAGGGGGGATGCTACTTTATTTTTTTTTTTTAAGTGGACCAACACCCAGGCTGGTCGGCCCGGATCAGATCCCTCCCCGCGGGGCAGCCGAAATTGGGATGCCCCGCTGTGTGAAACCCCCCAGGACGCCCCATTCACCTTACCTTATGCCCGTTCCAACGGTGCATGCGCGGGCCGCATCTCGTGCTTCTCTCTAGCAGGGTGCGCACACGCACCGGTTGTTTGTGAATGGCCGACGCGGGCGCGCTCCCTGTTAGAGGGAAGCGTGAGATGCGGCCGCCAGGATGCTCAGAGCCGCTGTGGTTGTCCGTCTCTTGTCAGTGCATACCACAGCGGCTCTGAGCGCTCTGATTGGACGAGCGCTCGCGCATGCGCCATAGGAGCGTGCTGAGGTGAGTTTTTTATACCATTCTCGGGGGTTTTACGCAGCGGGGCACCCCCGCGGAAGTGGATCAAAACCCAGGATAGTGAAAATCGTGGGTGTTGGTCCACTTTAAGGGTTAGGGTTAGAGTTAGGCTAACCCTAACCCTTAAAATTCCCCCCAAAAAATGGGGTCCCCCACCCCCTGGGAGACGGGATCCTACGTAATTTTTTTTTTATTTTAATGGTTAGGGTTAGGCTTAGCCTAACCCTAACCCTTCAAATTAAAAAAAAAAATGGGGTCCCCCCCTGGGAGGGGGGTCCCTATGTCACTTTCTTTTTAAATTAACCCCTTATGTTTATAGTGTGGATAGTAGTAGTATTTTATTTGTAAATGTTATAAAGTGCTCTTTTCAGTTTGGGGGTCTCCTGGGCAAGAATGGGGGAGCTATCGATACATATGTGGTACCGTTGTAATTGGGAGAAATGGGGCTATCACATGCAATATGGTTTTTATTACTAAAAAAATATTTTATTTAAAATAAAGGAGACAGTTGTTTAAAAAATATTGTTTTATTTATTTTTTGTTTTTTTTACGCAAAAATATTTAAAAAACAGTAGAAAAATTATAAACAAGACATTTAATCTTAAAGCCTAAACTCTGCTGCAAAAAAAAAATATATATATTTTTTCCAGGAAATTGCGACAAAAATCACGGTTAAACATGGCACAAAATGGGGAAAAATGACCAACAGAGGGTGACAAAAGTTCAAGTAGGCTGGCAATTAAAAGGGTTAATAGTACCTATACATGTTGGGTATTGTTCTGCTCGGTGGACCTTGCGCTTTCAGATTTAGCTTGTTTTTTCTTATTTGCATATTGATATTTTAGGAAAAGGTGTTTTTTATTCTGCTTTTTTATACATTTTTTTGTGAAACCCTGTGCAACCTAAGAATTCTTCAAGGGATTCCTTCCAGAAAGATGAGCCCACGACAACAAGCTGGGTACACTTAGAAATCTTAAAATGTGTACTTTCAGGGAATATATGGTTTATGGGGAATATTCCAAATGTAAAGGCTTGTTTTGGTAGAAAAAGCACAAGGTGCGCACTTTGTCTGCAGAGCTGAAATTTTGAAGTAAAATTGCCGTTACGCACATGCTTTACTTTGGTGTGTTTGGCAACTCTTCCCTTGACAGTAGCTATGCATGCTGGGTATTGTTCTGTTTGGGGCATGTTGCTTTTTCAGATTTTGATTCTGCTTTTTTATTCTTTTTTTAGGGAAACCCTGTGCAACCAAAGAATATATTGAGGGATTACTTCCAGAAAACTGCACCCATGTCAACAAGCCTGGTACGCCTAGAAAGCCTGAGGTGTGTACTTCCTGAGAATATATAGTTTGTCGGGGGTATTTCAAATGTAAAGGGTTGTTTTTCTTGAAAAACTGCAAGGTGCGCTTAGCGTGTAGCTTAGTTGTATTTTATTTGAAAATCTACTAAAGCGTTGTTTCAGTTTGGGGGAGTCTCCTGGGCAGGAAAGGGTGTCTACCAATACACATGTGGTACCGCTGTAACCGGGAGAAATTGGGGTTTCACGCACAATAAGATTTTATTGACAAACTTATTACAAACTTATTACAAAAAAACACTACAAATTGTAAAAAATAGTTTTTGGGGTTTTTTTTTGCACATATTTCATCCAAAAATATTGAGAATACACCTAAAAATGACAAACAAGACATTTTATGTTAAAGCCCAGACTCTACTGAAAAAAACAATATATCACTTTCCTGGGAAATCCCTGGAAATCCCTTCAAAAATCACAGTTGAACAAGGGGAGCGCAAAATAGTGCAAAATGGTCTGGCAACAAAGGGTGACGGGGAGGCCGATTCATTAATAGCGTCAGGTAGCGACAGATGAGCGCCAGTAGCGTGATTTTCACAGCGCCAACTAGTATTCGCTGTGCTTGGCCGGGGTTTGCTTGTTGACAGCGACTCAGTCGGTGTGCGGTAATGTTGAATACGGGCTTAGGGGTCGCTGTTTCACAGGTTCAGCGTTGTATGGGTGCGCCTGACAACGAATGGCCAGAGCGAACGGCTTGCTGCAGATTCATTAACAAATCACGCTCCGAATTTTTTCGCGCTGTGAATTCCTTGTTTAAACCCCAGAGCGCTGGCGGCGATGGATTTAAAATAGTTTCTAACCCCCAAACAACCATATTTTATGATTGTAAAATTATACAAGTTTTTATAAACATTTTGTAATATGAATACATTAATATCAGACCTGTAATATCAATTCTGCACAAAATCATTTTTTTTTTTTTCTACCTTAAAAAAAATCCTAACATTGCAGAAGTGGTCACAGTGGTCACAGAATTTTTGGCCTTACAATTGTTCCCCCATGCTGACTGCCAACCATGCTGCTAACACCTTGCTGCCTCAGCTGCTGACTCCGGGGCAACCTGCGCCCCTCTTCTCCTGATGATGACGATGAAGCCCCTTCATCACCTGGCTCCCAAGTGTTATTGGCTTCATCATCATCATCATCATCACCAAGTTGTGGCTGCACGTCACTGATGTTCTCGGTTTCCTCAACAGTGTCTGGCGCAGGAGCTGGAACTCTCGCACCACCCACGACACTGTCCACATCACTATTTGTCTGCCTAGCTAAAGAAGCCATCTCCATTTCTTGGCTGGGCAGTAGCTGCTGACTGTCCTCTATCTGATCGTCCTTTTCACTAAAGAGTGGAGCTGAACCCAAAGCATAGGATACGTCGCTGGGGGAGGGAACGGCATAGGACAGAGGCAATGGGAACACAGGGATTGCTCTCGGGGCATGCGAACTCAGGGTTGTGTCAGAGGAACCTACCAACCCTAGACTGGGGGTCTCAGATGTAACTTGTGATGATGTTGATGAGCGCGTTAACCAATCTACCACGGCAGATGCATTACTGGTGGAGACACGACCGCTAGCAGATACTGGCAGATCAGATCTCTCACCGTGACTCCTGCTGCCACTCGCTCCTAGTCTGCTGCGACCTCTGCCTGCTGACTCTTGGCCTCTGCCACTCCTCTTTGAACATCCTTGCACTTGTCTGCCTGACATTTTTATGTATTTGAAATGAGCAATAGGTATGATAAAAAA
Source organism: Gastrophryne carolinensis (assembly GCA_027917425.1). Classification (NCBI taxonomy): domain Eukaryota; kingdom Metazoa; phylum Chordata; class Amphibia; order Anura; family Microhylidae; genus Gastrophryne; species Gastrophryne carolinensis. Next base: position 67,509,831 of record CM051238.1, read on the forward strand.
TGTGTTTACTTTAAAAAGAAGAAGCTAAATAAAGTGAGGAACTGGATCTCTGCACCAGATACTATGAAAATTGGCAATATGACATACCCTGCGGCCTAGTGTTTTGGCAGCAGACCAAAAACCACTTCAAAATACAATACTTTGATTAAGCTGAGGAAGGATGAACAAGCGTATTTAGTATAAAAGATAGGCTGCTAAGTGCAGGTTTGGGATACCCAGGTGGGCTGGTGTTTTTTTTTCAAGCAGACCAAAAACCAATTCAAAATGCAATACTTTGATTAAGCTGAGGAAGGATGAACAAGCGTATTTAGTATAACAGATAGGCTGCCTAATGCAGGTTTGGGATACCCAGGTGGGCTGGTGTTTTTTTTTTGTTAAAGGCAGACCAAAAACCAATTCAAAATGCAATACTTTGATTAAGCTGAGGAGGATCAACAAGCGTATTTAGTATAACAGATAGGCTGCTAAGTGCAGGTTTGGGATGCCCTGCGGCCTGGTGTTTTTTTTGTTAAAGGCAGACCAAAAAACAATTCAAAATACAATACTTTGATTAAGCTGAGGAAGGACGAACAAGCGTATTTAGTATAACAGATAGGCTGCCTAATGCAGGTTTGGGATACCCAGGTGGGCTGGTGTTTATTTTGTTAAAGGCAGACCAAAAACCAATTAAAATGCAATACTTTGATTAAGCTGAGGAGGATCAACAAGCGTATTTAGAATAACAGATAGGCTGCTAAGTGCAGGTTTGGGATGCCCTGCTGCCTGGTGTTTTTTTTGTTAAAGGCAGACCAAAAACCTATTCAAAATGCAATACTTTGATTAAGCTGAGGAAGGATCAACAAGCGTATTTAGTATAACAGATAGGCTGCTAAGTGCAGGTTTGGGATGCCCTGCGGCCTGGTGTTTTTTTTTGTTAAAGGCAGACCAAAAACCAATTCAAAATGCAATACTTTGATTAAGCTGAGGAAGGATGAACAAGCGTATTTAGTATAACAGATAGGCTGCCTAATGCAGGTTTGGGATACCCAGGTGGGCTGGTGTTTTTTTTGTTAAAGGCAGACCAAAAACCAATTCAAAATGCAATACTTTGATTAAGCTGAGGAAGGATGAACAAGCGAATTTAGTATAACAGGCTGCTAAGTGCAGGTTTGGGATGCCCTACGGCCTGGTGGTTTTTTTTGTTAAAGGCGGACCAAAAAACAATTCAAAATGCAATACTTTGATTAAGCTGAGGAGGATCAACAAGCGTATTTAGTATAACAGATAGGCTGCTAAGTGCAGGTTTGGGATACCCAGGTGGGCTGGTGTTTTTTTTTACAAGCAGACCAAAAACCAATTCAAAATGCAATACTTTGATTAAGCTGAGGAAGGATGAACAAGCGTATTTAGTATAACAGATAGGCTGCTAAGTGCAGGTTTGGGATGCCCTCCGGCCTGGTGTTTTTTTTGTTAAAGGCAGACCAAAAAACAATTCAAAATGCAATACTTTGATTAAGCTGAGGAAGGATGAACAAGCGTATTTAGTATAACAGATATGCTGCTAAGTGCAGGTTTGGGATGCCCTGCGGCCTGGTGTTTTTTTGTTAAAGGCAGACCAAAAACCAATTCAAAATGCAAAACTTTGATTAAGCTGAGGAAGGATGAACAAGCGTATTTAGGCACTTATTCATCAAGCGATAGCGCCAGGTAGTGTCTCACTAGCGCCAGGTAGCGCCAGCTATCGGCGGCTACAGACTCCAGAACGCCAGGCGGCGGACACAATCATGCATTTACCACGCTAAATGAGGCTAGTGCCGGCGAGAGCGTCAGCTAGCGCGGGATTCATCATGTAGCGGACTGCAACGAACAGCGCCGCTGCTAATCCCATCACAGCGCCAGGTATGACCTCTCGCTACCTGGCGCTCTCCAATGCATTTCAATGGAGCAATCTTTAAATATTCATAATTCATTGATATGAATGTTTTTTTTTTATTTTTTTAAATGTCAAAAATTCTGTGACCACTTTCGGCAATGTTAGTTTTTTTTTTTAAGGTAAAAAAAAAAAAAAAATAATAATTTGTGCAGAATTGATATTACAGGTCTGATATTAATGTATTCATATTACAAAATGTTTAGAAAAACTTGTTTAATTTTATAATCAAAAAATATGGTTGTTTGGGGGTTAAAAACTACTTTTAAGCTATCGCCACCAGTGCTCAGGGGTTTAAACAAGCATTTCACAGTGCAAGAATTTTTGAAGCGTGATTTGTTAATGAATATGTTGGGAGCCGTTCGCTCTGGCCATTCGCTGTCAGGCGCACCCATACAGCGCGGAACCTGTGAAACAGCGACTCCTAACCCCGTATTCAACATTACCGCACACCGACTGAGTCGCTGTCAACAAGCGAACAACGGCCAAGCACAGCGAATACTAGCGGGCGCAGTGAAAATCACGCTACTGGCGCTCATCTGTCGCTACCTGGCGCAATTAATGAATCGGCCTCTTAGTATAACAGATAGGCTGCTAAGTGCAGGTTTGGGATGCTCTGCGGCCTGGTGTTTTTTTTGTTAAAGGCAGACCAAAAACCAATCCAAAATACAATACTTTGATTAAGCTGAGGAAGGATGAACAAGCGTATTTAGTATAACAGATAGGCTGCTAAGTGCAGGTTTGGGATGCCCTGCGGCCTGGTGTTTTTTTGTTAAATGCAGACCAAAAACCAATTCAAAATACAATACTTTGATTAAGCTGAGGAAGGATGAACAAGCGTATTTAGTATAACAGATAGGCTGCCTAATGCAGGTTTGGGATACCCAGGTGGGCTGGTGTTTTTTTTTGTTAAAGGCAGACCAAAAACCAATTCAAAATGCAATACTTTGATTAAGCTGAGGAGGATCAACAAGCGTATTTAGTATAACAGATAGGCTGCTAAGTGCAGGTTTGAAATACACAGGTGGGCTGGTGTTTTTATTGTTAAAGGCAGACCAAAAAATATTAAAACTAATACAGTTATATTATGATAAATGCTTGTGTGTAACAGGGTTAAATAAGCCACGGCATAGATGGCATGCACAGTGGCAAGGCAGATTTACAGCACAAAGAACTGAAATTGAATTGAAAACTGATCTGGCTAATGAAAAAAAAAATAATTTTCACTTCTAAGCTGTCCCTGGCTGGATGGTTCAGTTTTTTCCATATCTTTCACTATCTTTCCCTGGCTCTGTCTACCTCTCTGTCTGTCTCTGTGACTCTCCCTACCTATCTCTAACTCTTTGTCCCTGTCTGTAACGAGCTGTGCTCTGGCCGCAATAGAACACTGAAATGCGCACAAGGAAGATGGCCGCCACTTTATATAGCACGGTGACGTCGCCGGGCTTCCTGGCTGCTGATAGGCTGCATGTGACTTACCCACGATACCTTGCCCCAGGGGACATGTCTGGACATGTGCTTCCACCATCTTAGAATGCCTGTAATTGAAATAAATGGAGTTTAAAGGAAAACTTTGATCGATCGAATCGCGGGGAAATTCGGATTCGTTCAGAATCGAATTTTTCATGAAATTCGGAACGAATCCGGGTTCGTCCGGATCGATTCGCTCATCCCTAATCATCGCACAAGTTTGTTTCCAAACTTAAAAAAAAATATTCCTACCTTTGTGGAATAATGATTATAATAACCTGTAAAAATGCCCTATCACATGTGCAGGTGATTTTGTTTGGAAAAATAAAAACAGACTTTTTTTATTGCACTTTTTTGTCTGTTACACTTAAAAAGCACGAGATACAGGTGGCAATACACAGCCAAATTTGCACCGAAAGTAGGAATTGCTTCACTAAACCTTTTGCATGACCCCCGTTGATTCTAAACTTAAAAAAAAACCCTTAACCCATCCAAAAAAATGTATAACTTATCTGTACAAATGCCCCATCACAGGGACAGGTGATCACAGTTACATACATTTTCTTTTGCTTTGTTTGTGTGTGTTAAAATTAAAAAAAGGAAAAAGCTCACCGAGATACAGGTTTCAATCCACACCGATAAGTTCAATGGAAACTACAGTAGCTTCACCAATTAGCATGACCCCCAGAGTTACATTTGCTTCACTAAATAGTTAGCATGACCCCGATAGTACCAGGAGCTGCAAGAATAAGAAATAAAAACTATGAATGGTTATGTAATGGTTAAGTAATTTGAATGTCACATAAAGGTTAAAGCTTTATAGTAAAGGCCTGCTGATATCTATACCAAGTTCAATAGCAGGTAATCATTTCTCATCACGTTGCTAACCACAGGTATTCACAATATTTAACCTCTTTCATCTCACATGCAACGGCTGCATAAATAAGAGATCAAGAAAGGTCCCTACAAAGCCTGGCCTAACCCTTCCTACCACCAGGAGCTTAATACATCTCTTATCCTTTATACATTATTTTGTACCCAGAATCAGTAAACAGCTGCAGTTATGTCATCTGTGAATCTGGCCAATGCTGGTCAAATCTTGCTTCTGCAAATTGAATCATTCACATCTAATTGAAAAATAGATTATATTTTTCCCATAGCTGTGCAATGTTAACGGCGTAAAATCTGCAGTTTATCACCTTTCTCAGTTAGAGATGAACAGAATGGGGAAGACCCACGTTTTGCATTGGAGCCTTCACAACATGAACGGATGAACATTTGTAGGTCACAATCTCTTATTTATTGTCAGGCTGGGCGCCAAGACTTATGCAGGAGGAACCGTCAGGGGCCAAAACATCATTTTCTAAATGGGGTAATTTTTCTCAACTAAAATGAAAAAATGTCTAACTTTCAACTTTGTATATATTCTATTGTAAATAAAATATGAATATACAAGATCACCAGATGATTGCATTCTTTTTTTATTGCATTTTAACAATTTGGGAATAAGTTAGTAAATACAGTATATATGATCTTAGGAGTTTATTTTAATTCAATTCATAATTAGTGTTGAGCGACCCCAAATCGGGTCCTCACCGAACTTTGCTGGTTTGGGTCCCTGAAAACAGACTTCAACCAGTAGTCTTTGTTCAGGTTCCATGTCCGGCTCAACAGTAAATCAACCAGCTTTTAGCCCTCCCTTCACCAATCATGACTGGCAGGGGTGTAGCTAGGGAGGAGCAGGGGGGCACTTGGCCTAGGTGCAGCAGGTCCGGGGGGCGCCAAAGGGGGGCCTGAGAACAGGTGGGGGGCACCATTTATAATCTTTGCCCTGGGTGCCAGAAAGCCTAGCTACTCCTTTGATGATTGGTCAGCGGACTGGCAATCTCACCGCCCACCTCTGCCCCTCAAACAATCAGGAAGGGAAGCAAGCGTAGCATAGGTGGGGATAGGCCGTGACAATGCACAACTACAAGCTGGCGCAACTTCAGAGCCAGACTGGCTAGCAAATGTGGCTCTGCCTGATATGGGGGGGGGGGCTGTTCTGCTACACAGCCTGCTATGGGGTGATGGGGGGGGGGTTCTGTCACACAGTCTGCTATGGGGTTATAGGAGTGTTCTGTCACAGTCTGCTATGGGGTGATGGGGGTATTCTGTCACACAATCTACTATGGGCTGATGGGGGTTCTGCCACACAGTCTGTTGTAGGGTTATGGGGGGGGTTTAATAAAGTACACATATGTACTTTAAGTACATGTTATGCCCAATATGCAGCCCTGTACCCATTACTACCCCCATCTACAGCCATTTTTGGTCCCCAAGTTGGGGTCTCCATTGACTTTACTGGGGTTCAGGTTTGGTTCAAGTTCGGATACCTAAAGTTGCCGAACCCGAACTTCTACAGGTTTGCTTATCACTATTCCTAACCCCCTCTACTTATAGGGATGATAGTACAGTGTTCATGTATATATGTGTTTAGCATAGTGCACATATATATAGGAAACTCTCAATATAGAAGATTCTTTATAATCTGCTTTATAAATTGTTGGCAAAACAGATGGTTTAATATTTGCCAAATTATTGTTTAATGTGTTTCATCAGGCTGGATTGATTTCCTTGATGCAACTAATATGTCAAATTAATTTTTCAGAAATAAAATGCAATACATGCATTGGTCCCCACAGAACAATAACATACACAAGCCAATGTCTGAGTGTATGAAGAGTAGTAGAAACTCCCTTTCAAATGCCACAGTTTATGACAACGGGGGATCCTGCTGCCCTAAGTGGTCAAAAATGAATTTGGGAAGGGTAGAGTAGTAGAAACACCCTTTCTCCCATTCATGTTCCAGTAGTTAAAATCAACTAATGTGTGACCAAGGGGGATAATAAGCCATTTACAGGTTCACTATATCACTCCCCACTTTTACACTAGGGTGAAGGGTCTTGTACCCCAAGCCCATGATTTTATCTGGGAATTTAAACACTCCCTCTGGGAGAAAGGGCATTTCTACTACTTTCCACATAGACATTGATTATTGCATGAATATTATGGTTCTATGGGGGCCATCCTAAATACAACTGATGCATTTTTTTTCATATCCTTAAGGAAGTCAGTCCAAACTGGCAAAAATGTATTTGTAAAATAACAGTATGTTGTCTCCAACAATGTATAAAGTATCTGCTATACTCTGAGTAACATTCATATTGTAAATATAAGCAATATTAACACGGGGCTGGAAAGTTATTTATAATAAACTACCTAAAGCTTCTTCAATGCATTCCTGTCTATATACATTTCAGGAAGTGAGTTCCATTAGTGTGCTGATTCAGTTGTTAACAGGGATCACACACTATACTGGATGGTTTAGAGTTCTCCACACACGAAGCTGGTTGGTCTAGAATATCTCATGCTGAAAAAGATATATTAAACAAAAGTTATTTTTAGGGATGAGCGAATCGATCCGGAAGAACCCGAATTTGTTCCGAATTTCAGGAAAAATTAGATTCTTAACGAATCCCAATTTCCCCGCGATTCGATTGATCGAAGTTTTCCTTTAAACTCCATTTATTTCAATTACAGCCATTGTAAAATGGTGGATGGATATGTCCGGACATGTCCCCTGGGGCAAGTTATCATGGGAAGGTCACATGCAGCCTATCAGCAGCCAGGAAGCCCAGTGACGTCACAGTGCTATATATACGGCGGCCATCTTGCTTGTGCGCATTTCAGCCTTGCATTGCAGACAGAACGGAGGTTGCTGCAGACAGGGAGAGACAAACAGACAGGCAGGGAGAGTCAGGGAGACCCACAGAGACCCACACAGTGCCAGGGAGAGCCAGGGAAAGATAGAGAAAGATAGAGAAAAATCGGGAACGATACAGGCAGGGACAGCAGAGAAAGTGACAGGGAAACTTTTTTTTCATTTTCACTTCACTTCATTTGCCAGATCAGTTTTAAATTGCTTTTTGTTTGTGCTGTAAATATTCCTGGCCACTGTGCATCCCATCTTGGCAGTGGCATATTTAACCCTATCTGTTACACACATGCATTTCTTATAACTCGATTAGTTTTAATTTTTTTTGTATGCTTTAAAAACCCCAGCTCACATGGGCATACTGTTTCAGCACATTTCACCCTATCTGTTATACTAAATCAGCTTCTAAAGGCTCTGTTTTATTAATATATTGCATTTTGAATTGGTTTTGTGCGTCCTGTAAAAACACCAGGCCGCATGGGCATCCCAAACCAGCACATTTCACCCTATCTGTTATACTAAATCAGCTTCTAAAGGCTCTGTTTTTTTAATATATTGCATTTTGAATTGGTTTCGTGCATCCTTTAAAAGCACCAGGCCCCAGGGTATCCCAAACCAGCACATTTCACCCTATCTGTTATACTAAAGCAGCTTCTAAAGGCTTTGTTTTATTAATATATTGCATTTTGAATTTTGCTTTGCGTCCTGTAAAAACACCAGGCCGCATGGGCATCCCACACCAGCACATTTCACCCTATCTGTTATACTAAATCAGCTTCTAAAGGCTCTGTTTTATTAGTATATTGCATTTTGAATTGGTTTTGTGCGTCCTGTAAAAACACCAGGCCGCATGGGCATCCCAAACCAGCACATTTCACCCTATCTGTTATACTAAATCAGCTTCTAAAGGCTCTGTTTTATTAATATATTGCATTTTGAATTGGTTTTGTGCATCCTGTAAAAACACCAGGCCACATGGGCATCCCAAACTAGCACATTTCATTCTATCTGTTATACTAAATCAGCTTCTAAAGGCTCTGTTTTTTTAATATATTGCATTTTGAATTGGTTTTGTGCGTCCTTTAAAAACACCAGGCCGCAGGGTATCCCAAACCGGCACATTTCACCCTATCTGTTATACTAAATCAGCTTCTAAAGGCTCTGTTTTATTAATATATTGCATTTTGAATTGGTTTTGTGCGTCCTGTAAAAACACCAGGCCGCATGGGCATCCCAAACCAGCACATTTCACCCTATCTGTTATTCTAAATCAGCTTCTAAAGGCTCTGTTTTATTAATATATTGCATTTTGAATTGGTTTTGGGCATCCTGTAAAAACACCAGGCCACATGGGCATCCCAAACTAGCACATTTCATTCTATCTGTTATACTAAATCAGCTTCTAAAGGCTCTGTTTTTTTAATATATTGCATTTTGAATTGGTTTTGTGCGTCCTTTAAAAACACCAGGCCGCAGGGTATCCCAAACCGGCACATTTCACCCTATCTGTTATACTAAATCAGCTTCTAAAGGCTCTGTTTTATTAATATATTGCATTTTGAATTGTTTTTTTGAGTCCTGTAAAAACACCAGGCCGCAGGGTAACCCAAACCGGCACATTTCACCCTATCTGTTATACTAAAGCAGCTTTTACAGGCTCTGTTTTATTAATATATTGCATTTTGAATTGGTTTTTTGCATCCTGTAAAAACACCAGGCCGCAGGGTATCCCAAACCGGCACATTTCACCCTATCTGTTATACTAAAGCAGCTTCTACAGGCTCTGTTTTATTAATATATTGTATTTTGAATTGTTTTTTTGTGTCCTGTAAAAACACCAGGCCGCAGGGTATCTCAAACCGGCACATTTCACCCTATCTGTTATACTAAATCAGCTTCTAAAGGCTCTGTTTTATTAATATATTGCATTTTGAATTGGTTTTGTGCGTCCTGTAAAAACACCAGGCCGCAGGATATCCCAAACCGGCACATTTCACCCTATCTGTTATACTAAAGCAGCTTCTACAGGCTCTGTTTTATTAATATATTGCATTTTGAATTGGTTTTGTGCATCCTGTAAAAACACCAGGCCACATGGGCATCCCAAACCAGCACATTTCACCCTATCTGTTATACTAAATCAGCTTCTAAAGGCTCTGTTTTATTAATATATTGCATTTTGAATTTTTTTTTGCGTCCTGTAAAAACACCAGGCCGCAGGGTATCCCAAACCGGCACATTTCACCCTATCTGTTATACTAAAGCAGCTTCTACAGGCTCTGTTTTATTAATATATTGCATTTTAAATTGTTTTTTTTGCGTCCTGTAAAAGCACCAGGCCGCAGGGTATCCCAAACCGGCACATTTCACCCTATCTGTTATACTAAAGCAGCTTCTACAGGCTCTGTTTTATTAATATATTGCATTTTGAATTGGTTTTTTGCGTCTTGTAAAAACACCAGCCCGCAGGGTATCCCATATTGCCAATCTTCATAGTATCTGGTGCAGAGAAGCAGTATCTCACTTTATTTAGCCTCTACTTTTTAAAGTAAACACATTTTTTTTAAGTGCCTATTGCGCATTTCAAATACATAAAAATGTCAGGCAGACAAGTGCCAGGATGTTTAAAGAGGAGTGGCAGAGGCCAAGATTCAGCAGGCAGAGGTCGCAGCAGACTAGGGGCGAGTGACAGCTGGAGTCGTGGTGAGAGACCTGATCTGCCAGTATCTGCTAGCGGTCGTGTCTCCACCAGTAACGCATCTGCCGTGGTAGATTGGTTAACGCGGTCATCCACATCATCACAAGTTACATCTGACACCCCCAGTCTAGGGTCAGTAGGTTCCTCTGACAAAACCCTGAGTTGTGCAGAGCAGTCCCTGTCCTCCCATTGCCTCTGTCTTATGCCATTCCCTCCCCCAGCGACGTATGCTTTGGGTTCAGCTCCACTCTTTAGTGAGGAGGACGATCAGATAGAGGACAGTCAGCAGCTACTGCCCAGCCAAGAAATGGAGGCGGCTTCCTTCGCTAGGCAGATAAATAGTGATGTGAAGTGTGGCGTGAGTGTTGTTGTGAGCGTTCCAGCTCCTGCGCCAGACACTGTTGAGGAAACCGAGAACATCAGTGACGTGCAGCCACAACTCGGTGATGATGATGATGATGAAGCCGATCGCACTTGGGAGCTGGGTGCAGAAGGGGCTTCATCCTCATCATCAGGAGAAGAGGGGCGCAGGTTGCCCCGGAGTCAGCAGCTGAGGCAGCAAGGTGTTAGCAGCATGGTTGGCAGTCAGCATGGGGGCACAATTGTAAAGCCTGGAGCCAAATGGGGCCGGGGCCGGGGTAGAGCACCTGCTGCACGGCAGGCTACCTTATTGGGAGGTAGTGGAGCAGGGGTTCCTGGAGTTGGCAACAGTAGCAGTGAATCAGTGCAGGCTGTTGGTGGGAAAAGTAGCTACTCGGCAGTGTTGCACTTTTTCCTGAAGCATCCGCAGGAGGGTAACATGGCCACATGCAAGATATGTAGGCAGAAGGTGAAGCGTGGCCAGGGCCCAAATGTTGGCACCACGGCCCTGTGTCAACATATGATGCATCACCATAAAGCGGCCTGGGAGAACCGAGGCTCCGAAGAGGTGGTCCAGGCTGCTTTCTCACCAAGTGGCACGCCGCTCCCAATTTCTGCCAGCCAAGGCTCCAGCACCTCAGCCGAAGGCAGCTGTGCGTCATACCCATCCTCTGTCGCTCCTGATGCTCCTGCTCCTCCTCCTCCAAGTCATGCATCCCGCCAGCAATCCATCAGCGAAGCCATGTCCAAGAGACAGCAGTATGCGCCCACTCATCCTACGGCGCAGAAGCTGAATGTGCTCCTGTCCAAGTTGATGGTGCTGCAGTCGCTCCCTTTTCAGGTGTTGAACTCTGCACCTTTCAGAGAACTGATGGCTTGTGCCGAGCCGAGGTGGAGAGTCCCAAGCCATCATTTCTTTGCCAAGAAGGCAGTACCAGCGTTGCACACTTTTGTTGAACAGAAGGTGGGCCAGTCCTTGATCCTGTCGGTGTGTAGCAAAGGGCATGGCAGCGCCGATGTCTGGAGCTGTAACTACGGTCAGGGACAGTACATGTCATTTACGGCCCACTGGGTGAATGTGGTCCCTTTGTAGCAGCAGCAACTTGGACAGATCACGCCGCTTTAGCCTCCGCGCTCCCTGGCCGTTGTGCCTGTGACACCGTGCGACTCGGCCTCCTCATCCTCCACCATCTCCTCACCCTCCACTGTAGGCTCAAGTCTCAGTGCCCCCCCAGCCTACCATGTGTGCAGGGCACGAAGGTGTCACGCTGTGCTTCACATGGTTTGTCTTGGCGAACAGAGTCACACAGGGGAGGAACTGCTTAAATTTATTCATCAAGAAATCCAAGAAAACTGAAAATGGGAACCATGGTTACCGACAATGGGAAGAACATTTTGTCTGCGCTGCGACAAGGAAGGCTGACCCATGCGCCCTGCATGGCTCACGTCTTCAATCTGGTTGTGAAGCGGTTTCTGAAGTCTTCCCCCCATCTGCAAGACATCCTAACAACTTCAAGGAAACTTTGCATGCACTTCAGGCACTCATACACCGCCAAGCACACCCTTCTTGAGCGACAGCGTCAGAACAGTAGCCCCCAACATAGTCTGATTTGCGATGTTTCCACCCATTCTAATTCCACCCTGCATATGTTGGACAGACTATACGAACAGAGAAAAGCCATCACGGATTTCTTGATGATCCAAGCGGATAGGGGGACTCCCCTGTGTAACTTCAATGTCAACCAGTGGCAGCTCACACGTGACACCTGCCGTTTGCTCAGGCCCTTTGAGGAAGCCACTTTACTTGTGAGTCGCCAGGATTATGGGATGAACGACATGTTTCCACTGCTTCATGTACTACAGCACATGTTGGAAACCATGGCTGGTCAGGGCACTGGAGACATGGCGTCTACATCTTACGGCCACATGAACCCCGTTGGAGCTGAACTGAAGGAGGAGGAGGAAGAGGAGGGGGAGTGGCACAGTGCAAAGTTTAGGCTTGGCGAAATGGCTGGTTAATTTAGTCAACGGACAGAAGAGGAGGAGCACTAGCAGCCAGAGGAGCTAGAGGGTTGCGAGGAAGGCGAGACAGAGGACCCAGACACACCGTGGCAGTATGCAGTGGAGATGGAGACAGGTAGTCCCTCCGAGTCACTTGCACAAATGGCACGAAGCATGCTCACGTGCTTGCGTAGTGACCCCAGAATTGTTTCCATTTGTCGCCGGGATGACTTTTGGCTCTCCACCTTATTGGACCCTCGCTACCGGCAAAAAATGGGGGCACATTTTAAACCCACTGAGAGGGAGGACAAACTGGCCTACTACAGAGACATCATACGTAGTCAGTTGGCCGATGCCTATCTGCGCCATCGTCCATACTCTCGCAGGTCTGACTCGGGGGGCCCTCTGCGCTCACCTTCCACTGCCATAGCTGCTGGGGGGGGTTGGCAGGAGCAGCAGCAGCAGCTCCATCAGCAGCAGCCTCAGTCTTCAGTCGCTAATGAGTAGCTTTCTACACCCGCATAGTGAGTCTACTCATGAGCAGCAGGAAGACCTGGAGCTGGACCTGAACCAGCAGGTCATGTCATACCTTGACATGACCATGCCAACACACCTTGAGGATCCGCTGGACTTCTGGGCAGCCAAATTTGACTTGTGGCCGCAGCTAGCTGAGTTTGCCCCGGAAAAGCTGTCCTGCCCAGCAAGTAGCGTGCCATCTGAGCGGGTGTTTAGTGCGGCAGGGGCCATAGTTACGGCGAGGAGAACTCGTCTGTCAACTAAAAATGTGGAGAGACTCACCTTTGTGAAAATGAATCAGGGATGGATCAGCAAGGATTTCCACCCACCAATGGCTGATGCATGCGACTAGATTCAGCATGGTGCCACGTTTTACACTTTCCAAATGGTGCAAAACATATTTATGTCTTTAGGCCAATTTTTGGGCTCCTGCTGATGCCAACTTCAGGGTGTGCCTTTCAGCCAAATTTTGGCTTCCTGCTGCTGCCAACTGCAGTGTGTCTTTAGGCCAATTTTTGGGTTCCTGCTGCCAACTCCAGTGTCTCTTTCAAGCTATGTTCGGGCTCCTGCTGCTGCTGCTTGCAACTCCAGGGTGTCATTCAGCCAATTTTTGGGCTCCTGCTGATGCCAACTTCAGGGTGTGCCTTTCAGCCAAATTTTGGCCTCCTCCTGCTGCTGCTACCAACTGCAGTGTGTCTTTAGGCCAATTTTTGGGTTCCTGCTGCAAACTCCAGTGTCTCTTTCAAGCTATGTTTGGGCTCCTGCTGCTGCTGCTTGCAACTCCAGGGTGTCATTCAGCCAATTTTTGGGCTCCCGCTGCCAACTCCAGTGTGTCTTTCAAGCTATGTTTGGGCTCCTGCTGCTGCTTGCGACTCCAGGGTGTCATTCAGCCAATTTCTGGGCTCCTGCTGCCAACTCCAGTGTCTCTTTAAAGCTATGGTTGGGCTCCTGCTGCTGCTGCTTGCAACTCCCGGGTGTCATTCAGCCAATTGTTGGGCTTCTGCTGCCAACTCCAGTGTGTCTTTCAAGCTAGGTTTGGGCTGCTGCTGCTGCTGCTGCTGCTTGCAACTCCAGGGTGTCATTCAGACAATTTTTGGGCTCCTGCTGCCAACTCCAGTGTCTCTTTCAAGCTATGTTTGGGCTCCTGCTGCTGCTGTTGCTTGCAACTCCAGGGTATCATTCAGCCAATTTTTGGGCTCCTGCTGCCAACTCCAGTGTCTCTTTCAAGCTATGTTTGGGCTGCTGCTGCTGCTTGCAAATCCAGGGTGTCATTCAGCCAATTTTTGGGCTCCTGCTGTAAACTCCAGTGTCTCTTTCAAGCTATGTTTGGGCTGCTGCTGCTGCTTGCGACTCCAGGGTGTCATTCAGCCAATTTTTTGGCTCCTGCTGCCAACTCCAGTGTGTCTTTCAAGTTATGTTTTTGCTGCTGCTGCTTGTAACTCCAGGGTGTCATTCAGACAAGTTTTGGGCTCCTGCTGCAAACTCCAGTGTCTCTTTCAAGCTATGTTTGGGCTCCTGTTGCTGCTGCTTGCAACTCCAGGGTGTCATGCAGCCACTTTTTGGGCTTCTGCTGCCAACTCCAGTGTCTCTTTCAAACTATGTTAGGCCTCCTGCTGCTGCTTGCAACTCCAGGGTGTCATTCAGCCAATTTTTGGGCTCCTGCTGCCAACTCCAGTGTCTCTTTCAAGCTATGTTTGGGCTGCTGCTGCTGGCAACTCCAGGGTGTCATTCAGCCAATTTTTGGACTCCTGCTGCCAACTCCAGTGTCTCTTTTAAGCTATGTTTGGGCTCCTGCTGCTGCTGATGCTTGCAACTCCAGGGTGTCATTCAGCCAATTTTTGTGCTCCTGCTGTCAACTCCAGGATGTATTTCAGCCAATATTTGTGCTCCTGCTGCTGCCAGCTCCAGGGTGTGTTTTTCAGGCAATATAGGGGCCCCTCATAGTGATGCCACCTCAACTCTCTGCAATTGTGCTGCTCTGCAATTCTAATAGCGATGCCTCTGATCTGCATGTCATAATTATTTACAGTATTATTTCACTAACCCAGCACACATCCTATGTGTGTTACAGCAAGGCAGAATGGTTTACAACCCTATTGAGGCTCTAGGAAGCTCAGAAATAGGCGTTTTTAATAGCGATAAATTCGGACCGAAACGATCGAATTTTTCAAAAGTTCGCTCATCCCTAGTTATTTTAATAAATGCTCTTCTATTATTTGAATGCAGACAGCTTGAAGCTCCTAATAGTTCCTCATCATTGGGGTTTCTTAACCATTATTTGGCAATTAATTAGATTAACATGGAAGGCTGTCTACTTCTGCATACTAAATTTTAAATTTAAATTAAAGTTTTTCCAATGTTATCAACCATTATTTTATTGGATCTGTTTTTTTTGTGGCAACAAAGATTTTCTATGGCCTAGTGTTTTAAGTATCATGGGGGTAGTCCCTCATTTTAGTTAGATATAGAAATTGAGTATGTATTCAAGTGGTGTGCCTAGGTTCTTCACAGAGCTTAGAAGATTTATAATCTTCACATACCTGTGCTGTTATATTTTTGTACTGAGTGGGATTAGAAGAGGATTCATGTGGCCCACCAGAACAAATCAGCGATATAGAAATAATACAAACTGCTATTAAGTTGTTACACAATATATGATGATTTGAAAAAGTCTGATGAATATTAATTAAATAACAAAAGTAACTTAATGAATAAATATAAATAAATAAAACTCATAGAACAAAACAAACATCAGCCAGGTCCCCCTGTACTGCAGTGAATGTGGTGTGTTGGGCCAGTCCAGAGCAGGAGAATAGAATGTATCTAGGTATCTTTTAATGTGGATCAGACTGTATTGTATCTGAAGCTGTTACAAGTGAATATGTTTTGGTGTTGCACAGTGCAGATAATGCAATCATTATTGGAATACCCCTGGGAAAAAGTGTATTGGACTGCACTGTGCTAAATTATCAAAAATACATACCCATGCTGTCCTTAAAACAGCACAGACGTGCAAGCCTGTTAATACTGATCTGCCAAACTATTGGGCCAAGAGCAGAACCAAATAATCATACTAGCTAAGTCTTACTCTGATAGTAATTTGGGCTTAAACCAAAATTGATTGTTGATTTTAAAAAAATGCTGTATTGTATGTCACAAAAACATTAGACTCACTCAACACCAATGTATTTCATTCATTCTTCTGTGATTTCATTAGGGAGAACCACCCGAATAACAGTGAAGACAATAGAGGTAGAGAGGCCTCCTGGCAAGTGGCAAGCCTGCAAAGGATACCAGTAAGGAGCATATAGCATTGAGTTTTTGTGCTTTGCGTCAGCAAGTGGAGGAAAACTTGCAAGCTCATTGGAGGAGTGGTACCCTGTGAGTATGTATACAAGGCAGAGAGTCAATGTAGTAGTCAATAAATATATAGTAAATGAGGCATTGCTGGTACAAACTATGGACTATCTAGTTTACATTATGAGTCATTATTTTCTTAAGTCATGTAATATAAGGTTTATGTTTTCTCACTGGCTCTACTCGTCCAGTTAGGGACATCACAATGAGGGGGATGGACAGAAAATTCAAACCCTATATACAGACGTTAACTCAAGAACGCTGTCCTGACAATTTCCTGCTTTGATATGTTGCATGATCCTTTCTTATTATTCCCAGTGTCTCTGTTTATCAAATATTCATCTTGGTTGTGGCATTGCACATGTTGCACACATACTTTTTGTTTCATGAAAAGAGAATGCAGTGTTAAAGTCATGTCCTCATGCCCAGCACGTTGCACCCTTTCATCTTGCTGTTTCCGCCAGCACTGCCATCACAATCGATATACCCTACATAATTCATGACATCCATCTCTCTCATTTGAATCCCAGTCCTAGGGGGATTGATGGCATAATCATGTTTTCAAGTAAAGTAACGCAGTGTTCTTCGAGGAAATGTTAGCTTGTCATCTAGTTTACATGTTTTGTCCCCCAGCACATAGCATACTAACTATCTCTCTATGCCAGCTCAAATCGTTATTGTAGATGGTGTATTACAAATGCTTCAATAAATGTCTAAATAATAACTAAGCATGAGCAAGTCAGAGCATTACTTCTTTTATCTGAATGAGGCAAAGGGTGAAGAAAGAAAGGCTTTTGATTTGTTTAACTTTAACACTCATAGGACTCACTTTAGGGCTGCACCTCCATGCGTCTTTACCAGCCAAACAGGCTGTTGGTAGTTAAATTAACTTACACCATTGAAAGGAAAACACATAGGCAGTTTAAAAAAGATGCAAAAGTTACTGATTACTTTAAACCCAAGCTGGTGAAAAACACCTGAAGCTGGTCATTAGGCTCGATTCAGAGAGACAAAAAAAGACTTTCGTTTTTGTGCCGATTTCGTATTATTTTCAAATTTTCCCGCTCTCGTATGAGTGTGCGAGCGATTCTATGCATGCATTGCAAACCTTCTGTAAAATTTCCGTCCGTTCGTATGCCAGAGTACGAGTACGAGGATGTCATTTTCCAGCGTGACTTTTCTGTTTCATTTTCTCAGGTTACAACATCAGATTTCGATTTTGTCCTTTTTCCATCGTCTCCTTGCACGAATCCTTTACGTTTCCCGATAGATTCTGTTTTCTTTTTTCAATAAATAAGCGTCCAGACGAAAATCCTTACGATCTTGCGCCTGAGTACTACAAACTTAACTCATTAAAGTGCTCGCCTACATATTTGACACCCTCACTTCTACTACAATGTTTAGCTAAACCACTTAGCCCTATCCTCCATCTTCCCTTTTGGACCCTTAAAGCTCACCCCAACCACTTAGCCCTATCCTCCATCTTCCCTTTAGGCCCCTAAAACTTACCAAAACCACTTCGCGGTTAGGTTCTTCTTCCATTATAGGCCGCTAAAACTTACCCAAACCACTTTGCGGTTAGGTTCCTCTTCCATTTTAGCCCCCTAAAACTTACCCAAATCACTTCTCGGTCATGTGAATATTCATCTTTAAATATTTCTGGGCCCATTAGTTTTGTGTTAATGTATTTTGTAAATGAAATGACACAGATTTTTTTTTTTTATATAAAATCTTTAAAAATGTTGATAATTTCAAATTTTAACAACTATAAAAAACAAAATACATAGCAATGGCAGGTCACACAACATTATTCTTCATCTGTGGTCCCCAACGAGTCACGCAGCTCCTGCATCTCGCCCACCAAGTGAAGGACCCTGACACTCAGTTGTGCCACTCTGGCACGTGTGGTCCCTGTTGAAAAACGTAAATTAAAATATTGGTATAACCTTGTTGGGGTCATACTGCAGTGCCCCCCCCCCCCCATATGGTCCAAACACCTAAATCTGGACTTCAAAAGCCAGAGGGCCCCCTCCTCCACGGCCCAGGATTTGCATAGTGCCCGATTAGAGAACCCCTGGCCCGCATTCTGCATGCAAAGAACGGGCATCAGGAGCAAGGGCAGGAGTGGATATCCAGAATGCCCTGAAAGAATTTAAAAATACTAACATAAAATACACATTCTAAGCTACAATATTGTTTAACATGTCATCAAGGGCTAAAAACAGCCATAGGTTAAGACATGAGTCATCAACTATATTCATTGCCATACAGTGAAAATGGATTGATGGAATGTGAGCAAACTTACCCAGGAGCCATCCACCAGATAATTCTCCTGACTCAAACTGACGAAATAAGCCGGAGCTCTGCAATATATAAGCATCATGGGACGACCCTGGATGCCCTGCAAGAACACTGAGGAATCGCATAGCTGGACCAAACACTGCTTGTATGTTGTGCGAGTGGCACATCTTGCGGTTCCTGCACCAAATATAAAATAATTACACAAAGCAAAGGTAACCGACTAAAACAAGAACTCCTACAACAAATTAAGATTCAAGTTCAACAATCCAAATATAATTCACAAAGGACATAAGTCTAAAAAAATATAGCAATTATATGGATGTGTGGGAAAATAAATGTTTACATGCTAAGGACTAATTAAGGTCAGCTTTAAAATGCTTCTATGTGGCATACATGAAATGTATTGATTCAGGTATGCATTGCTATACAATTTATGGCCTCGGCCATGCTGATACATGCAATGCCTTGGTGCTAAAAGGCGCGCATACTCCTCCACATAGCCGCAAAACATGTTCAACAATAGCAATCCGAGCCCTCAAAGGTCCCGTAAGTGGATGGGAAATGAAACGGATTTATAGGGTGGTGGTCCGTCGGAAATCAGCTCTCTGAATCAGACTCAAGCCCATCCCAACAACGAAGTTATCTGAACGAATGAAAAATATCAGATTTTGTTTGGAAAATTATCCGAACTAACGGAAATGTTTCGATTTGCTTTCGTTCATCGAAAGCGCATGTACGCATTTTCCCGAACGTTCGTACAAATGAAAAATGAATGAGAAAAAGCAAAAAAATGACAAACGCCCACTAAAACTTTCACAGACAGCTATGGAAGTCCAGACGAATGTGTCTCTGAATCGAGCCTATTCTGCAAAAAGAGATGAAAGTAAGCCAGTCCAAGGTGGAAGCTCCCATCTGAGCTGCAGATGTTGACCTGCCAGGGAGGGTTCTGGTCCACAGGGATCCTAAACAAAGTTAACCTACCTCTTCCCACTGTTTGTAAGCCTGCCAATAATTAGTTACCCTTTACTCCTGCAGAGTTGTCAATGACTTCACACTTGTGTGGCAACCAGACCTCAACCAATAGGGATGAGTGGTGCCCTTATTACCAATAACCAACAGAAGGATTACCAGAAGTAAAAGGTAATTATATCTTTAAAACTGGTTTACCAGTGGTGGGTAAGTGTACTATGGACCTGCATGTTGTCAATGAGGGCCCTGATCTGCTTAAACTAGAACAATAGCCTCTGTGGCAGTACTGGGCCCTGTACTACTATTTAGACTAAACAATTACAGGTTAGTTTTTTTCTTTTTCTTTACAGCTGGATGGGGGGGGGGGGTGGGCACCAGCAATGAGGGTGCCCCCCATGCAAACAAACAACACAACAAATGAATGTTGTTCTGGTTTAAATGTATAATTCTTTGGCACAATATTGTTATGTCCAACAAAAGCACAATCAAGATTCAAGAAAATGAATTTGGCACAGTGCAGCACCCGGCGCAGCGACA
Organism: Gastrophryne carolinensis; assembly: GCA_027917425.1. Classification (NCBI taxonomy): domain Eukaryota; kingdom Metazoa; phylum Chordata; class Amphibia; order Anura; family Microhylidae; genus Gastrophryne; species Gastrophryne carolinensis. Next base: position 67,529,706 of record CM051238.1, read on the forward strand.
TGTTGTCACTCTAAAAGCCAATTAGTGGCACCCTTAAAACACTGAAAATATTTGTAAAGTGAAGTACATGAAAGATAAACATTCGGCAAGCTTATATTTATTATAGGCAATTATACGCACCTGTAAATACCACATACTGGATGTTTCTCCCGGAGAAAACTTTCACTAATATATTGTTAATGACTAACTGAAGTAAATTAGCCATAAATTAGTGAGGAAATAAAATCTAATTAACAGCATTACTGGTGACATTTTCAAATGTTTTTAAGTTCCATAATCCATGCAAATGGACTCCTGGGACGGTGGTAAATGATGGTAGTAAATAGCCCCCATGCACAGGCACAGATAAAACCAGAGCTGCTCACGATGCTGCTATGAGCCCAGGTGAGCCCTGACAGGGGTGGGAGATCATTTAAAAAGTAAAGCAGAGTAAGTTAGATTCATGTCTATTATCAGAGGTCAACTAGTACCAGTTTAAAACTAGATTTCGGGGAAGGCTCAACATAAAATATGACTATAAATAGAAAAGCTTAGTAAGACATACATCTCTGTCTCAAATTCAGATTTGTTGCCTATTCATGGTAACACATTGTTTGTCCCTAAAACAGAGCAAAAGTAAAAAGAAAAAAAAACTCACCTGCTTTCAGCACCAGGTGAAGTTCTCATTGCCTGGCCGGTCTCCACCTGGCTATGGGGGGGGGGGGGCAGTGGTTCCAGTGTACTATTAGGATTCCCCCATCCTTACACATCACTGTGGAGGGGATTTCATTAGCCAGCAGTGGGATGTGGGCTAATAAAGGGAGACTTCTGTTTCCCTGTGTGTAAATGGGAAGCAGCCTGCCAGCTAAGCAGATGCCAGCATAAGACAATCGAGGACTCCGCTGGATACCGGACCATGGACTGCAGCTTGTAAAGAAAAGGAGCCTGTTAGCTGGATAAAGAGAAGGACACCTGAACCGCTGCAACTGCAAATGGAGCCAGAAAAGACCCATCCAATGATGTGGAAGGAGTTATTTATTTATTTTTTTTAGCTATTCATTGTTTGATACAGAACAAACCAAATCTCTTGGAGAAATTTGACAAATTGTCAGAACTGAATTTTTTACGAAATTCACTAGTCCTGATCATCTCTGTGGGGAAAGTTATTTCTTTGCTTCCTGTCACAGTGTTCCATTTACTTGTACAGTGCTCTCATACTGCTTCTCCGCTTTCTATGGGGGTTTATTTATTAAGGGATAGCGCCAGGTAGATCTTCGTAGCGGCAGGCAGTGTCTGGGCGCTGTAGACAAAATCACATTTATGAAAGCGATTCTGGTGAGTGACTCTAACAGCGCCATGTAGCGTCCGCTTCATCATTACAGGTGGCTCAGCGTAGTGCCAGCACTCTAGCTTCTAGAGCGCCAGGTATTACCTGTGGCTCTCCCATACATTTCAATGAACGTTCCTTTTCTTCTGTTTAAAGTTTATTGTTAATTTTTTTTTCCCCACAAGTCATTATGTCACCTCTCCTGTCCTTTCGCTCCCTGCAGTGCTGTACTGGTGTTAGAATGCCCAACATACATCACATTCATCAATGCTGGCCAGGTTACTACAGCGACTGAGGAGCTATGTTATAACGCCTGATACCCGCTTACAGCATCTACTAGCGGTCGCTCTAAGCACCGCTATACAGACGCTCATCTGCCGATACCTGGTGTTAGTAATGAATCAGCCTCCACGTCTCACTGCATCCCCTCTGAAGTCACAGCATTGCCTAGAAATAGAAGATAGAATAGGCCTAGTGTGCCAAATGGCAACTTATCCATATGCCACTGACTGTATTGTCAGGTTGCTGCACTGTTTCCTTCATCCTTTATTCCTTGGGTGGCTTGCACACCTTGTCAGCCCAAATTTTAGAGCCACATGCAAGCTTTTTATTTCACAATAGCACTGTGTGAAATTAAAATGGATGGATGAAACCATGCAATGTCTACCTGTAATAAAATCAGCTCTGTAACAGGCATGACACTGATAGGGTATTTTTTTAATAAAAAAAAATATTACCGTACTCCACTTCCCTGAAGCCAACCAGTCTGCCACATCAGGCATAGGGACTGGCAACCCAGGGCACATATAACAAATGTCTGGCCTCTGGCCCTGCCACCTAGCCAGAACCTATGCCCTTTAAAACAGGTCTGATGCTCTTGCATGGGGCAATGGGCTTTTCCACACCCCTGTTCCTAAGAGGGGTTATTGTCCTGCCACCCCTCGGTGCCAGCAGGTAGAATGCCACCTTTAAAACTGGTATAGTTAACTTTGTTAAGTAGACATACCTCCTATCTCCACACTTTGGTGGCTCCCGAATGTCTGCTGGTGGCTCCAGTAGCAATCAAACTGAGCACCACTACTCACTGCTCTATCCCTTTCTCCCTAGTCTCTCTTCCATCAGGCCTTATTATAGCTGTTCCTGTTTTCTATCTGCAGAATTTGGCTAATAACATGGTATTCTTCTAAGGTTAAAATGGCTAATCAATAATTGTTCTCAATCAATACAGATGATGATATAAGAAAGCCATAGGTAGAAGTTTGCTGTACATAACCTGATAAGAACTTCTTACTGTTTTGATGGGCTCAGCTGTATTATTAGCATATTATTTCAGCGATTTCTACCATGTTTTGATATGCATACAATGTATTGTTTCGTTCGTGCAAAAACGTAACGTCCATTTCCAGGCACACACTAACTTACTCCCACCTTATCCCTCTTGGGAACAATATAAAATAAGCCATTTCAAATTACCAGCAAATCTCTGATTATATGTAAATATGTGATGTTTTCTAGTATTCTAGGCAAAACTGAATTATTTGCCTCAATTTCTAGGTGTGGGCTGAGCTGGAAAGGGCCATGGACCAGTTTTACGAGTGTTGAGCATGCTATGATGTGGTCAGAGATAGCTGCAGGACCACTGTGGCTTGTCCAAGTAGCTGTACGACCACTTTTTGCTGTGGTACTGGAGGAATGAAATTGAAAAAAAGGCAAAAATTGGAGCCCTATTACAGCAACTACCTGGCTCTGTGGGAAATGTGGGAGAGGCATATAGAACAGGCATCAGGTCAGCTTCTTTCCGGCTAATTATTGCCATTGGGTTTTGAGTCACTTTAATAAAAACAGACTGAACCCAAACTGAGCACTAATTCCTTTCATTTGAACCAGCATCCCATTGGTCATGATGCCAGCCACCAGAGAAGGGAAGCTTTTATACTACATAGGCATGTAGCGGTTTTTCTAGGAAAATAGTAAAACCCACAAACCTGCAAATAGTAAAAGGTGTGTAAAAAAAGCATAAACATTTTCTTTTTTATTGCATCAATCCCATAGTGTTATAATCAGAGCATTGCTATTTAATAAATGCTTATTGCACTCACTATATATAAGAAAGGAAATGATGGAAATGGATGGAAAAGAAATGGTTAAATGAGAGTGCTGTCTTTTCTCGGTATCTGGAGATGAGTCAAAAGGATTCCAACTTTTCTTCACTATCGGGTGACATCCTCATACCTGTCGCTTATGCTCCCTAGTTTGCTAATGAGCTCCAGGCTGCCTTTTATAGCCTTCCAGTTAATAGATCAGCAAAGGACAGCATGCCACGCGGAGGGGGGAAAAATAAAACATTGCAAACTGTAAAATTCACTTTCCCTTCCAAAAATCTCAAAGCGAATGAATTTGATTCCCAGGTCCAGCTGTCACCCACCCACCAATCAGATGTCCCGGATTCTACAGGAGAATATTCTCCTTGTTCCTTCTCAATCTGCTACAGTGTTATCTCCAGAGCTCATTTTTTTTTTTTTTTTCTCTCTCTCTCCCTTTCTGTCGTTCTAGCTTGGAATCGGCTAATGAAAGGAGGTTTCAAAATAGCAGGTGGCCTTTCTTTGTATAATGAATTCCACCAAAGACATCACAGTTCTAAATGTGTAGGTGGCACAGTGGCGTTGCCTGCTCAAAACCTGACACGTAAAGCAATGAGGCACCGGAGACAGCCCGTTGACAGATGCCTTGTTTCAAAGATGCTAGAAGGGTTAACAAGGGACTCCAGAAAATGATCATACAGAAAAAGTAGCTCTGCGGGTGCATGTTTATATTGATAAGCTTGCTCGCTTCCGCTAAGTCGGCTGTAGAACTGAATAGCAACAACAAATATTAAAGGATGTGCTGAGCTGAATGTAACTCACATGCCCATGGTGTGGCAGGTAGCTGGAACCCCAGTATAAAACACACTGTGTACCCCCAACACTATAAACTAGCTCTGGCAGAGGTGAGTAGGTGGTGCATCTGGCCCTTCTGAGACAAAACTCACTGTCCTCCAAAAACCCCTCCCCCCTCAAAAAAAAAAAACATCTCTCCATCTGGGACAAAAACACTGTTTTCAATAAACCCTGCTTACCCCCAAAAGGCGATCTATCATTGCTGAGCAGGTGATGCCACATTCCTCATTTGGAACAAAGAGTTCCATTTAGTAAAAAAACCTTGTCATATTACAAAAAATTCTGGTGCCCCATAGGTGCCTTTTAGGATGAAGGTGCCCTGTGCAGTCACCCTATTTGAACACTCCAAAGGCTGATCCTGTTTGTGGCGAGGGTCTCACATTACATACAGTTCAGCTGCACCAAATCAGAGACTGAAATTTCACTTGTTTAAAAAAGCATTGTTCTTTATTCCTCCTTTATACAACATGCAGCAGTAGTAAAATTCAAGGGGAAACGTACTGTCAAGTCCCGTGGGACAGCCGCCTTCTAGGTAAGTCCACAACCCCCAATCTCCACTGCTAGCTTCACCTATAGCCAAGCCCCTGTTTGCCGGGGCACTTTACACGCTTCACCAGACACAGTTGCCCCCAGGACTTCGTAGCACAAAAGATGTGGACTTACAGGGGTGAAGGCGGATGAACCCGAGGCAAGTCTGGCTGATGTTGGGTAAGCCGGGGTCATACACGGATAATCAGTCCTTACTAGCGCAGCACATAAGGGAAAGACAAGAGAAGACTCAAGGTTGAGCCAGGGGTCAAGTCGGGAGGTCACGGTAAGCAGCACAAAGGATGAGATGGATTCGTGGTCACGATACAAGCAAGGGTTGGTCCTGGCGGCAATCACGGGATGGTCAAGCAAGACAAGGTTGGCAACAGAAATGAACGAGGATCTCAGACAATATCACACCCAGCAGCACGCTATCATGGGCAAGGCATAAGTGTGGGGAAACAACCTTTAAATGATGGGAGCTAACGGGATTGGCTGGAGGGAATGCCGTGATTGGTGGAAACTGGAACCTTGGGCTGATCGCCCAATTTAACTTTAAAGGGCATTTTCGCCCAGAACAGCTCTGGGCTCATTGGCCCTTTAATAGAACGATAGAGTCATAAGAGAGACGTGTGCGTGCGAGCATGTTCAGAGAAGCCGGGTATGCGGTGGTGAAGAAAGGAGGCAACCGTGTTCAGTGCCACATGAGCAGACGCTGGCTGAGCCAGCATTCGGCACGGCCGCCGGGCAGAACGACCCCCAACCAGCCTCCCAGAGACAACGATCCCGAGGTAAGTTGATCGTGACACGTACACAGATGGTTTCTTACAATTTAAGATGGTACAACTATTACCTTGATAAAGTGGTCTGGGGATCACTACTTGACCTGTATAAACCTAGGGGCTACTTGGGGTCATACATTCAGGTGATGTGTTTGGTTTCTTAAATTGATTGTTGTATTTTTCAATGGAGTTTGTTTTCCTTTTTCTTCTTGCCACATTGTGTTTTTAAATAGATTTTTGCACAATAGCACTTATGCACTTTGGTTTATTGTAAAATTGGCACTGATAACATTGTTATTATGGGATGGGATATAGGTGAAATTGGGATGCCCCTGGGAGTGTACGGTCCAGTTTTTTATGTTTTTTAATTGTCTGTAATGTGATTTATGTGGGTAAACAATCAAAAATAAAATGTACCTATGAATTAATGATACAAATTTAGTTGCATTTTTTATTACTGTGGAGGAGGTGCGGTGTTTTGGGAACTATTCAGGGTGAATTGCTGGATTCACCACTATACATTAGAATACCATTTAAGGATTGAGATAGTCCCATACCACTGCACGGCCACAGATATTTGATTTAAAAGATCAGTATATTAAATTTGTGGTGCGGAATTAACACATATAGTTCTAAGATGGTACAACTAATTACTGTAAGCAGGCAGCTGTTCACAGCTGGACTTACTCCTTAGTGCAGGTCGTTAGGTAAGTATTGCTTTAATCCTAGGCCCACTAGGCTGCCACTGGTTTTCTAGCCTCTTATCTAGTTCTCTCTTCTGAAAACATCAGAACCCAGTCTTACCTCTCAGACTCTTCAGCTACAAGACACTGACTTCTGTCACTGAAGTTCTGTCTCTAATAGGCCCTGGGCTGGCCATCTCTATGTATTTTTGGGTCATATGCTGCACACGGCTCCAGCAACACTTAGCATGTGAGCAGACCTTCTAATTCCTTTCAGAACTAGACCAACTTAGTTCTAGCTGCTTCAGGTTTACTGTACACTGATGGTGACTTATCATCCATAGTTCAAGTTAAGTTATGACCTACAAGGACTTCCCAACACAGGGGTGACCTCAGACACAAGATACCTACCTCCCCCCCGGTGCACATCTCTCACCTGCAGCAAGCGCTATTTTGGAGTAAAGTCTGGGTGAGTGTTTAAAAAGTCTGAAAAGACATTAGGCACAGATAGCAGTAACCCCCAGGGGGCATCGCAATTCAGTGTGTTGAAGTAATTTTCATCTGGGTATACTGTGTAATGAAGGACTTGCACACTTGGTTTATATAAAGAATATAAACAGTTTAATATACTTGGGTGCCAGTTCAGGGAGCCCCACCCAGTCAGCATTCTATGGCTACATCGAGACCAGTCTAACAATTAGAGATGAGCGAGTAGTGAAATATTCGAAATTTCGAATTTCGATTCGAATAGACCGCGTTACTCGACTACTCGACCGAATATCGAATCCCATTATAGTCTATGGGAAAAAAATGCTTGACACTTGGAAATCTCAATTCGACCACTTGGAGGTCACCAAGTCCACCCTGAAACATCAGAAAATGATGCCAACACTGCTGGAATGCAACTGGGACAGCAGGGGAAGCATGTCTGGGTGCATATAACGCGCCCAAGTCGCACTATTACGCCACTATCACAGCCACTCAACAATACACTCCAAACACAATATAACTTCTACGTAAAGTGAGACAAGACAAGGAAACCTTCTTTCCTCTACATTGCCATGGACCCCAAGCCAAACTGTACAAAAAAGAACAAAATTCTGCACCCCTTAAAATCACGTTGCCTAATGACAACCACAGATGACATAGGCAAGGGGGAAAATAAATAGACCCCACCCCTAATTGTCATTGTGTGTGTGTGTGTGTGTGTGTGTGAGATGTGGTCAGACATGTCCTCTTGTGTCATTGTGTCACCCCAGCAGTAAGGGAAGCTTAAAGGAGGAGGTTTGTTACAGTGTGTCACCCCAGCAGTAAGGGAAGCTTACAGGAGGAGGTTTGTTACAGTGTGTCACCCCAGCAGTCAGGGAAACTTACAGGAGGAGGTTTGTTACAGTGTGTCACCCCAGCAGTAAGGGAAGCTTAGAGCTGAGACCTCTTAAAAATTGTGTGGAGGCCCAAGATCTGACATTGTGTGGAGTCCCAAGAGCTGAGACCTTTTAAAAATTGTGTGGAGGCCCAAGAGCTGAGACCTCTTAAAAATTGTGTGGAGGCCCAAGAGCTGAGACCTTTTAAAAATTGTGTGGAGGCCCAAGAGCTGAGACCTTTTAAAAATTGTGTGGAGGCCCAAGAGCTGAGACCTCTTAAAAATTGTGTGGAGGCCCAAGAGCTGAGACCTTTTAAAAATTGTGTGGAGGCCCAAGAGCTGAGACCTTTTAAAAATTGTGTGGAGGCCCAAGAGCTGAGACCTCTCAAACATTGTGTGGAGTCCCACGAGCTGAGACCTCTTAAAAATTGTGTGGAGGCCCAAGAGCTGAGACCTCTTAAAAATTGTGTGGAGGCCCAAGAGCTGAGACCTTTTAAAAATTGTGTGGAGGCCCAAGAGCTGAGACCTTTTAAAAATTGTGTGGAGGCCCAAGAGCTGAGACCTCTCAAACATTGTGTGGAGTCCCACGAGCTGAGACCTCTTAAAAATTGTGTGGAGGCCCAAGAGCTGAGACCTCTCAAACATTGTGTGGAGTCCCACGAGCTGAGACCTCTTAAAAATTGTGTGGAGGCCCAAGAGCTGAGACCTCTTAAAAATTGTGTGGAGGCCCAAGAGCTGAGACCTCTCAAACATTGTGTGGAGGCCCAAGAGCTGAGCACTTATTAGTGCTGCAGCTACGGCTGCTTTAGTGAGGGGTAGCTGCTGCTGCTGGAATAGGGACAGAAAGACTTCAGTGGTGTATTACCACCTATATACAAAACTATATACACTCTGCTCAAAACGGCTGCTTTAGTGAGGGGTAGCTGCTGATGCTGGAATAGGGACAGAAAGACTTCAGTGGTGTATTAGCACCTATATACAAAACTATATTTTGCACTACTGTTTTGTGTCCTCTGTGCCAACAAAACACTGTTTTATACACGGTGCGTATAGGCACCATTTCACCTTCTGGCAGTATACGGCTGTATAGCCAGGTGTTTTTCTTAAAAATATTTTTTATATTTGGCACTACTGTTTTGTGTCCTCTTTACCAACAAAACCTTGTTATATACCCGGTGCGTATAGGCACCAATTCACCTTCTGGCAGTATACGGCTGTATAGCCAGGTGTTCTTCTTAAAAATATTTTTATATTTGGCATAACGCGTGGCCAAAAAAGTAAAACGTCTGAAATGCGGAGGGCTAGCGCAAAGGGACGTGGACGAGGACGGGGGCGCGGAAATGCTGGTGGGGGCACAAACCGCGTTGAAGCCAGTGGGGATACAATGCGTGCTGATGAGGGGCAGCCAGCATTACGCTCATCCAGCTTCCCTGCCTTTATGGGACAGTTATGCGGGGGGCGGGGTACACCTCTGTTAAAGCCTGAGCAGCGTGAACAGGTGGTGCAATGGATGGCCGATAACGCTTCCAGTCACTTGTCCACCACCCAGTCATCCACACAGTCTCACTCTGACCCTCCTTCCTCCCAACCTGGCCAACAGAGTCAGCCCACCCTTGACCCCTCCCAGGACCTCTTTTCGGGTCCTTTTCCAGATGTGCTGCAAGAATCCCAGGAGCTAGCAGAGGAATTTGTTTGTAGTGATGCCCAAACACTTGAGCATCCGCCATCTGCTAGTGATTTGGACCCGGAACCAGCATCTGCTATCATGAGCGATGATGATGATGAGACGCAGTTGCCATCAAGGGAGGCTGTTGGAATGTCCAGTGGGCAGGAGGAGGAGCAGAGAGAGGAAGTGGAAGAGGAGGTGGTGGACGACGAAATGACCGACCCCACTTGGACAGGGGTGATGTCCAGCGGGGAAAGCAGTGGAGATGCGGTCTGCGCATCACCGAATAAGGCAGCAAGAGGCAGAGGACAGTCCAGAGGCAGAGGACAGTCCAGACAGAGAAGGCAGGCCACAGCCAGCAGGGCCGAAGCTCTTCCCGGCAGCAGGCAGTCGCGCGAAGCTCCCCCATCGAGGCCTCGTACTTCTGTGGTGTGGAGATTTTTTAATGTTTGCGCGGATGACAAACTGAGCGCGGTTTGCGCAATCTGCCACTCAAAACTGAGTAGGGGCTCTGAGAAGAGCAATCTGACCACCTCAGGCATGCGCCGTCACTTGGAATTCAAGCACTGGGCTGAGTGGGAGAGAGCAAACGCAATACAACCTGCGCCCCATCTTGCTGCCACTGCCTCTTCCCCTTTGTTGTGTGCTGCCACTGCGGTCCAGACCTCCAGCCAGGACACCTCCACATCTGCCTCTGCCTCGGCTACTTTGGGGCCTTCTCCTTCAGCCCCCCTTTCCCCGCATGTTCGTCTGCACCTTCCATCTCCTCGTCCCATCAACTGTCCATCTCGCAGGCGTTCAACCGCAGGCGGAAGTACGCCTCCAGTCACCCCCAAGCCCAAGCCTTAACCTGCCTCATCTCCAAACTGCTGGCCCTGGAGATGTTGCCGTTTTGGCTTGTGGAGACGCAGGCCTTCCGCGACCTGATGGCGGCTGCCGCACCTCGCTATTCCGTCCCTAGCCGCCACTATTTTTCCCGGTGTGGCGTCCCCGCCCTGCACCAGCACGTGTCGCGTAACATCAGGCGGACCCTGAGGTACGCAGTCAGCGCAAAGGTCCACTTGACCACCGACTCGTGGACAAGCGCTTGCGGCCAAGGACGCTACATCTCTTTGACGGCACACTGGGTGAATGTTGTGGAAGCGGGGACGGGGTCGCAAACAGGGACGGCCTACATACCACCCCCGCCCAAGATTGCCAGCACAGGTTCTGATAGACCCCCCTCCTCTTCCTTCTTCTCCTCCTCCTCCTCCTCTGCCTTAACATCGCCCTCAGCCCCTAGCTGGAAGCGTTGCAGCACTGGCACGGGGAGACGTCAGCAGGCGGTGCTTAAGCTCATCAGCTTGGGCGACAGGAAGCACAGCGCCGCAGAGGTGAGGCACGCCATATTGCAGCAGACAGAGATGTGGCTGTCGCCGCTGCAGCTAGGACCAGGCATGGTCGTGTGCGATAACGGCCGTAACCTGGTGGCGGCTCTGGAGCTTGCAGAACTCAATCACGTACCATGCCTGGCCCACGTTTTTAATTTGGTAGTACAAAAGTTTCTAAAGACTTACCCCAACCTGGCAGAGCTACTGGTCAAAGTGCGGCGCTTGTGCGCTCACTTTCGGAAGTCAACTGTAGCTGCTGCTAGCTTAAAAAAAAAACCAGCAACGCCTCCATTTGCCTCAACATCGGCTGTTGTGCGACCTGCCCACTCGCTGGAATTCCACCTATTGCATGTTGGCCAGGGTGTGTGAGCAGCAGAAAGCATTGATGGAGTACCAGATGATGCATCCACGCGTGCCTCCAACTCAGCTCCCTCAGTTTGCCAACCACGAGTGGCCATGGATGGCAGACATATGCGATGTATTGCGTATCTTTGAGGAGTCCACTAAGAAGGTCAGCAGCGAGGACGCTATAGTGAGCGTAACCATCCCGCTCCTAGGCGTCCTTAAAGAATCGCTCATCGCAATAAGGGAGAACGCATTGCACACAGAGGAGACGGGGGTAGGAGGAGACGCAACGCAGGTAGACAGTCAGACCACACTTTTGTCTGCTGCTCGGTGGCAGTTGCAGGAGGAGGAGGATGAGGAGGAGGAGGACAACGTGGAGGTGGCTGTGGAAGAGGATGCTGGCGGCGAGGGTAGCAGTCAGGCTGTGTGCGTCCCATTGGTTCAGCGCGGATGGGGCGGAGAGGAGGAGGAAGAGGAGGAAATGGAAAATGATCCTTCTGGTGGGGGCAGTGAGGTCATGCCTACTCAGAGTCTGGCACACATGGCTGACTTCATGCTGGGCTGCTTTTCCCGGGACATACGTGTTGTCCGGATATTGGAGAACAAACTATACTGGGTCTTCGCACTCCTGGACCCCCGGTATAAAGATAACTTCTCCTCTTTTATTCCGGTAGAGGAGAGGACGAATCGATTACTGGAATACCAGAGGGAACTCTTGCAGAACATGATGCAGATTTTCCCACCCAGCATCGCTGGCGGCAGAGAGGAGAGTGTCTCCCAGAGTCTGACAACATCGATCAGGCCCACAGCCACCAGGGGAACACTCTCCAAGATGTGGCACACGTTCATGTCACCCCCTCGTGCAACTTCCATCAGTGCGGGGGCCCGCTATCAGCAGGAGGGACAAGTATCGGCGGATGTTGCGGGACTACCTGGCAGACCACACCCCTGTCCTCCCCGATCCCTCGGCGACCTACACTTACTGGGTCTCCAAGTTGGACACGTGGCTGGAACTGTCCCTGTACGCCTTGGAGGTGCTTGCCTGCCCTGCCGCCAGCGTGCTATCAGAAAGGGTGTTCAGCGCAGCCGGGGGCATTATAACCGATAAGCGCAGCCGCCTGTCAACCGACAGTGCCGACAGGCTGACGCTAATCAAAATGAACAGCAAGTGGATTGACCCGGACTTTGCTTGTACAACAGTGGAAAGCAGCCAAGAGTGAAGTGCCATCTGTATGAAGTGCCATTTCCTCCTCCTCCTCCTCCTTAACCGCTGTAGAATTGCTGTATTAATGGAAAAAATTATGGCTCACCTCTTAGGCTTAATACAATCAATTTTTAAGAGGTCTCAACTCTTGGGCCTCCACACAATTTTTAAAAGGTCTCAGCTCTTGGGCCTCCACACAATTTTTAAGAGGTCTCAGCTCTTGGGCCTCCACACAATTTTTAAGAGGTCTCAGCTCGTGGGACTCCACACAATGTTTGAGAGGTCTCAGCTCTTGGGCCTCCACACAATTTTTAAAAGGTCTCAGCTCTTGGGCGTCCACACAATTTTTAAAAGGTCTCAGCTCTTGGGCCTCCACACAATTTTTAAGAGGTCTCAGCTCGTGGGACTCCACACAATGTTTGAGAGGTCTCAGCTCTTGGGCCTCCACACAATTTTTAAAAGGTCTCAGCTCTTGGGCCTCCACACAATTTTTAAAACATAGCAGCCCTAATAAGGGCTCTCAATGACTCTCTTGTCTTCTGGTAGCTGGTATATATGGTGGTAAAAGCGATATTCTGAGCTTCTGGGGCCCTGCCTGCCTACATATGAGCTATATACTGTTCAGCATAGTAGCCCTAATAAGGGCTCTCAATGACTCTCTTGTCTTCTGGTAGCTGGTATATATGGTGGTAAATGCGATATTCTGAGCTTCTGGGGCCCTGCCTGACTACATAGAATATGAGCTATATACTGTTCAGCATAGTAGCCCTAATAAGGGCTCTCAATGACTCTCTTGTCCTCTGGTAGCTGGTATATATGGTGGTAAATGCGATATTCTGAGCTTCTGGGGCCCTGCCTGACTACATAGAATATGAGCTATATACTGTTCAGCGTAGTAGCCCTAATAAGGGCTCTTAAGGACTCTCTTGTCTTCTGGTAGCTGGTATATATGGTGGTAAAAGCTATATTCTGAGCTTCTGGGGCCCTGCCTGCCTACATATGAGCTATATACTGTTCAGCATAGTAGCCCTAATAAGGGCTCTTAATGACTCTCTTGTCTTCTGGTAGCTGGTATATATGGTGGTAAAAGCTATATTCTGAGCTTCTGGGGCCCTGCCTGCCTACATAGGATATGAGCTATATACTGTTCAGCGTAGTAGCCCTAATAAGGGCTCTTAAGGACTCTCTTGTCTTCTGGTAGCTGGTATATATGGTGGTAAAAGCTATATTCTGAGCTTCTGGGGCCCTGCCTGACTACATAGAATATGAGCTATATACTGTTCAGCGTAGTAGCCCTAATAAGGGCTCTTAAGGACTCTCTTGTCTTCTGGTAGCTGGTATATATGGTGGTAAAAGCTATATTCTGAGCATCTGGGGCCCTGCCTGCCTACATAGGATATGAGCTATATACTGTTCAGCGTAGTAGCCCTAATAAGGGCTCTTAAGGACTCTCTTGTCTTCTGGTAGCTGGTATATATGGTGGTAAAAGCTATATTCTGAGCTTCTGGGGCCCTACCCGACTACATAGAATATGAGCTATATACTGTTCAGCGTAGTAGCCCTAATAAGGGCTCTTAAGGACTCTCTTGTCTTCTGGTAGCTGGTATATATGGTGGTAAAAGCTATATTCTGAGCTTCTGGGGCCCTGCCTGACTACATAGAATATGAGCTATATACTGTTCAGCGTAGTAGCCCTAATAAGGGCTCTTAAGGACTCTCTTGTCTTCTGGTAGCTGGTATATATGGTGGTAAAAGCTATATTCTGAGCTTCTGGGGCCCTGCCTGCCTACATAGGATATGAGCTATATACTGTTCAGCGTAGTAGCCCTAATAAGGGCTCTTAAGGACTCTCTTGTCTTCTGGTAGCTGGTATATATGGTGGTAAAAGCTATATTCTGAGCTTCTGGGGCCCTGCCTGCCTACATATGAGCTATATACTGTTCAGCATAGTAGCCCTAATAAGGGCTCCCAATGACTCTCTTGTCTTCTGGTAGCTGGTATATATGGTGGTAAAAGCTATATTCTGAGCTTCTGGGGCCCTGCCTGACTACATAGAATATGAGCTATATACTGTTCAGCGTAGTAGCCCTAATAAGGGCTCTTAAGGACTCTCTTTTCTTCTGGTAGCTGGTATATATGGTGGTAAAAGCTATATTCTGAGCTTCTGGGGCCCTACATAGGATATGAGCTATATACTGTTCAGCGTAGTAGCCCTAATAAGGGCTCTTAAGGACTCTCTTGTCTTCTGGTAGCTGGTATATATGGTGGTAAATGCTATATTCTGAGCTTCTGGGGCCCTGCCTGCCTACATAGGATATGAGCTATATACTGTTCAGCGTAGTAGCCCTAATAAGGGCTCTTAAGGACTCTCTTGTCTTCTGGTAGCTGGTATATATGGTGGTAAAAGCGATATTCTGAGCTTCTGGGGCCCTGCCTGCCTACATATAAGCCATATACCGTTCAGCGTAGTAGCCCTAATAAGGGCTCTTAATGACTCTCTTGTCTTCTGGTAGCTGGTATAGATGGTGGTAAATGCGATATTCCGAGCTTCTGGGGCCCTGCCAGCGACAGCCTGTCTTTCCCTGCTGTGAGCGTCTGTCCCTCACTAAGTTCAAGCTGCTAATGCTGACGAAGAGGAAGTGCTGAGTTTTGTATATTCGAGGTCACATGGTTTTTCCAGCCAATGCGTGTAGACGCCGTTTTCGCGATGCCAGCGTCCTCCCAGGACCTGTCCCACCCCCCCTGCATGGTGATTGGTGTAAAAAACGCGCCAGGGAAGGTGGGAGGGGAAACGAATTGTGAGTGCGCCATCGCCGCTGTACTCGATCGAAATCGAGTATGACGAACAGCGTAGTATTCGATCGAATACCAGCTCGGTCGAATACTACTCGCTCATCACTACTAACAATATATATATATTTTTTTTTTTGCATGCACCGGGCTATACTTTGGAGAAGGCAATTCATTAGCTTGTATTTAAACAGCGTGTTTGACATTTTTTTTTTTTGCTCAAATCATCGTGTGACCTCTACTGGCTGCAAATAATGGGGGCTTGCACTGTACCCTATTTAATCTGTGGAGGTACCGATCCCAAAGCTGCAAAAGAGCTCAAACCAGGAACAAAAAAAAGCATGTAGGGAGGCACTCTCAACTCATAAATTGATAAAAAAATACATTTTTATTAATTACATATTTATAATCACTAAATACAATACACTCAACATAGTGCTTCTAGTCAAACAATCAATTAAGGATTAATAATTCTTATTGATTGGTTGACTAGGAGCACTTGCACTTTACAAATTAGTGTGGTGAGACTTTCCCCGTCGCCTACACACATTTATGTTGGTTTGTCCGGTGTGTTATTGTTCGATATGTGTTTTTAAAGGATTTTAATATGTTGAGTGTATTGTATTTAGTGATTATAAATATGTAATTAATAAAAATGTACTTTTTGATCAATTTATGAGTTGAGAGTGTTTTTTTTCCTGGCGCTCATAGCATGCAAAAAATGAAAAAATCTATTTTTTACAATTTGTAGTGTTTTTTGTAATAAAAAAAGTATGTTTGTTAATAAAATGTTATTGCGTGTGAAATCCTAATTTCTCCCTGTTACAGTGGTACCACACCCTCTCCTGTCCAGGAGACTCCCCCAAACTAAAACAGCGCTTTAGGAGATTTTCAGATAAAATATAACTATGCTATGCGCTATGCACACCTTGCAGTTTGCAAGAACAACAACCCTTTACATTTGAAATACCCCCCACAAACTATATATTCTCTGGAAGTACACACCTTAAGCTTTCTAGGCGTATCAGGCTTGTTAACATGGGTGCAGTTTTCTGGAAGTAATTCCTCAATTAATTCTTTGGTTGCACAGAGTTTCACTGAAAAAGAACAAAAAAGCAGAATCAAACTCATATTTTCCTAAAAATAAATATGCAAACAAGAAAAAGTTCCATCTGAAATAGCAAGGTCCCCCGAACAGAACGATACCCAACATGCATAGCTACTGTCAAGGGGAGAGTTGTCAAACACCCCAAAGTAAAGCATGTGTGTAAGGGTAATTTTACTTGAAAATTTCAGCTCTGCAGACTAAGTGCGCACCTTGCACTTTTTCTACCAAAACAACCCTTTACATTTGGTATACCCCCCACAAACCATATATTCCCTGAAAGAACATATGCTAAGCTTTCTAAGCATACCCAGCTTGTTGTAGTGGGCTCATCATTTTAGAAGTAATCCCTTGAAGAATTCTTATGTTGCACAGGGTTTCCCTCAAAAAATTATAAAAAAGGGAAATTAAAAACTAATTTTCGTAAAAAAACAATATGCAAACAAGAAAAAACAAGCTAAATCTGAAAGCGCATGGTCCCCCGAGCAGAACAATACCCAACATGCATAGCTACTATTAACCCTTTTAATTGCCCGCCTACTTGAAATTTTGTCACCCTCTGTTGACAGGTCATTTTTCACTATTTTGCACTATGTTTAAACGTGATTTTTGCAGGAATTTCCAGGAAAATTATAGATATATTTTTTGCAGCAAAGCTTAGGCTTTAACATGAAATGTCTTGTTTGTAATTTTTCTACAGTTTTTTTGTGTAAAAAAAAAAAAAAAGTTAAAATTATTTTTTTAGAAAATTGTCTCCTTTATTTTAAATAAAACATTTACTTTATTAGTGGTTACAGCCCCCCATTCTTGCCCAGGAGACACCCCGCACTGAAAAGAGCACTTTATAACATTTACAAATAAAATACAACTACTATCCACACTATAAACTTAAGGGGTAAAAAAAAAAAAAAAAAAACACATAGGGGACCCCTCCTGGGGGGAACCCCAGTTTTGGGAATTTTAAGGGTTAAAAACAAACAAAAAATGACATGGAGGTCCCCCCCTACCCGGCGTACCCAGCCATGGGCTGGTCCCAGGCAGAAGGGGGTCCAGGGCTGTTCTGCCTCCCCTGGGCTTTGGGGAAGGAGGTAATTGGGGGTGCCGGGGGTTAATGGCAGGTCACCCGCTAGCCACATGTGACTTGCCAGCCCCCAGCCTTGTTAACTGGTATAGGGATCTCATGGATCCCTTACCAGTTCACAAAGGGTTAACAGTAAAAATAAATACACACGCACAAAAGAAAAAAAATAAAATGTATGTATTTATTTTTTCTTTACATACCTCCGATCTTCCTCTTTCCCCCGGCGATCCCCAATGACAGCTGCCGGGTGCTCGGTGGAGGGAGGCTGGGGGGGACGAGGGATCACAGCCCTCTCCCCCTCTCCAACCTCTCTCCTCCGAGCACCCGGAGCGATGGATCGTCTCCGGTGAGAGTGAGAATAGCCGGCTGCAGGGTGACGTCATAGACTACGTCACCCGGCCCCACTCCCAAGGGGTGGAGCTAGCAGCTGCGACCCAGGAAGTGACCGCCCTCTCCTCACCACGGAAGAGCCTGGGGCGATCGGAGGCCCCCCAGTGAAGGGGAGACCTGGCGGGAGGCATCGCAGGCGCAGGTGAGTAAATGTCTTTTTTTTTTACAGTTAGCAGCGCCTGCTGCCGAAGTGGGGGGGGGGGGTCGCTATTCCGGGGGTTCTCCTGGAGCCATCCGAGCCCCCAGGGGGGATTGGTTGGCACCAAATTAAAGAGGAGACCCGGCCGGATCGATAGAGGAGTCAGGTGAGTATTTTTTTTACATTTTTTTTTACTAGCAGGGGGGAAAGTCAAGCACGTAACACCTACGGGCTTGGCACTTAACACCTGGACAAGCGAGCATGTAAATGTTACATGCTTGGCACTTAAAGGGTTAATCTAATACTCGGCATTGCACACTCACCAGCTTTCTGAGTGCCTTGGATGCCCCTGAGACATAAGATTTTGGCATTATTGGCATGGCTCCGCCTACTACAAGGATTGATGGGTAAAGCTATTATTCCTTGTGTTGTGCTGTGTAAATACTCTCCGTTCTAGGAAAGCACTTTTTTTCTCTTTCAGGCATTTAAACAAATTGTGCCTAACATCTTTGGGGCTGTTATCAGTGAATACACAGTTCCTTTGGAAGCACATTCTGGGTATTTATATTATTCTGTAATATTTTCAGACCTCTAAGCTATTCCAGCACTGCTCCTCGCTATATTTTGTCTGGCCAGACCAGACAACGAGTATGGGTACTTCACGGCAGGGCATGCACAGTGTGGGGTTTTCATACTCCCGGATGCACATGCTGGCCGGCCTGGCCAAAGGAAAGGTGATGGCGAGCAGTGTCAGAATTGCCTGGCTGTTGCAGACAAATTGCAGTTCAGGTAAGGTTTTTTATGTAACCCTCCCCTCCACCCTCCACCCTGCATCAGGGCTAGAAGACTGACCCTTTAACACTTAAAACTTTCACACCAGGGAGGTATACAATACAAATCCACTGACTTTACAACCATTTGACTTAAATCGGAACAATACCCTTATAAGACACAGTGCTCATATGCATTCCTCCCCGGGGCAATCCAGATACCACATAAAAATGAATTTACCTCCTGCGATTCCCCCCCCAATGGCTTCCTATGGATTTTTCAGTGGCCCGAAAAGAGTTTTCTGCTGTGTTGCATTATAGGTTATGTAGGTTAAATGCAGGCAGCAACATGTCTAGGATGCTGGGAAAGAAAGGAAGCCTCCCGGGTACTCCAAAATGGCCAGGAGAAAATCAGATGGTATTTCAGCTTTAAATTAATGCAAGAGCCAATGTGAGTGCTGACAATGCTTTATTATTGTGCATGCATATGGGGAAAGTGAGTTTTGGGGAGTTTGGGGAAACAAGGCCTAGGGCTGGGCAAAATGTGTTTTGGTCCTCTTGAAGGCCAGCCCTTAAATCAAGGACAAAATACAAGCAATAGGAGCGCACCTAGGGCCCAAATAGTTTGTTTTTTTTCTAGAAAATATGCCTTTTTCGAAATCTGTCAGTTTGGTTAAAATAAAATTGCTCCACTCTTAAAAAGTTCTGTATCATAAGTGCTTAAGATAACATGAATGTGGATGGATGCATAGGGACAGGTCACCTGGTAAGGAAATACAATACAAGCTCTTGGAAATACAATAAAGGATGTTAAGTAAAAGGTACATCAGAAACTCTCTCAAAAAGGTGATTTCGAAATCCGAAAAATGATACAATAGAAAAGCTTTGCTTTGTTGCTTCTGAGATAATTATACTTCAATCATCAGCATTCAGGAGGTCTAAAACTGAAATGCCTTTCTCCCCATGGCAACCTGCTGATGGGTTTTGACTGATTGTGAATGTCTGTATTGTATGTGTCTTCCCGATTCCAAAGCATCAATTACAAGATTCAGTAGGGGCTAAAGAGGAGCCTATTCTTCTTTTTCTATGTTCAAAAATTGAAGCAGGATTATGCTTCTAATTAAACTACAATTCCATAAGGACAGACTTGTTAACCCCCACATCTTCACCTCACACCTGCCTTAGAATTGAAAGTAGGCATCCAGTCAAAAATGCCCTGAGGACCTCTGGTTTTGCCCTGCTGCAAAAAATAATATGCAAGCTATTGCTAAGAGCAGCCACTCTTCTGACCCACATGATCATTGTGCATACTCCCATTTAGGCCATTGTGAGTACTATTAAATTTAATTCATTGAAAAACCTTTGGTGGAAAATCTTTTGGTTAAAAGAGTAAGGGCCAGTATGACACCTGCCAGGGCCAGTGGGTGGAATACCCCCTGCCCACACCGCCTTCTAGACATGCACCTAGTCTGTTGTACTGGACCTGTGCAGAAGAACATAGGGCTGGCAAGCTGGCAGGGTCAGGTTCTGGGTGCTCAACCTTTGAACCCTGGGGGGGAGAGGACACGCTATCAAAAAAAATGTTCACTTACCGAAAGCCGGGTCTTTCACTGACCCATGTTTCTTCCCTGGGGTTTTGCAGTGATTTGGACTATCCTGGGTTTTGGTCTTTGCCATCTGGGCACCCTGATCGGGGAAGCCCCGCTGTGTGAACCCTCCCGGTCATGTGATCTCACTCGCAATTCCTCAGTCCTATGGCGCATGAGCCAGCCTCTCGTCCAGTCAGCGCACTTGGATTCACTCCCGGCCCTTCATCCAAGGGCTGTTTAAAGCAAGTAGATTTGAGTGCGCTGGTGGGCCCATCCCCCGCTCCCCTCTAACAAGGAGCGTGCTTGCGCTCACCATTCGTGGGCTCGCCCTGCTAAGAGCGGGATGTGGCCGCTGCTCGCACATGCGGGAAACGGGAGGAGTTTTCAGGCAAACTGGGACGTTTGACACACAGAGACATTTTGGATGTCCCGGGTGGGGGGGGAGGGGGTACACCTACCCTGGAGTCTCATAGGCTACAGGGTGAGTTTTGGTCCACTTTAATAAACAGAGAAAAAAACAACAAATTACACTCCCGCAAAATTCTTCATTGAACAAAAACAAGAGTGAATGTGTAAGCATACTTTATTCTGGCAAGCATAAAAACTACAGACAATAACTAGTGAAAAAATAAGTATAAAAGCTCAATTGCAATACTTTAGACACATACAAGTTCTTTGGTTGTAACTCCTTGCAATTTTACTCTTTTATGTGCTTGTGTGAGCCAACAAGCACATAAAGTACACGAAATAGAAAAGCTTCGCTGAATCAACATCATATTTTACAACAAAAACATGTGTAAATGGATGAACGTTTTATTGCATCAAGTCTATTATGTTCTATATTTGTTACAAAGTATCCTTTATTTCATTTCAAGAGGCTTGTAGGCTTTAGTTTCTACTCAGACCAATTTTCCTGGCAGTTGTGTCTGAAATCTACCCAACTGTACCTTGGCATTAACAAACCTATAATTTTCTACTTTTTATCAGTGTTTGAATACTACTGATTGGCATTTTCGAATTTCTGCATGTCTTCTTGAATGCTTTTCTTGATTTAAAAAAATCAACCACTTTTTGACAGTTCTTTTGCTTTCCTCATGGCATACTCAGTGAGGCAGTGAGTGCAATGTAATTATGCAACAGGTGTGCATACTTCTGTGTGGAAAACCCTATTGGCCTCTGACAGTCATGTGTGGTGCAAGAGCAGAGCAAAAGCCGTAGAGGCTGGATACATAGAGATGTGTCCTCCTTTACCATGCATTAAAGTTAGTTAAATACTCCTATTTCTCATTATATGCATGTAATGTTATGAGTAATGTTATGAAATGTAAATAAAAAACTTGAGTTACATGCAATTACCAGTGGGCTTCACATAGACTGACAATAGACTAGATAACATCTTGTGACAGAGTGTCAAAAAAAGAAACGCTGTGACATATTCCAATATAAAAAGCCAGAAATGAAGGAAGGACAAATCTGTAATGTTTTCCAATTCCAGACTTTCTATTGCTCTTTAACTAGGGGGGCATCCCAAATCAGGATAGACCTGGGGGGTGGGAATGCAAGCCATCATAGTCAAACATTCACGAATATGTAAAATTTGAACATGGCCATCTGTATGACTCCAGGTTCATTATAATTATAATATAATTGAAGTTACCTTCATCTGACCATTATCCCTAGAAGTGGCGTAACTAGATGTGACAGGGCCCTGGTGCGAACATTAACGTGTCCTATGGTGCATGAGTGGCCCCCTGTCCAATCAGCAGTCTCCACTGCGCTGACAATAACCCGTCTAGGTTCATCTAATGACTCGTCCCTAGCAGAATCTAGTCGAGCAGAGCTGAGTTCTGCCTAGTGAACCGGTGGCCACATCCCCGCTACCCTCTAAAGGGAAGCGTGCCCAGGTCGGCCATTCACAAATGTCTGGCACGGGTGTGTGTCCTGCTAAAGGTGTAGCAGAGAGAGGCTGCTGCACTCACATGCGCCTTTGCATCAGGGAGAAGGTGATTTTACTGGATGACCTGGGGGATTTACACATTGGGGCATCCCGGAACTGGATGCCCTCGGGGAAGAGAATATGCCAGCCCTGGAGACTCATAGACTCTGGGGTTGGTTTTGGTCCACTTTAAATGGGGCCGCAATATGACTCATTCAGTAACCTTTTTTCCTGTCATTTTAACTTTGGATACTGTTAGAAAACTAAAGACAGCAAAGGCAAATAGTGCTTCTTTTTCCTCCACACAATGCCATGAGAGCACAAATAAGATGCAGGACCCACAATGATGGTCCCCCCCTGACCTTATGTGACCTTATGCACCCCCTGTAGTTATGCTCCTGAAATGTAGAAAATTGATTGTCTAGATTCACACAGACACTAATTTAAGAAGTCACATGTTCTTAAATATCCAGTACTTAAAGTGGACCAACACCCACGGGTGATCGGCCCGGGAATCTATAAGATTCCCGGGCCGATCACCTCCCTCCCCGCGGGACATCCGAGATCAGGATGTCCCGCGGGGTGAAACCCCCCAAACCCCCCAAACTCCTTACCTTATCTGTGAATGGCCAGCGCGGGCGGGAAGCGGCGGCGGAGGAGCCGCTTGTCCGCGGCTTGTCCGTCGGCGCTGGGAGCGGGGAGAGGTGAGTTTTTCGGGGGGTTCGGGGGGGTTTCACACAGCGGGTGTGTTGGTCCACTTTAATCAACAGGTAAGTCTGCCACGGGAAAATGTGGTTCCATAACATGGGTCATGGGTAATCATAAGTAATTTTCTAGAAGGACTTGGAACTAGTGTTAAAGCGGTCCTTCACTCTGAATAAGAGTCTATCTTATATGTTTCCCACACCCTGTACATACAGATTGCTCACATTAAAAATCATCCTACCTGCATCTACTGCATGTTATAAGCCTTTAAACATCCAAGACGGCAGCTCGTGGAACATCAGGCAGCCTGCAAACAGGAAGTGCCTTCTGACTGTGCTGCTCTGCATTCTGGGACTGTTGACCTTTTTCTGACCCCAGCTCTGCTCGGTCTGAGCAAAGCACAGCTATAACCCACCTCCCTCTATTTAATCCCACTCTCCTCAGTAAGTGTGATGCTTCTGATTCAAGATGGCGGCGCCCGTATCCTAAAATCCTTAACAGAGTTGCAGCCCAGTGGGGGAAAGAATAATAAGTAAGTGACTAAAAACTTAAAATATTTTAATTTTAGATGCTGGGGAATCTTTTTTTAAGGGTTTGGGCTTTTCAATAAATCAAGCTGAAGGTCCGGTTTAAGTCAAAGTAAATGAAGATAAGCCTATGGAGCAGTGAAGAAGGAAGCGACATAATGGAGCAAAAAAAACTGCCTTGTCCACTCCACTCTAATATAGAAAAAGGAACTTCATAACGTTTCATCTCATTTCAAGCATCATACTAGTTTTTAAAACACATACAAAATCCAAATAATGATTTACTACGTTTGGTACAAGACAATGGCCTTGATTCAATAAAGGTAGAAAAAAATTCTCATGGTAGTAAAAGATTCAATTCATGAGAAAAAAGCCTGAGACTGTCACTGTTACTGAATCACCAGAAAAAAAGACAATGAAAGTCAATGGCACTTTTTACTACAGTGTAAAAAGTTCTCTACTTTTCCTTAGTAGTAAAAAGTGCCATTGACTTTCATTGTTTTCTTATCTGGAGATTCAGTAACAGTGAAATTCTCAGGCTTTTTTCTCATGAATTGAATCTTTTACTACCATGAGAATTTTTTTCTACCCTTATTGAATCAAGGCCAATGTATCCATAAGCTAAACAGAACCATTACAAATATGATATTTGCATGCAACTTGTGAAAGCTTTGGCTTATTAGAAGCAGCAAATCAGCCAGAGCCAACATTCCTCCTTGAGAATACCTAAAGGAAGACCCACAAAGCTATACAGACCATAACACTTTGAATAGTAGGCATCCTGGAATGATTTTGCCATGAGATTTCCAATTTTGCAATGCAAGAGCCTGCTGAGAGCTTTTGGAGAATGTCTTCTTCAGCAATGCTTAAAGATTTTGCAACAGTGTAGCAGTTTGGTGTAAACCAAAATTAGAGCCAAAACGAAAGACTAGAGATACCATCAGATATATTTTTTGTTGAAGGAAATATTCAAAGCAAATACTGGTTAACTCACACGATATCTGATGATATAGTTAGCAAATACCTACTTTGAATTTTAAATAGTGATGAGCGAGTAGTATTCGACCGAGCCGGTATTCGATCGAATACTACGCTGTTCGTCATACTCGATTTCGATCGAGTACAGCGGCGATGGCGCACTCACAATTCGTTTCCCCTCCCACCTTCCCTGGCGCGTTTTTTACATCAATCACCATGCAGGGGGGGTGGGACAGGTCCTGGGAGGACGCTGGCATCGCGAAAACGGCGTCTACACGCATTGGCTGGAAAAACCATGTGACCTCGAATATACAAAACTCAGCACTTCCTCTTCGTCAGCATTAGCAGCTTGAACTTAGTGAGGGACAGACGCTCACAGCAGGGAAAGACAGGCTGTCGCTGGCAGGGCCCCAGAAGCTCGGAATATCGCTTTTACCACCATCTATACCAGCTACCAGAAGACAAGAGAGTCATTAAGAGCCCTTATTAGGGCTACTACGCTGAACGGTATATGGCTCATATGTAGTCAGGCAGGGCCCCAGAAGCTCAGAATATAGCTTTTACCACCATATATACCAGCTACCAGAAGACAAGAGAGTCCTTAAGAGCCCTTATTAGGGCTACTACGCTGAACAGTATATAGCTCATTTTCTATGTAGTCAGGCAGGGCCCCAGAAGCTCAGAATATAGCTTTTACCACCATATATACCAGCTACCAGAAGACAAGAGAGTCCTTGAGAGCCCTTATTAGGGCTACTACGCTGAACAGTATATAGCTCATATCCTATGTAGGCAGGCAGGGCCCCAGAAGCTCAGAATATAGCTTTTACCACCATATATACCAGCTACCAGAAGACAAGAGAGTCCTTAAGAGCCCTTATTAGGGCTACTACGCTGAACAGTATATAGCTCATATTCTATGTAGTCAGGCAGGGCCCCAGAAGCTCAGAATATAGCTTTTACCACCATATATACCAGCTACCAGAAGACAAGAGAGTCCTTAAGAGCCCTTATTAGGGCTACTACGCTGAACAGTATATAGCTCATATCCTATGTAGGCAGGCAGGGCCCCAGAAGCTCAGAATATAGCTTTTACCACCATATATACCAGCTACCAGAAGACAAGAGAGTCCTTAAGAGCCCTTATTAGGGCTACTACGCTGAACAGTATATAGCTCATATTCTATGTAGTCAGGCAGGGCCCCAGAAGCTCAGAATATAGCTTTTACCACCATATATACCAGCTACCAGAAGACAAGAGAGTCCTTAAGAGCCCTTATTAGGGCTACTACGCTGAACAGTATATAGCTCATATCCTATGTAGGCAGGCAGGGCCCCAGAAGCTCAGAATATAGCTTTTACCACCATATATACCAGCTACCAGAAGACAAGAGAGTCCTTAAGAGCCATTATTAGGGCTACTACGCTGAACAGTATATAGCTTATATTCTATGTAGTCAGGCAGGGCCCCAGAAGCTCAGAATATAGCTTTTACCACCATATATACCAGCTACCAGAAGACAAGAGAATCCTTAATCCCTTATTAGTGCTGCTATGTTGAACAGTATATAGCTCATATCCTATGTAGGCAGGCAGGGCCCCAGAAGCTCAGAATATAGCTTTTACCACCATATATACCAGCTACCAGAAGACAAGAGAGTCCTTAAGAGCCCTTATTAGGGCTACTACGCTGAACAGTATATAGCTCATATTCTATGTAGTCAGGCAGGGCCCCAGAAGCTTAGAATATAGCTTTTACCACCATATATACCAGCTACCAGAAGACAAGAGAGTCCTTAAGAGCCCTTATTAGGGCTACTACGCTGAACAGTATATAGCTCATATCCTATGTAGGCAGGCAGGGCCCCAGAAGCTCAGAATATAGCTTTTACCACCATATATACCAGCTACCAGAAGACAAGAGAGTCCTTAAGAGCCCTTATTAGGGCTACTACGCTGAACAGTATATAGCTCCTATTCTATGTAGTCAGGCAGGGCCCCAGAAGCTCAGAATATAGCTTTTACCACCATATATACCAGCTACCAGAAGACAAGAGAGTCCTTAAGAGCCCTTATTAGGGCTACTACGCTGAACAGTATATAGCTCATATCCTATGTAGGCAGGCAGGGCCCCAGAAGCTCAGAATATAGCTTTTACCACCATATATACCAGCTACCAGAAGACAAGAGAGTCCTTAAGAGCCCTTATTAGGGCTACTACGCTGAACAGTATATAGCTTATATTCTATGTAGTCAGGCAGGGCCCCAGAAGCTCAGAATATAGCTTTTACCACCATATATACCAGCTACCAGAAGACAAGAGAGTCCTTAATCCCTTATTAGTGCTGCTATGTTGAACAGTATATAGCTCATATCCTATGTAGGCAGGCAGGGCCCCAGAAGCTCAGAATATAGCTTTTACCACCATATATACCAGCTACCAGAAGACAAGAGAGTCCTTAAGAGCCCTTATTAGGGCTACTACGCTGAACAGTATATAGCTCATATCCTATGTAGGCAGGCAGGGCCCCAGAAGCTCAGAATATAGCTTTTACCACCATATATACCAGCTACCAGAAGACAAGAGAGTCCTTAAGAGCCCTTATTAGGGCTACTACGCTGAACAGTATATAGCTCCTATTCTATGTAGTCAGGCAGGGCCCCAGAAGCTCAGAATATAGCTTTTACCACCATATATACCAGCTACCAGAAGACAAGAGAGTCCTTAAGAGCCCTTATTAGGGCTACTACGCTGAACAGTATATAGCTCATATTCTATGTAGTCAGGCAGGGCCCCAGAAGCTCAGAATATAGCTTTTACCACCATATATACCAGCTACCAGAAGACAAGAGAGTCCTTAAGAGCCCTTATTAGGGCTACTACGCTGAACAGTATATAGCTCATATCCTATGTAGGCAGGCAGGGCCCCAGAAGCTCAGAATATAGCTTTTACCACCATATATACCAGCTACCAGAAGACAAGAGAGTCCTTAAGAGCCCTTATTAGGGCTACTACGCTGAACAGTATATAGCTCCTATTCTATGTAGTCAGGCCGGGCCCCAGAAGCTCAGAATATAGCTTTTACCACCATATATACCAGCTACCAGAAGACAAGAGAGTCCTTAAGAGCCCTTATTCGGGCTACTACGCTGAACAGTATATAGCTCCTATTCTATGTAGTCAGGCAGGGCCCCAGAAGCTCAGAATATAGCTTTTAAAACCATATATACCAGCTACCAGAAGACAAGAGAGTCCTTAAGAGCCCTTATTAGGGCTACTACGCTGAACAGTATATAGCTCATATCCTATGTAGTCAGGCAGGGCCCCAGAAGCTCAGAATATAGCTTTTACCACCATATATACCAGCTACCAGAAGACAAGAGAGTCCTTAAGAGCCCTTATTAGGGCTACTACGCTGAACAGTATATAGCTCATATCCTATGTAGGCAGGCAGGGCCCCAGAAGCTCAGAATATAGCTTTTACCACCATATATACCAGCTACCAGAAGACAAGAGAGTCCTTAAGAGCCCTTATTAGGGCTACTACGCTGAACAGTATATAGCTCATATTCTATGTAGTCAGGCAGGGCCCCAGAAGCTCAGAATATAGCTTTTACCACCATATATACCAGCTACCAGAAGACAAGAGAGTCCTTAAGAGCCCTTATTAGGGCTACTACGCTGAACAGTATATAGCTCATATCCTATGTAGGCAGGCAGGGCCCCAGAAGCTCAGAATATAGCTTTTACCACCATATATACCAGCTACCAGAAGACAAGAGAGTCCTTAAGAGCCATTATTAGGGCTACTACGCTGAACAGTATATAGCTTATATTCTATGTAGTCAGGCAGGGCCCCAGAAGCTCAGAATATAGCTTTTACCACCATATATACCAGCTACCAGAAGACAAGAGAGTCCTTAATCCCTTATTAGTGCTGCTATGTTGAACAGTATATAGCTCATATCCTATGTAGGCAGGCAGGGCCCCAGAAGCTCAGAATATAGCTTTTACCACCATATATACCAGCTACCAGAAGACAAGAGAGTCCTTAAGAGCCCTTATTAGGGCTACTACGCTGAACAGTATATAGCTCATATTCTATGTAGTCAGGCAGGGCCCCAGAAGCTTAGAATATAGCTTTTACCACCATATATACCAGCTACCAGAAGACAAGAGAGTCCTTAAGAGCCCTTATTAGGGCTACTACGCTGAACAGTATATAGCTCATATCCTATGTAGGCAGGCAGGGCCCCAGAAGCTCAGAATATAGCTTTTACCACCATATATACCAGCTACCAGAAGACAAGAGAGTCCTTAAGAGCCCTTATTAGGGCTACTACGCTGAACAGTATATAGCTCCTATTCTATGTAGTCAGGCAGGGCCCCAGAAGCTCAGAATATAGCTTTTACCACCATATATACCAGCTACCAGAAGACAAGAGAGTCCTTAAGAGCCCTTATTAGGGCTACTACGCTGAACAGTATATAGCTCATATCCTATGTAGGCAGGCAGGGCCCCAGAAGCTCAGAATATAGCTTTTACCACCATATATACCAGCTACCAGAAGACAAGAGAGTCCTTAAGAGCCCTTATTAGGGCTACTACGCTGAACAGTATATAGCTTATATTCTATGTAGTCAGGCAGGGCCCCAGAAGCTCAGAATATAGCTTTTACCACCATATATACCAGCTACCAGAAGACAAGAGAGTCCTTAATCCCTTATTAGTGCTGCTATGTTGAACAGTATATAGCTCATATCCTATGTAGGCAGGCAGGGCCCCAGAAGCTCAGAATATAGCTTTTACCACCATATATACCAGCTACCAGAAGACAAGAGAGTCCTTAAGAGCCCTTATTAGGGCTACTACGCTGAACAGTATATAGCTCATATCCTATGTAGGCAGGCAGGGCCCCAGAAGCTCAGAATATAGCTTTTACCACCATATATACCAGCTACCAGAAGACAAGAGAGTCCTTAAGAGCCCTTATTAGGGCTACTACGCTGAACAGTATATAGCTCCTATTCAATGTAGTCAGGCAGGGCCCCAGAAGCTCAGAATATAGCTTTTACCACCATATATACCAGCTACCAGAAGACAAGAGAGTCCTTAAGAGCCCTTATTAGGGCTACTACGCTGAACAGTATATAGCTCATATTCTATGTAGTCAGGCAGGGCCCCAGAAGCTCAGAATATAGCTTTTACCACCATATATACCAGCTACCAGAAGACAAGAGAGTCCTTAAGAGCCCTTATTAGGGCTACTACGCTGAACAGTATATAGCTCATATCCTATGTAGGCAGGCAGGGCCCCAGAAGCTCAGAATATAGCTTTTACCACCATATATACCAGCTACCAGAAGACAAGAGAGTCCTTAAGAGCCCTTATTAGGGCTACTACGCTGAACAGTATATAGCTCCTATTCTATGTAGTCAGGCCGGGCCCCAGAAGCTCAGAATATAGCTTTTACCACCATATATACCAGCTACCAGAAGACAAGAGAGTCCTTAAGAGCCCTTATTCGGGCTACTACGCTGAACAGTATATAGCTCCTATTCTATGTAGTCAGGCAGGGCCCCAGAAGCTCAGAATATAGCTTTTAAAACCATATATACCAGCTACCAGAAGACAAGAGAGTCCTTAAGAGCCCTTATTAGGGCTACTACGCTGAACAGTATATAGCTCATATCCTATGTAGGCAGGCAGGGCCCCAGAAGCTCAGAATATAGCTTTTACCACCATATATACCAGCTACCAGAAGACAAGAGAGTCCTTAAGAGCCCTAATTAGGGCTACTACGCTGAACAGTATATAGCTCATATTCTATGTAGTCAGGCAGGGCCCCAGAAGCTCAGAATATAGCTTTTACCACCATATATACCAGCTACCAGAAGACAAGAGAGTCCTTAAGAGCCCTTATTAGGGCTACTACGCTGAACAGTATATAGCTCATATCCTATGTAGGCAGGCAGGGCCCCAGAAGCTCAGAATATAGCTTTTACCACCATATATACCAGCTACCAGAAGACAAGAGAGTCCTTAAGAGCCCTTATTAGGGCTACTACGCTGAACAGTATATAGCTCCTATTCTATGTAGTCAGGCAGGGCCCCAGAAGCTCAGAATATAGCTTTTACCACCATATATACCAGCTACCAGAAGACAAGAGAGTCCTTAAGAGCCCTTATTAGGGCTACTACGCTGAACAGTATATAGCTCCTATTCTATGTAGTCAGGCAGGGCCCCAGAAGCTCAGAATATAGCTTTTACCACCATATATACCAGCTACCAGAAGACAAAAGAGTCCTTAAGAGCCCTTATTAGGGCTACTACGCTGAACAGTATATAGCTCATATCCTATGTAGGCAGGCAGGGCCCCAGAAGCTCAGAATATAGCTTTTACCACCATATATACCAGCTACCAGAAGACAAGAGAGTCCTTAAGAGCCCTAATTAGGGCTACTACGCTGAACAGTATATAGCTCATATTCTATGTAGTCAGGCAGGGCCCCAGAAGCTCAGAATATAGCTTTTACCACCATATATACCAGCTACCAGAAGACAAGAGAGTCCTTAAGAGCCCTTATTAGGGCTACTACGCTGAACAGTATATAGCTCATATTCTATGTAGTCAGGCAGGGCCCCAGAAGCTCAGAATATAGCTTTTACCACCATATATACCAGCTACCAGAAGACAAGAGAGTCCTTAAGAGCCCTTATTAGGGCTACTACGCTAAACAGTATATAGCTCATATTCTATGTAGTCAGGCAGGGCCCCAGAAGCTCAGAATATAGCTTTTACCACCATATATACCAGCTACCAGAAGACAAGAGAGTCCTTAAGAGCCCTTATTAGGGCTACTACGCTGAACAGTATATAGCTCATATCCTATGTAGGCAGGCAGGGCCCCAGAAGCTCAGAATATAGCTTTTACCACCATATATACCAGCTACCAGAAGACAAGAGAGTCCTTAAGAGCCCTTTTTAAGGCTACTACGCTGAACAGTATATAGCTCATATCCTATGTAGGCAGATAGGGCCCCAGAAGCTCAGAATATAGCTTTTACCACCATATATACCAGCTACCAGAAGACAAGAGAGTCCTTAAGAGCCCTTATTAGGGCTACTACGCTGAACAGTATATAGCTCCTATTCTATGTAGTCAGGCAGGGCCCCAGAAGCTCAGAATATAGCTTTTACCACCATATATACCAGCTACCAGAAGACAAGAGAGTCCTTAAGAGCCCTTATTAGGGCTACTACGCTGAACAGTATATAGCTCATATCCTATGTAGGCAGGCAGGGCCCCAGAAGCTCAGAATATAGCTTTTACCACCATATATACCAGCTACCAGAAGACAAGAGAGTCCTTAAGAGCCCTTATTAGGGCTACTACGCTGAACAGTATATAGCTCCTATTCTATGTAGTCAGGCAGGGCCCCAGAAGCTCAGAATATAGCTTTTACCACCATATATACCAGCTACCAGAAGACAAGAGAGTCCTTAAGAGCCCTTATTAGGGCTACTACGCTGAACAGTATATAGCTCCTATTCTATGTAGTCAGGCAGGGCCCCAGAAGCTCAGAATATAGCTTTTACCACCATATATACCAGCTACCAGAAGACAAGAGAGTCCTTAAGAGCCTTTATTAGGGCTACTACGCTGAACAGTATATAGCTCATATCCTATGTAGGCAGGCAGGGCCCCAGAAGCTCAGAATATAGCTTTTACCACCATATATACCAGCTACCAGAAGACAAGAGAGTCCTTAAGAGCCCTTATTAGGGCTACTACGCTGAACAGTATATAGCTCATATTCTATGTAGTCAGGCAGGGCCCCAGAAGCTCAGAATATAGCTTTTACCACCATATATACCAGCTACCAGAAGACAAGAGAGTCCTTAAGAGCCCTTATTAGGGCTACTACGCTGGACAGTATATAGCTCCTATTCTATGTAGTCAGGCAGTGCCCCAGAAGCTCAGAATATAGCTTTTACCACCATATATACCAGCTACCAGAAGACAAGAGAGTCCTTAAGAGCCCTTATTAGGGCTACTACGCTGAACAGTATATAGCTCCTATTCTATGTAGTCAGGCAGGGCCCCAGAAGCTCAGAATATAGCTTTTACCACCATATATACCAGCTACCAGAAGACAAGAGAGTCCTTAAGAGCCCTTATTAGGGCTACTACGCTGAACAGTATATAGCTCATATCCTATGTAGGCAGGCAGGGCCCCAGAAGCTCAGAATATAGCTTTTACCACCATATATACCAGCTACCAGAAGACAAGAGAGTCCTTAAGAGCCCTTATTAGGGCTACTACGCTGAACAGTATATAGCTCCTATTCTATGTAGTCAAGCAGGGCCCCAGAAGCTCAGAATATAGCTTTTACCACCATATATACCAGCTACCAGAAGACAAGAGAGTCCTTAAGAGCCCTTATTAGGGCTACTACGCTGAACAGTATATAGCTCATATCCTATGTAGGCAGGCAGGGCCCCAGAAGCTCAGAAGAGAATATAGCTTTTACCACCATATATACCAGCTACCAGAAGACAAGAGAGTCCTTAAGAGTCCTTATTAGGGCTACTACGCTGAACAGTATATAGCTCCTATTCTATGTAGTCAGGCAGGGCCCCAGAAGCTCAGAATATAGCTTTTACCACCATATATACCAGCTACCAGAGGACAAGAGAGTCCTTAAGAGCCCTTATTAGGGCTACTACGCTGAACAGTATATAGCTCCTATTCTATGTAGTCAGGCAGGGCCCCAGAAGCTCAGAATATAGCTTTTACCACCATATATACCAGCTACCAGAAGACAAGAGAGTCCTTAAGAGCCTTTATTAGGGCTACTACGCTGAACAGTATATAGCTCATATCCTATGTAGGCAGGCAGGGCCCCAGAAGCTCAGAATATAGCTTTTACCACCATATATACCAGCTACCAGAAGACAAGAGAGTCCTTAAGAGCCCTTATTAGGGCTACTACGCTGAACAGTATATAGCTCCTATTCTATGTAGTCAGGCAGGGCCCCAGAAGCTCAGAATATAGCTTTTACCACCATATATACCAGCTACCAGAAGACAAGAGAGTCCTTAAGAGCCCTTATTAGGGCTACTACGCTGAACAGTATATAGCTCCTATTCTATGTAGTCAGGCAGTGCCCCAGAAGCTCAGAATATAGCTTTTACCACCATATATACCAGCTACCAGAAGACAAGAGAGTCCTTAAGAGCCCTTATTAGGGCTACTACGCTGAACAGTATATAGCTCCTATTCTATGTAGTCAGGCAGGGCCCCAGAAGCTCAGAATATAGCTTTTACCACCATATATACCAGTTACCAGAAGACAAGAGAGTCCTTAAGAGCCCTTATTAGGGCTACTACGCTGAACAGTATATAGCTCATATCCTATGTAGGCAGGCAGGGCCCCAGAAGCTCAGAATATAGCTTTTACCACCATATATACCAGCTACCAGAAGACAAGAGAGTCCTTAAGAGCCCTTATTAGGGCTACTACGCTGAACAGTATATAGCTCATATTCTATGTAGTCAGGCAGGGCCCCAGAAGCTCAGAATATAGCTTTTACCACCATATATACCAGCTACCAGAAGACAAGAGAGTCCTTAAGAGCCCTTATTAGGGCTACTACGCTGAACAGTATATAGCTCATATCCTATGTAGGCAGGCAGGGCCCCAGAAGCTCAGAATATAGCTTTTACCACCATATATACCAGCTACCAGAAGACAAGAGAGTCCTTAAGAGCCCTTATTAGGGCTACTACGCTGAACAGTATATAGCTCCTATTCTATGTAGTCAGGCAGGGCCCCAGAAGCTCAGAATATAGCTTTTACCACCATATATACCAGCTACCAGAAGACAAGAGAGTCCTTAAGAGCCCTTATTAGGGCTACTACGCTGAACAGTATATAGCTCCTATTCTATGTAGTCAGGCAGGGCCCCAGAAGCTCAGAATATAGCTTTTAACACCATATATACCAGCTACCAGAAGACAAGAGAGTCCTTAAGAGCCCTTATTAGGGCTACTACGCTGAACAGTATATAGCTCCTATTCTATGTAGTCAGGCAGGGCGCCAGAAGCTCAGAATATAGCTTTTACCACCATATATACCAGCTACCAGAAGACAAGAGAGTCCTTAAGAGCCCTTATTAGGGCTACTACGCTGAACAGTATATAGCTCCTATTCTATGTAGTCAGGCAGGGCCCCAGAAGCTCAGAATATAGCTTTTACCACCATATATACCAGCTACCAGAAGACAAGAGAGTCCTTAAGAGCCCTTATTAGGGCTACTACGCTGAACAGTATATAGCTCATATTCTATGTAGTCAGGCAGGGCCCCAGAAGCTCAGAATATAGCTTTTACCACCATATATACCAGCTACCAGAAGACAAGAGAGTCCTTAAGAGCCCTTATTAGGGCTACTACGCTGAACAGTATATAGCTCATTTTCTATGTAGTCAGGCAGGGCCCCAGAAGCTCAGAATATAGCTTTTACCACCATATATACCAGCTACCAGAAGACAAGAGAGTCCTTAAGAGCCCTTATTAGGGCTACTACGCTGAACAGTATATAGCTCATATCCTATGTAGGCAGGCAGGGCCCCAGAAGCTCAGAATATAGCTTTTACCACCATATATACCAGCTACCAGAAGACAAGAGAGTCCTTAAGAGCCCTTATTAGGGCTACTACGCTGAACAGTATATAGCTCCTATTCTATGTAGTCAGGCAGTGCCCCAGAAGCTCAGAATATAGCTTTTACCACCATATATACCAGCTACCAGAAGACAAGAGAGTCCTTAAGAGCCCTTATTAGGGCTACTACGCTGAACAGTATATAGCTCCTATTCTATGTAGTCAGGCAGGGCCCCAGAAGCTCAGAATATAGCTTTTACCACCATATATACCAGCTACCAGAAGACAAGAGAGTCCTTAAGAGCCCTTATTAGGGCTACTACGCTGAACAGTATATAGCTCATATCCTATGTAGGCAGGCAGGGCCCCAGAAGCTCAGAATATAGCTTTTACCACCATATATACCAGCTACCAGAAGACAAGAGAGTCCTTAAGAGCCCTTATTAGGGCTACTACGCTGAACAGTATATAGCTCATATTCTATGTAGTCAGGCAGGGCCCCAGAATCTCAGAATATAGCTTTTACCACCATATATACCAGCTACCAGAAGACAAGAGAGTCCTTAAGAGCCCTTATTAGGGCTACTACGCTGAACAGTATATAGCTCATATCCTATGTAGGCAGGCAGGGCCCCAGAAGCTCAGAATATAGCTTTTACCACCATATATACCAGCTACCAGAAGACAAGAGAGTCCTTAAGAGCCCTTATTAGGGCTACTACGCTGAACAGTATATAGCTCCTATTCTATGTAGTCAGGCAGGGCCCCAGAAGCTCAGAATATAGCTTTTACCACCATATATACCAGCTACCAGAAGACAAGAGAGTCCTTAAGAGCCCTTATTAGGGCTACTACGCTGAACAGTATATAGCTCCTATTCTATGTAGTCAGGCAGGGCCCCAGAAGCTCAGAATATAGCTTTTACCACCATATATACCAGCTACCAGAAGACAAGAGAGTCCTTAAGAGCCCTTATTAGGGCTACTACGCTGAACAGTATATAGCTCCTATTCTATGTAGTCAGGCAGGGCCCCAGAAGCTCAGAATATAGCTTTTACCACCATATATACCAGCTACCAGAAGACAAGAGAGTCCTTAAGAGCCCTTATTAGGGCTACTACGCTGAACAGTATATAGCTCATATTCTATGTAGTCAGGCAGGGCCCCAGAAGCTCAGAATATAGCTTTTACCACCATATATACCAGCTACCAGAAGACAAGAGAGTCCTTAAGAGCCCTTATTAGGGCTACTACGCTGAACAGTATATAGCTCATTTTCTATGTAGTCAGGCAGGGCCCCAGAAGCTCAGAATATAGCTTTTACCACCATATATACCAGCTACCAGAAGACAAGAGAGTCCTTAAGAGCCCTTATTAGGGCTACTACGCTGAACAGTATATAGCTCATATCCTATGTAGGCAGGCAGGGCCCCAGAAGCTCAGAATATAGCTTTTACCACCATATATACCAGCTACCAGAAGACAAGAGAGTCCTTAAGAGCCCTTATTAGGGCTACTACGCTGAACAGTATATAGCTCCTATTCTATGTAGTCAGGCAGGGCCCCAGAAGCTCAGAATATAGCTTTTACCACCATATATACCAGCTACCAGAAGACAAGAGAGTCCTTAAGAGCCCTTATTAGGGCTACTACGCTGAACAGTATATAGCTCATATCCTATGTAGGCAGGCAGGGCCCCAGAAGCTCAGAATATCGCTTTTACCACCATATATACCAGCTACCAGAAGACAAGAGAGTCCTTAAGAGCCCTTATTAGGGCTACTACGCTGAACAGTATATAGCTCATATCCTATGTAGGCAGGCAGGGCCCTAGAAGCTCAGAATCTCGCATTTACCACCATATATACCAGCTACCAGAAGACAAGAGAGTCATTAAGAGCCCTTATTAGGGCTACTATGCTGAACAGTATATAGCTCATTCTAGCTATATACACACTGCACACAACGGCTGCTTTAGTGAGGGGTAGCTGCTGCTGCTGGAATAGGGACAGAAAGACTTCAGTGGTGTATTACCACCTATATACAAAACTATATACACTCTGCTCAAAACGGCTGCTTTAGTGAGGGGTAGCTGCTGATGCTGGAATAGGGACAGAAAGACTTCAGTGGTGTATTAGCACCTATATACAAAACTATATTTTGCACTACAAACAAAACCTTGTTATATACCCGGAGCGTATAGGCACCATTTCACCTTCTGGCAGTATACGGCTGTATAGCCAGGTGTTTTTCTTAAAAATATTTTTATATTTGGCACTACTGTTTTGTGTCCTCTTTACCAACAAAACCTTGTTATATACCCGGTGCGTATATAGGCACCATTTCACCTTCTGGCAGTATACGGCTGTATAGCCAGGTGTTTTTCTTAAAAATATTTTTATATTTGGCACTTCTGTTTTGTGTCCTCTTTACCAACAAAACCTTGTTATATACCCGGTGCGTATAGGCACCATTTCACCTTCTGGCAGTATACGGCTGTATAGCCAGGTGTTCTTAAAAATATATTTATATTTGGCACTACTGTTTTGTGTCCTCTGTGCCAACAAAACACTGTTTTATACACGGTGCGTATAGGCACCATTTCACCTTCTGGCAGTATACGGCTGTATAGCCAGGTGTTCTTAAAAATATATTTATATTTGGCACTACTGTTTTGTGTCCTCTGTGCCAACAAAACACTGTTTTATACACGGTGCGTATAGGCACCATTTCACCTTCTGGCAGTATACGGCTGTATAGCCAGGTGTTCTTCTTAAAAATATTTTTATATTTGGCATAACGCGTGGCCAAAAAAGTAAAACGTCTGAAATGCGGAGGGCTAGCGCAAAGGGACGTGGACGAGGACGGGGGCGCGGAAATGCTGGTGGGGGCACAAACCGCGTTGAAGCCAGTGGGGATACAATGCGTGCTGATGAGGGGCAGCCAGCATTACGCTCATCCAGCTTCCCTGCCTTTATGGGACAGTTATGCGGGGGGCGGGGTACACCTCTGTTAAAGCCTGAGCAGCGTGAACAGGTGGTGCAATGGATGGCCGATAACGCTTCCAGTCACTTGTCCACCACCCAGTCATCCACACAGTCTCACTCTGACCCTCCTTCCTCCCAACCTGGCCAACAGAGTCAGCCCACCCTTGACCCCTCCCAGGACCTCTTTTCGGGTCCTTTTCCAGATGTGCTGCAAGAATCCCAGGAGCTAGCAGAGGAATTTGTTTGTAGTGATGCCCAAAATGGAGTATCCGCCATCTGCTAGTGATGTGGACCCGGAGCCAGCATCTGCTATCATGAGCGATGATGATGATGAGACGCAGTTGCCATCAAGGGAGGCTTTTGGAATGTCCAGTGGGCAGGAGGAGGAGCAGAGAGAGGAAGTGGAAGAGGAGGTGGTGGACGACGAAATGACCGACCCCACTTGGACAGGGGTGATGTCCAGCGGGGAAAGCAGTGGAGATGCGGTCTGCGCATCACCGAATAAGGCAGCAAGAGGCAGAGGACAGTCCAGAGGCAGAGGACAGTCCAGACAGAGAAGGCAGGCCACAGCCAGCAGGGCCGAAGCTCTTCCCGGCAGCAGGCAGTCGCGCGAAGCTCCCCCATCGAGGCCTCGTACTTCTGTGGTGTGGAGATTTTTTAATGTTTGCGCGGATGACAAACTGAGCGCGGTTTGCGCAATCTGCCACTCAAAACTGAGTAGGGGCTCTGAGAAGAGCAATCTGACCACCTCAGGCATGCGCCGTCACTTGGAATTCAAGCACTGGGCTGAGTGGGAGAGAGCAAACGCAATACAACCTGCGCCCCGTCTTGCTGCCACTGCCTCTTCCCCTTTGTTGTGTGCTGCCACTGCGGTCCAGACCTCCAGCCAGGACACCTCCACATCTGCCTCTGCCTCGGCTACTTTGGGGCCTTCTCCTTCAGCCCCCCCTTCCCCCGCATCTTCGTCTGCACCTTCCATCTCCTCGTCCCATCAACTGTCCATCTCGCAGGCGTTCAACCGCAGGCGGAAGTACGCCTCCAGTCACCCCCAAGCCCAAGCCTTAACCTGCCTCATCTCCAAACTGCTGGCCCTGGAGATGTTGCCGTTTAGGCTTGTGGAGACGCAGACCTTCCGCGACCTGATGGCGGCTGCCGCACCTCGCTATTCCGTCCCTAGCCGCCACTATTTTTCCCGGTGTGGCGTCCCCGCCCTGCACCAGCACGTGTCGCGTAACATCAGGCGGGCCCTGAGGTACGCAGTCAGCGCAAAGGTCCACTTGACCACCGACTCGTGGACAAGCGCTTGCGGCCAAGGACGCTACATCTCTTTGACGGCACACTGGGTGAATGTTGTGGAAGCGGGGACGGGGTCGCAAGCAGGGACGGCCTACATACCACCCCCGCCCAAGATTGCCAGCACGGGTTCTGATAGACCCCCCTCCTCTTCCTCCTCCTCCTCCTCCTCCTCCTCTGCCTTAACATCGCCCTCAGCCCCTAGCTGGAAGCGTTGCAGCACTGGCGCGGGGAGACGTCAGCAGGCGGTGCTTAAGCTCATCAGCTTGGGCGACAGGAAGCACAGCGCCGCAGAGGTGAGGCACGCCATATTGCAGCAGACAGAGATGTGGCTTTCGCCGCTGCAGCTAGGACCAGGCATGGTCGTGTGCGATAATGGCCGTAACCTGGTGGCGGCTCTGGAGCTTGCAGAACTCAATCACGTACCATGCCTGGCCCACGTTTTTAATTTGGTAGTACAAAAGTTTCTAAAGACTTACCCCAACCTGGCAGAGCTACTGGTCAAAGTGCGGCGCTTGTGCGCTCACTTTCGGAAGTCAACTGTAGCTGCTGCTAGCTTAAAAAAAATCCAGCAACGCCTGCATTTGCCTCAACATCGGCTGTTGTGCGACCTGCCCACTCGCTGGAATTCCACCTATTGCATGTTGGCCAGGGTGTGTGAGCAGCAGAAAGCATTGATGGAGTACCAGATGATGCATCCACGCGTGCCTCCAACTCAGCTCCCTCAGTTTGCCAACCACGAGTGGCCATGGATGGCAGACATATGCGATGTATTGCGTATCTTTGAGGAGTCCACTAAGAAGGTCAGCAGCGAGGACGCTATAGTGAGCGTAACCATCCCGCTCCTATGCGTCCTTAAAGAATCGCTCATCGCAATAAGGGAGAATGCATTGCACACAGAGGAGACGGGGTAGGAGGAGACGCAACGCAGGTAGACAGTCAGACCACACTTTTGTCTGCTGCTCGGTGGCAGTTGCAGGAGGAGGAGGATGAGGAGGAGGAGGACAACGTGGAGGTGGCTGTGGAAGAGGATGCTGGCGGCGAGGGTAGCAGTCAGGCTGTGTGCGTCCCATTGGTTCAGCGCGGATGGGGCGGAGAGGAGGAGGAAGAGGAGGAAATGGAAAATGATCCTTCTGGTGGGGGCAGTGACGTCATGCCTACTCAGAGTCTGGCACACATGGCTGACTTCATGCTGGGCTGCTTTTCCCGGGACATACGTGTTGTCCGGATATTGGAGAACAAACTATACTGGGTCTTCGCACTCCTGGACCCCCGGTATAAAGATAACTTCTCCTCTTTTATTCCGGTAGAGGAGAGGACGAATCGATTACTGGAATACCAGAGGGAACTCTTGCAGAACATGATGCAGATTTTCCCACCCAGCATCGCTGGCGGCAGAGAGGAGAGTGTCTCCCAGAGTCTGACAACATCGATCAGGCCCACAGCCACCAGGGGAACACTCTCCAAGGTGTGGGACACGTTCATGTCACCCCCTCGTGCAACTTCCATCACTGCGGGGCCCGCTATCAGCAGGAGGGACAAGTATCGGCGGCCTGGCAGACCACACCCCTGTCCTCCCCGATCCCTCGGCGACCTACACTTACTGGGTCTCCAAGTTGGACACGTGGCTGGAACTGTCCCTGTACGCCTTGGAGGTGCTTGCCTGCCCTGCCGCCAGCGTGCTATCAGAAAGGGTGTTCAGCGCAGCCGGGGGCATATAACCGATAAGCGCAGCCGCCTGTCAACCGACAGTGCCGACAGGCTGACGCTAATCAAAATGAACAGCAAGTGGATTGACCCGGACTTTGCTTGTACAACAGTGGAAAGCAGCCAAGAGTGAAGTGCCATCTGTATGAAGTGCCATTTCCTCCTCCTCCTCCTCCTCCTCCTCCTCCTCCTCCTTAACCGCCGTAGAATTGCTGTATTAATAAAAAAAAATTATGGCTCACCTCTTGGGCTTAATACAATCAATTTTTAAGAGGTCTCAGCTCTTGGGCCTCCACACAATTTTTAAAAGGTCTCAGCTCTTGGGCCTCCACACAATTTTTAAAAGGTCTCAGCTCTTGGGCCTCCACACAATTTTTAAAAGGTCTCAGCTCTTGGGCCTCCACACAATTTTTAAGAGGTCTCAGCTCGTGGGACTCCACACAATTTTTAAGATGTCTCAGCTCGCGGGACTCCACACAATTTTTGAGAGGTCTCAGCTCGTGGGACTCCACACAATTTTTAAGAGGTCTCAGCTCGCGGGACTCCACACAATTTTTGAGAGGTCTCAGCTCGTGGGACTCCACACAATTTTTAAGAGGTCTCAGCTCTTGGGCCTCCACACAATTTTTAAGAGGTCTCAGCTCTTGGGCCTCCACACAATTTTTAAGAGGTCTCAGCTCTTGGGCCTCCACACAATTTTTAAGAGGTCTCAGCTCGTGGGACTCCACACAATGTTTGAGAGGTCTCAGCTCTTGGGCCTCCACACAATTTTTAAGAGGTCTCAGCTCGTGGGACTCCACACAATGTTTGAGAGGTCTCAGCTCTTGGGCCTCCACACAATTTTTAAGAGGTCTCAGCTCGTGGGACTCCACACAATGTTTGAGAGGTCTCAGCTCTTGGGCCTCCACACAATTTTTAAAAGGTCTCAGCTCTTGGGCCTCCACACAATTTTTAAAAGGTCTCAGCTCTTGGGACTCTACACAATGTTTGAGAGGTCTCAGCTCTTGGGCCTCCACACAATTTTTAAAAGGTCTCAGCTCTTGGACCTCCACACAATTTTTAAAAGGTCTCA
Organism: Gastrophryne carolinensis; assembly: GCA_027917425.1. NCBI lineage: Eukaryota > Metazoa > Chordata > Amphibia > Anura > Microhylidae > Gastrophryne > Gastrophryne carolinensis. The sequence goes on from CM051238.1 coordinate 67,571,633, forward strand.
GCTCTTGGGCCTCCACACAATTTTTAAGAGGTCTCAGCTCTTGGGCCTCCCCTACTGCTGGGGTGACACACTGTAACAAACCTCCTCCTGTAAGCTTCCCTGACTGCTGGGGTGACACACTGTAACAAACCTCCTCCTGTAAGCTTCCCTGACTGCTGGGGTGACACACTGTAACAAACCTCCTCCTGTAAGCTTCCCTTACTGCTGGGGTAACACACTGTAACAAACCTCCTCCTGTAAGCTTCCCTGACTGCTGGGGTGACACACTGTAACAAACCTCCTCCTGTAAGCTTCCCTTACTGCTGGGGTGCCACACTGTAACAAACCTCCTCCTGTAAGCTTCCCTGACTGCTGGGGTGACACACTGTAACAAACCTCCTCCTGTAAGCTTCCCTGACTGCTGGGGTGACACACTGTAACAAACTTCCTCCTGTAAGCTTCCCTTACTGCTGGGGTGACACACTGTAACAAACCTCCTCCTGTAAGCTTCCCTGACTGCAGGGGTGACACACTGTAACAAACCTCCTCCTGTAAGCTTCCCTTACTGCTGGGGTAACACACTGTAACAAACCTCCTCCTGTAAGCTTCCCTGACTGCTGGGGTGACACACTGTAACAAACCTCCTCCTGTAAGCTTCCCTTACTGCTGGGGTGCCACACTGTAACAAACCTCCTCCTGTAAGCTTCCCTGACTGCTGGGGTGACACACTGTAACAAACCTCCTCCTGTAAGCTTCCCTTACTGCTGGGGTAACACACTGTAACAAACCTCCTCCTTTAAGCTTCCCTTACTGCTGGGGTGACACAATGACACAAGAGGACATGTCTGACCACATCTCACACACACACACACACACAATGACAATTAGGGGTGGGGTCTATTTATTTTCCCCCTTGCCTATGCCATCTGTGGTTGTCATTAGGCAACGTGATTTTAAGGGGTGCAGAATTTTGTTCTTCTTTTTTGTACAGTTTGGCTTGGGGTCCATGGCAATGTAGAGGAAAGAAGGTTTCCTTGTCTTGTCTCACTTTACGTAGAAGTAATATTGTGTTTGGAGTGTATTGTTGAGAGGCTGTGATAGTGGCGTAATAGTGCGACTTGGGCGCGTTATATGCACCCAGACATGCTTCCCCTGCTGTCCCAGTTGCATTCCAGCAGTGTTGGCATCATTTTCTGATGTTTCAGGGTGGACTTGGTGACCTCCAAGTGGTCGAATTGAGATTTCCAAGTGTCGAGCATTTTTTTTCCATAGACTATAATGGGATTCGATATTCGGTCGAGTAGTCGAGTAACGCGGTCTATTCGAATCGAAATTCGAAATTTCGAATATTTCACTACTCGCTCATCTCTAATTTTAAACATTGTATACTTATTTACTCTTACTTACCCTTATATTAATACTTACGCTATTTAAAAAAAAATACAACCACAGCCCAAGATTAAACAGTTTTGAGTCAAAACTAGTGATGGGCGAACCCAAACTGCAAAGTTCAGGTTCCTACCGAATTTTGCAAGTCCGGAACCCGAGCTCAAACAAAGACTTCGGCCAGAAGTCCATGCCAGGATTCAGTGTTCCTGAAAACCGAAAAGCTGTTTGAAGAGCTGCTTTTTTGCAAATTTTTGGGGCATTTTCGCTTAGATACAATTTTTACCTAATGAAGAATAGCACAACTTTTTTTTTTATTGTATTTTTTCAGTTTTAAGTGCTTAAATGCGGCTTTTAAATGCATCCCATTGACATTAAACTGGATTCAGGTTTATTTTTTATTATTTTTTGTTAATTGATTTGGCATTTTTGGTTATATATAATTCTTATCTAACCAACAATAGGCTGACCTTTTTATTTTTTAAATTGTATGTTTTCAGTTTTACCATTTAAACTGCCTGTAGGTTTATTATTTTTTTTTTTTTGGCATTTTTTTGGCATTTCGAATAGATAGGTTTAATGTAACAAAGAATAGCCTGGCCTACTATTTTTTAATTGTATTTTTCACTTTTAAGTGTCTAATGCTTACTAAATGCATACTTGGCATTTTCATTAGATTACAATTTGTACCTTGGAAAAAAATGTTTTTCCAAATTATTATTTTACACTACAACTAGCGGTAAGGACTGGGGTGAATGTGCCCTCTTATACCACAACCAGCTGTAAAAACTGGAGTGAGTGTGCCCTCTTATACCACAACTAGCTGGAAAGACTGGGGTGAGTGTGCCCTCTTATACCACAACTTGCTCTAAGCACTGGGGTTAGTGTCCCCCTTTATACCACAATTAGCTGTAAATATTAGGGCAAGAGTGCCTCCTTATAGAACAACTTGCTGTAAATACCGGGGAATGTGCCCCCTTATACCACAACTAGCTGTAAAGACTGGGGTGAGAGTGTCCCCTTATACCACAACTTGCTCTAAGCACTAGAATAAGTGTGCCCCCTTATACCAGGAATAGCTTTAAAAACCGTGGTGAGTGTTCCCCCTTATACCACAACTTGCTGTAAAGACTGGGTTGAGAGTGCCCCATATATCACAACTAGCTGTAAAAACTGGGTGAGAGTATCTCCTTATACCACAACTTACTGTAAAGACTGGGGTAAGAGTACAGACCACAACTATCTGTAAAGACAGAAGTGAGTGTGTATCTTTATACTACAACTAGCGGTAAGGACTGGGGTGAGTGTGCCCCCTTATACCACAACCAGCTGTAAAAACTGGGGTGATAGTGCCCCCTTTTACCACAACTAGCTGTAAAGACTGGGGTGAGTGTGCTCTCTTATACCACAACTTGCTCTAAGCACTTGAGTGGGTGAGTACATAGCTGTAAATATTCCGGCAAAAGTGCCGGGTGAGTGTGTCCCCTTATACCACAACTAGCTGTAAACCCTTTGGTGAGAGTGTCCCCTTATACCACAACTTGCTATTAGTACTGGGGTGAGTGTGTCCCCTTATGCCGCAGCTAGCTGTAAAGACTGGGGTGATAGTGCCCCGTTATACCACAATTTGCTCTCAAAACATTGGAATGAGAGTGTCCCTTATACCACAAATTGCACTAAGCACCGGGTGAATGTGCTCCCTATATACCACAACTAGCTGTAAAGGTTGTGGTGAGTGTGCCCCTTTATACCACAACTTGCAGACCGGGTTAAGAGTACAGATCACGACTAGTTGTAAAGGCAGGAGTGAGTGTGCATCTTTATATCACAACTTTCTGTAAAACTGGGGTGATAGTGCCCCCTTAAACCACAACTAGATAAAGACTGGGGTGAGTTTGCCCCGTTATACCACAACTTGCTCTAAGCACTAGGGTGAGAGTGCTCTCTTATACCAAAAATTGATCTAAAGGCAGGGGTGAGTGTGCATCTTTATACCACAACTAACTGTAAAGTCTGGGGTGAGTGTGCCCCTTATTCCACAAATAGATGTAAAGACTGGGGTGTATGTGCCCCCTTATACTACAACTAGCTGTAAAGACTGGGGTGGGTGTGCCGCCTTATACCACAGCTTGCTCTAAGCACTGGGGTGAGTGTGCTCCCTTATACCACAACTTGCTCTAAAGACTGGGGTGATAGTGCCCACTTATACCACAACTAGCTGTATAGACTGGGGTGAGTGTGCCCCCTTATACCACAAATAGCTTTAAAGACAGGGAAGATTGTGCCCGCTTATACCACAACTTGCTGTAAAAACTGGGGTGAGTGTGACCCCTTATACCACAACTTGCTCTAAGCACTAGGGTGAGTGTGCCCCTTATACCACAAATAGCTGTATAGACTGGGGTTAGTGTGCCCCCCTTATATAACAAATGGCTGTAAAGTCTGTGGTGAGTGTGCCCCTTATACCATAAATTTCTCTAAGCACTGGGATGAGTGTGCCCCCTTTTACCACAACTAGCTGTATATTCTGGGGTGAGTGTGCCACCTTATACCACAAATAGAAGTAAAGACTGGGTGAGTGTGCCCCCTTATACCACAAATAGATGTAAAGACTGGGTGAGTGTGCCGCCTTATACCACAGCTTGCTCTAAGCACTGGGGTGAGTGTGTTCCCTTATACCACAACTTGCTCTAAAGCCTGGGGTGATAGTGCCCTTTATACCACAACTAGCTGTATAGACTGGGGTGAGTGTGCCCCCTTATACCACAACTAGCTGAATAGACTGGGGTGAGTGTGCACCCTTATACCACAAATAGATGTAAAGACTGGGTGAGTGTGCCGCCTTATACCACAGCTTGCTCTAAGCACTGGGGTGAGTGTGCTCCCTTATACCACAACTTGCTCTAAAGCCTGGGGTGATAGTGCCCCTTATACCACAACTAGCTGTATAGACTGGGGTGAGTGTGCCCCCTTATACCACAACTAGCTGTAAAGACTGTGGTGTGTGTGCCCTTTATACCATAACTTTCTCTAAGCATGGGGGGGTGTGCCCCTTTTTACCACAACTAGCCGTAAAGTCTGGTGTGAGTGTGCCCCTTATACCACAACTATCTTTAAAAACTGCGGTGTCACCCCCTTATACCACAACTAGCTGTAAAGACTGGAGTGAGTGTGCCCCTTATACCACAACTTGCTATAAAGACTGGGGTGAGTGTGCCCCCTTATACAACAACTTGCTGTAAAGACTGGGGTTAGAGTGTTCCCTTATACCACAACTAGCTGTAAAGACTGGGATGAGTGTACCCTGTTATATTACAACTTGCTCTAAGCACTGGGGTAAGTGTGCCCACTTATACCACAGATAAAATAAACATTTTGTTGGGATTGTGCCACCAGATTTGTGCTTTACTTATCAGCATGCTGTTTCCAAGTTTCCTATAGTCCTGTGTGTCTGTGATGCTAAGATGGAAGTGTTGTTAGCATGTTAGCAGCTTTAGCTATGTCAAGCAGCTGTAATGACCCTTCCCAGCTGAGAATGCTGCCAGTAACTTTTTAGCTATCAGAATACAAGATTGTGATGCTCCGTATCTGAATAAGTTGAATTACAGCAGAATGGGTTAAATCTCTCACCTGTGTCTTAACCATTCAGACAATTAGATAGCTAGAGTGAGGAAGTCTCTGTATATGTACAGCTAATGCACTAGTTGATGTACATTGCTAAGGTAAACACATTGTCGCTAGGGAAAATAGTTTTCCTATAACACAGGGTTGAAAACAAATAGAAAAAACTTAGCACATTGAAGAAATCATTTTGGCACACAATAATGGAAACATCAGGGTAAAACCCAAGTGTGACTGATCCTTCGGGCCATGCTTACTTTTTGGAGGCTGCTGACTGATACATCGACATCTGGCTGCTTGGGGCCCCGATTCTCTCCCTGCCACTGGCTTAACTATCTCTAAATGACAGCACAGCTTTATGGCCATACTCGTCAAAGTTCCATGGGTTTTTGGTGGCTCCCCTTGCATTCCATTCATGGGTACTGTGCATGTTTGTTTGAAAAAGACCCTGCTCTATACATGTATCATGTTTTAGATGACTTTAACCCTTTCAGTGCCAAGCACATAGATTCTACATGCTCGCTTCTACTCCACTTAAAGGAGCAGTATCGCGAAATTTGCATTAAAAAAGATAAATAATTAAATAGCCACACAATAGCTTATAACATGTGTATAAATAATCTGGCGATAGAAAAAGGAAAAAATATATGCCTCTCTTTTAAATTGTATAATTACAATGGCTCAGTCCATTTGCTGAATAGGGGGATCTGCTGGGTTGTTTTTAGTGAGCTGCTTCATTTAGCCCACTGGTCTCCTAGCAACACTTTACCTCAGAGGCTGACACTGTAATCAGTGGTAACGGCTGTGTGTGTGTGTGAGGTGCTGCTTTTGTTATGAGACCAAATGTGTAAAATCTATACAAAATAAACTAAACTGACTGAAAACTACTGAAATTCTTCTTTGAATAACTGTGCAGGAAAATCTAAAGGTATTAAAGTGGAACAAAACCCTGAGTGGCCGACCCTGCCATTGACCTTCCCCCTTGGGCATGCTAAATCAGGATGCCCACTGTGTGAAACAACCCCTGGATAACCACAGATCCCCCCATTTTTCTGGCGCGCTCACGCAGATAGTCATTTAGACAGGCCAGGCGGCCAGGAAGGTTACTGCTCAGGCTCCCCATCTGCGTGCAAACAGAGCTGATTGGATGAGAGCCCGCGCATGCGTTGTGGGACAGGGAAAGGTACGTTTTCACAGGCAAACTTGGGGATTTTACATATCAGGGCATCCCAAGTCGGGATGCCCCTAGGGGCACAAAACAAAACTCCAGATAGTGAAAATCCTGGGTTGGGCTTTGCTCAAAACACACAAAGCTGAAAGAAAGATCATATGGAAAAATGACAAAATGGTAAACTGAAAGATTCTGCAGCAGAGCCAACATGAAGGGAAAACTGTCAAAATCAGCTAAATGACTTCTAGAGCTTTTCTCTCTGTTTTAGATATATAAGTTCTGGCCAGGCTATGTTGCAATGTTGTTATCTTATGCTGGACGGCTGCCAGCACTGAACAGCTGAAACTTTGATACATTGTTTCACCCCTCTCCTCAGCATGGAACAGGCCAGAGTGTCGAGTCCCGACACTCAGAAGACTTAAACATGAGCTATTAGTCTCCAGCTGCTCAACACAGACATCATTTTTTTTCTACATTTGTAATTCTTACTTCAACACTTACCTACATTCAAAGTACCATTTAAATATAAGTCACCAAGAAAAATTTGCGATACTGCTCCTTTAGGTGCCAAGCACGTAGAATCTACGTGCCTGACTTTCCCCCCTGCTAGTTAAAAAAAATAAAAAAATAAACACTTACCTCTGGTATCTGTGTAAAGCTGGGGGTCTCCTCTTCCTGGGGGGGGCACCCGATCCCTTCAGGAGGGGGCCCAAAATCGGCCGCCCCCCCCCCGTTTCCACCGCTGACAGTAATCTGTTAGAAAAAAAAAAAAAACAATGACAGTCACTCACCTCAGTGCCCAATCCTTCCACCGCGTCTTCTCTTCACCGGGGGGGCATCCCTCCCCCTGGGCTCCGCAGGCTTCGGGTGAGGACCCTCTTACGGGTCCTCATCTTCTCTAATGGCGTCGATGGCCGCCGCCCCTAGCCCTGCCCTTTGTGGGAGGAGCGGGATGACGTCATCCCGCTCCTCCTATACCCCGTCTGAGCTCCGGCATCTGTCAGATGCCGGTGGTGATCAGAGTAGGGCGGATGAGCCTCCTCGCCTCTTACCCGCCCTGCGCCGATCACTATCGGCATCTGTCATCAGATGACAGCGGCGCAGGACCCAGGATCGGAGGTGAGGACAGTAAAAAAATAAAAATATATGGCATTTTATTTCTCTGTGTTTGTGTCAGTGTCTTTATTTTTTTACATTTAACCCCCTATACCAGTTCACAAGGCTGGGGGATGGCAATTTACCGGCGGCTAGCGGTTGACTTGCCATTAACCCCCAGCCCCCCCATTACCTGCCTCCCCAAAGCCCAGGGGGGGCAGAAGAGTCCGTGGCCACGGGCTATGCGGGCTTGTAGCCTGCAGGGCCAGGGGTCACAAAAGCTGGCCCCTGCACCCTGTTTTTACAAACCCTGCATAGCTGGTCCCGGGCTGGTTACTTCGGGTAAGGGGGACCCCATGTCATTTTTTTCTTTTGGATTTTTAAGGGTTTTAAACCCTTAATATCCAAAAAAATGGGGTCCCTGCCCCCTGGGAGGGGGCACCCTATGTCGATTTTTTTTTTAATTAACCCCTTATGTTCTGTCACCCAGCAGCTATAAAAGGCTTCCAGCAGGTGAGCAGAAGACCGTGATTGCCAAGGGACACAGTGCTCTGGGATGGATGAGAGGTAAGAATAAAAAAAAAAAAAAATAATAAAATATTTTTTCTCTGTGTGTGTGTGTCTGTGTTTTTTTTACATGTAACCCCTTGTGAACTAGTAAGGGGTCCATGAGACCCCAATACCAGTTCACAAGGCTGGGGGATGGCAAGTCACCTGTGGCTAGCGGGTGACTTGCCATTAACCCCCAGCACCCCCATTAACTGCCTCCCCGGGATGGCAGAAGAGCCGTGGCCACAGGCTATGCGGGCTTGTAGCCTGCAGGGCCAGGGGCCACAAAAGCTGGCCCCTGCGCCCTGTTCCTACAAGCCCTGCATAGCTGGTCCCGGGCTGGTTACTTCGGGTAAGGGGGGTCCCATGTCATTTTTTTAAACCCTTAAAAATCCCTATGTCTTTTTTTTTCTCGATTTAACCCTTTGTAGTGTGGATGGTAGTTGTATTTTATTTGTAAATGTTATAAAGTACTTGTAAAGTACTTGTTTCAGTTTGGGGGGGTCTCCTGGGCAGGAATGGGGGGCTACCGATAAATATGTGGTACCGTTCTAATCGGTATAAATGGGGCTTTCACATGCAATATGGTTTTCTTTAATAAAATACATTTTTTATTTAAAACAAAGGAGGCAATTTTCTAAAAAAACATTTTATTTATTTATTTTTACTTAATAATATTGTAAAAAAGAGAATAAAATTTACAAACAATTTTCATTTCATGTTAAAATCTAAACTCTGCTGCAAAAAAATATATGGCGCTAAACATGGGGCAAAATGGGGAAAAATGACCTGTCAACAGAGGGTGACAAAATCTCAAGTAGGCTGTCTATTAAAAGTGTTAAAAGTAGCTATGCATGTTGGGTATTGTTCTGTTCGGGGGACCTTGCGCTTTCAGACTTAGCTTGTTTTTCGTTGTTTGCATATTTATATTTTAGGAAAAGGTGTTTTTTTATTCAGATTTTTTATACATTTTTTAGGGAAACCCTGCGCAACCAAAGAATTCTTTGAAGGATTAATTCCAGAAACATGAGCCCACTACAACATGCTGGGAACGCTTAGAAAGCTTAACATGTGTACTTTCAGGGAATATATGGTTTATGGGGGATATTCCAAATGTAAAGGGTTGTTTTGGTTGAAAAATCGCAAGGTGCGCACTTTGTCTGCAGAGCTGAAACTTCAAGTAAAATTACCCTTACACACATGCTTTACTTTGGGGTGTTTGACAACACTTCCCAAAGCTATGCATGCTGGGTATTGTTCTGTTCGGGGATGTTGCTTTTTTAGATTTAACTTGTTTTTTCTTGTTTGTATATAGTTTTTTTAGGAAAATGTGGCTTTGATTCTGCTTTTTTATCCTTTTTTTAGGGAAACTCTTTGCAATCAAAGAATACATTGAGGGATTACTTCCAGAAAACTGTGGCCACCTCAACAAGCCTGGTACCCCTAGAAAGCTTGAGGTGTGTACTTCCAGATAATATATAGTTTGTTGGGGGTATTTCAAATGTAAAGGATTGTTTTTCTGGAAAAACTGCAAGGTGTGCATAGCACATAGCACAGTTGTATTTTATCTGAAAATCCCCTAAAGCTCTGTTTCAGTTTGGAGGAGCCTCCTGGGCAGGAAAGGGCATCTACCAATACATATGTGGTAGAGATGAGCGAATCGATTCTGGCGAACCCAAATTCATTACGAATTTCATGAAATATTCGATTCGTTACGATTCCGAATATCGCCGCGATTCGATAGCTCAAATCGCTTCCTTAAAACTCCATTTACTGCTATACAGTCCATCTAAAATGGTAGATCCACATGTCAGGACATGTCTCATGGGGCAAGGAATGCTGGGTAGGTGTCACATGCTACCTATCAGCAGACAGGCTTACCAATGATGTCACAGCCCCATATAAACGGCGGCCATCTTGCGGAAGATCATTCTGACACTGTATTGCAGCCAGAGCAGATCAGGCAGGGAGAGAGCGAGGGACAGACAGATAGATAGATAGATAGATAGATAGATAGATAGATAGATAGATAGAACAGAAGCGCAGGACAGATAGAGAAGGAGAGAGCCTGTGACAGATAAAGACAGGGACAGTTTAAACTGTTTGCATTAGCTTTCAAGCCAATTTAGTGTTAATACCACTCCTGCCTGTTTAGCTTTTCCTTTACCTGGTGTCATTCTTTAAAAGCGTGCTAGCATTCAAGACTACCTGTGTAATAACTGCTTGCATTTTATAATTAACGTCACTTTTCCACAATCAAGGGAGGCCTCCTCTGTATCTGAGCAGGGGGCATCCCAAACACTAGCATAAATATTTCAAGACTACCTTTGTACTAACTGGTTGCATTTTGTAATCAACGTCACTTTACCACAATAAAAGGAGCCAACCTCTGTATGTGAGGAGGGGGCATCCCAAACACTAGCATAAATATTTCAAGACTACCTGTCTATTAACTGGTTGCATTTTGTAAGCAAAATCACTTTTCCACAATCAAGGGAGGCCTGCTCTGTATGTGAGGAGGGGGCATCCCAAACACTAGCATAAATATTTCAAGACTACCTGTCTAATAACTGCTTGCATTTCATAAGCAAAGTCACTTTTCCACAATCAAGGGAGGCCTCCTCTGTTTGTGAGGAGGGGGCATCACAAACACTAGCATTAATATTTCAAGACTACCTGTCTATTAACTGCTTGCATTTTATAATCAACGTCACTTTACCACAATCAAGGGAGGTCTGCTCTGTATGTGAGGAGGGGGCATCCCAAACACTAGCATAAATATTTCAAGACTACCTGTCTAATAACTGCTTGCATTTTATAAGCAAAGTCACTTTTCCACAATCAAGGGAGGCCTGCTCTGTATGTGAGGAGGGGGCATCCCAAACTCTAGCATAAATATTTCAAGACTACTTGTCTAATAACTGCTTGCAATTTATAAGCAAAGTCACTTTTCCACAATCAAAGGAGCCCACCTCTGTATGTGGGGAGGGGGCATCCCAAACACTAGCATAAATATTTCAAGACTACCTTTGTACTAACTGGTTGCATTTTGTAATCAACGTCACTTTACCACAATAAAAGGAGCCAACCTCTGTATGTGAGGAGGGGGCATCCCAAACACTAGCATAAATATTTCAAGACTACCTGTCTATTAACTGGTTGCATTTTGTAAGCAAAATCACTTTTCCACAATCAAGGGAGGCCTGCTCTGTATGTGAGGAGGGGGCATCCCAAACACTAGCATAAATATTTCAAGACTACCTGTCTAATAACTGCTTGCATTACATAAGCAAAGTCACTTTTCCACAATCAAGGGAGGCCTCCTCTGTATGTGAGGAGGGGGCATCCCAAACACTAGCATAAATATTTCAAGACTACCTGTCTAATAACTGCTTGCATTTTATAATTAACGTCACTTTACCACAATCAAGGGAGGCCTCCTCTGTTTGTGAGGAGGGGGCATCACAAACACTAGCATTAATATTTCAAGACTACCTGTCTATTAACTGCTTGCATTTTATAATCAACGTCACTTTAACACAATCAAGGGAGGCCTGCTCTGTATGTGAGGAGGGGGCATCCCAAACACTAGCATAAATATTTCAAGACTACCTGTCTAATAACTGCTTGCATTTTATAAGCAAAGTCACTTTTCCACAATCAAGGGAGGCCTGCTCTGTATGTGAGGAGGGGGCATCCCAAACTCTAGCATAAATATTTCAAGACTACTTGTCTAATAACTGCTTGCAATTTATAAGCAAAGTCACTTTTCCACAATCAAGGGAGGCCTGCTCTGTATGTGAGGAGGGGGCATCCCAAACTCTAGCATAAATATTTCAAGACTACTTGTCTAATAACTGCTTGCAATTTATAAGCAAAGTCACTTTTCCACAATCAAGGGAGGCCTGCTCTGTATGTGAGGAGGGGGCATCCCAAACTCTAGCATAAATATTTCAAGACTACCTGTCTAATTACTGCTTGCATTTTATAAGCAAAGTCACTTTTCCACAATCAAAGGAGGCCACCTCTGTACTTGAGAAGGGGGCATCCCAAATACTAGCATGTGTCTTTTAAGAGTATCTGCCTACTAACCTTTTGCCTTTTGTATAAAACAAGTCTGGTTTACAAGTTTAAAGCACCCATTGCCTTTCACCGGGGGCCATTGTCAGTGCTAGCACTTATCCTTTAAGAGTACCTGCCTACTAACCTTTTGTATAAAAAAGTCTGGTTTTCAAGTTTAAAGCATCCATTGCCTTTCACCAGGGGGGGCATCCCGAATACTAGCACTTAGCTTTTAATAGTACCTGCATCTATATCCTTTTTACATTTTGAACAAAAACCACGTTTTAAAACTGCCTGTGGTGCATTTAATTCTGACCAGGGGCATCCTGTTTAAGAACATCTGACAGTGTCTTTTTGCATTAGCTTTTAGCTACAGTGTGTGCCTATTTTGATCTAACTTTTCTACACACCTGCTGTTACAAAAATACTGTTGTAGGTGTAGTGTAGCATATTGTTTTCCCCTCCTAAATGCAGTAAAAATGTCAGGCAGAGATGTGCCATGATGTGCACCGAGGAGAGGCCTAGATTTATCAGGCATAGGTCGCAGCAGACTAGGGGCGAGTGGCAGCAGGTCGCGGTGAGAGGCCTGATCTCCCGGTATCTGCTAGCGGTTGTGTCTCGACTAGCAACGCATCTGCCGTCATCGATTGGTTAACACGGTCATCAACCTCATCACAAGTGACATCTGACATCCCCAGTCAACAGTCCGTAGGTTCCTCGGACTCAACCCTGAGTTGGCATGGCCCGGGAGCAGCTCCTGTCCTTCCATTGCCTCTGTCCTACGCCCCCCCCCCCCCTCCAGCCGCCGTATCCTATGCTTTGGGTTCAGCTCCACTATACAGTGAGGACGATGTGTTAGAGGACAGTCAGCAGCTACTGCCCAGCCAAGAAATGGAGGAGACATCTGCCGCTTTTTCCGCTAGGCAGACAAACACTGAGGAGGAGAGTGGCATGGAAGGTGGTGTTGGAGGTGGTGTGGTGAGCATTCCGTCTCCTGCAGCACACGCTCTTGTGGAAACCGAGGAGGACATCAGTGACGTGCAGGCACAACTCGATGATGATAATGATGATGAAGCCGATCGCACTTGGGAGCCCGGTGCAGAAGGGGCTTCATCATTATCAGGAGAAGAGGGTCCCAGGTTGCCCCAGAGTCAGCAGCTGAGGCAGCAAGGTGGCAGTAGGGTTGGCAGTCAGCAGCTGAGGCAGTAGGGTTGGCAGTCAGCATGTAGGCAGAATTGGGATGTCTGGAGCCACACGCGGCCGGGGGCAGGGTAGACCACCTGCTGCGCGGCAGGCTGCCTTCCCGGGAGTTAGTGGAGCAGGAGTCCCTGGAGTTGGCAGCAGTAGCAGTGAATTAGTGCGGACTGTTGGAGGGAAAATTAGCTACTTGGCAGTGTGGCACTTTTTCCTCAAGCAGCCGCAGGAGGGTAACCTGGCCACATGCAAGATGTGTAGACAGTAGGTCAAGCGTGGCCAGGGCCCCAATGTTGGTAGCACGGCTCTGCGGCAACACATGCAGCGTCACCATAAAGCGGCCTGGGAGAACCGAGGCTCCGAAGTGGGGGTCCAGCCTGCTGCGTCAGCCAGTGCCAAGCCGCTTCCAATTTCACCCAGCCAAGGCTCCAGCACCTCAGCCGAAGGTAGCTTTGCGTCATACCCACCCTCTGCCGCTCCAGATGCTCCTGCTCCTCCTACTAAAAGTCACTCATCCCACCAGCTATCCATCAGCGAAGCCATGTCCAAGAGACAACAGTATGCGCCCACTCATCCCATCCTATGGCGCAGAAGCTAAATGTGCTCCTGTCCAAGTTGCTAGTGCTGCAGTCCCTCAGGTGGTGGACTCTGCACCTTTCAGAGGTCGGTTGTGCCGAACCGAGGTGGAGAGTCCCAAGCCGTCATTTCTGCCGAACCGAGGTGGAGAGTCCCAAGCCGTCATTTCTTTGCAAAGAAGGCAGTACCAGCCCTACCAGCAGAAGGTGGGCCAGTCCTTGAGCCTGTCGGTGTGCACCAAAGTGCACAGCAGCTCCGACATCTGGAGCTGTAACTATGGTCAGGGACAATACATGTCCTTTACGGCCCACTGGGTGAATGTGGTTCCTGCACAGCAACTTGGACAGGTCACACCGCTTCATGCTCCACGCTCCCAGGCCGTTTTGCCTGTCACAGTGTGCGACTCTGCCTCCTCATCCTCCGCCATCTCCTCAGCCTCCACTGTACGGTCAATTCTCAATGCCCCTTCAGCCTAACATGTGTGCAGGGCACGGCGGTGTCATACTGTGCTATACATGGTTTGCCTTGGTGAACAGAGTCACACAGGGGAGGAGCTCCTGAAACTCATTCATCAAGAAATCAAAACATGGCTTACTCCGCGAAAATTGGAAATGGGTACCATGGTGACTGACAATGGGAGTAACATCTTGTCTGGGCTGCGACAAGGAAGGATGAGTCATGCGCCCTGTATGGCACACGCGTTCAACCTAGTTGTCAAGCGTTTTCTGAAGTCTTCCCCCCATCTGCAAGACATCCTAACAACGGGAAGGAAACTTTGTATGCACTTCAGCCACTCCTACACAGCCAAGCACACCCTTCTTGAGCTACAGCGTCAGAACGGTATCCCCCAACATAGTCTGATTTGCGATGTTCCCCCCCCGTTGGAATTCCACCCTACATATGTTAGATCGACTATACGAACAGAGAAAAGCCATCACTGATTTCTTGATGATCCAAGCAGATAGGGGGACTCCCCTGTGTAACTTTAGTGTCAACCAGTGGCAGCTCATACATGACGTTTGCCGTTTGCTCAGGCCCTTTGAGTAAGCCACTTTATTTGTCAGTCGCCAGGATTATGGGATGAACGACGTGATTCCGCTGCTTCATGTAATACAACACATGTTGGAAACCATGGCTGCTCAGGGCACTGGAGACATGTCGCATACATTTCACGGCCACCTAAACCCCGTGGGAGCTGAGGAGGAGGAGGAGGAGCAGCACAGTGAAGCACAGTTTAGTTTTGGCGAAATGTGTGGTTTATCTATTCACCTGACAGGAGAGGAGGAGCAGGAGCAGCCAGTGGAGCTAGAGGGTTGTGAGGAAGGCGAGACAGGGGACCCAGACACACCGTGGCAGTATGCAGTGAAGATGGAGACAGGTAGTCCCTCCGAGTCACTTGCACAAATGGCACGATGCATGCTCACGTGCTTGCGTAGTGACCGCAGAATTGTTTCCATTTTTCTGCGGGATGATTACTGGCTCTCCACCATATTGGACCCCCGCTTCCGGCACAAAATGGGGGCATTTTTTAAACCCGCCGAGAGGGGGGACAAACTGACCTACTACAAAGACATTCTACGTAGTCAGTTGGCCGATGCCTATCTGCGCCATGGTCGGGGGGTCCTCTGCGCTCACCTTCCACTGCCATGGCGGCTGGGGGGGTGGCAGGAGCAGCAGCTCCATCAGCAGCAGCCTCAGTCTTCAGTCGCTAATGAGTAGCTTTCTGCTACCACATAGTGAGGCTACTCATGAGCAGCAGGAAGACCTGGAGCAGGGCCTGAACCAGCAGGTCATGTCATACCTTGAAATGACCATGCTGGACTTCTGGGCAGACCAACTTGACTTGTGGCCGCAACTGGCAGAGTTTGCCCTGGGAAAGCTGTCCTGCCTGGCCAGTAGTGTGCCATATGAGCGGGTCTTTAGTGCTGCGGGGGCCATAGTAACGCCAAGGAGAACTCGTCTGTCCACGAAAAATGTGGAGAGACTCACCTTTCTGAAGATGAATCAGGCATGGATCAGCCAGGATTTCCAACCACCAATAGCAGATGCATGCGTGTAGCTGATGCATGGTTGCTCCTTCTGCTGCTGCCATCTCCTGGGTGTGTCTTTCAGGCAATATATGAGCTCCTTCTGCTGCTGACAACTCCTGGGCGTGTCTTCCAGGCAATATATGAGCTCCCTATGCTTCTGCCAACTCCAATGTGTTTTTCAGGCAATATATGGGCTCCTAATGCTGCTGCCAACTCCTGGGTGTGTCTTCCAGGCAATATATGGGCTCCCTATACTGCTGCCAACTCCAATGTGATTTTCAGGCAATATATGAGCTTCTAATGCTGCTGCTGCCAACTCCTGGGTGTGTCTTTCAGGCAATATATGGGCTCCTAATGCTGCTGCCAACCCCAATGTGTTTTTCAGGCAATATATGAGCTCCCTATGCTGCTGCCAACTCCTGGGTGTGTGTTCTCAGGCAATATATGTGCTCCCTATGCTGCTGCCAAGTCCAGAGTGTGTCTTTCAGGCAATATATGGGCTTCTAATGCTGCTGCTGCTGCCAACTCCTGGGTGTGTCTTTCAGGCAATATATGGGCACCTAATACTGCTGCCAACCCCAATGTGTTTTCAGGCAATATATGAGCTCCCTATGCTGCTGCCAACTCCTGGGTGTGTTTTTCAGGCAATATATGTGCTCCCTATGCTGCTGCCAAGTCCAGAGTGTGTCTTTCAGGCAATATAAGGGCTCCCTAATGCTGCTGCCAACTCCAATGTGTTTTTCAGGCAATATATGGGCTCCTAATGCTGCTGCCAAAACCTGGGTGTGTCTTTCAGGCAATATATGAGCTCCCTATGCTGCTGCTGCCAACTCCTGGGTGTGTCTTTCAGGCAATTTATGGGCTCCTAAAGCTGCTGCCAACTTCAATGTGTTTTTCAGGCAATATATGAGCTCCCTATGCTGCTGCCAACTCCTGGGTGTGTTTTTCATGCAATATATGGGCTCCATATGCTGCTGCCAAGTCCAGAGTCTGTCTTTCAGGCAAATATGGGCTTATAATGCTGCTGCTGCTGCTGCCAACTCCTGGGTGTGTGTTTTAGGCAATATATGGGCTCCTAATGCTGCTGCCAACTCCAATGTGTTTTTCAGGCAATATATGGGCTCCTAATGCTGCTGCCAACTCCAATGTGTTTTTCAAGCAATATATGGGCTCCTAATGCTGCTGCCAACTCCAATGTGTTTTTCAGGCAATATATGGGCTCTTAATGCTGCTGCTGCCAACTCCTGGGTGTGTCTTTCTGGCAATATATGGGCTCCTAAAGCTGCTGCCAACTCCAATGTGTTTTTCAGGCAATATATGGGCTCCTAATGCTGCTGCTGCTGTCAACTCCTGGGTGTGTCTTTCAGGCAATATATGGGCTCCTAATGCTGCTGCCAACTCCAATGTGTTTTTCAGGCAATATATGGGCTCCTAATGCTGCTGCCAACTCCAATGTGTTTTTCAGGCAATATATGGGCTCCTAATGCTGCTGCTGCTGCTGCTGCTGCTGCCAACTCCTGGGTGTGTCTTTCAGGCAATATATGGGCTCCTAATGCTGCTGCCAACTCCAATGTGTTTTTCAGGCAAAATATGGGCTCCTAATGCTGCTGCCAACTCCAATGTGTGTCTTTCAGGCAATATATGAGCTCCCTATGCTGCTGCTGCCAACTCCTGGGTGTGTCTTTCAGGCAATATATGGGCTCCTAATGCTGCTGCCAACTCCAATGTGTTTTCCAGCCAATGTATGTTCTCCTAATGCTGCTGCTGCCAACTCCTGAATGTGTCTTTAAGTCAATATATTGGCTCCTAATGCTGCTGCCAACTCCAATGTGTTTTTCAGTCAATATATGGGCTCCTAATGCTGCTGCCAACTCCAATGTGTGTCTTTCAGGCAATATATGAGCTCCCTATGCTGCTGCTGCTGCCAACTCCTGGGTGTGTCTTTCAGTCAATATACGGGCTCCTAATGCTGCTGCCAACTCCAATGTGTTTTTCAGGCAATATATGGGCTTCCTATGCTGCTGCCAACTCCTGGGTGTGTCTTTCAGGCAATATATCGGCTCCCTATGCTGCTGCTGCTGCTGCTGCCAACTCCTGGGTGTGTCTTTCAGGCAATTTATGGGCTCCTAATGCTTCTGTCAACCCCTGGATGTGTCTTTCAGGCAATATATGAGCTCCCTATGCTGCTGCCAACTCCTGGGTGTGTTTTTCATGCAATATATGTGCTCCCTATGCTGCTGCTGCCATGTCCAGAGTGTGTCTTTCAGGCAATATATGGGCTCTTAGTGCTGCTGCTGCCGCTGCTGCTGCTGCCAACTCCTGGGTGTGTCTTTCAGGCAATACATGAGCTCCTAATGCTGCTGCCAACTCCAATGTGTTTTTCAGGCAATATATGGGTATCTAATGCTGCTGCTGCCAACTCCTGGGTGTGTCTTTCAGGCAATATATGGGCTCCTAATGCTGCTGCCAACTCCAGTGTGTTTTTCAGGCAATATATGGGTATCTAATGCTGCTGCTGCCAACTCCTGGGTGTGTCTTTCAGGCAATATATGGGCTCCTAATGCTGCTGCCAACTCCAGTGTGTTTTTCAGGCAATATATAGGCTCCTAATGCTGCTGCCAACTCCAATGTGTGTCTTTCAGGCAATATATGAGCTCCCTATGCTGCTGCTGCTGCTGCCAACTCCTGGGTGTGTCTTTCGGGCAATTTATGGGCTCTTAATGCTGCTGCCAATTCCAGTGTGTTTTTCAGGCAATATATAGGCTCCTAATGCTGCTGCCAACTCCAATGTGTGTCTTTCAGGCAATATATGAGCTCCCTATGCTGCTGCTGCCAACTCCTGGTTGTGTCTTTCAGGCAATTTATGGGCTCCTAATGCGGCTGCCAACTCCAATGTGCGTCTTTCAGGCAATATATGCGCTCCTAATCCTGCTGCCAACTCCAATGTGTTTTTCAGGCAATATATGGGCTCCTAATGCTGCTGCTGCTACTGCCACAAACTCCTGGGTGTGTCTTTTAGGCAATATATGAGCTCCCTATGCTGCTGCCAACTACAATGTGTTTTTCAGGCAATATATGGGCTCCCTATGCTGCTGCCAAGTCCAGAGTGTGTCTTTCAGGCAATATATGGGCTCCCTATGCTGCTGCCAACTCCACTGTGTGTCTTTCAGGCAATATATGGGCTCATCATGCTGATGCCACCTCTAGGCTCTGTAATTGTGCCGCTCTGCATCAGCGAATCTAATAGCAACGCCTCTGATCTGCATGTCATACTTCTTTACAATAGTATTTCACTAACTAATAGCGATTCGTCGCAAATAGATTCTGACCGAAACTATTTTTCCCGGAAAATTCGGCGAATCAGCCGAAGTTCGCTCATCTCTAATATGTGGTACTGCTGTAAACGGGAGAAATTGGGATTTCACACGCAATAAGATTTTAATGACAAACTTACATTTTTATTACTAAAATATACTACAAATTGTAAAAAATATATATTTTTTATTTTTTTGCACATATTTCACCCAAAAATATTGAGAATCCACCTAAAAAATTACAAACAAGACATTTCATGCCCAGACTATGCTGAAAAAACAATATATAATTTTCCTGGGAAATCCCTTCAAAAATCACATTTGAACATGGGGAGCGCAAAATTGTGCAAAATGGTCTGGCAACAAAGGATGACAAAAACTCCAGGTAGGCTGGCAGCGAAAGGGTTAAAGAAGGAGATCTTCATATCATGCCTAACTAATGATTCTCCACCAGCGGAAAGAGAGCCAGGAGAGGTTGTGGAAATCCTAGTTGGGAAGCAATGGAATATGTCAAAGAAGATGGCTCAAAAAGGACTGGCATAGTAAATTATCAAGTGGAAACCAAACCTTCAATGTACTTCATCAAGTTTGATAACGATTTCCATATTTATTTCTATTTTTATGTTTATGATTTGGTGAAGAAGCCCTATGAGAAACCTGGTGCCTGCTTGCACCAGTGAAAAAAAGGGGGGTGGTGCATCATTATTTTCATCATTATTTTATGTTATAGTTATATCAGTTATGCCAGTCGCTGGCTCCAAGCTCTTCCCACGCCGCTCTTTACCCACCATGGTGCTGCGAAAATGGTGGGTGTCCTCATCAGAAGCCTCCAGAACTCTGCCTTTGCTGGATGCTGTTGGTCCAGCAGCCCACCTTGAGGGTCATGTGTGGAGTGGCCTGACACCGGGGAAAATGTGCCTTCCTGCTTTTTAATTTAAATTAAAATAAAAACTTTTAATTTTTGATAATACTAACAAGGCTTTTCTGATTCCTTTGCAGGCCCCTGGTGATGGATGTCGTGCTTGGTGGAAACTCGTCACAATGTAAAAGTTTTACAAAGGGATCCAACATTTCCCTTATATTCTGGGAAATCATTTTAAGAACTGCACCCAAAACTTGAGCTGCTTCAAGGCGTCTATGCAATGAGATTTAACAGACCCTCTAAAATACAAGAAACTGCTCTGCCTTTGATGCTAGCAGATCCTCCACAGAATCTAATTGCACAGATTCAGAGAAAAAAAGGGGGGAGAAATTGGAGGGATGAAAAAAAGAAAACAATATAATAATAATAAAACTAACAATGTTTTTCTTTTTGCCTTGCAAGTTCTTGGGGATTGATGTGGAGCAGAGAGTATTAACGCTTCAGCAACTGGTGGCACAGTGTGCAAATGACCCATGTCTTGTCTTCAGTGCACTGCTTGAAAAAAATGCCACGCTGAGGAGACCCTTTGAGACAGATTTTTAATTGTTAAGTGACTGGGCATGGTGGGCAGAAGTAGCAATTGGTTCACCGCTGATGGTTGGTACCCTTCCCCCTCTTGTGCTGGCTGCCTGGGGCTGCATGGCCACCACCTCTTCTGCCAAAATCTGATTGCATGCAGTCCACGTTAAGTCTAGGACTTCATCATCATCCTTCAATTATCTTCCACCCACTCCTCCCCGCTACCCTCCTTCTCAACCCTCCAATCAGGATACCCGATGTTTATTAACAATCACAAAAACAGCACCAATATTGTCCTCCACACACTATGCCTGAACGCATTCAAATTACAACATGCCCGTTGCACCTAAGACCTACAAGCCCTAAAGACACACACGCACCCTCTTTTAGCAAACCTTCACATATACTATTACTATGCAAACCATTCAAGATCATTTTTATCCTCTTATGTGCTTCCACTAAGGAGGAGTTGTATGAGGGATTTTCCCCATTATTGAAACAATACATTTATGTGGGGAGAGAAACAATACATTTATGTGGAGAGTGAAGCAATACATGTATGTGTGGAATGAAACAATACATTTATGTGGAGAATGAAAGAATACATTTATGTGGGGAGTGAAACAATACATTTGTGTGGGGAGTGAAACAATACATTTGTGTGGGGAGTGAAGCAATACATGTATGTGTGGAATGAAACAATACATTCATGTGGAGAGTGAAGCAATACATTTATGTGGGGAGTGAAGCAATACATGTATGTGTGGAATGAAACAATACATTTATGTGGAGAGTGAAGCAATACATTTGTGTGGGGAGTGAAGCAATACATGTATGTGCGGAATGAAACAATACATTTATGTGGAGAGTGAAGCAATACATGCGTGTGCGGAATGAAACAATACATTTATGTGGAGAGTGAAGCAATACATTTATGTGGGGAGTGAAGCAATACGTGTATGTGTGGAATGAAACAATACATTTATGTGGAGAGTGAAGCAATACATGTATGTGCGGAATGAAACAAAACATTTATGCGGAGAGTGAAGCAATACATTTATGTGGGGAGTGAAGCAATACATGTATGTGTGGAATGAAACAATACATTTATGTGGAGAGTGAAGCAATACATTTATGTGGGGAGTGAAGCAATACATGTATGTGCGGAATGAAACAATACATTTATGTGGAGAGTGAAGCAATACATGCATGTGCGGAATGAAACAATACATTTATGTGGAGAGTGAAGCAATACATTTATGTGGGGAGTGAAGCAATACGTGTATGTGTGGAATGAAACAATACATTTATGTGGAGAGTGAAGCAATACATGTATGTGCGGAATGAAACAAAACATTTATGGGGAGAGTGAAGCAATACATGTATGTGCGGAATGAAACAATACATTTATGTGGAGAGTGAAGCAATACATTTATGTGGGGAGAGAAAAATACATTTATGTGGAAAGTGAAGCAATACATGTATGTGCAGAATGAAACAATACATTTATGTAGCGAGTGAAGCAGTACATTCACAGAGATGGGCATAGCATGGGGGTATGGTTTGGGGTATGGGTTATTCAAGCTTTTTGTGGAACAAATACTTTTTATAACCCCCCTGGAAATTAGACATGAATACATATACATGGTGCAGGGCATATATTTAAAGTTAGTTACGTTAGTTTTGTATGCTGTGCATCCTTTCTTCCCCTAAAGTCCTCTCACTCTAACTGCCCAGATTCTGAAATATAGTACCAAGAACACAGTTATGATCAGTCAGTAAATTATATGTTAACAGCGTGTAAGCAGACTCAATAATGAAAAAGGCAGTGTGCAAGTGCAGCTCCGGTTGTTTTTCACCCTATAGTCCCTTGAATTTGCCCCTTACTGGTTAGTTTAGTCATGCAGTGAAGAGGGGGGTCATCCTGATTTAGGATGCCCGTGTGTGAAACCCCCAGCCTTGGCTATTTACTCAACTCGATTCACACTGCCACAATGCAAGCGTGGGCTCTTGTCCAGTCATATTCATGCCCGACAATGAGTTCTAAATTATATCAACTGCCAGACGCTTCCTGCTGACCACTCCCCTCTGCCAGCCATTCAGACACTGGCGGCAGGTGCATGCATCAGCTTGAAGGGTGTTGTGGATGCTTCTGGAAGCTGGCACATGAGCAGTAAGGACCTTTCCGGAGGCGAGTATACAGGCAATGCCAGCGATTTCACACAGTGAGGTATCCCAATGCAAGATGACCTGGGGACCAGATGTAAGCTGGCCCTGGAGTCTGTTAGACTCCAGAGCCAGGTGGTTACCAGGGTTTTGGTCCACTTTAAGTGGTGGAAAAAGTGAGTAAAAAGCCACCAAAAATCTTAACTTTAGCAACCAGGCTATACATATATTGCAGTGACCCAGAAACTCTCTTCTTCTCCCGGCATAATGGAGTCTTCTCCATACAGTCTCAGAAACAAGACCTGGCCTGTCTGTCAGCACCTCCACTGTGTGCTGTGGTCTGGCTGGCTCCGTTACTCCCCCAGTTAGCATTATAGAAAGCCAGGGGAGGGCACTGAGGCTGCTGAGGCACAGATTCATCCACCCGGAATAAAGAAAAGAGTCTCTGCAGCCAACAAAGGCTGGCCAATTTTTGCATGTTTGTACTCCAGGCTTATTGCAGGGAGCACTGGGACTTTGGAGCCAGCCATGGGGGGCACATTTTACAGGGAGAAAGCCACGTGATGGGCCTGAATTCCTTTAGACTCACAAAATATCCATTTGGCATCTCTGCATTTATGTGAGGACTTGCTTTAAATTTCTCCCCCAAAGCACTTCTCTAGCAATCAGTGGCATAAGCTATTTGAGAGGGCCTTGTGCTCTTAAACTACATCTACCATCTTGAATTACACCTTAGGACGTGCTTCTGAAAAAGTCAAAATTTCGTCAAATCTCTTTGCTATTATCCGTTATTTCTAGCCAGAAGCAGAGATCTATCAGCTGTAATAACTCATCATTGCTCTGATCACAACCGAGAGCGCCTATATACATTTTAGGTAAATTATTACACTGTTTGAATGCTTTGTGCACAACTGATATAACATGAAGAAACAAATGTAACATCCCCTCACATAGAGAGTGTGTGTGTGTGTGTGTGTGTGTGTGTGTGTGTGTGTGTGTGTGTGTGTAGAATGATAGACAATCATGTTTCTTTCTAAGGCATATATCTCTCTCAATTTGGTGTCAATTCCTGCTGGCACAGCTCCGCCCTATGATCATGTGTAAGCAGGACTGTCAGGTGTGTAGTAAGATCGCCACTGCCATGTAATTCTAGGAGTACAGATATTCCACAACATTTTCATGGGTTTAGCCCTCTCAAACTGATCATCAAAAGGATGGTTTAGGGAAGCTATTTACTATTTTTTTTTTGACTGAAGGTCCGCTTTAAAACTTACCTAGCTTGTGATCTACTTATTTTGGGAGGATCTGTAACCTGTTCTCTTTCTTGGGGGTACTTGGTTGGACGTTTCTATTGTAACCAATGTTGCTGGTGGGGGACAGGAAACTCATGGCGGCTGCTTACCGCATTGAATTCAGAGGGATTTTCAAAGCTTCTTTTTATTGAACAAGTAGTGTAAACAGACTCTTCGGGTCACAGCCCAACAGTTCGGATGGGGTGTCCTTGAGGGTTCTTGTCCAGTCGCGTGCCACCCAGCTGCACGGTGACCACTCCATGGTATGAATGACAAAACAGGACAACGTAGAGACTGAATCATACTTGCCTTCCTCGTGTAGGTAGGGAGGATTCTCACAACACGTTGATGCCTAACAGTTCGACCCCTGCATTTGCAGCCCTGCTCCCTCCTAGCTCCCTCGTGGCGGCTCTCATGAACCTCCCCCTTTTTATAGTGGATCCTCTCACCTTTGCACTCTGGCAGAAAGGTCCCCTCTCCAAGGATAAAAATGGGGGCGACAGCGTCCCAACTGAGTCCTTTCTAACGTATACGATATACAGAGTTTTTACCCTAAAAGAACAACCAGGTATACTTACCTTTCCTAAAATTCCACTCTGCAGATGAGAGTGCTCCCCTCACACTCCCCAACAACTTTTAACAACTCTATTCCACACAAAATTAGGATCTTAATAATGGGTAGCAGGTAGATCTCGTCCAACCCTTGAGAGGAGGAATTAAACATGGGAACCCAATACACCTCCTTACTTGCCTGTCCTACTGCAGGCTTAACCCCAGTACTGGTGGAAGGAGCACCCTCTATCCTTTTCAACAGTGACCTATGCACCATCTGAGGGCCATCAACATGCTCAGCTCACTGAGTCTCATATGTAGGACTACCCGCGCTCAGCCTCTTCCGGAATATGTACACTGGGACATGCCACAATGGGCCTAACTTTCTTCTCCAGTGTGCCCCCTTGACCCGCAATAAGACTCTCAGCAGCCACTGTAACTCTGCTGACAAAGCCTCCCAAACTTCTTTTCCTGGATAATGCTGTTCTTTCACAAACAGTGGACCTGTGCTAAGACTGAATCATCCTGTTGGGCCTCCTCCCAAGCCTCCTCTTCTTGTAGAAGGTGGATCTGCCGGACTCGGGAACCTTTGGGGTGCTCTCTGCCTCTGGTCCTTCTTGGTGGAGAGGTCCCACCAGTTTGGTAACTCAACCTCCTCTAGTTCTGCATCTCTATTCCTCAACGGCTCCTCCAGAGGAGCCCAAGACAACACACCAGCTGCCTTGTTGGCAGCACCCGGCCTGTATTTAAACTGAAAATTGAAGAGGGCTAGATGGGCCACACAACATTGATCTGGGGCCCCCAGCTTGGCCATAGAGAGATTGGTCAGTGGGTTATTGTCAGTAATTACCACAAAAGGTAATTACTAGGGCTAGCAACATTAACCACTCTCCCGTGGCCTTCTTGTTCCTGGGTCAACACCTCCCCCAGTCCTACCAAGAAGGCATCAGTGTACAGCCAAAAAGTCTTTCTGAATCTGCCAGAGCCAACATAGGAGCAGAAGCTACACAGAATTTTAACTCCTCAAGAGCCGCTTGTTGGGCCCATATTAGCAATACGTTCCCCTTCTTTTGTGACTGCCCCTAAAGTAAAGTCAAAAGAAGCTGGGCAACCTGGGCGAACCGGGGTATGAATCTGCAGTATTACCCGACCAACCCCAGGAAGGCCTGCATCTCTGCCACGGTAGCTACCATCTCCTGGTTTGGCCAGACACCCTTCGGAGAGACAACATGCCCCCCCGGTACTGGACCTCCTGCTTCAGCAGGTGACACTTTTCTCAGCTTCAACTTAAGCTGGAATCGTGCCAGACACTGAAACATATCCCACAGATGCAGTAAATGTTGTTCAAATGTCTGAGTGTACTCAATTCCATCTGCTAAATAGATTAGTACACATTCAAAATTCAGGCCCCCCAACAGGGTTCCACCAACACAGTAAGCCTGTGAAATGGTTGCCTAGTCCTCTTGCTGAGCGGGCACATAAGTCTGGATTCAGAGAGACAAAAAAAACTTCCGTTTTAGTTCCGATCTGTTTTTTTTTTTGTGAAATGTTTCCGTTCTCGTATGAGCGTACGAGCGATTCTATGCATGCATTGAAAACCTTCTGTAAAGTTTCCGTCCGATCATATGGCAGATTCCGAATACGAGGATGTCATTTTCCATCCAGACTTTTCCGTTTCATTTTCACATGTTACAACGTAGGCTTTCGTTTTTGCCCATTTCCCATCGTATCCTCCAACGAATCCTTTACGTTTCCCGTTCGATTCTGTTTCCCTTTTTCAATAAATATTCGTCCAGACGGAAATCCTTACAATCTTGCGCCTGCGCACTACAAACTTAACTCATTAAAGTGCTCGCCTACATATTTGCCACCCTCACTTCTACTACAATGTTTAGCTAAATCACTTAGCACTGTCCTCCATCTTCCCTTTTGAACCCTTAAAGCTCACCCAAACCACTTCTTGGTTAGGTTCTTCTTCCATTTTAGCCCCCTAAAACTTACCTAAATCACTTCTCGGTCATGTGAATATTCATCTTTAAATATTTCTGGGCCCATTAGTTTTGTGTTAATGTATTTTGTAAATGAAATGACAATGTAACATTTTTTTTTTTATACCATCATAAAATATAAAATTTTCAAAAATTTACAACTATAAAAAACAAAATACATAGCAATGGCAGGCCACATAACATTATTCTTCATCTGTGGTCCCCAACGAGTTGCGCAGCTCCTGCATCTCGCCCACCAACTGATGGACCCTGACACTCAGTTGTGCCACTCTGGCACGTGTGGTCCCTGTTAAAAAACGTAAATTAAAATTTTGGTATAACCTTGTTGGGGTCATACTGCAGTGCCCCCCCCCCCCCCATATGGTCCAAACACCTAAATCTGGACTTCAAAAGCCAGAGGGCCCTCGCCACCACGGCCTGGGTTTTGCATAGTGCCCGATTAGAGAACCCCTGGCCCGCATTCTGCAGGCAAAGAACGGGCATCAGGAGCAAGGGCGAGTGTCACATCTTGCAGTTCCTGCAACCAAATATAAAATAATTACACAAAGCAAAGGTAACCAACAAAAACAATAACTCCTACAACAAATTAAGATTCAAGTTCAACAATCCAAATATAATTCACAAAGGACATAAGTCTAAAAAAAATAGCAATTATATGGATGTGTGGAAAAATAAATGTTTACATGCTAAGGACTAATTAAGGTCAGCATTAAAATGCATCTATAAGGCATACATGAAATGTATTAATTCAGGTATGCATTGCATGGCCTCAGCCATGCTGATACATGCAATGCATTGGTGCTAAAGGCGCGCAGACACCTCCACATAGCCGCAAAACATGTTCAACAATAATATAAAATATATAAAATACCGCGCTAACAAAAATACACAAAGCTCAACGTGCAGTCAAAAGTCCCTCCTCTTTTGTGACAGCAAGATAAAAATAATAATTATTGCACAGAGCTATTGTTCAACAATAGCAAAGGTCTCGTAAGTGGATCGGAAATGAAACGGATTTATATGGTGGTGATCCGTCGGAAATCAGCTCTCTGAATCAGACAGAAACCCATCCCAGCAACTGAAGTTTTCTGAACGAACGGAAAATTTCCGATTTTGTTTGGAAAATGATCAGAACTAACGGAAATGTTCCGATTTGCTTCCGTTCATCGGAAGCGCATTCCCGAACGTTCGTGCGAGTAGAAAATGGATGAAAAAAAGCAAAAAAATGACCCAAAAAAACACCCACCAAAACTTTCACAGACAGCTACGGAAGTCCGGACGAATGTGTCTCTGAATCTAGGCTAATGAGGGATTCTTTTCTCTACTCCACCTGCTGTGAGTTGCAAGGACTCAGGAATGGGTGGGGGGCTTCGGGGGTGGGGTTCTTTTGGGTCTTCCCCAATCTTCCAACCCACTCCACATCCAAGTCAGGTATCATGCTCATCCCCTCCACAACTCATATGCCTGCCGCAGCTCACTGTCGCACCAACACCACCCCCCTGGAGGGAAGGCACTACCCAGCTATTTCTATATCCAACCAGGCGATAGTGGCCACATCCAGGGGTGAGTGATCAGCAACAGTCACCACCTCAGTCTCCAAGGGGTGTACCGGAAAAGGCATCCAGCAAATAAGTTCCTTAATTGTGGTCACCTGGGAGCCAGTGTTGACCAAAGCAGGGGCCCTTTTTCCTGCCAGGCTCTCTTCCACCAATCGACTCTCTCCCACCAGTTGGGAGAATGAGAATTGTGTTCCAAATGTCTCATCTCACTGCTCAACACTTATTTAACTGTCTCTCACCTCTCCTCTCCTCGACTCTGCCCATCATTTCCTTCAGGGCCTTGACCACCTTTTTCATCGACCTCTGTGGCAGGGGTGTTTCAGACATCTTGCTCCCACCCACGGGGACAATCCATGACTCCATCTGTTGTGCCCGCGTGATGGCAAAGCTGGTTAACTCCTCCTCTTTTTCTGCCATCAGCACCAGCCTCTGTAGCTGGAGGAAGGAATTCCTTTGCTGGAGCTCAATTTTTCCAACACAGTGGCCTCAGCCACTCTTAAAAAACTGGAATGGTCAGATGTAAGTGTACCTTCCTCATTGCAGTGAATTGAGTGGGTGGTGAAGTGACTTGATGGGGGGGAGGATGTCTTCCTATTCTTACTTTTGAATGGCAGATGCTGCCCAAGGAAGCCCTAGAGAGTGTGCACACTGGTGGGTCCTATCTTGGGATCAGGAGAGTTTTACACATCTGGAGCAGCTGCAGAAAACAAAAGGTAAGTATCTCTTTGTTTTTGGCCCAGTTTTAGACTGTCCCTTTAACGTCCTTCTCAGAAACAGGTCTCAAGAGAGAAAGGCAAAGATTATTCATCCCTGAAGTCTCTTCCATATGATAATTTAATAGCACATGAAGAACATATCTTAAGTGCATAATATTGTAAAATCTATTTTTCCCACTCTTTATGTGGAAGATCTGTTAGATAGACCATTAATCAAAACCAAACAAAATACCTCAACTTCTTTATTTTCATCAATGATGCATTAAAGCAGAACAAAACCAACCAGCAGCCGGCCTGGAATCTCAAAGATTCCAGGGTCGGCTGCTGACTTCCCCCAGGGCATTCCGAATCGGGATACCCCGCTGTATGAAACCTCCAGGGCGTCGGTAATCACTTACCTTTTTTTGGCTTATCGGTGCATGTGCGGGCTTTCGTCCAGTCAGAGCTGCACGCTGAACTGACGTAATTCGGCAAAGTGTCTCTGATTGTTTAATATGGGGAGTGAGAGCAGCCGCATCCCCGTATCCTCGGGCTGTGTGTGTGCTCCCACCCTAGCCATTCAAATTACATCACTTCAGCAGGGGGCTCTTATTGGACAGGAGCCCATTCAGGCACCGTTGGACCAGGTAAGTGGGAGTCTGAATGAGGTGATGGCGGGGGTTTCACACACTGGGGCATCCCAATGAGGGATGCCTGGGGGGCACGGAAGAAGATCTTGGGTTTTGTTTCGCTTTAAGGCAAGTCATGTATAATGAATGCCTCTGTATCCTAGCAGACGTATGATAGTAACATTACGAAATCCAGGTAACTATTCTCCATATGTATTAATAACATCACAAAACAATCATTCTATTGATTGACAGACTAACAAAGTGGTTTCCCTGTCAGTAACAATTTGGATTTTCACACTTGTTCACAGAACAATGAGGGTCATGCTATATACTGTATTTGGTAAAGCAGGGTGAACCACCAGTGTGCCTTGATGCGTGAATTGAAACCTGCATCTCGGTAAACACACAAAAAATGGCAATATTTTATTTTATTCCATGTTTTACCAAAATATCCCCTGTACGCCCTTTTTTTTTGCAAATAACCGCACCCTATAGGCTATGCAGAATAATTTGGCATGTTTTCTGCATACTGCATAGGACTGTTATTTCTAAATTCCTAAAAAAAATGTACATACCTAATTGGAAAAGCGATGTTTCTTGCTGGTAAAAATGCCCTATCACATGTGCAGTACAGGTGATTTTTGGGGAAAAAATTGGACATAAACTATATAGGCAGGAACGATTAAGGCCCTCCATGACAGATGATGTTAGTTGGTTTCCTAACTGTCAATAGATGGCACAAAGTACTGCTGTAATGGGAGGAAAACAGCTTAATACTGTATAGGAGTTTTGTTATGAGCACAGATGTTAGAGCTATATATGGAAATTATTGCATTGCATCCCATTCAAGGGCACTGCACAGGCGGCGAGATCGGGGGCCGGAGGTGGGGAGGCAATAATTCAGAAAACAAATCTGTTACCCCAGCTCTGTGTTGTTAGGTCTAGTTGATACGGCAACCCAACACTCTGCACCTTTTGGACATTCAGGGCCTCTCCAGCAAATACAAAGTCACATAATGTAGGGATATGAAGTAAAGTCAATGAATTTCTTCAACTTCAAAGTCCTTTAGCAGCAGGGGTGGATTGGTGATAGGGAGTACAGGAAAATGCATTAGGCTACCAACTTACCCAGACCCTATGCCTAAATTCACTCTTTCTAATACATTTCTATACTTTTCTAACACTCCCCTCTGCCCCTACCCACTCCTGCCACATTATCTGCCTATATAGTACTAAAACTTCAGTACTATCTCTTTAAGAGTGTCCATTTCCACCTCTACCCTTGATCTGCCCCTGCAGTGCATTTAGGCTTAGCTAATAGCCACTTGCTTACCAGCTCCCAAGCACCCTGGGGGTATGGCTCAGAAGCTTAAAGGCTGGTCATGGACTTGTCGGGCCAGTAAGCTCTTGGGCTGATTTGGGGCACCAGTGCTCCCCAATAGGAGGAAGTATCTAAATCGACAATTTTCAGTTGTCTTGTTTATTATGAGCTGAAAGTTTGACAAATCTCACTTGAATAGCAATGATTAATGAAGGCCATATATCAAAACTAGTTGAGTCTCATTCGCAGAAACATTTTTATATACACAGGAGTTATCACATTACCAGTTTATATGTTCAACACGGCTGTGTTTGTCTCTCCTTTGTGTCACATTTATTTTCCTTGCTTGCCCTCACGCCTCTAAACAAATCATATTTAAACTTGCGGTTATTTGCTAATTATTTTCCATTTGGCATGTCTATAGGCTTGGGGCCTCCGTTCTTCCCAGCACTTGTTTAAAATAAGTTGCAAGTGAGTAGAATGTAAGCAATCTCCGTCTATTGGTTTCTGGCAGTTTTTACGTTGGCAGCCTGCCTGAGCGAGAGAAATACTGAGCCCTCCTGCTGTTCAAATCTCTCCTTAACTTTGCTAGGCACAAAAAAATTAAAAATAATCATACAGCTCTGGCAGGATGTTATTACACTGCAGTCTCTTAAAATTCAGAAACAATACATCTACAATGCATCTACAAGAACAGGTTAGCTTAATATATACCCTAAACTACTCCCTACTACTAGTAAAGTCTTTACAGTGGAACTTAAATTTGACTGATGGTCCTCTGCAAGGGGTTGTGTTCGGTCAGTGGCAAATGTTCTCAAGGAGGGAGGGGGTGGACCTGGGGTGGGTGACACTGATATAGGTGTGGTGTGGGTGGTGCACTTACTCTTTGCAGGCCTCTTATTACAGATCCAGGAACTACTTTAGCTGAAGATAAACCAAAGACCTCTTTTTTTTGTCAAAAGACTCCTAGCCAAAGCACAGACTTCAGGTGCTACATTTTATCACATTAGAACTTGAAAAGTAGTTCACAGCATTCCTCAGCACTCTAGCTCTACATGAGACTATCTGGTTCTGCTGGACTTAATCCCAACTTTAGATGTTCAGGTTTTCTTCCAGCCTGATTTCCATCAGGACTGTCACAGGCGCCATCTCTCCTCAGCTCTCTGCTTGCAAAGCAAGACTCTTGCTATTGCTCCCAAGCTCCTCTCCAACATTAAACTCTCGCCTCTGATGGACAAACCTCTAGAACAGATAGACCCAGATCCATGGCTGGATTCCCCTTAAATACTAATCTATTTAACAACCCATTAACGTGCACCTGTGACAGTGCCATCCCACAGTCCCTCCCAGTCATGTGTGGCACATGGATCAACCACATGTGGTGCATGACTCAAGGCACTTGCATCCTTGGTACTCAATGGTTCTGACTGGAACCTGTTATTCTCTGTTTTCCTTCCGATAACAACAGTACACTTTTGTTGACATCAAGACAATTTAGAAGATTGCAACATAAACAGTTACTATTGGCTGTTATCAGTAAACAATAAAAAATTATTTTTCCCAACCCCGTTCCTTGCTTGAACTTAATGGACATATGTATTTTTGCAATTGTATTAAAGTAATTGGCAAGTCAAAAGTAAAAAAAAGAAAAGTAGCTTACCTTATATAGAGTGGCTCCAGCTTTGTCCTTCTTTTCCTATATGCCGCCCTAGTGAGGCAAGTCACTTCCTCATTTGGTTTCCATCCCCACCCCACCAATGTGGTCCAACAATCAACCTTCTGGGTACTAAAAACAGAAACACACCCCACTCCCTGCCCAGATGTCCTGAGTGGTTGCCTCTCTCTGGACCTATGAAACCCCGCCCTCCTCTCTCCTCTCAGTGTGCTTACATGACATTGCTGTTGCCACACCCACTATTTCTCCTCCTTTTTCTTTGCATGCTATAATACTTTTGATAATAATGTAGGAACTACATGGTCTTTTTAAAAATGGATTGATGTTTGGGACAGTGCAACTTGTACCCCATGACAATGGGACAACGATCAGGCTTGCCTTTAGTATAGCTTTAACTATCTATGGGGGCCTATTGGAAGTGATCTCTCCTGACATCTAAAGTCTAATTTCTGTTGTTGCAGCTGCTATTGACTCTACATTGCAATGCATGGGATTCCAACTTACACTTACGACTTGACACCCATTTATAGTCACTCTTCATGCCTACTCCTCTGAGAGGAGTTCTGTCACTGTTAACCTTTTCCCGCCCATCACAGGTACGTACTTATTTGGGGATCACCTCCTTGCTGTCATTAACAGGCTGTGGCTTTCATGTTCGTTCTTTGTCTAGTTGCTGATCCCCCACATGGCAGTCAGTCACGTAAGCTATGTGTGAGGGCTTGTCATGGCAGGAGAGCCTCTTGTTACGCACCTGACATCCCTGCTTCTGAAAGATCAAGTCCAGTCCCAAAATTGCTATAAATCTCTGTGCATTGCTCATTGCACATCTCCTAGGAGATCAGGGGAACACAGTTCCCCCTTTATCCACCTAGGCATCCCGCAAGGCGTCTCTCCCCACCAGTGACATAAATAGTCACATGGGGGGTTAGTCTCTGAGATATAAAAGCTTTCATCCCCTGCATCTGGTATTACCGCTGGAGGATGCCAGGGTGGCCTATGTCAGCCTGATCAGCAGTTGCCGATGGGCCATCTGCTAAAGCCACTGTACCTCTATCAGAAGACCCCAGTCCAACAGACCAGGGTGGAGCCCGTTACATAGTGAACCTTGGGAGAAGATGAAGCGGATTGGTAAGTATGTTAAACTTAGAGTGTAAATGTTTTGTTATCTATCAGGTCATATTTATTTTAACTGTTTGGGAATGGGTAAGAGGTCCAAAGGATGCCAATGCCAGTTTACCATGCTTCCTGCAAGCACTGTCCAGTGACATATAGATTCCCCCTACCTACCTTGGGGAAGACATTTTTTTTATTAAATACAGGTAATACTTGGCTTATCACTAGTGCTTAATTACCACTGTAACAGGAAGATGAAATAGCCATCGTAAGTCCACATCAAAAGGATGTGCTTAAGGGACTGAGCTATATCTATAATTTTTTATATGTTAGAAAATGTGTGTTTTATGGAAGCAATTTTTACTACCTGCAATTGGACTCTATTGGTAACGTGCAGAAAGTCTGTACACCAAGAAGTGAGCCCTGTACACAAAGAACACTACTGATATGGCCACTGCTGAGTTGAGGGAGCTTACTCAACCTTACACATGCCCAGCAGCAGAGTTCTGTGCACCTATGTGCAATTTGTTGCTATTGGCAACATACATCAAGTCTGTACTTGGTGTACAGTTTCCATAAAACACACATTTGCGTACAAAATTTGCGAAACAAATTTAAAAAAGCTAGATCAGCTCAGCACTTTTAAAACATCATTTTGCTACACAAAAAATATACACTTTCAAAATCATTCAAATTCAATCAAGGTGGTCTTGGGGGAATTTTAGCGGGGGAATGTTGACACTAGATGTATATGAGATAACAGTCCCCAGTCAGGAAGCCAATCAGAACTAGTTGGTTCCTGAAATTTTAAAAGGTTTGGATATGTCTGTGCAACGCGCAGTATATGGACCACAGGAGAGGCCTAGGAGAAGTGATCTAGGCTGGGGGACTAGAGAATGACACTGGACTGACCACCAGGAGAACACCGTGCTGAGCCAACGTTTTGAAGCGTAGGTCGGGGTAGTACCTTGTTTGGAAGGTACGGGGAAGAAAGGCCATGTTAAGGGTTCCCTGGGCACCTAGAAGGAGGAACATCAAGCCAGAACCAGGTGTTTGCCAACTGACTTGGAAAGACTGTAGAAAGGGAGTAGAAAGGGAGTCTGGGTGTCAGGAGCACGCCCTGTGAATTGTTGTGTTAATAAACGTGCCAGCAAATGAAGATTAAACCCAAACTGCTATCATTCTTACTTTCAAGTGGACCTGAAATCAAAGAGCTTCCTCCGAAAAGGACTTTCCGGAGTGGAGTACACTCAACTTGCTCCACCCTAATATAGGAAGAGCCCCATCTCCGAATGAGGCCTGGTATGAGGGTCACCTCTCCGTCTCCCCTAAAGCACACCCTGAGCCACTGAGATGTTCTGCTACATTGCTTTGAGTTAGCCTCAGATATAAAAGATGCACTTGACATACTTTCTGTAAGCACAAGAAAAGTAGGACATTATATTGGGGTTGAATCAGCAACGAGTGCAAAAGTGCACTAGGTGAAAAATGAAATAGAATGAAGCTGAATCATTCCTAGGTGGAAAATAAAATAAAATTACACATTCAATTTAGCACCAGTTACAAACAGTGCATTACTTCTTTTTGGGGTACAAAGTGTAATTTTCTACTTAGGAGCTGATCAGCACCAGATCACTTTGATTTCATTATTTACTTAAAGCATACTTTATGTACCTGGTGCTTAACTGGCTCCAATGTCATTACATGAACCCAGTAAATCATTAAAGTGTGCTCATATGTTGTTTCTTCTATCTTCAAGGAAAGCTTAAGGACACTTCTATTGTTCCTTAAAAAAACAACTATTTCCGTCCAGCAATAGTTTATAAATTACACTTTCTCCATCTGAGTGTTAAAATCTGTTTATGAAAATGTTTTCTCAGGAGTTGGACAAAGCAAGAATAAGAATTAACCTGTGAACTTTATTAAATAAACATAACTGTAGGATTCCATTGGTGCAGCCAAGTGTGCCGAAGAAATAATTATATTTTTATGGCATGGTAATAACCATGTTGTTTGGCTCATTAGACACTGTGATTCTATTTACTTGTTCATTAAAACCGGTAACTCTATTAAACTCAAAGTCCAGCTTTATTTAAACAAAATGGGGTGCATCAGTGAGACTATTAGTGGCTTGCAGTGGCCACTGTCAACTTGCTTTTCTGGACCTATTTGAATTGAGGTGACCTGTTCTAAACATCTACATTGGAATTGAAACAAGTGGGATCCAGGGCAGTTTCTAGGCAAAATAGCACTGGTGGTGCTATCACCCAGGGTGATCACCCTGCTCACCCTCCCCTACAAACTGCCCTGTTGGGATCAATTCAAGCTGAATCATTCCTACTGTTTTAGCACCAGGTACATAAATGTTTTTTGGTCCACATTCTTCTGTGTCATTGCTACCTAATCATTACCAATGTTTGATTAGCTTTAGCTAGAAGCAACATCTCTGGCCTGATTACCCAGTATGCTCTGTGTAGTAGTCCAACCGTTCTTCTCATCGGCAGCCATTTTAGATGCAGAAGCATACCATGCTTCCTAGCCCCCTTTGGTACAATTCTGGCACTCAGCCCTTCACACAGCACAGCTGGTAAATCTACTGCCCTCCTAATTTCATCACGAGTTAAGAGTGTATTTGTTGCTGCACATAGCTATGTAGCACACTATCTCATGCTGCTATCTGTCCCCCCAATTCTGATTCTATTCACATAATGTGTTTATCATCCCCCATTGCTTTTCATTATTGCTGTATATACAGCCTCACTGTATTTTGATATACTAATATGTTGTTACTGTGCATTATTAAGTAATACCTCTATATTCAACCTTTCCCTCTCCACTGGTACCTTTCCTTCCTCCTACGAACATGCAGTTATTACTCCGATAATCAAGAAACCCTCTCTCGACCCCTCTGCCCTCTCCAGCTCAGGATTCCGCCATAACCACTCCACTGAAACTGCCCTCACCAAAGTCACCAATGGTCTGTCTGCTCACTGCCAAAAGCAAAGGTCACTACTCCATCCTCATCCTTGCCTCATCCCCTCGCCTTGGCAAACTTATAACTTCACTAGGCTTTCAATACCACTTCTATGCGGATGACACTCAGATATATCTCTCAGGCCCCAATCTCTCCTCTCTCGCCTCCCCAACTGCCTTGCAGCTATTTCTTCATTCATGTCATCATGCTACCTCAAGCTAAACATGGACAAGACAGAACAGGTCATTTTCCCACCATCTAACTCCCCTCCCCTCTCTAACATGTCTATTTCTGTCAACAATTACACAATAACAGCAACTCCCCAAGCTCGGTGCCTGGGAGTCATTCTGGACTCTGCACTCTTATTTAAACCGCATAGTCACTCCCTGGTCACTTCCTGTCACCTTCAACTTAAAAACATCTCATTCATCCATCCCTTCCTCTCACCTGACACTAACCTGACACTAACCACTAGTGCATGCCCTGGTCATCTCCTGACTGGATTACTGCAACATCCTTCTTAGTGGCTTACCAACTAACAGACTGGCACCCCCCAATATATCCTGAACTCTGCTGCTCGCCTTATCCATCTCTCCTTTCACTCCTCCAGTTCTGCGCCTCTCTGCCAATCCCTACCTTGGCTGCCTGTCCTACAGCGAATCCTGTTCAAAACTCTGACTCTCGCATACAAAGCTCTCCAACCAGGCCCCTCCTTACACATCTCATCTCTAATCCAACAATATCAACCTAGACACAGCCTTCGCTCTGCTGCCGACCTTCTCCTGTCCTCCACCCTGGTCACCTCCTCTCATGCCCGCCTCCAGGACTTCTCCCGTGCAACTCCAATCTTCTGGAATGCCCTCCTGCACCCAATCCGCCACTCCACAACTCTCAAAACCCTCAAAGGTGCCCTTAAAACTTCAGATAAGCATATAATCTGGCTTAACCAGGGCACATGCCACAAAGCTCAATACTGACTGTTTGTGATCCTTCCCCCTCGTCTTCACCCCTCTTCCTTTAGACTGTAAGCTCGCAAGGGCAAGGCTCTCTCCCCTATTGTATCTTGTACTCAGATTATCCATTGTTAACGCTGTAAAACTGCATTTGAAATAATATATGTACTGTATTTTTCTACCCTGTCTGTAATTACTACTTTGTACAACGCTATGGAAGATGATGGCGCTATATAAATAAACAATAATAATAATAATAGTGTAATTGTTTTGTCCACAGTTTTACCCTACCCCATGAATAAAAGGTTTTTTGTTCTGTTGTCCTCGTCAAGCTCAGACTGACCCACCAGGTCACCAAGGAATTTCTTGGGGTTCCTTAACCCCATTTCTGCCAGCCTACATACAATTTTGTCATCCTCTGTTGCCAGGCTATTTTTCAGCATTTAACGCTATGTATGTTTAACTGTGACTTTTTCAGCATGGAATCTTCCCACTAAAACCAGCCCGGGCACCAGCTATGTGGGCTGGTAGACCAGGACGCACCCGGCCCTGAAGGCTACCAGGTCACATAGCCCATATTGATCACGGGCTCTTCTGCACCCCCCTGGGCTTTGGAGATGTGCCTTCCGAATGTGACTTACCAGACCTTCCTATCCTGTTAACTGGTATAGGCATCTGAAGGACAAGGCTTCCACTTATCTCTGCTCACTCTCACTGTTGGGGGGGCCGACATCAGCTCACCCACCACTATAAATGGCTCTTCCCTATGGTGAAGGAGGTGGCAAAAGGCGTTGTGCTGGGCAGAAAAAGGGTGTTCTCTGCTCCACTGGAGACCTTGGGGGGGGGGGGTAGGAGGCCCTTCGGGAAGAAGGAGACTACCAGTACAGATACCGCAGAGAACATATTTTTTGGCTGCAAACCGACGCTTCGCATGCATCTGTGCGCATGTGCAGAATTGTGACCCGGTGCATACAAGTCTGCACATGTGTTCGCACAGCAGCGCAAACGCAAGCTCCAATAAGTTCCATGGCACTTCCGGGTTACATTAGTGGATGCTCAGGAAGTTACACAATCAGGAAGAAACTTTCACAGGAAGTGACACTTACAAGAAGGGACCCTCTCTCCCTCATTGATAGCACTATTTAAAGGGCAGCCAGGCAACCATACAGCTGGACCTTGTTCTCTTGGATCCCTGTGTACCTGGGTTGGACTGATTACGTGGACTTTGATCCCCTGGCTTGCTTATGGACTTGAAGGACTGCTCTTTGGATTGACCCCTGCTTCGCCTTCTGAATTTGTTTGGACCAAGTTTTTGAATCTCGACCTTAGCTTGTTTATGGGCTTGACTATTTGCTGCTTGACCCAACTTGTCCTATGGCAAACTATGTGTGCTGCTTGCCCCAACTTGTCCTATGGCAAACTATGTGTCTTAATTTCACAGCTGGAGTGCTGATACCTTATGGAATGATCCTGCCCTTAAACATCAGTTTCGCCAAGGTCTGTCTGACCAACTGAAAGATGAACTGGCCCCCACCGAGATCCCTGAATCCCTCAGTAACCCCATTCTCCTGGTGATTAAGGTGGACTGCTGGCTCCGTGAACCCTGGGGTGAACGTGCCACTTCCTCCTATTCAACCTTGGGGTACACCTGGAATCTCTCCTGCATCTGCTTCTGAAAGTAGTGGCCCAGAACCTTTGCAGTTGGGCACCATTCGGCTGCCCTCTGTCTCAAGAAGAAAGACAATGTCACAGGCGGCTTAAACTGTGCATGTACTGTGGAAATTCCAGGCATTTCAGGGCTAACTGTCCCATCAGACCAGTGGGTAAGGCCAGGTCCATCCCCACCATGAAAGGCACCTCTCTTGCCCTGCAAAACTCTTATATTTCTGTGACTCTTCTCTTCCAGCTCCCCTGAAGAGTGATTGAGACCACGGCCATGATTGACAGGGCCCTGCATTTGCTTTATAGTTCTACAGTTTGTGCAGGCCAATGACACCCCATGTGAAGCTCGCCCTACTTCCTTGTTGCTCAAATCAGTCTCCAGGAGATCTAAGGCACTTCTGTGTTCTAGCCCCAATGGACACTCAACCTGCAATTGATTGATCATCTGGCTCAGTCTCATATTTTCTCCTTATTGTAAACAGGACTGTAGGCAGAACAGTGAGATGAAAAAGTTCCTATCTCTGGTTTCCAATGGCTTACCTGACTCTCTTCCTTATGCCTATTGTGAGTACTATGATAAGAAGGGGGCGGATCAATTGCCTCCTCATCAATCCTATGACTGTCCCATAGATCTCCTCTGTGGATCAGCCATTCCGTTTGGACAGATTTACCCACTTTCTGAAGCAGAGCTACAAACTCTTTGGAAATATATAGATGAAAGCAGACCATGGGATTCATCCGCCACTCCACATCCGCCCGGGAGCCGGAATATTTTTTGTGGAGAAAAAAGATAGCTCTTCAAGATCCCATATAGACTATTGAGAGCTAAATCAAATTATGGTTGAACCTCTGTACCCATTACTTCTGACCTCTGAACTTTTCCAATGGCTTGGTTGTGCACAAATCTTCACCAAGTTTAGGCTTACAAGTTAATCCGCATCAGACAGGGAGCCAAATGGAAAATGGCCTTCCGTACCAGGTACTGGTATTTGGAATACCTGGTCATGCCATTTGGGCTTTGCTACGTCCCTGCAACTTTTCAGCTCCTCAAAAACAATGTGTTCCTTGATTTTTTGGAAAAGTTTATTATTTATTTGGACAGTATATTAAACCTCCATCCAATGTCTGAGCTACTTATGAACACTTGCAGCTCTATGGAAAAGATCTTTGCAATTCTAGAATGGCCTTGACCCAAAAATCATAAAGAAATACAACGCTTCATTGGGTTTGCTAATTTTTACAGGTGCTTCATTAGGGATTTCTCCAAAATTGTTCAACCAATTACAGACCTCACACAAAAGGATGTGCCGTTCATTTGGTCCGAAGCAGCTTTTGCCTATTTGAAGCAGTGCTTCACTACTGCCCCTATGCTAAGTCATGCAGACTCTGAACACCCATTTGTGTTAGAGACGGATGCTTCTGTCAATGCTGTGGGTGCAGTTCTTTCCCAACAGAAAACTGAGCAGGGAGAGCTCCACCCAGTGGCCCTTTTCTCCAGAAACCTTTCCACGGTAGAACCGAATTTTGATGTCAGTGATCTGGGAGTTTCTCTCCATCAAACTCACCCTTAAAGAATGGTAATACCTACTTGAAGCTGCCAGACACCCTATTCTTATCCTCACAGACCATAAAAATCTCTAGTACTTCATAAAGCAAAGTGACTTGGCCCACATCAGGCCAGATGGTCTTTGTTTTTCTCTCACTGTGTCCGAGCCACAAGAACGTCAAGTCTGATGCCATGACTTGCCTTTATCCATCTGATCGGGACATTGGGTCTGTGAAACACACCATTCTGCTACCCAATTTTTTCTTAATGATCCAGTCAGATTTGATTCTAAAGATCAAGAGAGCTTCTGATTCAATACCGGAAGAATTAGGCTTCAACTTCAGTGGATGCAATCCTTGATCCTCAGGGAAAGATTTTTGTCCCAGAAGAGCTATGCCACATATTTTTTTTGCAAACTTCCACGACCATCAGTCATTGGGCCACTTCGGGTTGAAGAAGACCTTCCATCTTGTAAGACATCATTTCTGGTGGCCTTCTCTGAGGTTGTACTGTAAATCATATGGGTTTGTGCCAGCACCAAACATTTCTCCGCTAAACTCATAGGCTTATTCATGCCCCTATCAGTTCCAGAATGCCCTTGGACTTCATAGTTGAGCTACTATTCTCTAAAACGAATAACAACATTCTGGTAGTCGTGGATTACCTAACCATGATGGCTCACTTAATTCCATTACCTGGCCTTTCGTCTGCCCCTAAGCTGCTCTGAATCTTTATAAAAGGAGATTGTTAGACATCCAAGATTGTGTCCACTCCTCACCCTCAATCCAATAGTCAGACAGAGCAGGTCAATCAATTGTTGGAACAATCCCTTTCAGCTCTGTAGGATGACCGGGCATGATTACTTCAGCTTGCAGAGTTGCAAAATTCTGTGAATGCCTCCTTACCCTTTTTTTTGCCAAGCATGGGTTTGGCGCCAAAACATTAACCGATTCTTGCATTGCTGGGAATGTACCTGCCACTGCAAGGGTTGGAGATTTTCTATTCTCTACTCACCGGACACTACGATCCACTCTACTGAATGCCCAGGAGAAATACAAGAAGATAGCTGATTGTCACAGTGTCATAAAACAGGACATTTCCGTCCCCTCGCCAGTTGAGGGCTCCTAAATTCCTAAGCGCCATAAATACATGATAGGTTGGTCTGCTGTTAAAGTGTGCCAGTGTATACCATGGCTTACCTAGTCAGTGCGGGGCACTTATTCATGTACATTTGTCTCTTCTAGGCATTTGTGTGCATACGTACACGCAAAATGGCAGCCACCTGTACGCATGCGCAAAGCCTATAAGGTCCGGATACTCCCAGTCATCAGTACCAGATGATAATTTCTCCCATTGTTCCTGTGTTCCTGAGTTCCAGTGTTCCTGTTACGACGCAACCTGCCTTGTCTATCGACAAGCCGAGGACCACATCCGCCTGCCCACAACATTGCCTTAAATATCTATACGGTGCCTGAACTACCATCCGCCACTTGCAGATCCACTCTGTTACTGCCTA
Organism: Gastrophryne carolinensis; assembly: GCA_027917425.1. Classification (NCBI taxonomy): domain Eukaryota; kingdom Metazoa; phylum Chordata; class Amphibia; order Anura; family Microhylidae; genus Gastrophryne; species Gastrophryne carolinensis. The sequence continues at coordinate 67,613,716 of CM051238.1, forward strand.
TTCAGCAGTTCCCCTCTGTCCTGGGCCTAAGTCTGGCAAAATCCACTCCTTGGTTACCTGACCCGGTGCTGTCCTGCAGCCCAGCCTATCCCCACCATAAGGGGCTCTAGTGAAAAAAAGGAAGGCTCTTAGATTCCAGGTTCCAGGTCGAGAGGTGAGTTGCTCTGTGGTGAGGGCTCCACCTAGGTCCTTATGACATTACCATCTGGTCAAGATAAGCACCGGCAGGGACCCCTCGCCATTTGATGCACTTGTTCAGCAGCTCATCTCTTGAATCCAGGCAGTTAATAACTTGCACAGAGGCGGTAGAATTGTCTAGATACCCTCCAGGCCACAGTCTTAGACTGGCCCACCCCTACCTCTCGTAGGGAGGTCCAGAGGTTCACCAGCTTTACCATTTTTTATCGGAAATGTATCTGCAACTTTTCCGGTATTGTACGCCCCATCACTGAATTAACAAAAAAAGATAAGCCATTTCCATTGTCTGAATCTGCCTAACAGGCCTTCTTAAGTCTCAAAAGATGCTTCTCATCGGTCTCCATTATCACTCATCCTGATCCTTCTTGAACTTTTGTTGTTGAAGAAGATGCATCCTCTGTAGCAGTTGGGGCTGTGTTATCTCGACGAGTGGGGGAAAAGTCTGTTCTGCATCTGGTTGCCTTCTTTTCCTGCAAGCTCCCAGGAGCTGAACAATTGTACAATGAGGGAGAAAGAGAACTTTTGTCCATTAAATTTGCCTTAGAGCAATGGCGTTATTCTCTTAAAAGACAGACCATGAGAATCTGCAATATCTGAACTCCTAAAGCCCCCCGACAAGCTTGTTGGCCGCTGTTCTTTTCATGATTTAATTTTCATGTTACTTACCAACCCGGCAACAAGAACGTCAAACCAGATGCCTTATCCAGGTTGCCATCATCTAGTCCCAATAAAGAGGTCGACTCAACCAAACTCCCCATCCTCTCTGAGGGACATGTTTTGATCTTGGAATTAGAGTTAATCACCCAGATTTGGAAATATTCAGCTCTTCTTCCTCCCAAGGAGAATCCTGGTCTTCCCTCAACTGAAGGACAGTTTGTGTTTCAGGGAAAGCTTGTCCTGCTGTCTTACATTCTTTCAAAGATCATCCATTGGCATATCACTTTGGCTTTACTAAGACTTACTTACTAAGACTATGGACTGAATTTCCCATCACTTCTGGTGTCCGTCTCTGAACACTGACTTTGCCCAATTCATTTCACGATGCCTAACCAGTGCCAGACATAAAAGCTTTTCCTCCACACCTATGGACCTACTGCATCCTCTTCCGATCCCAGAATGGACTTCATTGTCGAGCTTCCCCCTTTGTAATTGTTTATAATACCATTTTGATGGTTGTCGACCTTTTCTAAGATGGCTCATTTCAGTTACCTTGTAGGGCTTCCTTCAACCCCAGTACTCGCCCATGTGTTTATTCAAGAAGTAATCCATCTTCATGGACTTCCCACAGAAATTGTCTCCGACCATGGCTCTCAATTTACTTCCCAATTTTGGTCCCGACTGTGTGAGGCCCTTCAGATCTCGTTAGCATACTCAACAGCTTACCATCCTCAAAAAAATGGGCAATCAGAAAGGACAAGCCAAACTTTAGAACAATATTCTGTTTTTTTCCTCTCTCCAGGACAACTGGGTTTGGTTACTCCCACTGGCAACAATTCTAACCACAGCTCCACCTCTAAATCTCCCTCCTTCTCTAATTTTGTGTTTCACCCCAAATGCTGCCCTATCTTCCCAAAGTGGTTAACCTGCTGGCAGCTCAAGATATCGCTTCCCATCTGGTGGAGGTGCATGCTGAATATAAGGGTGCCCTTGACAGTGCTCAGGATTGCTACAAGAAAAATGCTGACCTACATCGCCGCCCTGTTCCATCCTTTGTAAGTCATGGCTTTCAACCAAGAACCTAAGACTTTGCTGCCCCTGGATGAAACTTGGGCCATACGTTTGTGGGACCTTACCCAATCAAAATAATTATTAACCCTGTGACTGTAGAACTCTGTTTCTCTACTCAAACTTGAGCTTTTTGATGGAACCCCCAATATCAATCCGCCTCCCATAGTGGAAGATGATACCAAAGAGTAAGAGGTGGAACAAATATGTGATGTTTGTCGCTTGAGGTTTGGGGTTACAATATTTAATTTAAATTGAAGAATTTTGGTCCAGAGTAAAATTTGTGGGAGCCCGCGCATACTCCAAAGTTAGTTATGGAATTTTACCAAGCTGCGGCATATATTCCATTTTAGGTTGGACTGCTGTTAAAGTGCTCAGCTAATAATTGTGGCACGCTTATGCACTCTTATGTTTGTTTCTCTTGCGTGCATACGCATGCACATGTGCATTGCATGCACTCAAAATGAAAGCCACCTGTACACATGCGCAAGGCCTATAAGGCCCGGCCACTTCTGGTCATCAGTACCAGTTGGTCATTTCTCCTGTTGTTTCTGTGTTCTTGATTTCCAGTGTTCTGATCCACCTATCCACAACCCAGCTTGCCTTCCAACCTAGCTTCTGATCCACCTGCCCACAACCTCAGCCTATTCAGCTATCCACTTCCCGAACCTCATTTGCTGGAAAGGCTGTGGGTTGGAAGAAGACTCCTGGAAGCAAGCCAGTAATATCCATGCCCCTCAGTTAGTCAAACTTTTTCAACAAAGGTGTTCCACATGATCTTCAGGTTTAATTGTCCGGAGTCCTCCCTTAAGGGGGGGGGCAATGTCAGGAATCTGGTGTTTTGTACGCATCCATGTGCATGCGCGGAATTTCAAAACTGGGGGGTACAAACCCGCCCATGCGTTCACATGGAGACATGGAACACAAGCTTTAATGAGTTACATGGCACTTCTGAATTACGTTGGTGGGTGCTCAGGAAGTGACACTAACAGGATTTGGCACTAACACGAAGTGACATTCAAATGAAGTGAGTCTCCCTCTTTGACAGCAGTATTAAAGGGCAGCCAGGCAACCATGCAGTGCTGTCTTTTTGGCTTACCTGAACCTTGTTTTCTGGGATCCTTGTGTACCTGTGTTAGACTGATTATGTGGATTTTGACCCCCTGGCTTGCTTATGGAATTAAGGGACCGCTCTTGGATTGACTCTCGCTTCGCTTCCTGGATTTGTTTGGACAGACCTTTTAGATTTCGACCTCGGCTTGTTCATGGAGTTGACTGCCCTGACTTTGGATTACTTATCGTTTATGAACCTTTGCTGCTGACCCTGACCTTTGGGAGGAGAGAGGGACCAGAAATCCTGTCCCGCTCTGCTGAGCTAATTGGGGGATGGGATGAAAAAGAGAATGTCATTGGCTGAACCTGTAAACCCCAATATCTCAGCCATTTCTTCTTCAACTTAAAAACAGTAAAACAATTTAGGACAGTGCCAAATGTAGCCTGATGTAATGGTGTAACAATTATCTTTACTATCTTTACCTGCAGAATCACTTTAAGCTTGAAAGCCAAATAAGGGAAAGTCACAGAAGCAGAAATAAAACTTTCACAATGTTTTCTGACAACTAAAACACACCCAGCCTCTATATACTTGGCTTTTCTGAAATGGCAAATCCTGCAAATTGGAGTGCTAGCAGATAAGACCTAATTTGGTTAATTTCAAATAAGCACAAGGCTGTAATAGGCCTAAAACATTTAACATTTTAATTAGTTTAATCATCTTCAAAAGTATGTGATTAGCCATTAGCAAAATTAACTTTAAAAGGCCACTCCAGCCTCTTCCTGAAAAAAAAAAAAAACATAACCCCCCCCCCCCTGCCTACTCCTGTTAGCAATCCTGTTAAAAAAAAAGAAGAAAAAAAAGACACTCACACTGAATCCAGTCCCCGAAGTCAGCCCGTCGCCATGTTCATGAAGTCCTGGCTGGCCGCTGGGAGCACACACTCTCTTCATTGCGCGTCCTTCTGTCTGCTCATTCACGTGACAGAGTGCTGTGGCAGCCAGCCAACTCCTACCCTGAATGTAGGGCCTCAACTCTGGGTGCTTTTGTCATTGTTACTAGAGGTAACAATTCTTATTATCTGCTGTACATTAAATATAGCAAAGCAACATTGCTATACACTAGATACAAGAAGAACTAGAAACATAGCAGATGGAGTGAAGAGGGTGTGGCCTAATTCCTGGGCAGGGACCTGATGGACAGAAACATATGTGGGGGGACTATATGGGAGTTAACTTTGGAATAGATATTAAGCTAAATACATCTAGATTCTAATGAAGACTACTGGACAAATTAATAGGACTTACCGGCTGTGATATGCAAATGATGAAACGGAAGGATGGCACTGGGTTGCCGAGACAACGTGTATGAAATTATTCTATGTATGCAAAGATGTCCTCTGTCTAGAAATAAGACTGGAGTAAGAAATGGGGGCATCTGGGAAACTACAGGCCAGAGATATCAATAGCCAGAGCAGGCATGCTCAGTAGAGTTAAGACATTACTAATCAGTCTGGTAACAGATAGAAAATGAAATGCACATAATTGCTCTATGGAAGTCACCCTCTGCAAAAGAGTCAGTAGATGGTGATGTTATCTATGTCTAATAGAATCAATGACAAACTGTAGAAGCACTATTAAGGATACAAAAGAATAGAGAGGCGTGGCAACATAGCAGATACACAGCTCATACCTGCACATGCCAGCTCTGGAAAGCTCTTGGAATGGGGGATTGTCAGAGTGTTAAAGGGTCTGTAAAGAAAAAAAAACATACTATTTCTCCTCCACAAAAGTTTCCTCTCAGTTCAGTGCTCAGAAAACTGTTGGTTTTCGAATCCCGGTTTCCCAGTGTCCACACACTCCCCATTTCTAATGTCACAGTAACAGTGTACACCCCTCTCATTTACTGCAATGGAAAGGCATGACAGGACACCCCCTTCATTGCAGTGAATGGAGTTGGGTATGCACAGGCACTGTGACTAAAGCAGGGGTAGAGCCATGTCTGACAATGAGCGAAGTTCAGAACCCAAGAAATTCTGGGACACATGCGCATTACAGTACTTGTTCTCGTATTTTGTTGAATGCCATGCTTATGTGGCCCTGCTTACTCATATAATGTATATTTAAATGGGTCTGTACACTTGCTTGTATCTTTACATTAGTGGCATCACTGTCCATTCCACAGAATCACTTCAAAATGGACCAGAACACGATGTTGTATGCCTCATTGTGAGAGACCCCCTGGAAACGCCGATATACTTACCTCACCAGTGATTCTCTGGTGCAGGCTGCAGCCGCATCTCTGATGAGGTGCATTGATATGTCTTTAATTTTGGTAATTTGCATGTGGCCCCATAAATAATAAGCCCACTCCTGTTGACAATATTGCGAGAAAAATCCTGAAAGAAAGGACTAGGGAAAGAAGGCAGGCAAGAAGGAAAAAGAAAGCAGAAAAATAAAAGAAGGAAGCAAAAAGTGAGGAAAATGAAGAAAATAGAGGGAGGAAATACAAAGCAAAAAAGGAAAAAACAAAGGGCAAGAAGAAAAGAAAGAATAAAAGAGAAGGAAAAGAAAGAAAGATAGAAAGAAATGGTATGCAGACATACAAACAAAAATTAAAAAAGGGCTTAGAGGTCATCTGAAAGACTCAAAGAGGCATCCAGCAGCTCTGTGCACACTCCCATCTGCTCATTCAAGTTCATTCACTATGTGCTTTCTTCCAAGATGGCAGCACCCAGGTTTCAGAGTGCGGGAAGAATGGAGCGGAAGCACGGGTGAGGTAAGGGGTTATTTTCTTTGTAACCCCTCCCCATCCTGCCTCCGTGCGAGGGAAGGGTGGCAGAGGGGTTAACCTTTGACTGGACTTCTACTTTAAGGCTCACTGTATTAATTAAGAGGACCTAAATAGTGTTGGGTGAAATTAAATTGCAATATTTGTGTTCATACTGAACTTTGCAAGTTCTGGTTACCAAACCCGAACACAGAAAAGCTGGTTGATGGGCAGCTGAGCAATCAGCTTACCTATGCAGAGTGTGCAGCTGGAAGCAGGCTGTAACTTACCTGAGCCCTGCATTCCAGTCCCTGTCACACCAGCTTGCAAATTGTCTACAAGTGGGGCCACAGAAAGATGGCCGCTGCTCCCATTACTTAGGATACTTCTAGTGCTTCCAGCTGCTTTGGCCACCCGAACCAAACTTTTGGTCAAAGTTCGGCTGAACTTGCCGAACCCAAACTTTAGGGTAAACTATGCATGATTTTTGTGGTGGGGAGCCCAATCTGTAAGCACCATGATCGGTGCCAAAAAAATGTTGAGCACCTAAGTGCACTTGTTTCCATGGTTTATGGAAATGTGGTTAATATTTATATTGTTTAGTTATAAAGCACCAGCATCTTCCATGGTGATGTAGATAGGAATGGTGATTTATTCTTGGCTTATTACCTTACTGGCCTATTTCAAATGTGTAGCTGCTTGTACTGTATGTAGCACCTTGTTAAGATTAGTTGAGCTGGAAATGACGGCATTAAGCATAATAATAAGCAACAGTTGTGAAGTTTTGCCAATTAAGGCATTTTCTAAGTACACTGCTTTGCAGGCTATTGCTGACAAACCAAAGTGCAAAATGCCCTTGAGTACAAGGCCTAATAGCATCTATAGCTATTAGGTTCACAGACAAGGGATGATTTATTAAAAACCTGAATAAAGGAGTATAAGGCAATCTTTTGATAGTTTCTTATTCATTATTCATATTTTGTTTGCAATCTGTGTTAACTAGAAAGAAGCTCTGTGGCTGTGGTATGGATGAATCATTTATTAAGCTATGGCACAGATACATCAAGCTGTTGGGTCAGTATGCAGGTCAGGGTATTTCATTTGTGGGTACACAGATTCTTGTGTGTACAGTATTTTTTTTTTTTTTCTTTTTTCACGCAGGATCTGCAAAAAACGTTCTACAATGTATTCTCTCTGAGCCCTTTCACGCCTCTTTGTGCAGTGCAGGTGGAAAACGTAGCTGGATTCCTGCCATGGAACCCAACGGATATCTATTGGAGTCTAAAAAACTTGAACAAATCTACAATTACTGTAATTGCCTTCTCCTTCTCCTTCCCTGTCCTGCGCAGGGTAGGCATCCTCCCTGCAGGCCCACCCAATTCAGTGGTGAAGATGGGCCTCCCTTCCGGTCCAACGATGAGTCCTCTTTTGCTGATAGCACCAGCTGCAGGTTCAGGGGCACACCTACAATGTGAGGGGCACAAGCTGCTCAGCTAAGCCAGATTTATTTCCTAGGGGCGAAGGTCAACTGTAAGACACACAGCCTAGGGAGTACAGTTCTTCCAACAGCTGACACTTACTTGTAGATTTATTAACGCTTTTTTTCATGGTTTGTGTTTTTTATAACTTGTTGATTACTTGTGAACTGGCAACTGAGCCATGAGAACACCAGCCCTTATGTCTGGTGCTACAGCTGTAACCTAGGAGGGGAGGGATCCCACATCTTTTTATTTTTTAATGAAGAAGCACTTGCATGCAAACTGCAAACTCACTAAAATCTACAGGGACTGGCGTGAGGTGTGGAAATAACGCGAATGGACACCTGGAGCCCCGGGAGATTTTTGGGAGGCGGGCCGGCCAGCAGCTACTGCAGGAGAAAGTAGGTAGGTGCCTGTTTGTTCTTTTGATTGGGTTTACAAACCCTTTAACCAAATTACAAATATAACTTATTGAATAAATAACAAACTCAGACAAACTGAAAACAGCATGATAGTCTTGGATTCCCCGTATTACCCTGATGGTGGCCCTGGGTTAGTCATTGGGGCTCACTGGAGGATCCTCTGATCACCTGGTGGGTCAATCCAGCAGTGTTTTTTTGTTATAGTTACATATCTAAAACCCCAGTGACACCGGAAAATAATATATTATCAGCAATCAAAGCACTAATGAAGTAACGGCTGATAACAAGGACATGAAACTACAGTTCACTACCGTGCAGCTGCCTCTGCTCTTGTTAGTTCATGGTGTGTGTAGTCATCACCATAGCAATGGTAACCCAAATAAATAGATTACGAGCCAGAATTATCGGCATGAGAATACAACCCAGCTCAACTGATAATCAAGATAAAACATAAACCTAAATCTGGCAAAAGGATACAATCCATTAGTATGCAGCTGGCTCAGCTTTGTTATATCATGCAAAGATAAATGAACATTGGGATTCTTGTTTAATCCAGGTCTAATTATATAGTATTGTTGCCAGTAGTAACATCATAATTTATGAACAAATAGCAAAAAAGTCCTGACACTTGGATGGCAATGATATTAGAAACCTAAAAAAAGGTCATTGCTGGTAGTCAGTGGTTATTGTTGCAGAGTGTGGGTGCTGGGTGCAAATCCAGATAGACATATGTGGTGTTACAGGAATTGGCTGTACTGGAACATGATTGCAGTATGAGAAAGCCAACTTACATGGTAGATAACACAGACAGAAAAAAATAATTCATAGAGAGCAGCTCAATGTACAGGAAACACAACATGCAGTAAAGAATGTACAACAGAGACTACACATTGATATATGTGACAGAACCATTTTCTGTCATAAATTAAACTGCATAAATCAATAAGCAATATGATGGCAGATCACATACTAAGTTAAGTCTGTTGTCTCTCCAACACGCCTTTTCAGCACCTGAGGCTCAGTCTGTTAAACCCATCTTATTTGTAAGCCTCGAGTGCCTTTCATCGGTCAGGGGCTTGGCAATGATATCTGCTATTATATCCTCAGTAGGGCAATAAAGTAACTCAAGAAGTCCCTGTTCTTGAAGATCCCTCAGAAAGTGGAACTTCACATCAATGTGCTTGGTTCTCACGTTAACTCTTTCCATCTGCGCAAGTGCAAGGCATCTTTGATTGTCTTCGTTGGTTCCAACTGTGGTTGAACCAAGGCTTTTAACAATTGTCTTAGGCATAGGACTTCTTGGCTTGCCTGTGCTGCTGCAACATTCTCTGCTTCAGTAGATAATAGTGTAACAGAGAGTTGCTTTCTGCTAGTCCAGCTGATAGCACCTTCTGATAGAAGAAACATATAGCCACTGGTAGATTTTCTGTCACTGGTGTCTCAGGCCCAGTCTGAATCCACATATGCTGTCAGCATGCTTTTATCATTTGCTGGTAACCTTGGCTTGTAGTGCAAAGTCCCTTTAAGATAGTGAATGACAGCATTCCAGTCCATCTAACTTGGCATTGAATTGATGAGCGAACTTTTGAAAAACTCGATTCGGCCGATTCGTTAAATTTTCCGTGAAAAATCGATTCGGTCCGAATTTATTTGCCACGAATCGCTATTAAAAACGGCTATTTCTAGGCGTCTGAGAGCCTCCATAGGGTTGCAGAACGTTTTGCTTGGCTGTAACATGCATAGGTTGCATGCTGGGTTAGTGAAATAATATTGTAAAGAAGTATGACATGCAGATCAGAGGCATCGCTATTAGATTCGTTGTCACAGAGCGGCACAATTACAGAGCCTTTAGGTGGCATCAGCATGATGAGCCAATATATTGCCTGAAAGACACACCCAAGAGTTGGTAGCAGCAATAGGAGCCCATATATTGCCTGAAAGACACACTCTGGACTTGACAGCAGCATAGGGAGCCCATATATTGCCTGAAAACACATTGGAGTTGGCAGCAGCATTAGGATCCCATATATTGACTGAAAGACACACCTAGGAGTTGGCAGCAGCATAGGGAGCCCATATATTGCCTGAAAAACACATTGGAGTTGGCAGCAGCATGAGGAGCCCATATATTGCCTGAAAAACACATTGGAGTTGGCAGCAGCATAGGGAGCTCATATATTGCCTGAAAAACACACCCTGGAGTTGGCAGCAGCATTAGGAGCTAATATATTGCCTGAAAAACACATTGGAGTTGGCAGCAGCATTAGGAGCCCATATATTGCCTGAAATACACACTCTGGACTTGTCAGCAGCATAGGGAGCCCATATATTGCCTGAAAGACACACACTGGAGTTGGCAGCAGCATAAGGAACCCATATAGTGCCTGAAAGACACACCCAGGAGTTGACAGCAGCATAGGGAGCTCATATATTGCCTGAAAGACACACCCAGGAGTTGGCAGCAGCAGCAGCATTAGGAGCCCATATATTGCCCGAAATACACACTCTGGACTTGTCAGCAGCATAGGGAGCCCATATATTGCCTGAAAGACACACACTGGAGTTGGCAGCAGCATAAGGAACCCATATAGTGCCTGAAAGACACACCCAGGAGTTGACAGCAGCATAGGGAGCTCATATATTGCCTGAAAGACACACCCAGGAGTTGGCAGCAGCAGCAGCATTAGGAGCCCATATATTGCCCGAAAGACATACTCTGGACATGGCAGCAGCATAGGGAGCCCATATATTGCTTGAAAAACACATTGGAGTTGGCAGCAGCATAGGGAGCCCATATATTGCCTGAAAGACACACCCGGGAGTTGTCAGCAGCATAGGGAGCTCATATATTGTCTGAAAGAGACACCCAGGAGTTGGCAGCAGCAGCAGCATTAGGAGCCCATATATTGCCTGAAAAACACATTGGAGTTGGCAGCAGCATAGGGAGCCCATATATTGCCTGAAAGACACACCCAGGAGTTAGCAGCAGCAGCATTAGGAGCCCATATATTGCCTGAAAGACACACTCAGGACTTGGCAGCAGTATAGGGAGCCCATATATTGCCTGAAAAACACATTGGAGTTGTCAGCAGCATTAGGAGCCCATATATTGCCTGAAAGACACACCCAGGAGTTAGCAGCAGCAGCATTAGGAGCCCATATATTGCCTGAAAGACAGTCGCCTCTGGACTTGGCAGCAGCATAGGGAGCCCATATATTGCCTGAAAATCACATTGGAGTTGGCAGCAGCATAGGGAGCCCATATATTGCCTGAAGGACACACCCAGGAGTTAGCAGCAGCAGCATTAGGAGCCCATATATTGCCTGAAAGACACACCCAGGAGTTGGCAGCAGCATTAGGAGCCCATATATTGCCTGAAAGACACACTCAGGACTTGGCAGCAGCATAGGGAGCCCATATATTGCCTGAAAAACACACTGGAGTTGGCAGCAGCATAAGGATCTCATATATTGCCTGAAAAACACATTGGAGTTGGCAGCAGCATAGGAAGCTCATATATTGCCCGAAAAACACATTGGAGTTGGCAGCAGCATAAGGAGCCCATATATTGCCTGAAAGACACACCCTGGAGTTTGCAGCAGCAGCATTAGGAGCTCATATATTGCCTGAAAGACACACCCAGGAGTTGGCAGCAGCAGACGGAGATACCATGCATCAGCTACTCGCATGCATCAGCTATTGGTGGGTGGAAATCCTAGCTGATCCATGCCTGATTCATCTTCACGAAGGTGAGTCTCTCCACATTTTTCGTGGACAGACGCGTTCTCCTTGGCGTTACTATGGCCCCGCAGCACTAAAGACCCGCTCATATGGCACACTACTGGCCAGGCAGGACAGCTTTCCCAGGGCAAACTCTGCCAGTTGCGGCCACAAGTCAAGTTTGGCTGCCCAGAAGTCCAGCGGATCCTCAAGGTGCGTTGGCATGGTCATTTCAAGGTATGACATGACCTGCTGGTTCAGGCCCTGCTCCAGGTCTTCCTGCTGCTCATGAGTAGCCTCACTATGCGGGTGCAGAAAGCTACTCATTAGCGACTGAGGCTGCTGCTGATGGAGCTGCTGCTGCTGCTCCTGCCACCCCCCCTGGCAGCCATGGCAGTGGAAGGTGAGCGCAAAGGCCCCCCCGAGTCAGACCTTTGAGAGTATGTAACATGATGCAGATAGGCATCGGCCAACTGACTACGTAGAATGTCTTTGTAGTAGGTCAGTTTGTCCTCCCTTTCTGCGGGTGTAAAAAATGCCCCGATTTTGTGCCGATAGCGAGGGCCCAATAAGGTGGAGAGCCTAGTAGTCATCCCGCAGAAAAATGGAGACAATTCTGCGGTCACTACACAAGCACATGAGCATGCCGAGCGTGCCGTTTGTGCAAGTGACTCGGAGGGACTACCTGTCTCCATCTCCAATGCATACTGTCACGGTGTGTCTGGGTCCTCTGTCTCGCCTTCCTCACAATCCTGTAGCTCCCTTGGCTGCTCCTGCTCCTCCTCTCCTGTCAGATGACTAGATAAACCGCCCATTTTGCCAAAACTAAACTGTGCTTCACTGTGCTGCTCCTCCTCCTCCTCCTCCTCCTCCTCCTCAGCTCCCACGGGGTTTATGTGGGAGCGAAATGTATGCGCCATGTCTCCAGTGCCCTGACCAGCCATGGTTTCCAACATGTGTTGTATTACATGAAGCAGCGGAATCACGTCGTTCATGCCGTAATCCTGGTGACTGACAAATAAAGCGGCTTCCTCAAAGGGCCTGAGCAAACGGCAGGTGTCACGTATGAGCTGCCACTGGTTCACATTAAAGTTACACAGGGGAGTCCCCCTATCTGCTTGGATCATCAAGAAATCATTGATGGCTTTCCTCTGTTCGTATAGTCGATCTAAGTGCATACAAAGTTTCCTTCCCGTTGTTAGGATGTCTTGCAGATGGGGGTAAGACTTCAGAAAACGCTTGACAACTAGGTTGAACACGTGTGCCATACAGGCCGCATGGCTCATCCTTCCTTGTCGCAGCACAGACAAGATGTTTCTCCCATTGTCAGTCACCATGGTTCCCATTAACAATTTCCGTGGAGTAAGCCATGTTTTGATTTCTTGATGAATGAATTTCAGGAGCTCCTCCCCTGTGTGACTCCGTTCGCAAAACGCAAACCATGTGAAGCACAGCGTGACAGCGCCATGCCCTGCACACATGGTAGGCTGAATGGGCATTGAGAATTGACCGTACAGTGGAGGCTGAGGATATGGCGGAGGATGAGGAGGCGGAGTCGCACACTGTGACAGGCAAAACGGCCTGGGAGCGTGGAGGCCGAAGTGGCGTGACCTGTCCAAGTTGCTGTGCAGGAACCACATTCACCATGTATTGTCCCTGTCCGTAGTTACAGCTCCAGATGTCGGCGCTGCCATGCACTTTGGTGCACATGGACAGGCTCAAGGACTGGCCCACCTTCTGCTCAACAAATTTGTGCAGGGCTGGTACTGCCTTCTTTGCAAAGAAATGATGGCTTGGGACTCTCCACCTCGGCTCGGCACTAGCCATCAGCTCTCTGAAAGGTGCAGAGTCCACCACCGTAAAAGGGAGGGACTGCAGCACCAGCAACTTGGACAGGAGCACATTTAGCTTCTGCGCCGTAGGATGAGTGGGCGCATACTGTTGTCTCTTGGACATGGCTTCACTGATGGATTGCTGGTGGGATGAGTGACTTTAAGTAGGAGGAGCAGGAGCATCTGGAGTGGCAGAGGATGGGTATGACGCACAGCTATCTTCAGCTGAGGTGCTGGAGTCTTGGCTGGGTGAAATTGGAAGCGGCGTGGCCCTGGCTGATGCAGCAGGCTGGACCCCCACTTCGGAGCCTCGGTTCTCCCAGGCCGCTTTATGGTGATGCTGCATGTGTTGCTGCAGGGCCGTGGTACCAACATTGGGGCCCTGGCCATGCTTGACCTTCTGTCTACACATCTTGCATTTGGCCCTGTTACCCTCCTGCAGATGCTTGATGAAAATGTGCCACACTGCCGAGTAGCTAATTTTCCCTCCAACAGTCCGCACTAATTCACTGCTACTGCTGCCAACTCCAGGAACCCCTGCTCCACTACCTCCCGGGAAGGCAACCTGCCGTGCAGCAGGTGGTCTACCCCGCCCCCGGCCACTTATGGCTCCAGACATCCCAATTCTGCCACCATGCTGACTGCCAACCCTACTGCCACCTTGCTGCCTCAGCTGCTGACTCTGGGGCAACCTGGGACCCTCTTCTCCTGATGATGATGATGAAGCCCTTTCTGCACCGGGCTCCCAAGTGCGATCAGCTTCATCATCATCATCATCGAGTTGTGTCTGCATGTCACTGATGTCCTCCTCGGTTTCCACAAGAGCATGTGCTGCAGGAGACGGAACGCTCGCCACACCAACTCCCACGCCACTCTCCTCCTCAGTGTTTGTCTGCCTAGCGGAAGAAGCGGCGGATGTCTCCTCCATTTTTCGGCTGCGCAGTAGCTGCTGACTGTCCTAACGCATCGTCTCCACTGAATAGTGGAGCTGAACCCAAAGCATAAAATACGGTGGCTGGAGGGGGAGGGGCATAGGAGAGAGGCAATGGATGGACAGGGACTGCTCCCGGGCCATGCCAACTCAGGGTTGTGTCCGAGGAACCTACGGACTGTTGACTGGGGGTGTCAGATGTCACTTGTTATGAGGTCAATGACTGCATTAACCAATCGATGACGGCAGATGCGTTGCTGGTCGAGACACAACCGCTAGCAGATACTGGGAGATCAGGCCTCTCACCGCGACTCCTGCTGCCACTCGCCCCTAGTCTGCTGCGACCTCTGCGACCTCTGCCTGATGAATCTAGGCCTCTCCTCGGTGAACATCCTGGCACACACCTGCCTGACATTTTTACTGCATTTAGGAGGGGAAAACAATATACTACACTATAGCCTCGATTCAGAGACACATTCGTCTGGACTTCCGTAGCTGTCTGTGAAAGTTTTAGTGGGTGTTTGTCATTTTTTTGCTTTTTTTCGTTCATTTTTCATTCGTACGAACGTTCGGTGAACGGAAGCAATTCGGATCATTTCCGTTAGTTCGGATCGTTTTACAAACAAAATCTGATATTTTTCGTTCGTTCAGATAACTTACGTTGTTGGGATGGGCTTACGTCTGATTCAGAGAGCTTATTTCCAACGGACCACCATCATTTAGTGGATCGTAAGTGGATCATTTCCGATCCACTTACGGGACCTTTGAGGGCTCGGATTGCTATTATTGAACATGTTTTGCGGCTATGTGGAGGAGTCTGCGCGCCTTTAGCACCAAGGCATTGCATGTATCAGCATGGCCGAGGCCATAAATTGTATAGCAATGCATATCTGAATCAATACATTTCATGTATGCCTTATAGATGCATTTTAATGCTGACCTTAATTAGTCCTTAGCATGTAAACATTTATTTTCCCACACATCCATATAATTGCTATTTTTTTTAGACTTATGTCCTTTGTGAATTATATTTGGATTGTTGAACTTGAATCTTAATTTGTTGTAGGAGTTATTGTTTTAGTCGGTTACCTTTGCTTTGTGTAATTATTTTATATTTGGTTGCAGGAACCGCAAGATGTGCCACTCACACAACATACAAGCAGTGTTTGGTCCAGCTATGCGATTCCTCAGCGTTCTTGCAGGGCATCCAGGGTCGTCCCATGATACTTATATATTGCAGAGCTCCGGCTTATTTCGTCAGTTTGAGTCAGGATAATTATCTGGTGGATGGTTCCTGGGTAAGTTTGCTCACATTCCATCAATCCATTTTCACTGTATGGCAATGAATATAGTTGATGACTCATGTCTTAACCTATGGCTGTTTTTAGCCCTTGATGACATGTTAAACAATATTGTAGCTTAGAATGTGTATTTTATGTTAGCATTTTTAAATTCTTTTAGGGGATTCTGGATATCCACTCCTGCCCTTGCTCCTGATGCCCTTTCTTTGCCTGCAGAATGCGGGCTAGGGGTTCTCTAATTGGGCACTATGCAAAACCTGGGCCATGGTAACGAGGGCCCTCTGGCTTTTGAAGTCCAGATTTAGGTGTTTGGACCATACGGGGGGGGGGGGGGGGCACTGCAGTATGACCCCAACAAGGTTATACCAATATTTTAATTTACGTTTTTTAACAGGGACCACACGTGCCAGAGTGGCACAACTGAGTGTCAGGGTCCTTCAGTTGGTGGGCGAGATGCAGGAGCTGCGCAACTCGTTGGGGACCACAGATGAAGAATAATGTTATGTGACCTGCCATTGTTATGTATTTTGTTTTTTATAGTTGTAAAAATTTGAAATGTTCAAAATTTTTTAAAATGTTATATTTTATGATGGAATAAAAAAAAATACATTAACACAAAACTAATGGGCCCAGAAATATTTAAAGATGAATATTCACATGACCGGAAGTGATTTGGGTAAGTTTAGGGGCTAAAATGGAAGAAGAACCTAACCGCTAAGTGGTTTGGGTGAGCTTTAAGGGACCAAAAGGGAAGATGGAGGATAGTGCTAAGTGATTTAGCTAAACATTGTAGTAGAAGTGAGGGTGGCAAATATGTAGGCGAGCACTTTAATGAGTAAAGTTTGTAGTACGCAGGCCCAAGATCGTAAGGATTTCCGTCTGGACGAATATTTATTGAAAAAGGGAAACAGAATCTAACTGGAAACGTAAAGGATTCGTGGGAGGATACGATGGGAAAAGGGCAAAGACGAAAGCCTACGTTGTAACATGTGAAAATGAAACGGAAAAGTCACGCTGGAAAATAATATACTCGTATTCGTAATCTGCTGTACGAACGGACGGAAACTTTACAGAAGGATTGCAATGCATGCATAGAACCGCTCGTACACTCATACGAGAGCGGAAACATTAAAAAAAAAAACAGATCGGCACTAAAACGGAAATTTTTTTTGTCTCTCTGAATCGAGCCTTATTCCTATAACCTATAACAGTACTTTTGTTACAGCAGGTGTGTAGAAACGTTAGATCAAAATTGGCAGACACTGTAGCTAAAAGCTAATGCAAAAAGACACTGTCAGATGGTCTTACACAGGATGCCCCTGGTTAGAGTTAAATGCACCACAGGCAGTTTTAAAACATGTTTTTTGTTCAAAATGTAAAAAAGGTAAGGATGCAGGAACTATTAAAAGCTAAGTGCTAGTATTCGGGATTTTTTATACAAAAGGCAAAAGGTTAGTAGGCAAGCGTACCAGGCTTGTTGATGTTGCCACAGTTTTCTGGAAGTTCTCCCTCAATGTATTCTTTGGTTACACAGAGCTTCCCTAAAAATGGATAAAAAAAGCAGGATCAAAGCCACATTTTCCTAAAAAAAAACTATATGCAAACAAGAAAAAACAAGTTAATCTGAAAAAGCAACATCCCCCGAACCGAACGATACCCAACATGCATAGCTACTGTCAAAAGAAGAGTTGCCAAACACCAAAAAGTAAAGCATGTGCACAATGGTAATTTTGCTTGAAAATGTCAGCTCTGCAGACAAAGTGCGCACCTTGCGCTTTTTCTACCAAAACAACCCTTTAAATTTGGAATACCCCCCACAAACCATACATTCCTTGAAAGAACACATAATAAGCTTTCTAAGCGTACCCAGCATGTTGTAGTGGGCCCATCTTTCTGAAAGTAATCCCTCAAAGAATTCTTTGGTCGCACAGGGATCCCTTAAAAAATATATAATAAAGCAGAATAAAAAATGAGTTTTCGTAAAATATCAATATGCAAACAAGAAAAAACAAGCTAAATCTAAAAGCGCAAGGTCCCCCGAGCAGAACGATACCCAACATGCATAGGTACTTTTAACCCTTTTAACAGCCAGCCTACTTGAGGTTTTGTCACCCTCTCTTGACAGGTCATTTTTAACCATTTTGCGCTATGCTTAACTGTGATTTTTGCAGGTATGATATATTTTATTTTTGCGGCAGAGTTTAGGTTTTAACATGAAATGTCTTGTTTGTAATTTTTTTACAGTTTTTTTAAATATTTTTGAGTAAATTAAACAAAACAAATTAAAAAAAAATATTTTTTTAGAAAATAGTCTCCTTTATTTCAAATAAAACCTTTTTTTTTTTAAAGAAAACCATATTGCAAGTGAAAGCCCCATTTCTCCCAATTACAACGGTACCACATATGTATCGGTAGCCCCCCGTTACTGTTCAGAAGCCCCCCAAACTGAAAAGAACACTTTATAACATGTAAAAATAAAATACAACTACAATCCACACTATAAAGGGTTAAATCAAGAAAAAAATTGGCATGGGGTTCCCGTTCCAAGGGGGGGGGGGGGGGTAATCCCCATTTTTTTTTTTATTTTAAGGGCTAAAAGCCCTTAAAAATTCCCATAAAAATGACATGGGGTCCCCCCTACCCAGCATAACCAGCCCGGGGATCAGCTATGCAGGGCTTGTAGAACAGGGTGCAGGGGCCAGCTTTGGTAGCCCCCCGCCCTGCCAAGTACAAGCCCGCACCGCCTAAATTAGCCCTTTTGCCCCCCCCTGGGCTTCGGGGAGGCAGGTAATAGGGGGGCGGGGTTAATGGCAAATCCCCCGCTAGCCACAGGTGACTTGACAGCTCCCCAGCCTTGTGAACTGGTATAGGGGTTTCATGGACTCCTTACAAGTTCACAATGGGTTAAAGTGGACCAACACCCAGGGCTGATCGGCCCGGGAATCTATAAGATTCCCAGACCGTTCTAGTCCCTCCCCCCGGGGCATCCAAAATCGGGATGCCCCTCTGTGTGAAACCCCCCGGAACACCTGCTTACCACTTACCTGAATCCCAGTCCTACGGTGCATGCGCGGGCCGCATCCCCGCTATCCCTCTAGCAGGGCGCGTGCCCGCGCTGGCTATTTATGAATGGCCGGCGCGGGCACGCTCCCTGTTAGAGGGAAGTGGGGATGCGGTCTCCAGCACGCTCAGAGTGGCTGAGCTTAGACGTCTCTTAGTCGTCCATAACTCAGCCGCTCTGAGCGCGCTGATTGGAAGAGCGGCCGCGCATGCACCATAGGATCGGGGTGAGATTGTGGGCGATCGGGGGGGGTCACAGGGGAAAGGACCAATACCCAGGATAGTCAAAATCCTGGGTGTTGGTCCACTTTAAATGTAAAAAAAAAAACACAAACACACCACAAAATGCTGGAAGCATTTTATACCTGCTGTGTAACAGGACATAAGTGGTTAATTAAAAAAAAAAATGACATAGGGTCCCCCCTCCCATGGGGGCTTGTAGAACAGGGGGCAGGGGCCAGCGTTGGTGGCCCCTGGCCCTGCAGGCTACTAGCCCACTAAGTGGCCCGGGCCCTTCTGCCCCCCCTGGCCGTTGGGGAGGCAGGTAATGGGGGAGCTGGGGGTTAATGGCAAGTCACCCACTAGCCGCAGGTGACTTACCAGACCCAGAGCCTTGTGAACTGGTATAAGGGGTCTCGTGGACCCCTTACCAGTTCACAAAGGGTTAACTGTAAAAAAAACACACCACACAAAAGTATTTTATTAAAAAAAAAAAAAAATTTTACTGTACTTACCTCCGATTGTAAGCTCTTGTCCCTCGCCGCTGTGCTGACAGATGCCGGTGATCGGCATCCAGAGAAGGGGGAGGCAGGAGATCAGAGGATCTCCTGCCACCTCCTTCCCTGGGCAATGATCACTGACATCTGACAGCTGATCGGGGCCGGGATGACGTCATTAGCCCCGCCCCTTTGCCGCTGTCGGAGGAGCAGAGGGGGGAGAGCCTTCCGTGCTCTCTCCTGATGATCGGTAAGTCCTGGGGGGGGATCGGAGGTCTCCCAGGTGAAGAGGAGGGACAGCGGGAGCCAGCGCACACGCAGGTAAGTGAATGTCATTTTTTCTTTTTTTTTTTTTTTTTACAGTCGAAGCGGGGGGGGCCTATTCCGGGGGCTCTCCTGGAGCAAATTAAAGAGGAGACCCGGCCGGATCCAACAAGGGGTCAGGTGAGTATTTTTTATTTTTATTCTTTTAACTAGCAGCGGGGAAAGTCAAGCACATAACACCTACGGGCTTGGCACTTAAGGCCCAGCCAAGCCAGCATGTAGGTGTTTCGTTCTTGGCACTTAAAGGGTTAAAAGATAAGTGCTAGCACTGACAATGGCCCCCAGTTAAAGGCAATGGGTGCTTTAAACTTGTAAACCACATTTTTTTTATACAAAAGGCAAAAGGTCAGTCGGCCGGTACTCTTAAAAGACACGTGCTAGTATGCTGCCCCCCCCCCCCCCCCGGCGAAAGGCAAAGTTTGCTTAAAATGTGACTTTGCTTAAAAAATTCAAGCAGTTAATAGACAGTTAGTCTTGAAATATTTATGCTAGTGTTTGGGATGCCCCCTCCTCACATACAGAGGTTGGCTCCTTTAATTGTGGTAAAGTGACGTTGATTACAAAATGCAAGTAGTTATTAGACAGGTAGTCTTAAAATATTTATGCTAGTGTTTGGGATGCCCCCTCCTCACATACAGAGGTTGGCTCCTTTGATAGTGGAAAAGTGACTTTGCTTACAAAATGCAACCAGTTAGTAGACAGGTAGTCTTGAAGTATTAATGCTAGTGTTTGGAAAGCCCCCTCCTGACATACAGAGGTTGGCTCCTTTGATAGTGGAAAAGTGACTTTGCTTACAAAATGCCTCCAGTTAGTAGACAGGTACTCTTGAAATATTTATGCTATTGTTTGGGATGCCCCCTCCTCACATACAGAGGTTAGCTCCTTTTAAAGTGGTAAAGTGACGTTGATTACAAAATGCAACCAGTTAGTAGACAGGTAGTCTTAAAGTATTTATGCTAGTGTTTGGGATGGCCCCTCCTCACATACAGAGGTTGGCTCCTTTGATAGTAGAAAAGTGACTTTGCTTACAAAATGCAACCAGTTAGTAGACAGGTACACTTGAAATATTTATGCTAGTGTTTGGGATGCGCCCTCCTCACATACAGAGGTTGGCTCCTTTGATAGTGGAAAAGTGATTTTGCTTACAAAATGCAACCAGTTAGTAGACAGGTACTCTTGAAATATTTATGCTAGTGTTTGGGATGCACCCTTCTCACATACAGAGGTTGGCACCTTTTATAGTGGTAAAGTGACGTCGGTTACACAATGCAACCAGTTAGTAGACAGGTAGTCTTGAAATATTTATGCTAGTATTTGGGATGCCCCCTCCTCACATACAGAGGTTGGCTCCTTTGATTGTGGTAAAGTGACGTTGATTACAAAATGCAAGTAGTTATTAGACAGGTAGTCTTAAAATATTTATGCTAGTGTTTGGGATGCCCCCTCTTCACATACAGAGGTTGGCTCCTTTGATAGTGGAAAAGTGACTTTGCTTACAAAATGCAACCAGTTAGTAGGCAGGTAGTCTTGAAATATTTATGCTAGTGTTTGGGATGCCCCCTCCTCACATACAGAGGTTAGCTCCTTTTAAAGTGGTAAAGTGACGTTGATTACAAAATGCAACCAGTTAGTAGACAGGTAGTCTTAAAGTATTTATGCTAGTGTTTGGGATGCCCCCTCCTCACATACAGAGGTTGGCTCCTTTCATAGTGGAAAAGTGACTTTGCTTACAAAATGCAACTAGTTAATAGACAGGTACTCTTGAAATATTTATGCTAGTGTTTGGGATGCCCCCTCCTCACATACAGAGGTTGGCTCCTTTTATAGTGGTAAAGTGACGTTGATTACAAAATGCAACCAGTTAGTAGACAGGTAGTCTTGAAATATTTATGCTAGTGTTTGGGATGCGCCCTCCTCACATACAGAGGTTGGCTCCTTTGATAGTGGAAAAGTGACTTTGCTTACAAAATGCAACCAGTTAGTAGACAGGTACTCTTGAAATATTTATGCTAGTGTTTGGGATGCCCCCTTCTCACATACAGAGGTTGGCTCCTTTTATAGTGGTAAAGTGACGTCGGTTACACAATGCAACCAGTTAGTAGACAGGTAGTCTTGAAATATTTATGCTAGTATTTGGGATGCCCCCTCCTCACATACAGAGGTTGGCTCCTTTGATTGTGGTAAAGTGACGTTGATTACAAAATGCAAGTAGTTATTAGACAGGTAGTCTTAAAATATTTATGCTAGTGTTTGGGATGCCCCCTCCTCACATACAGAGGTTGGCTCCTTTGATAGTGGAAAAGTGACTTTGCTTACAAAATGCAACCAGTTAGTAGGCAGGTAGTCTTGAAATATTTATGCTAGTGTTTGGGATGCCCCCTCCTCACATACAGAGGTTAGCTCCTTTTAAAGTGGTAAAGTGACGTTGATTACAAAATGCAACCAGTTAGTAGACAGGTAGTCTTAAAGTGGATGTAGGTATTTCCTGGTGGTCAGATAGTGGGCCACCAAAAAAAATGCCTAAAGGTCGCGCTTTCTTGTAAGAATGTGTCACAGGGAAAAAACAATCCAGATAAATGGGTGTAATTTGGATGTCTGTTTTTCTCTGAGGTTTTGATGTATGCTGGGTATCAAGATTCCAATGATCTTATGTTCCAGCCAGAGATTGTGAACTACGATTAGGTCGTTAAACCTAGATCCACTTTAGATGAAATTACACATATGGCTATTCTATTGAATATATAAATTATATCACTTATTCAGAATAGACATAAAAGGTGGAATGAAATGAGGCACTTACCGCCGCGGCCCGGGGGTGCTCGACCTACCCTGGGCCTCTGAGTTGAATTCCCTTTGTTGTAATCGTGTCAATGAATTCATGCACTATTGGTGGTTTCTTGTGCAATTCGGTCCAGGCTGCAGTGTGCCTTAAATCATGAAGATCCTCGGGTTCATTTGGTTAAAAATATTTATTCTTAATAGTAAAAAATGAAGGGGTTAGGGGTTAATAGGATAAATGTCTCAGTTTTGTGTCTGGCAATTCCAGTTCTGATGTTGTACAGTTCCGCTGGAAGCCAGTGATTTGCAGTATCCCTGAGCAATTGTAGATATGCTGCTTATGGGTCTGTCCTCAAAAGTCTACTGTGGAAAATTCCTCAATCGTAGAGTTGATTCTTAAAATAGTATTCTCTGATAGCAAGTCAATGCAGGCAGGGGTGCGCTCCGGTGGCAGCTCCCTGCTGTCTTGAAGTAAAACACTGACGCGCGTTTCGGCATGAGCCGTCTTCCGGGTGTGAAGGGGACATGTGAGTGAGCTTCTTCTTAAGGCGGAGATGACGTCGCAGGAGGCGTGGGGCATGCTGGGTAGTGTAGTCTCTGTTGGAGGCTGCTGATTTTCAGTACGCGATTTGCGGCTTGACAGCTGCGTGCTGTTTGTCTTGATCAAATGTCATTCAGCTTTGTCGGGTGCCGGCCAAGTGCCGGCTCTCTTTCCTCACACTGTTTAATTTCTCTTTGATTGGTTCAGCATCATATAACCGAAGGGGGGAACATAAATGTATATATAATTAGATTCAGCATATAATGGGGGGAAGAGTTGAAGAGGAAGGATAGTGAATTATTGTGAATAAGATTAAAAAAGATTAAAAAGCACAACGGAACTATGAGTGGAGGAGCTTGGTTATATAGTAAGAGAGGGAAAAACATTGTTAGACCTGATTATGTGGATTATAAAAGAAATTATTAGAAACAAATGTACTTGGAATACTTTAACTAAAAGATCATAATCATAATTAATGATTGAACATGTTTAAAAATGAGGGACCTTTCAATACATTGATGTGAAGCGTTGCTTATAGGTACAATGTATAACTATCAGACTTCAATATAGAAAGAATAATTAGATACAAAAAGTAGATGTTACAAATGTGGATGTTACAATTGTAATATATACGAACATGTAAAAGTATAGTAGCTGGTTGTTAGGATATCAGGAGTTACAGCGCAGATGTATGCCTCTAGGGGCATGAGGGCTGTCAGAAAAAAAAGAGAGGAAAAGAAGAAAAGAAGAGAGCGCAAATGCAGCTATGTTTAAGGGATCAATATCGTGGTAGAGGAAACATATGAAAAGAACTATGACTAGTAGAATAATAAAACCCATTTATGGAGGACGCTGGTGAAAGAATTGGGGATTGGTATAAATAAGTAGGTGTACAGAGGTGTATGATAATGTTAGAAAAAACATTTGGAGTTATATAAGAAGGGGATAGATCAGCTAGAAAACTGATAATTAATTGGATTAAATAGATGTAGGGATACATTTTTTATCATAGATTAATATATATAAATAAATATATAAATAGGTAAAAGAAAAATGGATAGTAGAACTAATATACAAAAAAGAGTTTAAATTAATTAAAACCAGTTATTTGAGTTAAAAATTGGAAATGTTGAAGGACCTGTGGGTGATAAAATCTAAAAGTGGAATAGGACAATTAACCGTCCAGTGATTAAATGATTAGAAATATAATATAAATGTAGGGAAATAGTCTGAGAGTACGCCCGGGGTCTCCTATTTGTTTTCTAAAAAACAGTTTAGATCGATTTCGATATTTAGACCATTGGGGGTTAGTGTGTCCAACTCGTATATCCAATAAGTTTCCCGTTGGGAGAGTAGATTGTCTATATTTGAACCTCTCCATGTTGGGACAATTTTTTCAATGATCCAAAAATCCAAGTGGTGCGGTTCCTGATTGTGTTGTTCCATGAAATGGAGAGAAACACTATGTGATTTAAGACCCTTTTGAATATTCCTTATGTGTTCTGCAAGTCGAGTTTTGAAGGGTCTTTTAGTCCGGCCCACGTACAGTTTATTACAGGGACATTTTAAGCAGTAGACCACCTCTTTGGTGTTGCAGGAGGTGGTGCCCTTTATTTTATGTTCCTTCTGATCTCGTGGGTTGATAAATGATGTAATGTTGACCATATTTGTGGTGTGTTTTATTGAGTTTCTGCAGGCCTTACAATCTCTGCATTTTGTGAACGTACCCTTTGTTCTTTCTTTGGTAACGGGAGAGTTTATTTGGCTTTTAACCAAGTGTTGCGATATTGTCTGCGGTTTCTTATAGATAAAGTTTGGATGAGGGGTAATAATCTGTTCCAAGGTGGGATCTGTGAGGAGGATGTTCCAATGTTTTTTAATTATATTTTCCATTTGTTTATAATTACTATTAAACTGAGTGATGAATGGTAGTTTAAGAGCTGTTTCGTTCCTTCTTAGGTTCAATGTCTGGTTTGTTTTCAAGTCTGGCCTTGTTGTACTGACTTCTGCAATGGTTTTATCAATGTGAATCTTAGAATATCCTTTTTCTTTAAATCTTTCTCCTAAGATTGTTGCTTGTTCCTTATATTTATCCTCGTCCGTACAGTTCCTCCGCAGTCTTGTGAGTTGGCCCTTCGGGATATTATTTAACCACTTTGGGTGGTGGCAACTTTCTTTCGGAATATAGCTATTTCTGTCTGTGGGTTTGAAAAAAGTTTTTGTTTTAATTTGGTTATTTTCTTTGTAGATGGTAAGGTCAAGGAAATTGATTTCACTTTCACTTATTTCATAGGTAAAATTTATGTTCCAGTCATTATTGTTTAGGGATGTGATGAAGGCTTGTAATAGTTCTACTGGTCCGTCCCAAAGGAATATGCAATCGTCAATATAGCGCTTGTAGAAGACCAAGTTTGGTGGGGTGATTGCTTTTAATAGATCATTCTCCCATTGGGCCATAAACAAATTTGCTACGCTGGGAGCAAATTTCCCTCCCATAGCCACTCCTATTTTTTGGAGAAAAAAGTTTCCTTGGTACCAAAAGTAATTGTGGAGGAGTGCAAATTCTAGGCATTCCAAAATGTAATGAATTTGTAATGCGGGTAGTTGGCTTTTCTCTTCAAGAAAGAAGCGTGTAGCATCCAGGCCTTTTTGGTGTGGAATAATAGTATATAATGAGTTTACATCCGCAGTTGCCAAGACCAGGTTAGGGCTGTTTTCAAATTTTTTTAATAGCTGTAACAATGCACTTGTATCTTTGAGATATGATGGCGTTTGCTGGACTAGTGGTTGTAAGAAGAAATCCACATATTCTCCCAGTCTGCTTGTAATGGATCCAATACCACTAACTATGGGTCTTCCGGGTGGTTGTGATTTATTTTTATGTATTTTAGGTAAATGGTACAGTGTTGGTATTCTTGGAGTTTGTAAGTTTAAGTAATTGTATTCATTTTTTGTTAAAATACCTTCTTTTCTTCCCTTATCAAGGAGTGCTCTGAGTTTTAGTTGGAAAGAGTGAGTTGGGTCCTTTTTTAATCGCTCATACGTTTCTGTATCTGATAAAAGTCTGTCTGTCTCTTTAATGTAGTTTTCTCTTTTTAGGAGCACTATTCCACCACCTTTGTCCGCTGGTTTACTAACTAGATCCTCTTTCTTTTTTATACTTTTAATTGCTTTGAGATCGGTTCTTTCTCTGTTGTCAAGTAACCGATTTTGTTTAGGTTTCAATTTTTTGAGGTCTTTTATAACTGCTTCTTTAAAACACTTTTATCGCTCCATTGCCATTTTGTGGATTAAAGGTGGAGTTGTTTCTTAGTTCACTATGTTTAAATTGTGTGGTGTTAGTGGAGTTGGTTGTTACTTGGTCTTCACCAGTTTGGTTTTGTGTTGAAAAGTCGGTCTTGGTTTTTTCAGTAAAAAATCTTTTGATGTTCAATTTTCTTGTGAATTTTAATACGTCTATATATGTATTGAATTTGTTAATTTTGGTTGGTGGTGCGTATTTTAGGCCTTTGTTGAGGAGTTTGTTCTCTTCCTTGTTTAGAATTACTCCACTAAGGTTGTATAGTCCATCTACTTCTAATCCCACTGGTCCGATTGTTCTTTTCTTCTTTTTGTATTGTAATTTAACTCCAGCTCGATTTCCTCTCTGTTTAATTTTCTTTTGGGGGTGTGGTAGTGTTCCAGGTCTAAAAAATTGCTACTCATTGTTGGTTCATTTTGATGTTGTTCTGGTTCCAAGGTTCCAATTGTGTGATCTTCCCTGTTAGATCCAGTACTAATTTTATGTCGTTGGTTTTTTTGTGTTTGAGGAAATGTAGGACGGTTAGGGCTTCTTAATGGTTGGTTTTGAAAGTGCCTTGCTAGTTGAGGGCTCAGCCTACGGTTTCTTGGAGTATGTTGTGTCCTCCTTGGGAGTGCTTTATGTCTGATTGGACTCCTATCCCGATATTGTTTTTTATAGGGGTCTCTCCTTAGTGGGGATGCTTGATAATCTTTTCTTAAATTGTGGTGGTAAGAAGATGCATAATGATGGTTCTTCCATTCCTCGTTTCTGTATCTCAGATCTCCTCTGTCCGATCGATTATATTCTCTGGGTTTCCTCTGTCCATATGATTGGTATTTTGATCTAGGGTATCTGGTGTGGTAATGATTGTAATCTGATCTCTGGTTAATGTTTCTCTCTTGATATCTTCCTGGCCTTCTCGACGTAGTGTCAGGCTGTGTCTCTGTCTTGAATTGGTCTCGATCGGCTGTGAGATTTGTTTGGTTTCTTCTCTGCCATTTGTAGATTGTGTTAGTCTTCAGATCTGATTGGTCCCTATGGAATTTTCGTTGTTTCTTCTCTCTTTGTTCCCTTTCAAACTTCTTCAGTCTCTCTTTGATGGATTGTATATGGTCCTGGTATTCAGGCATATCTTTACAGGGTGCCAAATTTCCCTGGAATTCTTCTATCTTCTCAACTATTTTTTCTAGTTTTTTCTTCTTTCTTTTGATAATCAATTTAATTAGGTTGAAGCTGCATTCATTGAAAACGTTTTGCCATTCTTCTTCATCCATGATCAGCCCTCCTGATTCTCTTTCTGGTGCTATATCCCATCTTAAACTTCTAGGGATTAGACCTTTTTGTAAATAGGCTTCCAGTGTGTTAATATGCCAACTGAAGGCCATTTCTTTGTGTAATAGACCATCTACTGTTTTAAATAGATCGTCAAAGCTGTCTGTTATTTACTGCATATCGTCTTCTTCTTCCAAGATGATCTTAGATTTATTAAATTCTTTCCTAATTTGTGAAATATCCATTATTCCTGCTGCTCAAAAGAACGGTCAGAGGAAGGTATGGGAAGTGTAGATTGTGCTGAGCGCTGGAATAGCTGATAGTTGGAGTGCAGCAACCTATGGATATAAGTGACCGCTTACTTATATTTTGAATTGTATAAGAGAATGGATGCAGGTATTTCCTGGTGGTCAGATAGTGGGCCACCAAAAAAAAATGCCTAAAGGTCGCGCTTTCTTGTAAGAATGTGTCACAGGGAAAAAACAATCCAAATAAATGGGTGTAATTTGGATGTCTGTTTTTCTCTGAGGTTTTGATGTATGCTGGGTATCAAGATTCCAATGATCTTATGTTACAGCCAGAGATTGTGAACTACGATTAGGTCGTTAAACCTAGATCCACTTTAGATGAAATTACACATATGGCTATTCTATTGAATATATAAATGATATCATTTATTCAGAATAGACATAAAAGGTGGAATGAAATGAGGCACTTACCGCCGCGGCCCGGGGGTGCTCGACCTACCCTGGGCCTCTGAGTTGAATTCCCTTTGTTGTAATCGTGTCAATGAATTCATGCACTATTGGTGGTTTCTTGTGCAATTCGGTCCAGGCTGCAGTGTGCCTTAAATCATGAAGATCTTTGGGTTCATTTGGTTAAAAATATTTATTCTTAATAGTAAAAAATGAAGGGGTTAGGGGTAAATAGGATAAATGTCTCAGTTTTGTGTCTGGCAATTCCAGTTCTGATGTTGTACAGTTCCGCTGGAAGCCAGTGATTTGCAGTATCCCTGAGCAACTGTAGATATGCTGCTTATGGGTCTGTCCTCAAAAGTCTACTGTGGAAAATTCCTCAATCGTAGAGTTGATTCTTAAAATAGTATTCTCTGATAGCAAGTCAATGCAGGCAGGGGTGCGCTCCGGTGGCAGCTCCCTGCTGTTTTGAAGTAAAACACAGACGCGCGTTTCGGCGTGAGCCGTCTTCCGGGTGTGAAGGGGACATGTGAGTGAGCTTCTTCTTAAGGCGGAGATGACGTCGCAGGAGGCGTGGGGCATGCTGGGTAGTGTAGTCTCTGTTGGAGGCTGCTGATTTTCAGTACGCGATTTGCGGCTTGACAGCTGCGTGCTGTTTGTCTTGATCAAATGTCATTCAGCTTTGTCGAGTGCCGGCCAAGCGCCGGCTCTCTTTCCTCACACTGTTTAATTTCTCTTTGATTGGTTCAGCATCATATAACCGAAGGGGGGAACATAAATGTATATATAATTAGATTCAGCATATAATGGGGGGAAGAGTTGAAGAGGAAGGATAGTGGATAGTGAAATATTTATGCTAGTGTTTGGGATGCCCCCTCCTCACATACAGAGGTTGGCTCCTTTTATAGTGGTAAAGTGACGTTGATTACAAAATGCAACCAGTTAGTAGACAGGTAGTCTTGAAATATTTATGCTAGTGTTTGGGATGCCCCCTCCTCACATACAGAGGTTGGCTCCTTTGATTGTGGTAAAGTGACGTTGATTACAAAATGCAAGCAGTTAATAGACAGGTAGTCTTGAAATATGTATGCTAGTGTTTGGGATGCGCCCTCCTCACATACAGAGGTTGGCTCCTTTGATAGTGGAAAAGTGACTTTGCTTACAAAATGCAACCAGTTAGTAGACAGGTACTCTTGAAATATTTATGCTAGTGTTTGGGATGCCCCCTTCTCACATACAGAGGTTGGCTCCTTTTATAGTGGTAAAGTGACGTCGGTTACACAATGCAACCAGTTAGTAGACAGGTAGTCTTGAAATATTTATGCTAGTATTTGGGATGCCCCCTCCTCACATACAGAGGTTGGCTCCTTTGATTGTGGTAAAGTGACATTGATTACAAAATGCAAGCAGGTAATAGACAGATAGTCTTGAAATATTTATGCTAGTGTTTGGGATGCCCCCTCCTCACATACAGAGGTTGGCTCCTTTGATTGT
Organism: Gastrophryne carolinensis; assembly: GCA_027917425.1. Taxonomy (NCBI): domain Eukaryota; kingdom Metazoa; phylum Chordata; class Amphibia; order Anura; family Microhylidae; genus Gastrophryne; species Gastrophryne carolinensis. The sequence goes on from CM051238.1 coordinate 67,643,310, forward strand.
GGTAATGTGACGTTGATTACAAAATGCAAGCAGTTAATAGACAGGTAGTCTTGAAATATTTATGCTAGTGTTTGGGATGCGCCCTCCTCACATACAGAGGTTGGCTCCTTTGATAGTGGAAAAGTGACTTTGCTTACAAAATGCAACCAGTTAGTAGACAGGTAGTCTTGAAATATTTATGCTAGTGTTTGGTATGCCCCCTCTTCACATACAGAGGTTGGCTCCTTTGATAGTGGAAAAGTGACTTTGCTTACAAAATGCAACCAGTTAATAGACAGGTAGTCTTGAAATATTTATGCTAGTGTTGTGATGCCCCCTCCTCATATACAGAGGTTGACTCCTTTTATAGTGGTAAAGTGACATTGATTACAAAATGCAACCAGCTAATAGACAGGTAGTCTTGAAATATTAATACTAGCATGCTTTTTAAAGAATGACACCAGAAAAAGGAAAAGCTAAATAGGCAGGTATGTTATTAACACTAAATAGGCTTGGAAGCTAAAGCAAACGCTTTAAACTTTCCCTGTCTTAATCTGTCACTGTCACAGGCTCTCTCCTTCTCTATCTGTCCCTCGCTTCTTCTGTTCTATCAATCTATCTATCTCTCCCTCGCTGTATCTATCTATCTATCTATCTATCTATCTATCTATCTATCTATCTATCTGTCTGTCTATCTGTCCCTCGCTCTCTCCCTGCCTGATCTGCTCTGGCCACAATACAGTGTCAGAATGAGCTTCAGCAAGATGGCCGCCACTTATATGGGGCTGTGACATCATCGGTAAGCCTGTCTGCTGATAGGTAGCATGTGACACCTACCCAGGATTCCTTGCCCCATGGGACATGTCCTGACATGTGGATCCACCATTTTAGATGGGCAGTATAGCAGTAAATGGAGTTTTAAGGAAGCGATTCGAGCGATCGAATCACGGCGATATTCGGAATCGTAACAAATCGAATATTTCCTGAAATTCGTAATGAACTCGGGTTCGTCAGAATTGATTCGCTCCTCTCTAATTCCGATATCTGAGACAACAGCAGGCCTTGTAGTGGTGGTAATGTGCAGCTATTTCCCTACTGATTTTCTGTACTGAGTGTTAGTTGGTAGTGCAATATCTTGGCTGTTTATCTCCTTCAGTTAGTTGGTTTCCATGGGGGATTTTACTGGTTTGCCATCTTCCATTCCAAAAGTTTCAATTATTTCTTGTATTTTGTACTTTTGGTTCAGAAGAAAGCTATAATCTTTCTTTATGTTTCCTTGATCTTTGGTCTTAAAATGATTCAGGGTTTGCAGCATTTCTGCTTCATCCCCTTCTTGTTCAAAACAAATCAGGATAGTGTCCACAGAAATAAGCACATAGATCCATCTGTCTGCCAATTTCTTTGTGTATAAGGTGGGGTCTGCTTTCCTCCTCTGAAAGTACTCAGGTGTAAGCATTTATTTTCATATTCCATGCTCTGGTGGCTTGCTTTAGACCATATATATTCCTCTGAAGTTTGCATACTAGGTCTGGCCTTTGTTCATTTGTTAAATCCTGGTGTTGCTCCATGTATATGTCTTCTGTTAACTTAAAAGAAAAGGAATTTATAGGTATACCCTAATACAGATTGGTAAGTGTAAAAGGCTACCCTTAATAAGCCTTTTACAAAAAAATTGGAAAATTACACATACTAACTGGATCTGCGCTGGGGGTTGGTCAAAAATGATCTAATAAAGTATTTGTGGACGTCAACACGGTCTGGAAGTTTGTCCTACATAGCAAAGACACAATCGTCACAGGAGCCAGTCAAAGTACGTTGCGCAAACAGCTGTCATCAGCCGGTGCCGCACCCGTGTAAAATCACAGGTAACACAGTGCCTCTCTCCTGCTACTAGGGATTGGAAGGGTGCTGGTGGCAATTTTCATTGTTTTACCCTTGATCTCTATCCCCTGTCCTCCTATCTCTTTCATGGCCAATTGGCGTTTGTCTCCTGTCCGCCTGTCCGAGTGGTCTTTGCTCCCTTCCCGCCTAGACCGGATGGCGTTCATTCCCAGCCAATTGACGTGTGCCTTCTGATGGCCAGGCCAAGCGGTGTGTGCTTCTTGCCAGCCTGGAAAGCTGTGTGTGCCTTCTGCTCGCCCAGCCGGGGCAAGGTTCATCGTCAACTGATCAGCATGTTTCCGAGCAGATCTGCATGTGCTTCCTGTCCCCGTCATGCCCCCTGCTCCCCAAGATGTGTGAGCCTCCTGGATGAACGGCGTTCATCCCCAGCCAAGCTGTGTCTGCTCCCTGCCTGCCCTAGTTGACGGGCATGTGTCTCCTGCTTCTCTGCCTCCATGCATCCATCTCTCTTTCTCTCCATCTCTCTCTTTTTCTCTATCCATCCGTCCACCTCTCTTTCTCCCTATTCATCTATCCGTCTGCCTCTCTATTTCTCCCTATCCATCCATCTGTCTCTCTCCCTATCCATCCTTTTGCCTCTCCCTATCCATCCATCCGCCTCTCTCTCTCTCCCTATCCATCCACCTCGCATTCTCTCCCTCTCTCTCTATCTCTCCACATCTGCCCCACGTGCTTTTTCTCTCTATCTGCCCTACGCAATCTCTCTCTCTGCATCCACCTTTCTCTCTTTCTCCATCTGCCTCTCTCTCTCTCTGCATCCGTCTCTCTTTATCTCTCTCTCTGCATCCGTCTCTATCTCTCTCTCTCTGCATTCGCCCCTCTCTCTTTCTGCATCTGCTTCTCTCTCTCCCCCCTCCGCATCACTCTCTCCCCTTCCGCATCTCTCTCTCTCTCTCACTCCACATCTCTATCTTCCTCCACATCTCTCTCCGCATCGCTCTTTCCCTTCTCCTCTCTCTCTCTCTCTTTCTCCCTCTGCATCTCTCTCTCTCTCTCTGCATTCGGCCTTCTCTCTCTCTCTCCACATCCATCTCTCTTTCTCTCCTCCTCTGCATCTCTCTCTTCCCTTTCCGCATCTCTCTCTCTCTCTCTCTCTCTCTCTCTCTCATACTCCCCATCTCTATCTTCCTCCACAGCTCTCTCTCTCTGTCTCTCTCTCCGCATCTCCCTCTTTCCATTCTCCTCTCTCTCTCTTTCTCTCTCCGCATCTGCCTCTCTGGCTTTCTTTCCGCATCCACCTCTCTATCTGCACATTTGCCTCACAATCATTTCAGTACAGTCATTAAATAAATGGTAAGTCTGGGGATTCTTTAGGCCAAATTTATATTTAGACTGCAATTATCTACCAGTAACTTATTGGGAGCTAATAAATGAAGTCCCCTTTAGCCAACTGAAGTTTTATAGATGTGCTTGAACCATAGGAAAAAGGAGGAGGTAGGTTTTTCTGGGCTTTCTGAGTGGTTTCACACAGCGAGGCATCCCAATTTGGGATGCCTTGGAGGCATGTAACAAAACCGGGGATTGTCAAAATCCAGGGTTTTGTTCCGCTTTAACCCTTTTAGCTACCAGCCACCATGTATGTATGTTTTTTCTGGAATTTTCAAGGAAAAATTTTTTTTTGTTTTTTTCGGCAGAGTTTGGGCTTTAACATGAAATTTCTTGTTTGCTATTTTTTCCACTGCATTCATAATATTTTTGGGTAAAAAAATTTGTCACATTTCATCTTAATAAAAAATGTAGTTTTTTCAAGACAATCATATTGCGTGGAAAAACCCCATTCCTGATAAGGAGACACCCAAAACTGAAAAGATCACTTTATGACATTTTCAAATTAAACACAACTACTATGCTCCCTATCAATGGTTAAATTAATAAAAAGATGATGTGACGTCCCTCCTTCCCAGTAAAACCAGTCCTATGTGGCTGAACCAGGATAAAACCAGGCTATATGGGCTGATAAACCAGGGCGCAAAGGAACCCGACTCTAAAGGCTATCAGCCCACATAACCTTAACGGACTGGGAGTTATTCCTCCCCTCCCCCCCCCGGCCTTGGGAAAGCGGGGTGGCTAGTGGGGCCAGGGGTTAACGGCAAGTCACTAGCAGGCTGCCAGGTGACTTGCCAGCCTCTCCTGCCCTGTGAACTAGTGTAGGGTTCCATGGCCCCCTTACCAGTTCACCAAAGGGTTAAAAAATAAATAAAACACACACATCAGCAAAAATGTATTAATAAAATTTTTAAAATTTTTTTTTCTTTACTAACCTCCGATCCAACGCTGATCTCTTTGTGTCACATGCCAATCACTGAAGTGATCAGTGAAGCTGGGTGCAGGGGCATAGAATCGGAGCCCCCAACCCCCGCATTCAGTTCAGTAAACTGATGCTAACATCTGAGTGAAATTTTTACATTTTTACAGATGAGGTACAATGAGGTAAGTTTGGAAAAAAATAGCAGCCTGGGTTATGCTAAAAAGTTTGCCAAATCGTTCTTCCCAGCCCAGTGTGGTCCTGTGTGGCACTTGTGGGATGTGGGCTTCCGAGAAAGTCCTATACAAAGTTGTGGGCCAAACTATATATAGATGTTCCAGCTGATTTAAAAATACACAACTCCAGCTTTCAAATAGTTCTAAAGATATGCGCAGTCTTCCCTAGTCCCAGGCTAATGTTCTGAATTGCTCTAACACACAATGCAGTCCAACTCTCAGAGTTACCAGTCAAAACAGTACCAGTAATGACAAACGGGCCTTTAGCTTCCTCAACAGGTCCTCAGGAGTTGCAGGAGTTCCGCTTCCAGTAACAATTAATCTAGTTCTAAATAAGTAGAAGCCTAACTTCTGAACCCAACCCATCTGCAAATATAGTTTAAACATAAGCATAGGATATACATGGCCACTCCATGTGTTGATCCTTGCTTAGAGCTCAGTAAGTCGGAGTCTAGAATTTTGTTTATCAACAATTAATATTGTAAAGTAACCCTACAGTAAGGCTGTATTCACACCTCTCTGCTTGTGGTGCATTGGGAAATGCCCTGATATGAATCCCTTTGTTTACTGCAGCTGCCACTGACCTAGAGTCCGATGGAGGTGTATTTTTTTTAGACTATCTCCCTTCTAGCACTGCTAAACTAGAGATCATGCTCACTAAATCCTACCTGCCACATACCTGTATATCAATTGTGTATATTTATTCACTCACTTTTGTTTGAAGATAGAAAAAACCTGCGCAGATCAAGAAGAATATTCCACAAAACTAAAATAAGAGACAAAAAAACATACAACAGCAGGAAGAAACATATGCAATACATCAGCATCCAGCATCTAGTCTGATAGCTCTTTTTCGGCAGACGTGACTGGATGTCTTTACTTCCACGCTTCAAAGAATCTCTGATTGCTACAACCACCCCAAATCAGCCAATATTTGCACATAGCACAGTACGGCTCACCTGCATGGCTGCCTTGGAAATTATTGCTTAGCAACAAGACGGAGCATCCGCCCCCATGCACAAAAAAACTTCCCTTAGCTTATGATTTGGTCTGACAGCTGCAACATTAACCCCTTGCATATCCGCTCATGATTCTTTCAGTAGGAGACAAAATTGCTTAAAAGGGAAAGCAGGGAATGCACAGCTTAGCAAAAAGAAAAAGTTTGAGGTCAATATCAGTTGGAGAAAATGCTGCAGTATGGTCATCTAGAGAGCCAGAAGAACTGATGAACACCCCACATTAGTGCTATTTTATGTGAAACTAGCTCCTACAACCATGCACACCTAACTCTTACAGTTTAAGTGGACCTAAATTCAAGAATGAAAAAAAGGCTGTTGTAACAGTTTCCTTTATGGGGTCTTGATTGAATTTAAATGTCCCTCCAGTTATAGCGGGCCTAAAGCTTGCCAATCACCTCGTTCCTTTCCCCAGGCGCAGCAGGACTAGGAAACTAAAACGAAACCTTGCCTCATCCTGGCTTTTAACAGAATTTTCCAGAATAAAAGCTAGGCTCTCTGTAGTGGCTTCCGCTGCTGGAGTTTATGGGTGGCTGTCTTGTACCTCATTTAATGCAGCAGTAGGGATGCTGATGCCGCTGTGACAGGGTGACGAGGCTGTCATTCAAGATGTTTAGCACTTTCAGCAGACCCGAAGCTGAGACTGGCATGGGCATGGACAAAAGTTCGGAACAGGTAAGTGTCTTTTTTTCCTTCTTTATTAGGCTAAGCACAGGGGAGGGGGACAGGAATGGAAGTGGGAAGAGGGTGGTCGTGGACATTACTCCTCTTTTAAAGAGCTCACTTTCTAGAGCCTTGCATGACCACCAGAGCCAGTTGGGTTCGACGTGTATGCCCACCCAACAAAACCTATTAGTCTTTAGCAGAGAAGGAGATGTGCAGGACCAGATAGGTGCAATGAACAGCAGAAGAGGAATGGCCATAATGAGACCTTTGAGGCTTATAACCACATCCATTTCCACCTCCCTAGTCTCTCCCCAGCCCCTCTGTACCTGTATCTACTATACCCCCAGTTAGCAATTGCACATTGGGGGCTCGGGGGGTTCACAAACCTATCATGGGATGGCCAGGGGCAGTTAAATCCCGGCTTGATTTTTTTTGCCGCAGTCTACCACTGATGAAGAGGAAATAATTCTGCCATTTTAGGACTTTTTAGGCATATGTAACTAAATGGGTTTCTGAAATTAAAGGCATTGTGCAGGGCCTCCATCAGCAATATCTAGGCCCCATACAGCCAAACTGTCAGGGCCCCTCCTTTAACCTTCCTAATTTGTGTGTCCCCTCCTATACTACCCTTTTGCTCCCATACCATTAATAATGTGCATATATGCGCACACAAATTACTTTGTGCTCCATCCGTGCAGTGAGACAAACTACAATCCAGAGAACACAACAGTGGTAGCTAATGAATAATTTGACCTGGACCTTGGGCAGACTGGGGCGAATCCACAAGATCCAAGTCAAATCAAGCTTCTGTCCAGATCCGAACTCCATCACTACTGATTAACACCCACAGTCTATTACTGACCACAAAGTGGGATTTGTATTGTCTACCCCCTTTCCCCTGGCTACCTGCCTTGACTTCTCCTTCCCAATTGAAATCCCTCCCAAACCCCTTTCAACCCCTAGGAGACCCATCAGACAAAGGCATATCATTTCTATATGTATGAGTGACACCCTTCAGTCAGATGTATACCTTCTCAAATCACAAGAGACCACCACCTCAATTAAAACAGCCCCATCCTCTACCACTTAAAACACCTAAAAATCCTCTCAATTCTTTGAAAGAAATCATCCATTCTAAGGGAATAGAATTTAGCAGCTCACCTCATCATGGCCGCTCCTGAATGTAGAAACAAGGTATAGGGTAGTGACACAGCCCCTGAATTCCTTTGCCATAGACCACCAATCACAGGGCTAGGCTGGTGGTCTAAAGCTCTGCATCATCATCAGAAAGAACAGCCAGTATAATGAGAATGTCAATCTTATAGACCCCACCCAATAAGCTGATTATTATGCGGCATCATAGAGCCAAGGTCCACACCCAAGAATTTCAAAAGATAAATTATAAGGTGAAGCTGTAAACCTCAATATCGCGGCTATTTCTTCTTGAGTACAGTGCCAAACGTAATCCCAGCCTGAACGTTTCAACTATCAGCGCTGCTTCTTCTGCACCTGCTCAATTCATTATGTCCTCTTCAGAACAAATGGGTGTTGGGCTATAGTTTGGGGGCTTTCTAATGCCCCTTCACACAAAAACGTCCCACAAGGGCCGTTCTGCTTACCTGCTTCTCATTAGACCAGCGATTAGCCACGTCACATTGTCTGGACCCTTTTGGTTTGCGGAAAGCATCAGTGGCAAATCATAGGGAGGACTGGATTTTTCCAAGGGAACAAGGAGCAGGTAACGAGAATATGCTTTGCTGTAGGAGGTAAGCATACAGGATCATCAGTAATAAGGATGCCCCCCGCCCATGAACCAAACACCTATTTGGTATAAAAAGGGTGTTGGTCCACGTTAACCACATTCCATTTCAGCAGCATATTGAAGTAAACATTTCATCAGACAGATGACTGGCAGGGAAAATGTTTACCCCCAAGGCCCATTTTTTTATATAAAGTTCTAATGTGTGACTGTACTGTACTTTTAATTATAATAAAGCATTAGCAGATGACATAATTTCATGGTGGGAAAGCACCAGGTCAAACATGATGAGATAAATCACTTAATATTAGGCTGGATATTTGTGCGGCCAGCAAGCAGCAGATTCCCCCGTCTCTTTTCATATAGTCAGCTGGCACCTCGGGGCCCTCACCTCGACAAAGGTCGCCCTTAAACAGCATGCTCTAGGCTTCGTGCTGCTGCAAGCCAATCCTCAGACAGGGCAGGCTCAGCCAAGTGTGAAAAGCGCAGTGATTCAACAAGTAGTCAATTAGATATCGGACAATAATGGTTTTATGTGAGCAAAAGCGCCGGGCAACTGACTTGAATACTAAAATGTAAGCTCTCTCCCGTGGTGGGAAATAGAGAGTCAAAACACAGTGATAGGAAAGGTTTTGTTGTGCTCGGCTAAACAGACACTCTTTGATTAATCATCAGATATTACTAAAAAAACCTTTTACATTGCAGATTTTTCCTGCCAGAGCTTCAGATCTATGTGGGCTCTTGGACAATACAGTCTCAAATTTCAAATTATCTCATGTACCATCTGCATACAGGGTTTTGGTAACCTAGAACCTAGTGTTAAACGCACAAAAAATTGATGGTAGGTAAGTTAATGTCCCAGGTAGGTACAGTACTTCCCATCAGCTTTTGGAGCAGTTGTGTACTTATGGAGCAAATCAGGGTTGAGATGATATATGTGAGCAGATCAGATTGGTGAGCTGGTCAATCTGCAACCACACATATCACCTAAGAGGATCCTATATACTACCAGTTGTACGTGTGCCACTGGATAGCAACGCCTGCCCTTGTCATACAAGGACAAACTGGTCATTTTAATGTGCTATCATACACTTGGTACACTTGTATGTTAAATAAGAGAAAGCCACTGAAAACTCCACAACATACATTTTTGTACCTAATAAAATGCAACAATAGAGTTGTCCTGAGCTTGATTCTTTAGGCCCAAATCACTTTCTCAACAGAAAAATGACGAGGAATGTAAATCCTGTAACGCTTCTTCTGGTAAAATTTTGTTAATGGAGCTGTATCACAGAATTGCTTAATATTAAAAATCCTTTTAAACTTGCTAAATAGTAAGAGCTGGGGTTTACTTGTACTCTCCAACTGAAAGAAAATTTGGCCATGCTTGTGCTTTCCTAGGTAGTAATAAAATCCATGAGTGATGTGTACCATTCCACCTTTCCAGAGGTTATCGTTTCCCTGTACAGAGCAGCAGTGTTAACCACTCTAAGTTCACATATGTCTGGATGAGTTTGTATCACGAGTTTGCATTAGTGGCTTGCAGGAGTTCTTTGTGTTTTGCAGCAAAATAAAAATAAATGTTACATTTTTTGCAATTCATTTTTGTGTTTGATTTTCTGTCCCCCATTCTCTAAGGCAACCAGCTAGCGCACCAGACATAGGGGCTGGGGTCCCTATGGCTCAGATATTGAACAACCATTATCAAGCCTTGCCAGAACACCACTGGGCGCAGTCCTTTCTTGAGAATCATGGTCCTTATTTCCTGGCATCCTGACAAAGCACCGAGTGTTCCTCGCTCTGGGGCATTTATATTATGGAGTGTGGATTCCACTGGGAATTTCTTCCCACTGTCTAGCTGAACAATTATGCAAGGGGAAATCTCAAGGAAGCCAAGCCCTGGGTTATAAATGTCCTTCAGGGCCTTAGTGCCTGGCAGGATGTCAGCCTCCAAGGGAAGGAGGGACCTTAGTCCTCATGAAATCCAAACCCCGGCAGAGCTAACATTTTGACTGCTTCTGCTGGCAGAAGAGGAGCCAATGTTTAATGTTAGTTTATTAAAGAAATTTGGGCCTGATTACAACATTGGATTGCTTTCGCTAGTTTTATCTGCTTTCAAACTAAAATTAAAGAAATGTTGCTGAAGGCAATTTCAGCATGGTATGGTTTTGAAAATATATGTGTGGTATCTCAGGACTATCCAGATTATTTGCAAACCTTTATATCATGAGGTTTTTTTAAATGTGAAAAGTAATTCTAATTAATTAGCTGACGTTAACTCTCAAAATATCCATGAAAGATGCAAAAATAACAAAAGAGACAATCTCACCTAAAATAACATTGACCTTCAATTCAGTAAAACCAGAGAAGAACCCCAGGAGGAGCATGCCGCATTTCGGGGGGGGGGACTCTCTTCTACCACTTTACCATGCATAACTGCTTATTGTATTTCTGACTGAATACACGTCTGGTCATTGTGCTAGGCCTGATGATTCATCTGTTTTTTGTTCACATGCTGTGTTTCAAACTCCTTGTAAGCCCTTGGGCATCCTCTGCATCTATGAAGATGTGCAGTCACCTTTTTGTAATACACCATACTGTGCTGATCATAGGACAGCAGTTGGGGTTGATGTGAGAGGGTTGCAATTAGCCTTGCTCTGATTAAAGTGATTCAGCAGGCTAATTATATAACAAAAGGGTACTTACCTTTTGTCCCATGCCGCTGGGATCAGAACTTCACTGATCGCAGGACCCGCACTCACACTGCAGTCGCCTCACCCTGCCCCGTCTGAAGAATTACCCTGGGGACGGGCTTGATGGCAGGTTGGAATCGCAACTCGCCATCAGTCACAGCCGCACTGCCATGCCCTCCGATTCATCTTGATGGAAGTAGTAGGCTGAGTCCGGACATTCCCCCGTTTCATTTTAGTGAATGGATAGGGCGTGGCCACACCCCAGGTGACTAATGATGGGGGAGTGGTCTGGCACAGAAGTACTGGAGATGGCATTTGAGGCTCTGGACAAAAGTTAAAGTGGACCAAAACCCAGGATTTTGACTATACTGGGTTTTGGTCCTTTCCCAGGGGGCACCTCAATCGGGGGTGCCCTACTGTGTGAAACCCTCCAGGACGCCGAGCCCAGCTCACCTCTTCCCAGTCCCACTGCGCGTCTAAGAGCAGCGACCCGGGGAAAGGACCAAAACCCAGGATAGTCAAAACTTAGCCTGTTCAATGGCTTTCAGCTAGGCCCTGATTGGCAGGTGGCCACATGAGACCTCCCCTCTTCCAGACTTGTTCCATTACAGCATTACTGTGCCCCTGTGAGCACTATCTATATATATATAATATATATATATATATATATATATATATATATATATATATACTGTTACTGACCATATCCTGCCAGACTTCATCTGAACTCTGGACAGACATGTTGCCTCAGCCTGACTGTTCGCCTACATTAAACCTTGAGTAGCACATATGCCTGGCTAATGGTGATGCAGCAAGGAGCAGGTTTCTTCAGACCCAGGTGGGAGATGTTGCGCTAGTCCCCAGTTCTGCTCAGTTCAGATGCACAAGTTTACAGGCAGAACTTCACATCTTTAAAATCAGTGATGATTTATTTCACCTCTGGAGTAAACTACAGCTTGCAGCAAGACAATAACCACATCTGATTACAGCACAGGTAGTACTCACTCTCTTACAGTGACTTAATGCCACTTATAATTCCCAGGTATTAGTCCCAACCTAATGTAATTGGGCTGCCACTCTTTTTCTAGTTCCTAAATGTATTCCTCTGCTGGATGGTCTCACTTCCCAAATTTCATTCTCCTAATAGACACTGACCCTTGACAAAATTGTTCCTTTAAAAACCTCTGGATTTGGCCCAAGTTGCACTGCTATTATTTGCCTTGAACATAACTCAAATGTCCATTGACAATAGGTCAAGTCTCCCTCTAAGCCTGCTCAGACCTGTTCTAAGTCCTCCAAGTTTTTCTTTTTCTTCTTAGTTTCTAGCTTGTGATCTGTTGACATAACTAGGTCCCATTCTAGCTGTGACTCTACTCTTAATTCTGATATCTTGTATCTCTTTTCCAAACTGTAATAAAAGACAAACCTTAACACTCTCCTAGCTCTGTACTCTGATAAAATGGACTTTAACCCTTTTTGATTCTACATTAGCAGTTACAACCTCACACTTTCACTAGCTGACACACTAAATCCATGCACCATAGTCCAGAGAACTGACTTACAGTGTATGACTTCTGCTTGCCTTTTGACCTGTCTATTATTTTAACCATATTTCTTGGCCTGTTTACATATCAGTTTATTTCCTCACCTGCCCCTAGACTGGCCCTGCTATGTTGGATCCCATCTTTCATGGATCTTGCAGCCTTAGCTGTTATTTTTTGTGCCCTTAAAGGGTAACTTCACATTCAATAGCATTTTTAAAAGTTTCCAAACTAGTGTGTCAATACTCAAGGTGCTAAATTTACCTATTAATATTTTACTTTTCTATATTTTTGCAACTCCATGTTATAAAAATACAATTCTGTGACTCACCTGTAGAATTGATTTTATTGGTATCCTGCACGTGTCGCTTCATCTTCATTCTTCACTATTGGGTTAGCCGCCACAAGGTGGCGCAGTCGACTTGTGGCTCCTCCCGGCCCTTATAAGGGCAGCAAATTTCCCATAACTCCCAGTGTTGAAAAGCAGAAAAAAGCCGGGAGGTAAGAGACCATGTTACTTCACACAGTCCCACTAAAACTCTCTCAACGGTAAGCACCATAACAAGACAAAAGAGGAGAACAGAGCAAGGGTGGGATGGAGCGACCTGTGCAGGATACCAATAAAATTAATTCTACAGGTGAGTAATCACAGAATTGTATTTTTCCTGGTATCCTGCACGGGTCGCTTCATCTTCATTCTTCACTATTGAGACATCCAAAAGCAGTGTCCAAGAAGAAGGGTGGGATCCCCAGCGAGCAACAGCGCGTAGTTCATGACACTACCGCCTGAAGCACTTTGCGACCAAAAACAGCATCAGCTGAGGCCCTAACGTCAACCTTGTAAAACTTAGAAAAAGTATGAACTGAAGACCAAGTAGCCGCCTTACAAACCTGTTCAACGGAAGCCTGGTACTGAAAAGCCCAAGAGGCACCAATAGCTCTAGTGGAGTGAGCTGTAACGCGGAAAGGGGGTTCATTCCCCTTGACAGAATACACTTGCCCCACTGCCTGTCTGATCCACTTGCTGATAGTGGATTTGGCTGGAGGCAAACCCTTCCTATGTCCGTCAGGAAGGACAAACAGAGAGTCCGACTTCCGAAAGGACTCCGTAGCAATCAAATAGTACTTAAGCGCCCTGACCACATCCAGGGAATGGAGGGTCCGTTCCTTAGAATTAGAAGGTGCAGGACACAAGGAAGGCAAGACAATGTCCTAATTGAGATGAAAAGCAGAGACAACCTTGGGCAAGAATTCCAGTTTAAGACGGAAAACCACCTTATCCTGATGCCGTAGAAAATCAGGAGGCTTGATAGAAAGCGCCGCCAGCTCAGAAACGCGACCCACCGAGGTGATAGATACCAAAAAGACCACCTTCAGTGTCAGAATGGACAGAGCAGCATTGCACAAGGGTTCAAAGGGGTGGCCCTGGAGAGCAGAAAGCACCAAGTTCGAATCCCACACCGGTAGCAAAGGCTTACGCGGCGGACGTACATGGGTAACTCCATGGAAAAAGTCTTGATAAGCCTATGATTGGCGAAGGATCTGTAGAAAAAAATAGCCAAGGACGAAACCTGTCCCTTGAGGGTACTCAGTTGTAGACCCGACTCCAGACCATGTTGCAGAAATTCCAAAATCCTGGAAAGGAAAAAAGTGCGACAAGGAAAAGACTTAGACTCACACCAGGCAATGTAAGCGTGCCAGACCCTGTAATAAATCAAGGAAGCAGATTTCTTCCGAGCCTGAATCATAGTACTGAGGACAGAGGTCGGCAGCCCCTTATGCCTCAGAATGGAGGTTTCAGCAGCCAAGCCGTCAAAGCCAGCGTTTGTAAATTGGGATGGCATAGCAGTCTCTGAGTGAGAAGCCCTGGATCGTCGGGCAGGATGAGATCATCCACTGACATCTGAACTATGTCCACGAACCAGAATCTTCTCACCCAGTGGGGGGCCACCAGGATGGTTGGTACCCCTTCCTGGGCTATCTTGCGCAGCACACGACCCAGCAGAGGAAAGGAAGAATATGAATAGAGGAGTCAAAACTCCATCCAAGGAATTGCTAGTGCGGCCGTAGCGAAGGCCAGAGGATCTCTTGACAGAGAGACGAATCTTGGGAGCAATCAGGTCCACGTCCGGCTGACCCCAGCGGCGACAAAGGGCGAGGAAGATCTTGTTGCTGAGAGACCATTCCCCCCAGACAAGACGTCCCCCTGCTCAGGGAGTCCGCCTTCTGGTTCTCCACCCCTGGGATGTAAGCCGCCGAGATGCAGGGAACATTCTCCTTCGCCCAGGACAAGATCAGGGACACTTCCTTGAGGACAAGTTTGCTCCGAGTCCCGCCCTGATGATTGATGTAGGCGACTGCCGTCTGATTGTCCGAGCGGACCTGGATCACATGACCCCGTAAGTGGGGAGTCAACTGGAAGAGAACTAACCTGATCGTTCTCAGCTCCAGGAGATTGATAGGCACATGGGCCTCCTGAGGGCCCCACTGACCCTGGAACTTCAGTGATTGCCAAAATCCTCCCCAGCCGGTCAGACTGGCGTGACAATCTCCCAGCACGGAGGTAGAAAGGACCTGCCCACTAGAAGATTTCTCGAGTCCAACCACCACGAGAGGGACTGTCTGGCCAGAGAGGACAGAGCAAATTCCAGCTCCAGGGACCCCTATGTCCGATCCCAAACTGATAAACTATTCAACTGAAGAGGTCTCATGTGAAACTGGGCGAAGGGTGCAGCCTCGAAGCAAGACACCATGAGACCCACCAACTGCATCCCCAGACGAATGGAGGGGTGGGGGCATGACAGCAAGGTCCGCACCTGCGCCTGAAGACCCTCCACCTTCTGCTGAGGGAGGAAGTGTCCAAAGTCATGCCCAGGAAGGACCTCACCAAGGATGGAGGGGTCGAAGACTTGGGATAGTTGATCACCCAACCGAAAGCTTCGAGAGTGGACAATACCGTCTGAGTGTCGCTCTCGGCCTGTTGAAGAGATTGAGCAGCAATCAACAAGTCGTCCAGGTAAGGAAGAATGCGAATGCCCTGGTCCCTTAGGATGGCCATGACACCCGCCAACACCTTGGTGAGCACCCGAGGGGCCGAAGAGATACCGAACGGCAGTGCCACATACTGGTAGTGTTTATCCTCTCAGGAACTTCTGATGTCCCCGGAAAATAGGAACGTGCAGATAGGCATCCCTGATGTCCACAGTGGTCATGAAGTCGCCTGGTCGAAGGGAGCTCACCGCCGACCACAAGGTCTCCATGCGGGAGTGTTTGAACCTGACAAATCTGTTGAGACCCTTCAGGTCCAGGATAGGTCTCAGAGAGCCGTCCTTCTTGGGCACCGTGAAAAGATTGGAATAGAACCCCCGACCTCGTTACTGAAGAGGCACAGGACAAATCACTCCGGACGACAGAAGTCGCTGGACGGCCAACCTCAGACCCTGCACCGTCAAGGGGTTCTGGGAAATCCGGGACTGAAGAAACCTTGGGGGCGGCCAAGCTGCCAGCTCTATCTTGTAGCCGGAGGATACCACCTCCTGAATCCACCGGTCCGAGACGCGCTGTCTCCTGACGTGAGCAAAAAGCAAAAGCCGTCCCCCCAGGACCCCCAGGAGAGACCGGGATGGCTGCGGGATCTACCTCGTCCCCAGTAGTCCCTGTGACCACCAGGGAAGGAAGATCCGCATCCCCCTCAGAAGGGACGAAAGGAGTAGGAGCCCCGAAAGGGCCGTGCTTGCTTACGGCGCTGAGGGAGCTGGCCATCCTTGGCCAAGAGATCAAGACGCTCCCCAAAAAGATGAAGTCCCATGAAGGGAAGCCCGGTGAGGGATTTCTTGGTGGCAGCATCGGCCGCCACTGCCGCAGCCAAATAGACCGATGGAGAGCAACCAGCAGGGCAGAAGCCCTACCGCCAAGCCGGACAGCATCGTCCATGACTGAGAGCACAAAGGTGATAAAGTCAGTGCAAGCCAAGAGTTCCTTATACTCGTCCACTCGCTTGCGGGATCGGGCAGCCTCAACAAGGCGCTTTACCTTCTTTTTTATGGCAATGGAAACTATGGCCGTGGCGCATACAGGACGCAGACCAGTCCCCACAAAAATGAAAGCATGGCAAGTGAGCTGATCCATGCGCCGATCAGCATTATCACGTAAGGTAGTAGTGTCCGGAGACGGCATAACTGACGTGTTGGAGAGCCCCAGGACAGGAGCGTCCACCTCCAAGGGAACGAGACCAAAGACGGACCAACTCCTCCGAAAAGGGATACCATCTGTCCAGCCCCTTAGGTACTGAGGGCAGCTTATTGGGCCTCTCCCATTCCTTAAAAACCATTTTGGACAAATGACCCTGCTCCGGAAACACCAGGCGCTGTCTATCAGGGCGGAAAAGCTCCCCCTGCTTCTTTTTAGCCGCCTTCGGGGGAACAATGTGCAAGGTCTCGAAAACCGCAGACAAAAGCCTATCCGTGTCATCGGGGAGCCACATGTCCTTGTCCGAGGAGGAACCTGGGTCACCGTCAAAGGCGCCCGGACGGTCCCCGGAGGAGTCGGAATCATGGAATAACTCACCCTTCTCCATGGAGTCACGGCCGCCAAAAGTCTCGTAAGCATCATCATCAGCAGCAAAGAGAGAATAAGCAGCCTCCAAATGCCGCTTCTTACTAGAGGCCTTGCCGGCCTCTCAATTGCCGCTCAATGCTGGCCACACGTAACGCCAGATCCGAACGGGACCCCCTGCTGGCCTCCCCCTCGCTGGGGGCTAAATGCAGACGTGGGGGTGTCGTCGATGCCATAAGTAAAATAGGACTGGGGTAGCCCCATCCTGTTCCGCAATAACGCTCTGGGCGCAGGGAACACATACCGCGCTGCGGCCGCTCAAAGGGGATGTACCACACATAACATACAGCCGAGCCCGCCCCGAAGGGCCCCCAAGCTCGCTATCCCCAGAAGCCTCCATATGGTGATAAGAGAAAAAATAGGAATCCGCGGGTAACAGGCGCTAATGGCCCAAACCCGGAATCCCCCCACAAGTCCCTAAAAAAGCCCAGATGGGGGAGCGGTGGAGGGGGGGGAGGGGGGGGATGACCGGGAGAAACCACAAGTAATAAGGGACCCGCCTGAAAGACATAAAGAGGGACAAAAGTGAGTGTCCCACAGCACATGCCCAGCACCTTATAAAAGAAGGAGAATAAAGAGTGCGCATGCGTGAGGAAACGTGGATGGAGCTCTAACTCCGCGCTCCTCTAGAGCCTGTCTCCCTGGCCCTCCACAGCGTGCAGCGACCGGCGGTTTTGGGCCCCGCTGCCTCGCGCAGACCCCAGAACCCCCCCCCCCAAATTTCAGCAGGATCCGAAGGGGGTCCCGGAATCACGTTCCCAGCTACAAGCTGCAGGGGACGGCCACCGTCATCTTGTATACGGCCGCCCCTGCCCTGCTCGGCACACACTCTCTCTCCGCTGCCCTGCGCTCATCTCAGGACCCCATACACTTACCTCCAGTAGTATTTGTAGGGTCCAGGAATCCCACTGTTAGCAATAGGCAGTGAAGGACAGCCATTGCCACCTGGTTTGTGCTCCCTGCCCTGCTCACCTTGTGCCCTCTCCCTGCCACCTCGTGATCTCCTTGGGGTCCCCCTCACCAGCCACCAGCAGGACCTGTAGGGTCCCAGATTCTGATCACCTGAAGCAGGTGGTGAGGGACGGCCGCCTCCACCTTAAATAGGGCTACCCCTGCCCAGCTCAACTTCCATTCTCCCCAGCGCTCCCCTGTACATCTTGGGGGCAAGTGCACTGCATAAGGGGAATCTCGCACTTTTGTGATCCCTTAACGCTCTAGGGGCCCAGACAGTGGGATGGCCCTATCCCTCCTGACAGCAGAAAAGTGGAGAAACCCCAGGCTGGCAAGCCTGCACCCAGCAGCTCAAGTCCCACCTCTGAGCTCACAAGCACAGCTCCACTGGGAGCCCACTACAGCGCTGAAGGGGTGTCTTATCTCGGCAGATCTCTGTGCGGACACCTTGAACCACGGCAAGTAACACTACTTATTTCATCCTTTTTTTCCTGCATGCTCCCTACAATTGCTTACTATAGTGGTCCTCACCCCTAGCTCTTAGGCCCTCTTAAAGAAGAAGAGTTCCCTTTAGTATTTTTCTGATCTGCTCGCCTGCTCGAGCTACTAGCAAATCTTATGGTGCGGCATTTCCCGCCGTCGATGGCCTTGCCACTCTGATCCGCCTTACCCTGGCACTACCTCCGACGATGCTTGCTATTCAAGATGGAAGTACCGGCACCCTCCCAGGGTGATCCTCATGTCCCCTCCGACCTTTTGCCTGAAGATGAGTCCTGGATGAACGATTCTCTGCACGGTTCGCCGGCGAAGCCGCAACCACCACCGTTAGACAGGTACGAGGTCATGCTTGAGAAAGCCCTTGAGCGATGGGCCCTAAACATTACGTCCCACATCTCCTCCAATCTCTCAGTGGAAATCAAAGAACTGGGCCAAAGAGTCGATGATCTGGAACAACAACACTCGGTGCATACCTCTGATCTGTGCTCCTTTGGAACGGAACTAGAGGCCCTGAGAGATGAAAATCTCACTCTTCATCACAAGCTTGAGGACATGGAGAACCGATCTCAAAGAGCCAACATCAGAATCAGAGGTATCCCAGAAACTGTTCTTGATCTGCAATCCACAGCTACAGCCATGTTTCAAGAGCTCGCTCCGTCCATCCCAATCGAGAGATTGGAATTTGACAGGATTCTCCAGGCCTTGCAGAAGAAGAGAGCAGATGGCCTTCCGCGGGACGTTCTTGTAAAATTCCATTTTTACCGTACAAAATAACTGCTCATGTCGGTTGTGCGGGATCATAGCGCACTCAAATTTCAGAACTTTGACTACCAACTTTTTGCCGACATCTCTCCACAAACCATTGCCAGGCGGCGTGCTATGAAACCTTCCCTCGAAATTTTGCAGGCCAGAGGAATCAGATACAAATGGGGGTTCCCCTTCAAAATCTCTTTTTACCACTCTGACCAGAGGTTTGAGGCGTCCACACCGCAAGAATTGGAGAATGTTCTGACCTCAACGGGTTTAAAAGCTCCAGCTGTAGTGCCAACCCCCCCTCCGCAAAAGAAGAGGGCTCTCTCCTTCATGCCAGCGCCTAAAAATAAACACGGTCCCAAGAGGAGTACTCCATCTACGAGCAAGTCAGTGACTGCTTTGCCCTATAAGTCTGGTAAGCCGGTCCATGGTGAGGGGTGATGAGCAAGATTCCCTGTGTGTTATATTAGGGCTCTTACCCTCCACCCTGATCCTGTGGTGTTTGCACGGGATGTTTATTCTACAGTTTTCAGTTTGTGTTGTTTGACCTTTAACCGAGATTTCATGTGGTACTGGGCACTTGTTCTACTCGTACAACTTTCTTTTATAAATAATTCCCTTGGTGCTTAAACCAAAGGGTTTTGCTAAGTTTAACTTTGAGATTATGATAAGCACCCTTGCCCTTTTTCATAGAACATTATCTGAATGTATTATTTGTTGCTGTTTATTGGTTTGCTAACTGTTTCGCGAGCCGGAGGCCCAGGTTCTGTGACTCGCGCACTCCAAGCTTCCAAACCCATTGGTTTCCACAGAGCTGGGAAGCTCTTGATACTGACCCCCCGTTGTGGGCCGGTCAATCCACCTGCTCTGATTGTGACCTCCCATTTGAGGTCCTTTGTTGCGTCAGCATTCCCCATTGGGGCTTGATTTTCCTCAGCCCCACTGCGAAATTCTTAATTTCAAATTAGGAGGTATTATTATCTCCATTAGGTTTGTGTTAATATGTTCTTTCCATTGTCTCTCTTTTTGTTCATCTTCTTTGCTCTTCCCTCTTCTCCTCCCTGGGTCTCCATCTTCTCTAGAGTAACAGTCTTGGAACAACTTTAAAATGGCAGTTAAATTGATCTCGCTTAACGTGCAAGGCCTGAACGCCCCCCAAAAAAGAGTCAAGGCCTTTCGTCAGATGAGGTCTCTCCATGCGGATATTATCTGCTTCCAGGAGACCCATTTTACTAAGAAAAATACTCCCAAATTTCTTAGCGCAGATTATCCCCTCTTCTTCGCGGCATCTGCTGATGCTAAGAAAAGAGGGGTTCTTATTGCTTTCAAGCGCTCTCTCCCTTTCTCTTCGGAGCAGGTAATAAGAGATCCTCAGGGTCGTTTCCTCATAATTGTTGGTGAAGTCCAAGACCAACCAATTACTATTGCAACATACTATGCCCCAAATCAGAACCAGAACGCTTTTTTTGAAGAGTTCCTGAAGACCCTGGATTCCCTAGTAAAAGGAGAGATTCAAACCAAATCTTGCATCCAACCTTAGATCGACAACCTGTGGATCGTGTCTCCAATGCGGGTAGAGATGGCTCCTCAAGAAAGGCGTTTTGCTCCCTCTTAAATCACTATCATTTAGTTGATGCATGGAGGGAACTGCACCCCACAAGGAAAGACTTTACTCATTATTCTTGTCCGCATAAGGTCTTTACCAGGATTGACCATATTTTCTTGCAGCTTTCCTCCCTACCACACCTGTCCCACTCTTCTATAGTACCAATTGTCTGGTCCGATCACGAGTTGCTCTCAGTTGAAATGTCCTCTTTAACACAAAGATCCCCACAAAAATCTTGGAAACTCTACAACCTCATGTTATCTGATGAGACCCTTCTTGAGCGCACGTGCAAAGTAATTGAGGATTTCTACTTGGATAACACATGGTCAGTAAGCTCTGATACCCTACTTTTGGAGGCCCACAAAGCCGTAATTCGAGGTCATTTCATTCAAGAATCAGCCCGACGCAAGGCCTGTATAAAAAGCAATTAAATACATTACTAGATGCTTATCAATTAGCTTCTTCTGATTATAAAACCCACCCAACCAGGAATGCTCTTAATCAGGCCGGAGACCGGCTTAATATATGCCTCTCCAGTGAAGCCGAACGTCAAATTAACAGATCCAGGTTTAAGTGGAATCGTCTCAATAATAAGCCAAACACACCTCCTGCCAGAAGGCTTAAAGGAGTCATGCAGAGGGTTAAACCATTGCGCATTAAGACCCTCGACGGTTCACTCTCAAGTAATCCAGCGAGGGTGTTGGCGATGTTCAGTAAGAATCTTGAGGATCTTTATAAACCTAAAACTGCACTGGATGAGCGCTTTGCTGAAAAATTGATAGGTCATTTACAACTACCTTCCCTCCCTGAAGAGGTCAGGGCCTCACTGGATAGGCCGGTTCAGCTTTCTGAGGTCCAGGAAGCTATTAACTCCCTAAAAATAGGGAAACAGCCAGGCCCAGATGGCTTCACCACCCTTTATTATGAAAAGTTCTCCCAAGTACTCGCCCCACGCTTGGTTTGCATGTTTAACTCCCTTAGTGGAGGTGACTCGTGGAGTGCGGACACGCTTACTGCGGCCGTCTGTACGATACCCAAACCAAATTCTGACTCTACCCTTTGGTCCAATCATAGACCTATTTCCCTCTTAAACATTGATGTTAAGCTCCTTGCTAAAGTCCTGGCGACAAGACTCAATAAGTTTATAGGGTCCCTAATCTCCAAAGAGCAAGCAGGTTTCTTTCCCCAGCGTCAAGTGGGGCATAATATTCGTAAGGCTATCAACCTGATCCATCATGCCAGGAAGGAGGGACACCAAGCCATGCTATTAACCCTTTAACCGCCAGCCTACCTTGAGATTTTGTCACCCTTTGTTACCATATTATTTTGCACTATTTTGCGCTCCCCATGTTCAACTGTGATTTTTGAAGGGATTTCCAGGGATTTTCCAGGAAAGTGATATATTGTTTTTTCAGCAGAGCCTGGGCTTTAACATGAAATGTGGGTGAAAATTGTGCAAAAAAATAAAAAAAACTATTTTTTACAATTTGTAGTGTTTTTTTGTAATAAAAAATGTAAGTTTGTCAATAAAATCTTATTGCGTGTGAAACCCCAATTTCTCCCGGTTACAGTGGTACCACATATGTATAGGTAGACACCCTGCCCAGGAGACTCCCCCAAACTGAAACAACGCTTTAGGAGATTTTCAGATAACATACAACTATGCTATGCAATATGCGCACCTTGCAGTTTTTCAAGAAAAACAACCCTTTACATTTGAAATACCCCCCACAAACTATATATTCCCTAGATGTATACACTAAAAAATTAATAAAAAAGCAGAATCCAAACCACATTTTCCTAAAAAATACTATATGCAAACCAGAAAAAACAGAAAATCTGAAAAAGCAACAGAATGATACCCAAAATACATGGGTTCTGTCAAGGAGAGAGTTGCCAAACACC
The DNA here is from genome assembly GCA_027917425.1 of Gastrophryne carolinensis. NCBI lineage: Eukaryota > Metazoa > Chordata > Amphibia > Anura > Microhylidae > Gastrophryne > Gastrophryne carolinensis. The sequence continues at coordinate 67,665,674 of CM051238.1, forward strand.
CCAAAGTAAAGCATGTGCATAACGGTAATTTTACTTTAGATTTTCAGCTCTGCGCACCTTGTGCTTTTTCTACAAAATCAATCCTTTACATTTGGAATATCCCCCATAAACCATATATTCCCTGAAAGTACACATGTTAAGCTTTCTAAGCGTACCCAGCTTGTTGTAGTGGGCTCATCTTTCTGGAAGTAATATCTTGAAGAATTCTTAGGTTGCACAGGGTTTCACAAAAAAAATGTATAAAAAAGCAGAATAAAAAACACCTTTTCCTAAAATATCAATATGCAAATAAGAAAAAACAAGCTAAATCTGAAAGCGCAAGGTCCCCCGAGCAGAACAATACCCAACATGCATAGGTACCTGTAACCTTTTGACTGCCAGTCTACTTGAGATTTTGTCACCCTCTCCTGATATTTTTCACCATTTTGCGTGATGTTTAACTGTGATTTTTGCAGGAATTTCCAAGAAAATTGCATATTTTCTTTTTGTGGCAGAGTTTAGGCTTTAACATGAAATGTCTTGTATTTTTTCTACTTTTTAAAATATTTTTTAAATAAATAAATAAAATAAAAATAAAAAAAATATATATTTTTTAAATTGTCTCCTTTATTTTAACAAAAACATTAATTTTATTAAAGAAAACCATATTGCACGTGAAAGCCCCATTTCTCCCGATTACAATGATACCACATATGTATCGGTAGCCCCCCTTCCTGTCCAGGTGATCCCCTAAACTGAAAAGAGCACTTTATAACATTTACAAATAAAATACAACTACTATCCACATAATAAAGGGTTAAATAAAAAAAAATTGGTGTGGGGTCCCCCTTCACGGGGGGGGGGGTTAATGGCAAGTCACTCACTAGCCACAGGTGACTTGCCAGACCCAGAGCCTTGTGAACTGGTATAAGGGGTCTCATAGATCCCTTACCAGTTCACAAAGGGTTAAAAGTAAAAAAAAACACACAGAGACACACTTTAAAAATAACTTTATTAAAAAAATATATATTTTTTAATACTTACCTCCCATCCATCCCTGTGTCTCACACTGATCACTTAGGCTTCTGCTCTCCTGCTGCTGGAAGCCTTTTATACCTACTGGGTTACAGGTAACAAAGGGTTAATTAAAAAAAAATGACATAGGGTCCCCCCTCCCAGGAAGGGACCCCATTTTTTGGGGGGATTTTTAATGGTTAAAACCCTTAAAAATTAAAAAAAAAAAATAGCGTGAGGTCCCCCCTACCCAGCATAACCAGCCTGTGACCAGCTATGGGGGCTTGTAGAACAGGGCGCAGGGGCCAGCTTTAGTGGCTACAAGCCGTCATAGCCTAGGGCCTTCTGCCCCCCCTGGGCTTTGGGGAGGCAGGTAATTTGGGGGGCCAGGGGTTAATGGCAAGTCACCCGCTAGCCGCAGGTGACTTGCCAGACCCCCGAGCCTTGTGAACTGGTATAGGGGTCACATGGACCCCTTACCAGTTCACAAAGGGTTAAAAGTAAAAAAAAAAGACAGACACATGTTTTAAAATAACTTTATTAAAAAAAAAAGTTTTACTTTACTCACCTCCGATCTTCATTTCCTGGGTCCCACGGCGATCTGATGTCAGTGACAGCTGGGCAGAGGAGGGGGGAGGCAGGCGATCGGACGATCGCCTACCTCCCTTCTCCTCTGTCCAGCCGTCACTGGCATCTGACAGCTGAACCGTCGGGTGCCCCGATGACACCCGGCGGTGACGTCACCGGCCCCGCCCCCGAAGGAAACCGGGCGGCTGCTGAAACGGGGGGGGACCCTATTTTGGGCACTCCCCTGCAGCTGGAGGAGCCCCAATGGGCGACCGGAGCCCTCTGGCTGAAGAGCAGACCCGGCCGGATCGGGTCAGATAAGTGTCTTTTATTTTTACTTTTTTTGTAATTACTGGGGAAAGTCAGGCAGAATTTTACGTGACTGGCGTTTAACTGTTGGAGAGGTAAATTTTACGTGGCTGGCAATAGAAGGGTTAAACCTGGATGTCCATAAAGCTTTTGATACCGTGGCATGAGACTACCTTCAATTTATCCTGAAGAAATGGGGCCTGGGTCCCTCCTTCATTGCATGGATTACCTCATTATACTCCAACCCGGGAGCATTCATCAGATATTCAGGATATTCCTCCAATCGGTTTACTTTAGGCAGAGGCACAGACAAGGTTGCCCCCTTTCCCCTCTATTATTTGCACTTGCCATTGAGCCCCTCTCCAAGCTGATTCAGAATAACATCAATATTAAGGGAATTATGATAGGAGCTTATGACCACAAGATTTCCCTATTTGCAGGTGATATTTTAATGCTTGTATCAGACCCTATCACATCCCTCCCGAACCTTCTCCACACCTTATAATATTTTTTCCAAAATATCAGGCCTGCAAATTAATGCTTCTAAGTCTCAGGTGCTTAATATTTCTCTCCCTGAGAGTACATTGTCCACGCTCAAATCTTCCTTTGGCTTCTCCTGGCAAAATCACCACATTAAATATCTGGGTGTTCGACTAACAGCTAATTATGACTCTCTTTATGCCGCTAACTATCCTGCCTTGGCTAAGGATCTACGTGCTTTAATATCTACCTGGGCTAGATTACACCTATCATGGCTGGGTAGGATAGCGGCGGCAAAGATGACGTGGCTTCCTAAAATGCTTTATTTTTTTCGGGTACTTCCAATCCCAGCTTCCTTTATCAAAGGCCTCCAAGAGTCTTTAAACTCCTTTATCTGAGGGAAGCAAAGACCTCGGGTCAATCGAGGGACTCTATACAGACCTAAGCAGCAGGGTGGCCTTGGGGTCCCCAACTTAGCACGTTACTACTCCGCCTGTCAGATAGCCCAAATGTCGGCCGTCCATGCTGGCATGGAAAGGCCACTGTGGGTAGACATTGAACAGATTAGCTGCTCTCCGTTAGAGATTGAGAATTTGCTATGGTTACCTCCGCTGGCTTATAAAGACATCAACATACCTGTCTTGAACCACTCCCTAAGGATATGGAAGACAAATAGATTGAAAGGAAACCTCTCCTCCCCTCAGACCCCCTTGCTCTCTATTTTTGGCAATCCCGAATTCCCCCCGGCCTTTCAGGAGCCGTCAGCTTTTACATGGTGGAGGGCACACAACTTAACAAAGTTCAAAGATTTTCTAACACTTAGGGGTATGATAACCTTCTCCGAGCTCCAATCCCTTAGGGACATACCATGCAAAGAATATCTCCGCTTCCTGCAAATTGCACATTATATAGGTATTAGAACTAGGTCGCAATCAGTATCAAGACCTTCTTCCCCCTTTGAGTTTGTTTGTGGGACGCAGCCTCTAAGTAAAGAGAAGGTTTCCGCGCTATACAAGCTAATGTACGAGGCAGATGGGAAGTTCCTTCCGGCCTACACCACTAGATGGGTGAATGACCTTGGAATAAACCTCTCGGAAGAGGACTGGAAAGCAGTATGGAGGAACTCATTTACTAAATTTCTGCACACAAGTGCTCAGGAGGTTAATACCAAGGTTTTGCTTCGTTGGTATCTGGTTCCAGAGAGAATCCACAGGTTCTGCCCTTCTTACTCCCCAGAATGTTTCAGAAACATCCATGCCTCCCAGCCCTGGCTGTCGTATGCAAGGAACCTACCTTCATATTTGGTGGGAGTGTAGGCTAGTTAACCAGGTTTTTTATCTTATATTTAAGGCAACAGGCCTTCGTCTGACCCCCTCACCTCAATTAGCCCTTCTTAACCTCAGACCCCCTGAATGCTCCAAAACACAGTTTGAGCTCGTGAGGCATATTCTAACAGCTGCTAAAATGATCATTGCCCAATCATGGAAGAGCAAGTCTATTCCCAGCGAAAGCCTCCTACCTTGCATAAACGAGGTAATGCGCTTTGAAAAGATGGCTGCCTCAATGCAGGGCAATCTCACTCCCTTCCTAGCTACCTGGGAAGGTTGGATCACCCATTTCCAGCCTAAAAACTTTGGTCGTCAACTATTTGTATCCTAGCCCTAGGTGACGTCCTCTTTAAGTTGGTTGTAGTATGGATACCCACCCTTCTCCCTCCTTCCCTTTTTCTTTCTATATTTCGTTATTCCTCCCATCTACTTATCTTACCCCGCCTTAAACCTTCTTAGCCGCTGTCGTTTTCCAATAGAGATGAATGCTTTCTATGAAAACTTAATTGTGCTTTGTTTTGTACAAGTATGCCGTCTATTGGATTTGTCTTTTCTTTTACTTTTTTTGCAAAATGTACTGTAAGTTGCTTATGGCTGTAACACTTGCATATCTTCAATAAAAATATTGTTGAAAAAAAAAGAAGGGTGGCAGCAGACTGTAAGAACAGCAGACCAGAAAGGAGATGGCAGAGATACGAAGTCCGTTTCCAGCAGGCCGGAGCGCGCCCAAGCTCAGGGACTCCAGCAGCGTGAGGAAACCACGCTTCCAATGACGCTGAGGGAGAGCATCGCACAGAGCACCTCGAGGGGTGGGCCGCGCTGCGATGATGCGAATCGCATCATCGCGCGGCCCCGCCCCCCGCAGTGCGCGAACCTTCGGGCACCCAAGAAGGGAAAATAGCGCCTGGAGAGTAGGCAGGGGGGAACTCCCCCCCCTGACAGTCCACCCCCACCGCGGAGCGCACTGTCAGCGCCCGCGGCGGCGAGGTACACGCCACCGGGCAGCAGCCGTGAAGCAGCCGCCGTGAAACAGCCACACAGATAGGGGGAATCCATCTTGTGTTTAATAAAGTAAAGGGTTACTAGAAGCATTCTTAGGTGAAAGGGGCAATTGTTGCTGTGTTGTTAAACTAAATTGACTAATAAACCCACCTGTTACAGTTGAAGGATTCTGCGATTTGTAGTGAGATAAGGATACTAGGAGCTTTACTGGGGAGCAAGAAAGCCACTCCTACTTTACCAAGAAAGATCTACTGGAATCTAAGAAACTTGGAAATAGCATAGCATGAGGTTAATCACAGGTATGGGGGCATAATCGTAACACGTGTTTATTTTACATTCCAGAAGAGAAAAACAAAAAGGCAGAACACTAAAAACCTGACAAAGCATTCTTTTAAAGTGGCCCAACAGACAAAAATTACTTAAACCGGACAAACACAACAGACAGTGCTCATATGCTTGCCTCCCCAGGGCAATTTAAATTACTGTAGTGTGCAGTAAAATCCTCCACCTTCCATATATACTGCTTACCAGAGATAATTTAATAGAAGACTTGTCACAATCAAAAATGTAGTCCAATGTTTCAATAGTCTCCACTGACTGGATACTTCTCACAATAAACGATTATTAGTCCAAAATTAGCCTCAGACCATGAACTCAGAAGGAAAGAAAAAATAACAACAACCTAGTGCAACTCTGTATGGCAAATATATCTAATTTAATAAAAATATTGCACTTACAGACCACAGTAGAAACAGGCACATTTAAAATCCACATGAATAAAAACACAGGTGAAGTGTTTCTCCTATCACCATCAGCCACGACAGCCGTCATAACCAGATTCAGATTCAATGATCAAAGAAACAATGCCATATCCCGCCTGACGTGTTTCGTTGCGAATTGCAACTTTAACGAAGGCTCCGTTAAAGTTGCAATTCGCAACGAAACGCGTCAGGCGGGATATGGCATTGTTTCTTTGATCATGTGAATTGTAAATGCGCCTGTAGATGTGGATTTTAAATGCGCCTGTTTCTACTGTGGTCTGTAAGTGCAATATTTTTATTAAATTAGATATATTTGCCATACAGAGTTGCACTAGGTTGTTGTTATTTTTTCTTTTTTTCTGAGTCCATGGTCTGAGGCTAATTTTGGACTAATAATCGTTTATTGTGAGAAGTATCCAGTCAGTGGAGACTATTGAAACATTGGACTACATTTTTGATTGTGACAAGTCTTCTATTAAATTATCTCTGGTAAGCAGTATATATGGAAGGTGGAGGATTTTACTGCACACTTTAGTGGTCTGCATGCATCGTGGGATCTCCTGCTATATTACTATATGAAAGAGACTTTTTAAGAATATTATTATTTTTTTGCTCTGTGTTTTGTATTTATAATGTTTATTATTTACTGTTGGATTAGGTCAGTACTTTTACACATTTGAGCACTATTATTGTTGTAAGAAAAATTTGTTGTGATTAGCGTTGTGCATACACTGTCTGTTATATAATTTAAATTACTGCACATAAAAATTCATTTACCTTTTTCTAAGTTTTGCTGTAGTGAATTTTAGAAACAAAATAGCGGCTCATGCATTTGGAGATCACCTACAAACAGGAAGTGCTGCTGGGGTTCCTGTTACTGTGCATTGTCAGTTATGTCAGTAGAATCCAGGCAGCAGCATGGCTGAGATGCGGGGAGAGGAAGCTCAAAAATGGCCGCTACCTTTCTTTTCCAACTGTGCCAGGCTGTTGGTCTGGTTTAACCCTTTCGCTGCCAGCCTACCTGCAGCATTTGCCACTCCCTGTTGCCAGACGATGTTTCACTATTTTGCGCTGCACATATTCAACTGTCATTTTTGAAAGGATTTCCAGGGATTTCCCAGGAAAATTATATATTGTTTTTTTCAACAGAGTCTGGGCTTTAACATGAAATGTCTTGTTTGTATTTTTTAGGTGTATTCTCAATTTTTTTGGGTGAAATGTGTGAAAAAAAATAAAAAAAAAATATTTTTTTACAATTTGTAGAGTTTTTTTGTAATAAAAAATGTAAGTTTGTCAATAAAATCTTATTGCGTGAGAAACCCCAATTTCTCCCGGTTACAGCGATACCACATATGTATAGGTAGACACCCTTTCCTGCCCAGAAGCCTTTTATAGCTGCTGGATGACAAATGGTTAATTAAAAAAAAAAATGACATAGGGTCCCCCTTCCCGGGGAGGGGGACCCCATTTTTTTTTGGATTTTGAAGGGCTAAAAAAATGACGTGGGGTCCCCCTTACCCAAAGTAACCAGCCCGGGACCAGCTATGGGGGCTTGTAGGCACAGAGTGGGGGGGCCAGCTTTGGTGGCTCCCCCACCCTGCAGCCTACGAGCCCACATAGCCTATGTGGGCCCGGGCTCTTCTGCCCCCCCCTGGCCTTTGGGGAGGCAGGTAATGGGGGTGCGGGGGTTAATGGCAAGCCACCCGCTAGGGCAGGTGACTTGCCACCCCCCCAGCCTTGTGAACTGGTATAAGGGGTCTCATGGACCCCTTACCAGCTCACAAAGGGTTAACTGTTAAAAAAAAAACCACGACACAATAATAAAAAGTATTTTATTAGAAAAAAAAAAATTTTTTTTTACTGTACTTACCTTCGATTGCAAGCTCTTGTCCCTCGATGCTGTGCTGACAGATGCCGGTGATCGGTACAGGAGAAGGAGGAGGCAGGAGATCAGAGGATCTCCTGTCACCTCCTTCCCCTGTGCCGATCACCGGCATCTGAGAAGCTAAGAAGGCTGAAGCCTGAGATCGGGGCCGGGATGACTTCATAAGCCCCGCCCCCAAGGGGGCGGGGCTTAGAGGCATGATGGCGGCCGCCATCAAGAAGAAGAGAGGAGAGAGCCTCCCAGGCTCTCTCCTGAAGATCGGTAAGTCCTGGGGGGGGATCGGAGGCCCCCCAGGTGAAGAGGAGGGACAGCAGGAGCCAGCGCACACACAGGTAAGTGAATGTCATTTTTATTTTTTATTTTTTTTACAGTTAGAAGCTGCTGCTGCAGAAGCGGGGGGGGGCGGCCTATTCCGGGGGCTCTCCTGGAGCCATCCGACCCCCCACGGGGGATCGGATGGCACCAAATTAAAGAGGAGACCCGGCCGGATCCAACAAGGGGTCAGGTGAGTATTTTTTATTTTTACTTTTTAAACTACAAGCGAGGAAAGTCAAGCCCGTAACACCTACGGGCTTGGCACTTAAGGCCCAGCCAAGCCAGCACGTAGGTGTTACGTGCTTGGCAACAAAAGGGTTAAGTCATGGGGGATATTCATGTACTTGGGTGGCCTATATCACCTCTCGGTGCTAAGCGGGGCTAAACTATAGATAAACCATGTGGTTTTAGATTGGGAATAGCAGCTGAACAACAACTGATGACTGCTTGCCATATTTACCCCATAATTCACCACTCACCTACTAATCCGGAAAATCCAAAGATTCCGGAGTCCTGACAAACACAATCCTGGGAGATCCCAGATCCATGACAAATTAGTGCAGCTCTTACAATCTTGGAGCAGTGATGATCTGAGCGATGTTTACATGATATTCCATTCTATTTATGATTTCCTGTGAATTTTAATGATTTCATTTTCAAGACAAAGAGGCTCTTGTTCACACTTAACAAAATAAATTAGTTATTAAGTACTGACTGCAAAGTTAATTCTGGTTCTCATTCAAAATGTCAAATTTGCCAGAACAATGGTGATGACCTTTCAGCCCAATGGTAATATATCACCTACTCACTTCTTTCTATTATCAAATCACTTACTGTGTCTGGTTTCTTAACATTGATTGAAATTGTATGCTACCTACCTTCATTTCTTCACATGTGCAGTTTCCTTGAAATACATCCTAACTTATACTACAGATAAAGTCATATGACATCACACAGCAAACACATATAAGGCGACGTGAGCCGGCTAATCCGGAAACTGAAACATAAAAGATGACTGTGTGAAATGACTAGAGATCAGTTATTATATAAGAATGACAATCACAGGCTTAAAGATATACTTTTTTTCTGATTCAGAATTTGCTCAGACATGGAAAATTAGCTCCCTCTACAGGACATTAGGAGAAAAAGTATCCATATACTTGTATCACAGGTAATAAATGGCATTTTCTAATAAGGCTGTTTAAACTAAAACTAGGCTTATGATATAATGAGTAGAGATGAGCGAACTTTGAAAAATTTGATTCGACTGATTTGCCGAATTTTCCGACAAAAATCGTTTCGACCCGAATTTATTCGCAACAAATCGCTATTAAAAACAGCTATTTCTGAGCCTCCTAGAGCCTCAATAGGGTTGTAAACCATTCTGCCTTGCTGTAACACGCATAGGATGCGTGCTGTGTTAGTGAAATAATACTGTAAATAATTATCACATGCAGATCAGATGCATCGCTAATAGAATCGCAGAGCGGCACAATTGCAGAGGGTTGAAGTGGCATCACTATGAGGGGCCCCTATAGTGCCTTAAAAACACACCCTGGAGCTGGCAGCAGCAGGAGCCCAAAAATTAGCTGAATCACACCCTGGAGTTGCAAGCAGCAGCAGCAGAAGCCCAAACATTGCTTTAAAGAGACACTGGAGTTGGCTGCAGGAGCCCAAAAATTGGATGAATCACACCCTGGAGTTGCAAGTGGCAGCAGCAGCCCGAACATTGCTTGAAAGAGACACTGGAGTTGGCTGCAGGAGCCCAAAAATTGGATGAATCACACCCTGGAGTTGCAAGCAGCAGCAGCCCAAACATTGCTTTAAAGAGACACTGGAGTTGGCTGCAGGAGCCCAAAAATTGGATGAATCACACCCTGGAGTTGCAAGCAGCAGCAGCAGCAGGAGCCCAAACATAGCTTGAAAGAGACACTGGAGTTGGCTTCAGGAGCCCAAAAATTGAATGAATCACACCCTGGAGTTGCAAGCAGCAGCAGCAGGAGCCCAAACATAGCTTGAAAGAGACACTGGATTTGGCTGCAAGAGCCCCAAAAATTGGATGAATCCCACCCTGGAGTTGCAAGCAGCAGCAGCAGGAGCCCAAACATAGCTTGAAAGAGACACTGGAGTTGGCTGCAGGAGCCCAAAAATTGGATGAATCACACCCTGGAGTTGCAAGCAGCTGCAGCAGCAGGAGCCCAAACATAGCGTGAAAGAGACACTGGAGTTGGCTGCAGGAGCCCAAAAATTGGATGAATCACACCCTGGAGTTGCAAGCAGCTGCAGCAGCAGGAGCCCAAACATTGCTTGAAAGAGACACTGGAGTTGGCTGCAGTAGCCCAAAAATTGGATGAATCACACCCTGGAGTTGCAAGCAGCAGCAGCAGGAGTCCAAACATTGCGTGAAAGAGACACTGGAGTTGGCTGCTGGAGCCCAAAAATTGGATGAATCACACCCTGGAGTTGCAAGCAGCAGTGGCAGCAGGAGCCCAAACATTGCTTGAAAGAGACACTGGAGTTGGCTGTAGGAGCCCAAAAATTGGAAGAATCACACCCTGGAGTTGCAAGCAGCAGGAGCCCAAACATTGCGTGAAAGAGACACTGGAGTTGGCTGCAGTAGCCCAAAAATTGGATGAATCACACCCTGGAGTTGCAAGCAGCAGCAGGAGCAGGAGCCCAAACATTGCTTGAAAGAGACACTGGATTTGGCTGCAGAAGCCCAAAAATTGGATGAATCACACCCTGGAGTTGCAAGCAGCGGCAGCAGCCCAAACATTGCTTGAAAGAGACACTGGAGTTGGCTGCAGGAGCCCAAAAATTGGATGAATCACACCCTGGAGTTGCAAGCAGCAGCAGGAGCCCAAACATAGCTTGAAAGAGACACTGGAGTTGGCTGCAGGAGCCCAAAAATTGGATGAATCACACCCTGGAGTTGCAAGCAGCAGGAGCCCAAACATTGCTTTAAAGAGACACTGGAGTTGGCAGCAGGTGCCCAAAAATTGGATGAATCACACCCCTGAGTTTCAAGCAGCAGCAACAGGAGCCCAAAATTGCCAGAAAGACACACCCTGGAGTTGGCAGCAGCATGAAGAGAACATATACAGATTTTCGGCACATATATCTTATCCGAAGAATATTAATAAAAAGTAAGAGTAACGTAAAGCATTTTCTCAATAATTACTTGTTGTCTGATGCGGAGGAATGTCTGTAACTGGAGAGCAGCGCCTTAAATCTGTTTTGCACGATCCATATTTCTTTAGTGTTGGTCTGGCCCCATCATCAATCTACTCTAATGCATCAGGCATTGGTGGATGGAAATCTTGGCTGAACCATGCCCGATTCATTCAAGGCCAGTCTCTCAAAAAAAAACATGGAGAGTGACAGATTAGTAACATATTAGTAACATAGTAACATATAAGGCCTCATTTCATCAAGCAAAGGTCTCTGCAGAATAAGGGTGAGTGGCAGAAGGAGTTTCAGTGAAAGGCCTGATCTTCCGGGATCAGCTAGTGGACGTGTCTTGAACAGCAACCCATCTGCCGTCATCTATTTGTTAACACGATCATCCACTGCATCACAAGTGACATCTGACACCCCCAGTCAACTGTCTGTTGTATGTTATGCTTTGGGTTCAGCTCCACTATTCAGTGAGGACGATCTGATAATCAGAAAAATCAGCAGCTACTGCCCAGCCAAGAAGTGGAGGAGACACTTGCTGCTTCTTTCACTAGGCGGGCAAGTAGTGATAAGGAGAGTGTCGTGGGAGGAGGTGTTGCAAGCGTTTTGGCTCCTTAAGCAGACACTGGTGAGGAACCTGCGGAGGACATCAGTGAGTTTTGAGAACACTGGAGTGATAGAGAGTGACAGATTTAGCGACCAGCATGGTGGCAGAAGGGGAAAGTATGGAGGCAAATGTGCTCGGGGTAGACCACTCGCACGGCAGGCTATCTTCCCAGGAGGTAGTGGAAGAGGGTCCCTGGAGATGGCGGCGGCGGCGGCAGCAGCATTAGTGAATTAGTGCGGACTGTTGGTAGGAGAAATCAGCTACAAGCCCATGTTGCAGTTTTTCATCAAGCATCTGCAGGAGGTTAACATGGCTATATGAAAGATGTGTAGGCAGAAGGTGAAGTGTGGCCAGGGTACCAATGTTGGACCCACGGCCCTGCGTCAACATTTGCAGCGTCACCATAAAGCAGCCTGGGAGAGTTGGCTCCAAAGTGGTGGTCCAGCCTGTCAGTGTGTACCAAAGTGCACAGCAGTGCCTACGTCTGGAGCTGTAACTATGGTCAGGGACAATAAATATCCTTTTAGGACCACTGGGTGATTGTGGTAACTGCACAACCACAAAAGCAACTTGGACAGGTCCCTCCGCTGTGGCCTCCATGCTCCTAGGCCTTTGTGCCTGTGACAGTGCACTTGCACTTAGTAATGGTGTCACAGAGAAAAGTGGCAAATTGTCAATTACATATTGATAGTTAACATTTATCTTATTTGAACATATTTATAATAATAACATATATTAACACAGCAACAATAACATATAACATAATAACAGTAACATATAAAATGTATCAACATTTTTTTTTTTTGGTTAATTTAGTATTGTTTTTTTTTTTTTTTTTATATTTTATATTTTTCTTTAATATTTTGTATTTTTTAGAAACACACATATATATATATATATATATATATATATTTTTTTTTTTTTTTCAATTGCCTTTTAATATTTTATGAATTTTTGTACATTTTTTTTTTCATTTTTTAATTTTTTTTTTTTTAGTTTTTTTTTTATAAATATTTATTTTTTCTCTTTTTTTTTTACGTTTTTTTTTTTTTTTTTTTTCCCAGTGCCCTTCCAGCCTACCATGTGTGCAGGATACGGCGGTTTCAAGCTGTTCTTCACATGGTTTGCCTTGAGCAACAGAGTCACACATGGGAGGAACTGCTAAAAATGAGAACTCAATACATGAAATCATGGCTTACTCCATGAAAACTGCAAATGGGACCCATGGTGACTGACACTGGGAAGAACATCTTGTCTGCTCTGCGACAAGCCATGCACACGTGTTCAATCTAGTTGACAAGTGTTTTCTGAAGTCTTCCCCCCATCTGAAAGACATCCTAACAACGGGAAGGAAACTTTGCATGCACTTCAGGCACTCCACCAAGCACACCCTTCTTGAGCTTCAGCGGCAGAACGGTATCCCCCAACATAGTCTGATTTGCAATGTTTCCACCCGCCCGTTGGAATTCCACCCTCCATATGCAGGATCGACTATAGGAACAGAGAAAAGCCATCACGGATTTCTTGATGATCCAAACGGATAGGGGGACTCCCCTGCGTAACTTCAATGTAAACCAGTGGCAGCTCATACGTGACACCTGCTACTTTATTAGTCAGTCGCCAGGACTATGAGATGAACGATGAGATTTCACTGCTTCATGTAGTACAACACATGTTGGAAACCATGGCTGGTCAGGGCACTAGAGACATGGCGCATACATTTCACAGCCACATGAAGCCTGTGGGGGCTGAAGTGGAGGAGGAGGGTGTGGGGCACAGCGAAGCACAGTTTAGGTTTGACAAAATGACCATTTTATCTAGTCATCTGACAGGAGAGGAGGAGCAGGAGCAGCCACAGGAGCTAGAGGGTTGTGAGGAAGGCGAGACAGAGGACCCAGACACACCGTGGCACTTTGCAGTAGGGATGGAGACAGGTAGTCCCTCAGAGTAACTTGCACAAATGGCACGATGCATGCTCACGTGCTTGCGTAGTGACCACAGAATTGTCTCCATTTGTCAGTGGGATGACTTCTAGCTCTCCACCTTATTGGATCCTCGCTTCCGGCACAAAATGGGGGCATTTTTTACACCCACTGAGAGGGAGGACAAACTGACCTACTACAGAGACATCCTACGTAGTCAGTTGGGTGATGTCTATCTGCGCCATGGTCCATACTCTCACAGGTCTGACTCGGGGGGACCTCTGCGATCACCTTCCACTGCCATGGCTGCCGGAGGGGGGGGGGGGTGGCAGGAGCAGCAGCCCCATCAGCAGCAGCCTCAGTCTTCAGTCGCTAATGAGTAGCTTTCTACACCCGCATAGTGAGTCTACTCATGAGCAGCAGGAAGACCTGGAGCAGGACCTGAACCAGCAGGTCATGTCATACCTTAACATGACCATGACAACACACCTTGAGGATCCGCTGGACTTCTGGGAAGCCAAACTTGACTTGTGGCCGCAACTAGCAGAGTTTGCCCTGGAAAAGCTGTCCTGCCCGGCCAGTAGTTGATTTAGATGGCAACTGGGCTGCTCTATATTATGCTGCAAAATGACAAATTTACCTCACAATATAAGCTATTGCCCCTCAGATTTACACAGGGGCTGCTCTATATTATGCTGCAAAATGGCAAATTTACCTCACAGTATAAGCTATTGCCCCTCAGATTTACACAGGGGCTGCTCTATATTATGCTGCAAAATGGCAAATTTACCTCACAATATAAGCTATTGTCCCTTAGATTTACACAGGGGCTGCTCTATATTATGCTGCAAAATGGCAAATTTACCTCACAGTATAAGCTATTGCCCCCTCAGATTTACACAGGGGCTGCTCTATATTATGCTGCAAAATGGCAAATTTACCTCACAGTATAAGCTATTGGCCCTCAGATTTACACAGAGGCTGCTCTATATTATGCTGCAAAACGGCAAATTTACCTCACAGTATAAGCTATTGCCCCTCAGATTTACACAGGGGCTGCTCTATATTATGCTGCAAAATGGCAAATTTACCTCACAGTATAAGCTATTGCCCCTCAGATTGACACAGGAGCTGCTCTATATAATGCTACAAAACCAAGAGCGGATTTAACTCACACAATATAACCTACTTCTCAGGTTTATATAGGGACTGCTCTATGTAATGGTGCAAAACCATGAATTTACCTCATAATATAAACTATTGCCCCCCCAGATTTACTCAGGGGCTGCTCCATATAATTGTGCAAAACAGGGCAAATGTATTGTCCAATATAAACTATTGCTGCTCTGATTTACACAGGAGGGCCACTCTAAAGAATGGCGCAACATGGCGAATTTAGCTCACAATATAACATAGATTGCAAAATGTGATTTTCAGACAGGGCCTGCTCTATAAAATTTTACCTCACAATATAAACTATTGCTCCTCAGATTTACACAGGGATTTAGGTTGATATATATAATAGTGCAAAACAGTGAATTTACCTCACAATACTGTACAAACTATTGCTCCTCAGATTTACACAGTGGGCTTTTCTATATAATGGTGCAAAATGGAGAATTTACCTCACTATATAATCTATTACAGCTCTATATAAAAATAAATAAATAAATAAAAAAAGGGCCAGATAGGGTGACATGTGCTGGTTTGGGATGCCCATGTGGGCTAGTGTTTTGACAGCAGGACAAAAAACAATTCAAAATGCAATAGCTTAATAAAACTGAGGCTGAACAAGCTTATTTAGTATAAAAGATAGGGTGACGTGCTGGTTTGGGATGTCCATGTGGGCTGGTGTTTTGACTGCAGGAAAAATCAAATGCAATACTTTGATTCAGCTGAACAAGGCTGAACAAGCATATTTAGTATAACAGATAGGCTGCTAAGTGCAGGTTTGGGATGCCCTGCGGCCTGGTGTTTTTTTTTTGTTAAAGGCAGACCAAAAACCAATTCAAAATGCAATACTTTGATTAAGCTGAGGAAGGATCAACAAGCGTATTTAGTATAACAGATAGGCTGCTAAGTGCAGGTTTGGGATGCCCTGCGGCCTGTTGTTTTTTTAGTTAAAGGCAGACCAAAAACCAATTCAAAATGCAATACTTTGATTAAGCTGAGGAGGAATCAACAAGCGTATTCAGTATACCAGATAGGCTGCTAAGTACAGGTTTGGGATGCCCTGCGGCCTGGTGTTTTTTTAGTTAAAGGCAGACCAAAAAAAATGCAATACTTTGATTAAGCTGAGGAAGGATCAACAAGCGTATTTAGAGGTCGATTCATTAATAGTGCCAGGTAGCGACAGATGAGTGCCTGAAGTATGGCGCTATGAGCGCCGCGAGCGTACGCCGCGGTCGGCTGCGATTCGCTATAGCAGGCATCCTCAGTCGCTACTTGGCGCTACTTGACGTTGTTGGGAACAATGCCTACATTGGTGAATATGATGTTTCAGATGGGCTTTGTAGGCGCTGTCATTTTGACACACGCTATTCAACACCGCGCCTGCACGTTTGTTTGCTGTTGGATTGAAATCAATGTTAGGACCTTCAGTAGTAAACACATTGCAACATGTTTCTTTGTTGATTTTTTATTTTTTTTTTATTTGGGTGCAAGAAAATAAAACAAATAAAGGTGGTTTTTCATCATGGTGCCTAAAAAAGAAGAAAAAGTGTACTTAGTATTTATAACTAATTTTGGTTTTTTGCATTTATTTACAATTTTAATTTTTGGTTTGGGACAGTTTTGGCCAACTTGCACAACACCCCTAATTGTTATGTTGGTCAACTCCCCCCCCCCCCTTATAGTGGTTTGGGTCAACTCCCCCCCCCCCTTATAGTGGTTTGGGTCATCTTACACACCCCTTATAGTGGTTTGGTTCATCTTACACACCCCTTATAGTGGCTTGGTTCATCTTACACACCCCTTATAGTGGTTTGGTTCATCTTACACACCCCTTATAGTGGTTTGGGTCATCTTACACACCCCTTATAGTGGTTTGGGTCAACTCCCCCCCCCTTATAGTGGTTTGGGTCAACTCCCCCCCCCCCTTATAGTGGTTTGGTTCATCTTACACACCCCTTATAGTGGTTTGGGTCAACCCCCCCCCCTTATAGTGGTTTAGGAAAAATTATGATTGGAGCCAACAAATAGTTCCCCTGTAGTGCAGTACTTGGATTATAGTGAAGGGTAGTTAGCTTACCGCAAAAAACGAAGTGATCATGCTTTCCCTTAGCTCAAAGCCAGTCTGGGTGTCCTCACTCGTTTCTGCGAGCAAGTTGGGGAATTCGGGCACCAGTGCTGTTTCTTCAGGGGGTTGGATTCTGTGGCATATGCAAAGATTGTGTAGCACACAGCATGCGAGGATAATCTTGGAGACCTTTTGTGGACTGTACAACATCTCTCCTCCTGGGCGTGCCAAACACAGAAAGCGCGCTTTCAGCAGTCCAATGGTTCGTTCCACAATGCTTCTGGTTTTGCGATGTGCTGCATTGTAGCGTTGTTGGGCAGAGGTCTGTGGGTTTCTGACTGGAGTCATGACCCACGTTCTCTGCCGGTATCCCTTGTCCGCTGTGGAAAAAACACAAAGAGAGAGACAGCAATTAATACTAGTACATGTAATTTTTCACAATTTTTTAAATTTAGCTTACTAGGCCACATATTTCAAGCAAAATACGTTGACATGGTTAGTTATTTACCCAGTAGCCAGCCAGCTGGCATTTCGTTGTTCTCGAACTTCCTGCACAGGACTGACTGCTGGAGCACGTAAGAGTCGTGGCATGAGCCGGGGAAGCCAGATCTCACGGCCCTCAGCTTCATGTCATGGTCACAGTCCACCATGACATTCATGGAGTGGAACTGCTTTCTGTTCCGATAATGCAGCTCCTGTGCACGGGCAGGGCGGAAAGGGATATGTGTACCATCCACGCACCCTAGCACATTCGGAATCCCTCCCATGCGATAGAATGCATGTTTTATTTGGGCAACCTCATCCTCATCCTCAGGAAACTTGATGTAAACAAGGATCAGGTCACAAATAGCCAGTACTACCTGTATAAATATGCGGCTCATTGTAGCCTGGCTGATCCCGCTGAGGAGGGCAGAGGTTGCCTGGAAGTTCCCTTGTGCCACAATATTAAGTGTGGCACATAGGCGTACTATGCCTGGAATGGATTGGGTGCGTTTGGTGGATGGCTCGATTTTGGTCTTAATCTGATCATATAGGGACTGTAGTGCTGCACGATTCAGAAGGAAGCGGCTTCTGATCTGCTCGTCACTTAAATCCCACACTGAAAGACGGATGCCAAAGGATCGGGGTGCCCTAAGCCTCACAGCACCCTCCTCCCTGGCCTCCTGTTCTTCCAGCATTCTCACACATCCCTGCACCCATAGCCCATACATCATCCTCTTATCCATCTCACAGTCACTGAACAGATATACAAAAGAAGCAAAACCAAAAAAAAAACCACAAACACACCACACACACAAGCAAGCACACTCCTCACACACCCACTACAATGCAGCTCACCACAAAACCAGAAGTATAGTGGTCTGAACCACAAGACTGCTGAAAGTGTGCTTTCTAAGTTAGGCACAACCAAGAGGGGAGTTGCTGCACAGCCCACAAAAGGCCCCAAAATCAAGCCTCACTTGCTGTATGCTACACAATATTTGCATATGCCAACAAAATCAATCTCCTAAAGAAACAGCACTGATGTCAGAAATCACCCAACAAGCCACAGAGAGTGAGGACCAAACCCAGCAAGACACAAAAATGAGCTAAGGGACAAAGGGAGCAAACCACCACACCACCACACCACAGCCTTTGCCACAGTGTAACAATACCAGAAGGTTGTCAAATCCAGCCATTTATACTTAACTTGGGAAAAGGACAGGTCCGCTTTGCCGCCTTTTGCGTTGCTCTGCTATTTCCTGTCTGCAATTAGCTGACCCAGGTGTGCTAGAAATGGATTGTGCATGCGTACGCTAATAGCGCTACTAGCTTACGTGAGCAGATACTTGCGTGTTTTAGCGGACATGCCTGACCATTCTGTGGTGGACCAATGAAAGGTAAGCTGCTCTTAATTTAAATAGCCGTTTGTACAGCCACATTTCCCAAGTGTTTAATCTACCTGAGTACATTGTTGTCTTTGGTTGTGTGTTGTTTGGTTAATGAGCTCTGTAATTAGTTAATTGGCTACCACACATGGTTCACTCAGTGCAGTGGAGCTGTTGCTACAAGCACCTGCCCAGTATGTGTGAATCAATTAAGTGGACCTGTTTGTGATTGGTTGTTAGAGCACATAAAACCTGCACACCCCCAAAAGAGGTTGATGCCATTCTGTAGTCTGTATGCGTGCTTGTGTGTTGTATAGTGGTGTGTGTGCAGCTACAGGATGGAGCCAAATTCTGGACATCTGCCGGCCACAGCTGGCCCAAGTAGGAGTGTGTTGGGTGCTGTGCGCAGAGGTGAGCCTGCACCCAAGGCCAGCCGCCCTTTTGCCAAGAGGGAGCCAGAATTTAATTTGGCGGATAACAATACTCTTGTGCGTCTTACCCTGGCCAAATGGGAGCTAATATTTGGCTCCCAAAGCCAGTCTATAGGCAAGCAAGAAAGGAGCAAATTGTGGGATGCCATTGGGGAGGAGCTTACTAGCAGTGCTCAATACCCACGTAGTGGCCCATCCTGCAAGAAACGCTTCTACACTTTGAGAAGGGCCCTTATGCAACAGATGAAGCATGATCTTGAGGTTGAGAGTGGGACCATCCAGGGTCCAAAGAGTACCTACAGGCCATATGAGGAGATGCTGAAGGCCAAAATTCCACTCATTCGGCTGCAGGGTGTTGATGCTGGGGATGACACCACAGGTTGGACTGAAGGTACATATTTTGTGCATATTTTTGACTGGTAATGTTAATGTATGTGATTTGCTTTGTCTCTTTCTGGCCAACTAACAGTAGGACATGTGAAGTAGTACATTATACCCCATAAATGTTTTACTTTCCTGTCTGTTGCTTATTGCATAGGTGCACATGGTGATGTCCTGGATTTGGCTGAGGAGGACACCCCAACTCCTGCACTTCAACCAACCTCTAGGCTAACCCAGTCTGCCATTGAAGGTATTTATCACTAATTTATAGGCTGGTTTTTTTTTGGACAAAATGGGTGTGGGAGCACCTCAAACAATAGCTTGTACCACTTTTGAGGATTACTAATATGGTCCTGGTGACTAATTTCACGCCCACTTTAACCCTCTCAGCAACTAACTAACAAGGCCCTAACATGTGTAGCTATGTGGGAAGCCAGAGATGTGTGGGTATATATCTGCATATACATGTTGACGCCACACTGACCTGGATTATTGAATATTAGTGATTGAGCTGCTCACACACACCTTAATTCATGGTTTATTTTGTGCCGCACATTACCAATGGCTACATTTTTTCTTTGCTTTTGCCTAGCTGCACCGCCATTGCCAACAGCATCTGCTCCAGAGCCAAGCTACTCTTTGGATGCCGGTAAGTGCATGTGTCAACCTTGCTTTTTCCACTTTAACACAAGTGCATGTCTTTGATTCCTGTTTTTTCTTTGTAGGCCAAGTCACTGCTTCATCTTTGGACACCACTTACTATGTTGCAGGTCAACAGGACCCTGTTGGTGTGTATTGCTGAAAACACTGTATCCTTTATGCTGTTTAGGTTACACTGGTTCTATTTGGTTAATCTAATAATCTACATGTTTGCTAGGTCAACTTGAAGATGGCTATTTTTAGTGGATTTGCCATCCCCAGGCTCATTAGTAAACTGTTTAGAGTGATTGCAATGCATTTTTTTGGTCTATTAAAAGACAAACATTCACCAGAGTAGTGTTATGAATATTTAGAGACATTCATTGTGTATTTTAGTTGGCCGGAATATAGGAAGTGGCTGTCCGGAAAGGGCCCTTCACCGTGAGGCTGCTAGAGATGAGGGTAAGCTGGTTTTGCTTGATTATCTAGTAAGGATGTTTGCAAACCTTTTTTTTTTGAATGTATTAGTCCAACTTGTGTTTAAACATGTATTTTCAAGGGCAAAGCTCGAGTGAGGGCCTAACTCCAGACATCTGGGAGATGTTTGGCCCAATTATTGGCTAATCTTCCTCTTACATACATGTGAGCAATCTGAGTTTACAAGATCCCTTTTGGCTATTGTGTAATCTGCCACTTTGTCGAGGTATGGCCTCGATAGACTATCCATATTAAATTTGAGTTTTGTCCACTGACCTACTAACATGACTACTAACATGACTTTCCTGTTTGCCCCATCTCTCAGATGTGGATTTCCCCCTTTCTGGCAGCCAGACCCCGGAACTTCTTCGGCCGGACGACACTGAGGTAACATGGCTTATTTTGGTGAACAATAACCACATTGACATGTTAGTGGGTAGTCCAGGAACCACCATGTAACATGTTATTTATTTGGTGTTTTGGCAGGAGCCCATACCTGAAACCCAAGCTGTGCCGTCTGCCCAAGTGCCATGTGGCCAAGCTACAGAGGCTCAATCAAGGGTAAGTTTGACTGTTACACTTTGGGTAAATGATTGGAAGGGGCATACCTGCATTGTTTCAGCTTCACTACAATCTTTTCTTTTCGTTTTTTTAGGCCGAACACACAAGAAGAGGAGGTCTGGCACCCACAAGTGCAGAATTCTACGAGCTAGGGGTCCGGATTCTAGAGGACTACAGTCGCCAACAGCCGCGTGATGGAACTAATGAGCGCATTGCGGCGTTGGAAAATCAGGTGCTGGTGTATCGGCAACAAATTGGGGACCTGCAGCGCCAGCTCCATGACGTCCAAAATCAGCTGCAATCCCAAAACAACAGCGTACAACAACGAATGGCATATGCCATGGAGCAAGCTGTACAGCGCCAGGACCAAACTTTGTTGTTGATCCATCAGCTGATAGAGCAGCAGTCAATTTTTTTTACTGCACTGTTGTCCCCCAACACCACCCCTAGCAATGAATCACAACCTCACAGGCCACCAAGCCAAGAATTTTGATTTATTTTTTATTTTGGTTAATTTTGTGAGAATAAATTTGAGTACCCCACCTCCAAATCGTGTTTTTTCATTGACATAGCTAACAACACAGTCAGGGATGAGTCTCTAGATCTAGAGATGTACATGTAGCCAGAAATGTATGACAAACATTGGTGACCATATCTTACTATGGTTTACACATTAAATGGCTACAAAGGTACAACAACATTTACAAACTAATGGGTTGCTAGACACTTAAACTATTCTTGACAAGGCACAACACACTGAATTAGAAAAATACAAAATATTTATTAGGCATCAAGGAGGCCAACAGGGCCAACATTCCGCCGCACAGCGGCAAAAACTATCCCCCCAACCCTAACGACGCCTCTTCATGGCCAGCAGCATAAGGCGAAGACGCTGGATAGACTGCCACAGTCTGCGATGTTGGTTTTCACAAGCTGTAGAGAGTATAAAAAAAACATATTAAAAACATAGAATGTGAGCTCAACATACACAGATGTAGCAATGTAATGTAATTGCCTCAAATTAGCTGACCCACACATTCACATGTGGGCCAATGTGCCCTTATGTGTTACCATTATATGAGTACTAGTGGCTGCCTTAAATGTGGCTACAACATCCCAAGCATACATTTACTCTGAACTCTTGGGAATAAATTAAGGTCTAAGTCCCAGTGTGTACATTTCTTTGGTTAGTTACAGCAAAACATCAACATCAAGTCATAACGATTAAAATGCTTGGCCCAAGCATATTAGAGGTCACCACCTTAGCAGGCCAATTTGGTTTTGAACAAACCACAATTTTACACTAAAACAAGAGTGGCAAAAACAAGAATGTGAGCCAACAATCAAGCATGCAGACATGCATTTAGGATTGTTGGACAAACACATGTAACCTAGATGTGTGCTTAGAAAAGACATAGGTACATTGTAAATGTCTCAAGAATTTACAATAAGACATAGGACTCCCAAGTCTTTAGGCATATGAAGTGGGATGTACTCACCATCGCAGCTGTGGCTGGGGCCCATGCTGCTGGCCGTCCCGGGAGCTGGGGTGGGGAGGATGGTGACCGGCTCCGTCTGCGTGGCAACATCAGGAGAAAGCAAAAGAGAAACCAAAATTTAGTTGGCCAATGACACATGACGATTTGACATCCATCTGTTTAGGGAGTCTGCCAAAACAAATGCTTGCATGGTTACACACATGTTGTCCGACATTAGCATATTTACTGGTCCATGAGTTAATGTAAATTATTTATGTGTGCAACATGGACACATCAAGATAATGTGCCAATAACCTTTACAGTGCAATGGTAAGGCCTAATTTTCAGTTGAGTTTAGAATCTTACTAGTGTGCAACATGTGTTAGCCGGAACAACTTACAAAAATAACACATTTGCTAGCCCCCATCATGGTGTGGGCTGAAACATAGGGGTGGTTGGCAGTTGGATTGCACTGTAGCGGGGTTTGTGATGTTAATGTAAATTAGAAAACCATCTTGTACTATGGACCAGGAAACATGTGTATGTTTAAAGTGGACCAACACCCAGGATTTATACTATCCTGGGTTTTGGTCCACTTTGGCGGGGCACCCCAATCGGGGAGAGAGCCCGTCCGCCGCAGCCTCCCGCGCGTCACTCTTACAGGGCGCGCGCCCGCGCAGGCCATTCACAAACGTGAGGCGGCGGCGGTGGCTTCCGCCGCCCCCAATGAGGTAAGGAGTTTGTGGGCTTTGGGGGAGGGGGGCCCGCGGTGAGGGAGGTGATTTGCCAGGGAAGCTTATAGATTCCTGGGCCAATCACCAATGGGTGTTGGTCCACTTTAAAGAATGTCATAACATATGGAATGTGAGGGATAGCAACAAACACTTACCACGACTATGCCCGTGGAGAAGGCCTTGCAGAAAGCTCCTGGAGGTGCCGGCTATATGATGCGCTGCAAATTGTAGAGGAATGGCAAGGGCTAAGTACAAATGGCCATATGGAACCTGTCACAGACTAACACTGACTAAATCGGCACTCACCAGGGGATGAGCTGCCACTTGAAGCCCAGGGAGGGCTCTGAGGAGGAGGCGTGGAGCCTCGGCTCCTCACACTCTGATCTGAAGATCCCCCACCCAAAAGGCCACCCTCCTCCCTCTCACTCCCTGCTCCTTCAGGGAGTGTGGGAGAGTCCACAACTTCCACCCCACTTGGACTCCCCACTTGAGAGTGGCCCCTTGGCTGGAGAGACTCCTCAGAGTCAGAGTGTGAGGAGCTGAGGCTAGATCCTGCCAGCCCCCCAGCAGCACACTCCTCTGGGGCATCATCCCCTTCCTCCCCTGGGTCCTCTAAATAGGAAATCTGAGAGGGACCCTCCCCCGATGACTCCCCCGAGTCCGCCTGTCTCATGCGGGGGAGGAATCCCTTCCCACGTTTCCCCAGGGGAGGACGCTTATCTGTGTTGAGGGGGTGAATAAATTACAATTACAACCCAAAATGTACACAGCTTAGAATATTATTTCCCCAAAAATATAAACATAGCATCAACTTCCACTTACCTGAAGCGTACGCATCATATAGACGGTACACGCCTTCAGGGTCCCGGCGCTTGAAGTCCGACCACTTCTGCATGATGGCTCGGACACTGAGCCTGGTGTTGAAGAGCCGGGACACTGTGACCTTCACCTCCAGGGCAATGCGCTTCTTCCCCCCACGGGCATAGTCATACTGCTGGACACAGAAATCCCATGAGAAATGACATAAATAAATGTTATCAATACATGACATCAGAACAATGGCCTAAACATTTATACTGAGAACAGATTAAACATATAATCAAAGGCAAAAATACTCACTTTAACTACCTGCCCGTTTACGCGGCTATCCAACCTCATTCTCTTTCTTTTTCCTTGCCCAGGGGGGGGAGGGGGTGGAGGGGGGTTAGGTGGGGGAGGGGAGGTAGGTGGGGGAGGTGGGGGAGGGGTGGGGGGGGCCAGAGGAGGAGGAGGAGCTGGGGAGGCGCATGATATGTCTCCTGGGCAGCATGGTGGAAACGCAAAGGAGGAAACCGGAAGTGGATATGACGAAAGCTAACCAAAAAAAAAAAAAAACGCTCCGCGCACTAGGAAGAGGCTAATATCCGCTACGTGCAAGCAAAGTTGTGCTAATAGTAGATTTACGCATTACAACAAGCTATTGGCCAAGACGCAATTAATTATTAGCTGGATTTAGCTGGGTGTTCAATATCCTGGAATGCATAGGTCAGAGCAAAAACAGATCTGGTTGCTTACAAATTAAAATCGGATTCCTAAATAAAATAAGAACACAATATAACTATACAGCAACATGATAATGTGGGACACAGGAGAATGCATAACGGGTTGTTATGAGCTTGTACGCCTGAAAAAATCCTGCTGAATGTGGACATATGCACGCTCTGAACTACAGTGTATTCATTAAGAACGACTGGGGTCGCTGCAAGTGAATTCAGGAAAAAATGCAGAAACGCACATGTATGAACAGCACAGCGACGCTAGCGCCAGCACATAGAGAATCAAAACAGCGACTGCACAAACACTGACCACCACAGATTCAACAGGGACAGGGCTGCAGAATAGCATGGGCGCTGAAAATTGCAATGAGCGAACGTGAGCACCAACCATGACTGACTAAAAAATAGCTTTACAAGCCATGGGTGTTGTGAAAGCAAGCTAATTTGAGGCTAATGTGTTTTGTGGGAGGAGATGCATTTTATATTTGACTCACAACATTCCAGTAGAAAAATTACATCTTTCACCAAAAAATAAACACAAACAACACAGATTCATCAGACATATCCTAAACAACATGTGTTTCAATTTTGGCAAAAAACAAAACCACAAAACCCACAAAAAAACATTGCAGTGTCTGCCATAGAAATGTATGGGAGAGCGGCAGATAGCGAAAGGTCTGACCTGGCGCTGTGATGGGATTAGCAGTGGCGCTGTTCGCTGAAGTCCGCTACATGATGAATCCAGCACTAGGTGACGCTTTCGCCGTGTTCGCAGCATGGCGTTCTGGAGTCGGTAGCTGCTGATAGCTGACGATACCTGGCGCTATTGAGGCACTGTCTGACGCTATCACTTGATGAATAAAGCCCCTAGTATAACAGATAGGCTGCTAAGTGCAGGTTTGGGATATCCAGGTGGGCTGGTGTTTTTTTTGATAAAGGCAGACCAAAAAACATTTAACCCTTTAAATGCCAGCCACGTAAATTTTACGTGGTTGCTTCTCCTGGACTTAAGTGCCAGCCACGTAAAATTCACGTGCCTGGCATCTACCCCTGCTAGTGGGCAAAAAAATAAATAAAAATACTCACCTGACCCCTCGTTAGATCCGGCCGGGTCTCCTCTTTAATTTGGTGCCATCCGATCCCCCGTGGGGTCTCGGATGGCTCCAGGAGAGCCCCCGGAATAGTGCCCCCCCCCCGCTTCGGCAGCAGCAGCTGCTCTGTGAAAAAAAAAAAAAAAAAAAAATGACATTCACTTACCTTAGGTCGCGCTGCCTCCCGACAGGTCTCTTCTTCACTGGGGGGGCCTCCGATCGCCCCCCTTGCTCTTCAGCTTCAGGGGAGAGCCTGAAAGGGCTCTCCCCCCTCCTGCTCCGACGGGCGCCGCCATCTTGCGATAAGCCCCGCCCCTTTGGGGGCGGGGCTTATCGCGTCCCTCGCTCAAGCTCCGCCCCTTTGGGGGCGGGGCTTAGCGCGATCCCGGCTCGAAGCCCCGCCCCCTTTGTGACGTCACTCACCGGGTGTCGTCCTGGCTCCCGGCTGTTGTTCATTCAGATGCGATCATGCTGGCCACAGGAGCAGAGGGGCAGGTGATCAGATCATCACCTGCCCCTCTGCTACTGCAGCCAGCATGATCGCATCTGTCATCACATCGAGGGACAAAGGAGCTGACGATCGGAGGTAAGTAAAGTAAAAAAAAAGTTTTTATTTTTTAATAAAATTTTTTATTAAAGTGTCAGTGTGTTTTTTTTACTGTTAACCCCTTGTGAACTGGTAAGGGGTCCATGAGACCCCTTATACCAGTTCACGAGGCATCCCCTATTACCTGCCTCCCCAAAGGCCAGGGGGGGGCAGAAGAGCCCGGGCCCACATAGGGTATGTGGGCTCGTAGGCTGCAGGGTGGGGGGGCCACAAAAGCTGGCCCCCCCACTCTGTGCCTACAAGCCCACATAGCTGGTCCAGGGCTGGTTATGACGGGTAGGGGGGACCCTACGTCATTTTTTTTTTGAATTTTAAGGGTTAGGGTTAGGGTTAGGGTTAGCCTAACCCTAACCCTAACCCTTAAAATTCAAAAAAAAATGAGGTCCCCCCCCCCTGGGAGGGGGAACCCTACGTCATTTTTTTTTTTAATTTTAAGGGTTAGGGTAGCCTAACCCTAACCCTTAATTTTTTTTTTTTTAATGACGTAGGGTCCCCCCTCCCGGGGGGGGGGGGGGCCCTACATTTTTTTAAAAAAATTTAAGGGTTAGGGTTAGCCTAACCCTTAAAATTCTGCCAAAAAATGGGTTCCCCCCCCCCCCTTCCCGGGAGGGGGGATGCTACGTCTTTCTTTTTTTTTTTTTTAAAGTGGACCAACACCCAGGCTGATCGGCACGGGAATCTATAAGATTCCAGGGCCGATCAGATCCCTCACCGCGGGGCATCCGAAATCGGGATGCCCCGCTGTGTGAAACCCCCCAGGACGCCCCATTCGCCTTACCTTATCCCCGTTCCAACGATGCATGCGCGGGCCTCCGCCGCCTCTCACGCTTCTGTCTAGCAGGGCGCCGTTTGTGAATGCCCGGCGCAGGCACGCTCCCTGTTAGAGGGAAGCGCGAGATGCGGCTGCCAGCGTGCTCGGAGCTGCTGTGGTTGTCCGTCCCTTGTCCGTGCATACCACAGCGGCTCTGAGCACTCTGATTGGACGAGCGCTCGCGCATGCGCCGTAGGAGCGGGGTGAGGTGAGTTTTTTGATACCTTTCTCGGGGGTTTCATGCAGCGGGGCACCCCCCGCGGAAGTGGAACAAAACCCAGGATAGTGAAAATCCTGGGTGTTGGTCCACTTTAAGGGTTAGGGTTAGGGTAACGCTAACCCTTAAAATTCCCCCCAAAAAATGGGGTCCCCTGGGAGGGGGGATCCTATGTCATTTTTTCTTTAATTTTAAGGGTTAGGGTTAGGCTTAGCCTAACCCTAACCCTTAAAATTCCAAAAAAAAACGGGGTCCCCCCCCCCTGGGAGGGGGGTCCCTATGTCATTTTCTTTTTAAATTAACCCCTTGCGTTTATAGTGTGGATAGTAGTATTTTGTTTTTAAATGTTATAAAGTGCTATCTTCAGTTTGGGGGGTCTCCTGGGCAAGAATGGGGGGCTATCGATACATATGTGGTACCGTTGTAATCGGGAGAAATGGGGCTATCACATGCAATATGGTTTTCATTACTAAAACAAATGTTTTATTTCAAATAAAGGAGACAATTGTTTAAAAAATATTATTTTATTTATTTTTTTGTTTTTTTTACGCAAAAATATTTAAAAAACAGCAGAAAAATTACAAACAAGACATTTAATGTTAAAGCCTAAACTCTGCTGCAAAAAAAAATATATATATATTTTCCAGGAAATTCCGGCAAAAATCACGGTTAAACATGGCGCAAAATGGGGAAAAATGACCAACAGAGGGTGACAAAAGTTCAAGTAGGCTGGCAATTAAAAGGGTTAATAGTACCTATGCATGTTGGGTATTGTTCTGCTCGGGGGACCTTGCGCTTTCAGATTTAGCTTGTTTTTTCTTATTTTCATATTGATATTTTAGGAGAAGGTGTTTTTTATTCGGCTTTTTTATACATTTTCTTGTGAAACCCTGTGCAACCTAAGAATTCTTCAAGGGATTACTTCCAGAAAGATGAGCCCACGACAACAAGCTGGGTACGCTTAGAAAGCTTAAAATGTGTACTTTCCGGGAATATATGGTTTATGGGGGATATATATGTAAAGGCTTGTTTTGGTAGAAAAAGCACAAGGTGCGCACATTGTCTGCAGAGCTGAAATGTTGAAGTAAAATTGCTGTTACGCACATGCTTTACTTTGGTGTGTTTGGCAACTCTTCCCTTGACAGTAGCTATGCATGCTGGGTATTGTTCTGTTCGGGGCATGTTGCTTTTTCAGATTTTCAGTTTTTTTCTTGTTTCCATATAGTTTTTTTTAGGAAAATGTGGTTTTGATTCTGCATTTTTTTTCTTTTTTAGGGAAACCCTGTGCAACCAAAGAATATATTGAGGGGTTAACTCCAGAAAACTGCACCCATGTCAACAAACCTGGTACGTCTAGAAAGCTTGAGGTGTGTACTTCCAGAGAATATATAGTTTGTCGGGGGTATTTCAAATGTAAAGGGTTATTTTTCTTGAAAAACTGCAAGGTGCGCTTAGCGCGTAGCATAGTTGTATTTTATCTGAAAATCTCCTAAAGCGTTGTTTCAGTTTGGGGGAGTCGCCTGGGCAGGAAAGGGTGTCTACCAATACATATGTGGTACCGCTGTAACCGGGATAAATTGGTGTTTCACGCGCAATAAGATTTTAGTGAGAAACTTACATTTTTTATTACAAAAAAACACTACAAATTGTAAAAAATAGTTTTTGGGGGGTTTTTTTGCACATATTTCATCCAAAAATATTGAGAATACACCTAAAAAATGACAAACAAGACATTTCATGTTAAAGCCCAGACTCTGCGGAAAAAAACAATATATCACTTTCCTGTGAAATCCCTGGAAATCCCTTCAAAAACCACAGTTGAACATGGGGAGCGCAAAATAGTGCAAAATGGTCTGGCAACAAAGGGTGACAAAATCTCAAGGTAGGCTGGCACTTAAAGGGTTAAACTAATCCAGTTATATATATATATAGTTTTATATATATATATATATATATATATATGATAAATGCTTGTGTGTAACAGATAGGGATAAATAAGCCACTGCATAGATGGCATGCACAGTGGCAGGCCTCTCTGACTCTCCCTACCTATCTCTAACTCTCTGTCCCTGTCTCTAACTAGCTGTGCTCTGGCCGCAATGTAAGGCTGAAATGTGCACAAGCAAGATGGCCGCCGCTTTATATAGCACGGTGACGTCACCGGGCTTCCTGGCTGCTGATAGGTTGCATGTGACTTACCCATGATACCTTGCCCAAGGGGATATGTCTGGACATGTTCATCCACCATTTTAGAATGCCTGTAATTGAAATAAATGGAGTTTAAAGGAAAACTTTGATCGATCGAATCGCGGGGAAATTCGGATTCGTTCAGAATCGAATTTTCCATGAAATTCGGAATGAATCCGGGTTTGTCCGGATCCATTCGCTCATCCCTAATAATGAGTATCTGTTGCTATCTTTGTATATGTTAAAGATGTTGACACATCAGCAGGTTGAAGTGGCCCATATGTCCGGATTCATTCAGATTATACACACAATCCCAGTCAGATATGAATGGGCAAAAAACGAATGTCGGAGTTGATCATCTCTAAGACAGAGCTGTAAATGGTGAGAATGTATATTTCACCTTACCTGATGAAGCCTACCATTCGGGATTACAGTGCATTTTTAAGTAGCACTTTTCCATATTGAAAAAGCATGTGTTGGTTGACTTGCATGTAAAGGTAACACGTATATGAAGAAGAGCAGGGTTAGGTTCGGGGTTTGGGTGAGCGGCTGCTGAGCCTGGTAGGTGTCGGGTGATGATAGAAAATAAAAAATACAATAAACAATATTTCTTCTGTAGTATTTGGAGTAAACGTCTTCAATACTTCTTTATTCTGAACAATGGGTTTTGATGCCATGTTCATAGGACACAGACATTATTAATAAAGTTGTTTTGATACTGAGCTCATAAAAAACCAAAAAGCAACAATAACCAGTTCTAATTAGTGCCCTGAGGAGAACAGACATGTTTATTTTAGTATTTACTTTTTCTATTTATTTTCCTTTTTTTTCAGCTACATTATGGTCTAAAATATGAGAAGACCACCTAGGTTCCATAAGTGGTAAGAGAAAACAACCAATTAGGGCATACAACTAATGAATATTGCTAATTAGTTCAGCACATGTCCCTGTAAAAAAAGATCATATTTTTAATATATTACAATATAAATCATTGATATGATGCAGCTATTATATCACTTGGCTTCCTGGATCCTTTGCATTTACATTTGTAAAACTTCCTCAGTGAAGTGTATATTGGACAATAATGAATAAAACAAGACAAACGACATTAAAAGTGTCCATATGAGATTTTAAAATTTGTTCTCCCTATGCTCCCAGATTGTACGTCTATGTCTAGTGTATAATTACATTTGTCAGAAGAATCAATGCATTTACAGTTGAATGTTGGTTGTCTCCTCGGATGATCTGATTTTTTAAGCAAATAATTAATTGTCTTAAAATGGTGATTTAAAAAGAAAAAATATATTATAATTATCTGTAATAAAATACAATCTATTATAGATTTACCCCTTAGCAAGGGGTTTTTCCCCTCAACTGAATTTTTTTTTCTATATTACGGTCTAGCATGTTCTAGTGTCTTTTATTCCACTTGGATACAGTCTTTCCCCAGCTGGTCAGGAAGGGCCAACATGTGTTTGAGGATGCTGATTGGTGAGATAGTTGTTGTTACATATATTTATAGATTTAGATCTGTGTTTAAAAAAAATTCAGGCCTATTCGCTGCAGACTTCCAGTCATTTTTGGGCTCTTCATCATTGTTTATTATTATAGGGTCTATTATATCATATATTTTTACCATATAAGAAGGCAGAGCCATGAGGGCATTAACCTGGTATTTAGGCCCTTATTTAAGAAGGGATAGCGCCAGGTAGCGCCTGGTTAATGAGAGGTAGCGACTGATAGTGACTGGTCAACGCCGGACACGGCATGCAATTACACATTTATCAAGCAGAATCTGTTGAGTGACTGTAGCGTCTGCTTCATCATTTTTACAGCCTCAGCGAACAGTGCCAGCGTTCAGCCTTGCACAGCGCCAGGTATGACCTCTCGCTACCTGACGCTCTCCCATACATTTCAATGGACGATCTCGCTACCTGACGCTCTCCCATACATTTCAATGGACGATCCTTTTCTTCTCTTTAAACTGTTTTTTTTTTTTTTTTCAAAAAAATCACAAAGAATTTTTTGACCTCTTCTGCCATTGAAAAAGCATTTTTTTCATATTTTTTTCATTTTTTAAATATTTCCTCAAAAATGACATTACAGGTCTGGCATTAAAGTGTTCATGTTACAATGTTGTTACAATGTAATTCCATATGTTTTCGCTTTGTAACTACCGCATTTTTCGCCCTATAAGACGCACTTATTTTTCCCAAAAAGTTGTGGGAAAATATCCATGCATCTTATCGGGCGAAGGTGGAAAAAAAAAAAAAATAAAAAGCAGAAAGTTAACTCACCTTTCCATCGCTCGCGCTGTCCCGGAAGCCACGGAGGCAGCCTTCTCTGCAGAGCCAGACACCCAGCCTGTTACAGCGGTGGGCGTGGCCGACGCTCGAGCGTCGGCCACGCCCACCGCTATACCAAGCCGAGTGTTCACTCTATGCTGGCGCCGCAGAGAGGAGGCGATGGGGGCAGCTGTATCTGCCGCTTTCTCGCGCTGTGGAGGAGGCGGCAGATACAGCTGCCCCCATCGCCTCCTCTCTGCGGCGCCAGCATAGAGTGAACACTCGGCTTGGTATAGCTGTTCCGGGTGTCTCTGTCTGCTGGCACCGTGGAGAGGTGGCAGGGACAGTGCAAGCGGCGGGGGCAGCTGCTCCCTGACACTCGCACTGTCCCTGCCACTTCTCCACGGTGCCAGCAGACAGAGACACCCGGACTTAAACAGCGGTGGGCGTGGCCGACGCTCGAGCGTCGGCCATGTCCACCGCTATTCCAAGCCTGTGTGTCTGTGTGAAGACGGCGAGGACAGCGGGGAGGATTGAAAGGTGAGTTCACTTTTTTTTTCTCACTTTTTACTTTTGCCTATGGGGAATGGGAGGGGGGATGGAAATTCCACACTACCTTTTTGGGATGGGGAGGAGGGATGAATGCCACATTACCTATATGGGATGGGGACGGGGGGATGAATGCCACATAACCTATATGGGATGGGGAGGGGGGGTGAATGCCACATTACCTATATGGGATGGGGAGGGGGGATGGAAATGCCACATTACCTATATGGGATGGGGAGGGGGGATGAATGCCACACTACCTATATGGGATGGGGAGGGGGGGATTAATGCCACATTACCTATATGGGATGGGGAGGGAGGATGGAAATGCCACATTACCTATATGGGATGGGGAGGGGGGATGAATGCCACACTACCTATATGGGATGGGGAGGGGGGATGAATGCCACACTACCTATATGGGATGGGGAGGGAATGATGAATGCCACATTACCTATATGGGGAGGGGGGATGAATGCCACACTACCTATATGGGATGGGGAGGGGGGGATGAATGCCATACTACCTATATGGGATGGGGAGGGGGGATGAATGCCACATTACCTATATGGGATGGGGAGGGGGGGATGAATGCCACACTACCTATATGGGATGGGGAGGGGTGATGAATGCCACACTACCTATATGGGATGGGGAGGGGGGGATGGAAATGCCACACTGCCTATATGGGGAATTGAAAGGGGGGTGCCACACTGCCTATATGGAGAATAGGAAGGGGGAATACCACGCTGCCTATGGGAATGGGATGAAGGCATCCCACACTGTCTATGGGAATGGGATAGGGGCATGCCACACCGTCTATGGGAATGGGATAGGGGCATGCCACACTGCCTATGGGAATGGGATGGGGGCATCTCACACTGCCTATGGGAGGGGAGAATGCCACACTGCCCATTAGGAATGGGATGGGGGATGCCACACTGCCCATGGGGAATGGGATGGGGGAACGGCACACTGCCTGTAATGGGGTTGTTACAAACTGGATGGAACAAATGAAGTGTGGACCCACTGGAACTGTGAAACTGTTGGTGAGTACCGCGTCAGGGGAGCGGGGTCTAAGGAGCCACCGGTTTTCACCAGAGCCCGCCGCGAAGCAGGTTGGTCTTGTGCGGCTGATGACTCCCAGGTCGCTACCCCCCAACGGCGGCACAGTTCCACAATTTGCCGAGGCGTTGTGCAGCAGAGATAAACGATGGTCTCAGAGAGAAGCCAGATTCAGGGCAGGCAGCGATGATTCACAGACGAAGAGACTGGCCGAGGTCGGGGCAGGCAGCGAAGATTCACAGACGAAGAGACTGGCCGAGGTCGGGGCAGGCAGCGAAGGTTCGTAGTCAAAGGGTAAGCCGAGGTCATACACGAGAAAGCTACAGATTCAACAACTGACATTCACGGAACAACACCGATAATCCGGCAGAGGAAGAAGGGCTGGCCAGAATAAAAAGGAAGTGTCATAGCTGGATTGGACGACCGGACACCAATTAATGATGCACCTGCCCTTTAAATTCGTCAGCATTGCGGCGCGCGACCCCTAGTGGCCGGGGACGTGCGCGCAGAGAGGCAGAGAGGAATGCAGAAACGAGGGAGCCGCCCGCAGACCCCGGCCGCCACGCCGGACGGACGGCAGGAAATCAGGTAGGGGAGAAGCGCTGCCAGGAAGGCAAGCAGCGCTCGGGCTAGGGGAAACCCGGCGGGGAACGCTGCGGGAAGGAAGCGCGGCTCTCGCCCCGGGGGAAGGACAGCGGGAAGCGCTATGAGGCGTAACCGCCGCGCTCGCCCTAACAGTACCCCCCCCTTTGGTCTCCCCCTCTTCTTAGGACCAAGGAAGTCCGAAATAAGGGACCGATCAAGGATGTTTTCCTCCGGTTCCCAGGATCTCTCCTCAGGGCCGCAGCCTTCCCAATCCACTAAGAAATAGCGTCTTCCTCTGGAGATTTTAGAAGCAAGTATTTCTTTGACCGTAAAGGTATCTTCTGTACCTGCGACTGGCTTAGACTCCAATAATTTGGGGGAAAAACGATTGATAGTCACTGGTTTGAGAAGAGAGACATGGAAGGAATTGGGTATGCGAAGAGAGGGCGGCAGATGCAACTTGTAACAGGCAGGGTTGATACGTTGTTGGATCTTAAAGGGTCCCAAGATGCGAGGACCTAGTTTGTAACTGGGGATTTTAAAACGAATATACTTGGCCGAAAGCCATACCCTATCCCCCGGTGAGTATAAGGGAGGAGTCCTTCTTCTCTTGTCAGCCTGGATTTTCATACGAGTCACGGCTTGTTCCAGAGAATGCTGTGTTTCACGCCAGATGGAAGAAAACTGGTGCGTAAGATCATCGACCGCGGGTACCGAGGAGGGCGTTGGTAATGGCAGAGGAGGAAGGAGATGACGACCATAGACTATAAAGAAAGGAGATTTTCCCGTGGAGTCCTTAAAGTTGTAAGAAAATTCTGCCCAGGGCAACAGGTCAACCCAGTCATCCTGGCGAGCGGAAACAAAATGGCGTAGATACTGCCCCAAGGTTTGATTTACCCTCTCCACTTGGCCATTGGATTGGGGGTGATATGAGGAAGAAAAGTCCAATTTCACCTTTAGTTGATTACAGAGAGCCCTCCAGAATTTCGATACGAATTGAACACCCCAATGTGGGTTGGGAGCCCATGTAGACGGAAGATGTGTTTAAGGAAGTTCTTTGCCAATAGGGGAGCAGAAGGTAATCCCGGCAACGGAATGAAATGTGCCATCTTTGAAAAACGGTCCACCACTACCCAGATTACGGTATTGCCCTGAGAAGGCGGGAGGTCGGTGATAAAATCCATGGCGATGTGCGACCAGGGAATGTCCGGAATGGGAAGTGGTTGGAGAAGACCTGCGGGACGTTGGCGAGGGGTCTTGTTGCGCGCGCACGTAGTGCAGGCTTGCACAAAATCTGTGGCATCGTTTTCTAACGTGGGCCACCAGTAGTATCTGGAGATGATGGCGCAGGTCTTCTTGATTCCAGCGTGACCGGCAGTACGGGAGGCATGACCCCATTTTAGAATTAATAGGCGTCGAGAGGCTGGTACGAAGGTCCTCCCCGGAGGAGCTAATACTAGAGCAGCGGGAGCGGAGTGAACCAGACGATCAGGTGGAATTATAAACTGAGGAGAAGAGACCTTATCAGAGACATCTGAGGAACGGGAGAGAGCGTCTGCCCTGATGTTTTTTGCAGCTGGACGGAAGTGGATCTGGAAATTAAAGCGTGCAAAGAAGAGTGACCAACGGGCCTGACGAGGGTTTAAGCGTTGTGCGGATTCCAAATATGAGAGGTTCTTGTGGTCAGTAAAAATGGAAATTGGGTAGATAGACCCCTCGAGGAGATGTCTCCATTCTTCCAGCGCCAATTTGATGGCTAATAGCTCTCTATCTCCAATGGTGTAGTTCCTCTCGGCAGGAGAGAAGGTTTTAGAAAAGAATCCGCAAGTTCGAGCTTTGCCGGACGAAGATCGCTGCGTAAGTACCGGACCAGCTCCGACGGAAGAGGCATCCACCTCAAGAGCGAAAGGACGAGACGGGTCAGGTCTGGAAAGTACCGGTGCTGAGGCGAAGGCCTTTTTTAATGCAAGAAAGGCTGCTTCAGCCTGCGGAGACCATGCCTTGGGGTTGGCTCCTTTTTTGGTGAGGGCCACGATGGGGGCTACTGTCGTGGAAAAGTGTAGAATGAACTGGCGGTAATAGTTCGCGAATCCCAAGAATCGCTGGATTGCACGAAGACCGACTGGCCGAGGCCATTCAAGGACCGCTTTTAACTTGCCAGGATCCATCTGGAGGCCATGAGCGGAAACTATGTACCCCAAGAAAGGTAATGCGGTTTGGTGAAAAAGGCATTTCTCGAGCTTAGCATAAAGATGGTGTTGCAGTAAACGAGACAAGACTTGTCTGACGTGCCGATGGTGTTCTTCGATGGACGAGGAGAAGATGAGAATGTCGTCAAGATAGACCACAACACAGGTGTACAACAGGTCTCGAAAGATGTCGTTAACAAACTCCTGAAAAACTGCAGGTGCATTACAGAGGCCGAAGGGCATAACGAGATACTCAAAATGGCCGTCTCGCGTGTTGAAGGCCGTCTTCCATTCATCACCCTCCCGTATGCGGACTAAGTTATAGGCGCCTCTCAGATCCAATTTTGAAAAAATCTTAGCTCCGCGAAGACGATCAAAAAGTTCGGAGATCAAGGGCAAGGGGTAACGGTTTTTTACCGTAATTTTATTGAGGCCCCGGTAATCGATGCAGGGCCGAAGGGATCTGTCCTTCTTCTGTACAAAGAAGAACCCCGCTCCAGCTGGTGAAGAGGATTTCCTAATGAACCCCTTTTGTAAATTCTCCTGAATGTATTCCGACATTGCTTGGGTCTCAGGGACAGACAGCGGATAGATGCGTCCGCGAGGAGGAGTGGTGCCAGGTAGAAGATCAATCGGGCAATCGTAAGGGCGATGAGGCGGAAGCACCTCCGCTTGCTTTTTGCAGAATACGACGGAAAAAGGCCGATAAACTTCAGGTAGACCTGGTAATGGAGTCGTGGGAGCTGTGATTGGGACTGGCAAAGACGTAAGGCAGTTCTTAACACATGTTGCGCCCCAGGAATTGATGTCCCCAGTGGACCAATCCAAGGTAGGGTTATGGTGCTGAAGCCAAGGAAGCCCCAACAGAAGCGGCGAGGTACAGTGGGGTAATACGAAAAATTCCAGAAATTCCTGATGGAAGAGGCCGATCTTCAGAAGGAGAGGTTTAGTGCGGTAGCGCACCACGCAGTTCAATCTGTCCCCATTAACAGCCGCGACGAATAGTGGCTTGGCTAGACGGTAGACCGCTATATCATGCCTAGTTACCAAGGAGGCCTCGATGAAGTTACCCGCCGAACCAGAGTCCAAGAAGGCCGGTAAGTTCAGGACGGAAGTGGAGCCAAAGTGAAGTTGTGCCGGCACAGTGAACCTAGGAGAGGAAGCACACACACCCAGAGACGCCTCTCCAAACGATTCTAGGTGCGCCCGTTTCCCTGACGAGGAGGGCGGATAGGGCAATTCTTCAAAAAATGTTCAGGGCTGGCGCAGTATAGACAAAGACTTTCGATTCTTCGGCGCGTCCTTTCCTGGGGAGTCAAGCGTGTATGGTCCACTTGCATGACTTCTTCAGGCGGAGACGAAAGCATAGACTGAGGGTTCAGAAAAGTAGGGGCCAAACGGAATGCTCTCTTGGCACGCAGAGAGTCTTGGCGGAATTCATCACGCCTCTCTGTAAAACGAATGTCTATACGTGTGGCGAGTTGAATTAGTTCAGAAAAAGAGGTAGGAAGGTCCCGGGCAGCAAGAACGTCCTTGACCTTACTAGAGAGACACTTCTTAAAGCAGGCACAGAGAGCCTCATTGTTCCA
This sequence comes from Gastrophryne carolinensis, assembly GCA_027917425.1. Lineage (NCBI taxonomy): Eukaryota > Metazoa > Chordata > Amphibia > Anura > Microhylidae > Gastrophryne > Gastrophryne carolinensis. Next base: position 67,703,537 of record CM051238.1, read on the forward strand.
AGCTAGCTCGGCTTCCAAGGTTCGGAAGCGAATGGCATATTCTCCCACAGACAGCTCACCTTGAACCAGATTCAGTAGGGCGGATTCGGCTGAAGACGCCCGGGCAGGTTCCTCAAAAACCTGGCGAAACTCAGCCACAAAAGTTTGAACCGTGAGGGTAACGGGGTCGTTGCGGTCCCACAATGGGGTAGCCCAGGCTAAGGCCTTCCCAGAGAGCAGGCTGATAATAAAGGCCACCCGGGAGCGCTCAGTAGGGAATTGGTCAGCCAATAACTCTAGGTGTAGAGAACATTGGGCAAGAAACCCACGGCAGAATCTTGCGTCCCCTTCAAATTTAGCTGGCAGGGAGAGACGAATCCTCGCGGAGGAAGCCACCGAAGGCTGTGGTGGTACTGCAGGAGCTGGCGGTGGAGCCTGCGGTTGCTGCATAGAAAGAAGTTGCTGCATCATGGCGGTAAGTTGATTAATCTGCCGCGACTGCATGGCGACTAGTGCGGGTAGCTCAGAGACGTCTGGCAATGGCACCTCGGCGGGATCCATGGCCGGATTATACTGTTACAAACTGGATGGAACAAATGAAGTGTGGACCCACTGGAACTGTGAAACTGTTGGTGAGTACCGCGTCAGGGGAGCGGGGTCTAAGGAGCCACCAGTTTTCACCAGAGCCCGCCGCAAAGCAGGTTGGTCTTGAGCGGCTGATGACTCCCAGGTCGCTACCCCCCAACGGCGGCACAGTTCCACAATTTGCCGAGGCGTTGTGCAGCAGAGATAAACGATGGTCTCAGAGAGAAGCCAGATTCAGGGCAGGCAGCGATGATTCACAGACGAAGAGACTGGCCGAGGTCGGGGCAGGCAGCGAAGATTCACAGACGAAGAGACTGGCCGAGGTCGGGGCAGGCAGCGAAGGTTCGTAGTCAAAGGGTAAGCCGAGGTCATACACGAGAAAGCTACAGATTCAACAACTGACATTCACGGAACAACACCGATAATCCGGCAGAGGAAGAAGGGCTGGCCAGAATAAAAAGGAAGTGTCATAGCTGGATTGTACGACCGGACACCAATTAATGATGCACCTGCCCTTTAAATTCGTCAGCATTGCGGCGCGCGACCCCTAGTGGCCGGGGACGTGCGCGCAGAGAGGCAGAGAGGAATGCGGAAGCGAGGGAGCCGCCCGCAGACCCCGGCCGCCGGACGGACGGCAGGAAATCAGGTAGGGGAGAAGCGCTGCCAGGAAGGCAAGCAGCGCTCGGGCTAGGGGAAACCCGGCGGGGAACGCTGCGGGAAGGAAGCGCGGCTCTCGCCCCGGGGGAAGGACAGCGGGAATCGCTATGAGGCGTAACCGCCGCGCTCGCCCTAACAGGGGTATTTTAGCACAACATTTAGCTTAGAATTTTTTTTTTTCTTATTTTTCTCCTCCAAATCCTAGGTGCGTCTTATGGGCAGGTGCGTCTTATAGGGCGAAAATACGGTAGTTGATAGATGCTTGAAAACACACTTTAAACACACCGCCTCCTGCGCTCTGGGCTTCAAACAACTATTTTTCAGCGCCAGAGATTTTTGCAGCTGTTTTTTTCCTGAATATGGTGTGAGTCGGTCGCTATGAGCAGTCTCTAACATGCGCTCCCATACAGCACTGTACTGGTCAAATAGCGACTCCTCACAATATATTCACCATTACTGAACAGCGACCCACGGCCGAGCACTGCGACTACTAGCGGGCGCTCTGAAAATGCCTGCTACAAACGCTCATCTGTCGCTACCTGCCGCTAGTGATGAATCAGCCTGCCAGTGTTTTCTCCACATAAATTATGACACTCTGCTCATCAGTCATGGGGGGAGGTATGTCTTTCTTTTTCTTTATGATATGAGGGTATTTCCCTTAAACACTGCATATTCCTTACACAGTGTGGGGAAGATATTCCTACTTGTGCATGCCTGGGCTGTCTGAGGTGATTCTTCTCACATATGCTGTCTGTGCCTCACACAGTGCGGCAGTGACATTCCGTGGACATTTTTAGATTATGTTTACAGTATATATTTACCAGATACAGAATATAATCTTATTTAAAGTCATATTTCAGGTGAAGGAAATTGTTATCTCATTGTGTTGGGCTACATTTGGCACTGCCCTAAACCGTTCTCCATTTTTAAATTAAAGAAGAACTTCCAAGATATCAAGATTTACAGTTTTGTAAGCACATTTCTTATGGTGATGATTTCTAATTTGATTAGGCCCAAACTGCTTTGTCAATTGATTTTCAGCTGTTTTATTTTATATTATACTTGAATTTTGGAGCTGTGATGTTGAACTTGCTTCAGCCACCTTGACTATGCATTCCCAAATGCACTTGCGTCTATCACAATCTCAGGCGCGCATGCGTGCAGCCTCAAAAGCTCATGCTTGCACTGTCAATGTTCATGCACACACTCCCAAATGCACATACGCGCACCCAGAGCTGGCTCCAGGTTTATGTGGGCCCTTGGGCGGCATGGTCTCAGTGGGCCCCTTTGTGGTGAAGAGTCGCGTCACATCACTGAGGGACATCCCAAATCTGGATGCCCCCAAAGGATTATACTATTTGAACCAAAACTCTAGTTTTGGTCTTCTTTGAAGTGCACCAAACCCTTTAAACCTGACCTTGGAGTCTAAACGAATCTAAGTACTCCTGATTTTGGATCCCCGTGTCTGACCCCCCCCCCCCCCCCCATTTTCATGTTCATTACTTTCCTGGAACTGGTGAATACACTGTGGGATCGCCAGTTTGAGTTAATGGCCAAACCAGGGGGGTTCTTTCACAAAGAGGGGCATCTCAAATTGAGATGCTCCTGTAAAGCGGACCAAAATTTAGGGGTGGAATTGTATAGTGGGTATGCCAGTGATCCCAGGGGGTTTCACAGTAGGGTATCACAGATTGGGATTCTTCAGGGATAGGAAATCATCTGGGGTGGGCAATTTAACAGCAGAACAAAACCCAGCACTTCCTCCCCTGGAATCTAAATCGAGATGCCCCGTTGTGTGGAACCCCGCCATTCGAGGAGATATGGGCACCAGCTGTGGCGTGGCCCTGTCAGTGGGCCCCCCTGGGGTTAGGGCCCCTGGCAGCTGCCCTGCCTTGCCGGGTGCTGACGCCGGCCCTGCGCACACCTCATATGCGCACAATCCCAAACCGCATCCACGCAATCCCAAAAGCACATGCCCGTAGTTCCAAACCTGCATGCACGCACCCCAAGACGCACATGCACAGGCTCCCAGATCAATAGGTGGACAGGTACAAAGCTGGGGCAGTGGACAGGTAGATAGGCAAGAAGGTATGGGAATGTGTGTGGGTGAATGTGTAGGTAGGTGGGTGGTCTGGGTGGGTGGTTAGGTAGATGGGTGGATAGGTAGTCATGGATGACTGGACAGTTGTCAGCAACCCCCTCCCCTTTGGCTGGAGCACTTACAGCAGTGGGGGTCGGGCAGTAGAGGTGTGCCCACCCAGCATGCTGACTAGGTTCAGGTCTCAGGCGGCAGAGGTGGGGGGTTGCAGCGGGAGGAGAGATGTTAAAGGGGGGGGCGCGCTGAAGGGGGGTGCAGCTGCTTTCACCCCCAGCACTGGGTTGGAGAAGAGATGATAAAGGGGTGCACCACTTTGAAGGGGGCACAGCTGCTCTCACTCCCGGCACCGCCCAGGAGGAAAGATGATGAAAGGGGCACCACTCTGAAGGGAGAGTGTAGCTGCTCTCGCAACCCTGCAACAGCAAACAGGAGAGAGGGTGGCACTGGCTGGGAGGACCTAATGGTGGGGCGCTTACAGTCGTGGCGTCTGGTTCTGCTGTGGGCACAACAGACAGTGGTGCCGGAGGCCGCTATTGTAAGTAGAGCTGCTCTGTATGGCATGGGTACGGCATAAATGGAGCTGGGGAGAGGAGCATATTACACACAGGGGAAGGGCGGCTTAAACTTGAATGGGAGGCTGGCTACACATCAAGAAACCGAGAGCTATGATAGCTCAACATGTGTGAAGGGGCAGGCAGGGGCAGGCAGGGGCAGCCGGGGAATGAAGTCATGCTTACCCTTCCATCCCAGTGCAAGACAGCTACAACAGAACTGAGAGGCAGCAGCCAGAGGTATGCTGCCAGAGGTAGTTTTTAGCTGAAAAATACCTTTAAAGAGGAACTATGGTCAGAAATTACCAGTACATTTTTTAATATGCAGCAGTGGGGCAGCCTAACCTAGACTTCCCAAATGTGAACAGCACAGCTAAAATTAGCTGTGTGCAGGGACAGCGATGGCTGCACTGATTGGCTGCTCGTGGTCATGCAGGAGTGCAACCTGGAAGAGGTGAGTATGCAGGCTCCGATTATTCTTTTAGTGGCACCGATGCACAGCGGGAAAGTTCGGATGGGTTCCACCGCTGCAGCATATTAAAGAGATAGTATGGTCATTTCTGACTATAGTTCCTCTTTAATATTTTTTGATCTTGCTACTAGCATATAAATATGTACTTTTTCTTCATTATATGTTGGGTATTTACAGATCCTTTGTCTCCTCTATATTTCTCTGGAAACTTATTATTTTATTTCTTAAAGAAAAAGTGATGAAGAACAGTAATTGTTAATATATCAATTAGAGATGAGCGAATTGATTCGGACGAACCCAAATTCGTTCCGAATTTCATGAAATATTCGATTCTGAACGAATCCGAATTTCTCCACGATTCGATTGATCGAATTTTTCCTTTCAACTCCATTTACTGCAATTACAGGCATTGTAAAATGGTGGATGCACATGTCTGGACATATATCCTGGGGCAAGGTATCATGGGAAGGTCACATGCAGCCTATCAGCAGCCAGGAACCCCGGTGACGTCACAGCGGTATATAAGCGGTGGCCATCTTGCTGGTGCGCATTTCAGCGTTGTATTGCGGCGAGAACGGAGCTGGGTAGAGACAGGGAAAGACAGAGAGCCACAGAGAGCCAGGGAAAAATCGAGGCAGGGACAGCAGATAAAGTTACAGAGAAAGATTTTTTTTTTTTTTATTTTCATTTGATTAAATAGCCAGATCACAGTTTTAAATTGTTTTTGTGTCCGCTGTAAAAACCCCTGCCCACTGGGCATCCCATATTAGCACATTTAACCCTATCTGTTACACACAAGCAGCTCTTAAAGGAGATTTTATCTAACTAGAGCACAGTTTTAATTGTTTTTGTGTCTGCTGTAAAAAAACCCTGCCCAATGGGCATCCCATATTAGCACATTTAACCCTATCTGTTACACACAAGCAGCTCTTAAAGGGGATTTCTTCTAACTAGCGCACAGTTTTAATTGTTTTTGTGTCTGCTGTAAAAACCCCTGCCCACTGGGCATCCCATATTAGCACATTTAACCCTATCTGTTACACACAAGCAGCTCTTAAAGGGGATTTCATCTAACTAGAGCACAGTTTTAATTGTTTTTGTGTCTGCTGTAAAAAACCCTGCCCACTGGGCATCCCATATAGGCACATTTAACCCTGTTACACACAAGCAGCTCTTAAAGGGGATTTCATCTAACTAGAACACAATTTTAATTGTTTGTGTCTGCTGTAAAAACCCCTGCCCACTGGGCATCCCATATTAGCACATTTAACCCTATCTGTTAAACACAAGCAGCTCTTAAAGGGGATTTCATTTAACTAGAGCACAGTTTTAATTGTTTTTGTGTCTGATGTAAAAACCCCTACCCACTGGGCATCCCATATTAGCACATTTAACCCTATCTGTTACACACAAGCAGCTCTTAAAGGGGATTTCATTTAACTAGAGCACAGTTTTAATTGTTTTTGTCTGCTGTAAAAAACCCTGCCCACTGGGCATCCCATATTAGCACATTTAACCCTATCTGTTACACACAAGCAGCTCTTAAAGGGGATTTCTTCTAACTAGAGCACAGTTTTATTTCAATAATTTTTATTGAAGTATATAGAAATAAAAGAAGATATTTCCAAAAAAAAAGTCACAAATGTACAACGAGGAGATTGAACACTCCTGATCTCTATCAGGAGAACCACTATAGCGAAAAATATTTCAAAATATTTCAAAGCAATTATACTGTTTAAAATAATGAATATAACAAAATTGACGTTCAGGAAATTATCTGGCCCGCACGGTAAAGCCTGCACCGATCCTAAGCCACATGCAAGTCAGATCACATCCCGAGCATTTTAACGGAAGTAAATCAGAAGTATTACATTCAATCGAAAGAAGAATACAATAGAGAGATACAAAGGAAAAGGGGGAGGGGGAAAAGGGGGGAAGGGTCATGAATTAGGAAAGGAGGGAAGGGAAAGGATCTGACACCTGTTGGGACGTTATAAGATGTACCGATATTTAAACACATAAGAGGTTCCAGTCAAACGTGTTAGGGAAAACCACCTTGATCCAGGGAGCCCACACCTCCCGGAACTCCTCCAGTTTGTCTTCATGGATAAATGACAATTTCTCCATAGCTAATGTATTATTGACCCTATTTTTAAATTCCCCAAAACTTAGCGCGGGGTCTTCCATGCCTTAGCAATGATTAACTTGGCACAGGTAAAGACATGGTATAGCAGTTGTCTCTGTCTAGCCGAGAGCCCCTCTAAAGGTTCATTTAACAATGTCACCCAGGGGTCCAGGACAATATTCGTTTCAAATACCTCACACAGCAAATCACTAACCTTGTTCCAGAAATTTCTAGAAATCCTGCAGCTCCACCAAATGTGTTTGTACGATCCCGGCAAGTCACAACCACGAAAACACTTGCTCTGGGTCCCTGCTGCCATATGTGTTAATTGCATAGGGACTAGGTACCAGCGCAGGGCTACCTTCACATTCACTTCTATTGCCTGTGCTGAAGCTCTTTTCCCGAACGATGCTCGCCACAACCTATCCCAGACTTCTGGAGCTCTTTCTCCTCCTAGTTCAAGTTCCCACTTCTTCCTGTATGGTGAGGCCCCTCTGTCCAGATTCAAACAAAGTGAGTGATATAAGCTGGTAATAGCGCCCTTGCCTCTTGGGTTACGTGTACAACGTAATTCAAAGCAAGTAAAGTCGTCCAATGGGGAATTTTTCACTATTGACCTTATGAAGTGGTGTACTTGGAGATATCCAAAAAAGTCTCTTGGCAAGAGTCCAAATTTATCTTTGAGCTGCTGGAAGGAGGCTATCCCAGAACCATGGCAGCAATGGTGCACATATAGGATCCCAGAGATACGCCACCTACTAAACCTAAGGGGGTCATTGATTCCTGGGGTAAATAACGAGTTTCCCCAGAGAGGCATCAATGGCATATGCGGGGAGGCTAACCCACCTGAGAACTTAATATCGTCCCATAGCCGAAGAGAGTGGGTCATAATTCGGTTGTTACCCAAGTTTCTGTCCTTCGGTGTGAGCCAAAGAAGGTCACTGATCGGTGAAGAAGTGGATATGGCCGATTCTATACGGACCCATCCCGGTATATCTACAGTGGCGTGATATGAAAGGAGCTGTGCAACTTGTGCAGCCTGATAGTATTTCTCAAGCCTCGGTACCCCCATACCTCCTGCTGACCTTATCATAATTCTCTGTGCTATCCTTTGCCGTTTCCCATTCCAGATAAACCTGAGGACTTGTCCTTGTAGCTCTTTTAAAAATTTGGATGGGAGCCTCACAGGTAGTGTTCTAGCTAGGTACAGAAACTTGGGTAACAAAGTCATCCTGACCGCTGCCATCCTACCAAGCCACGATAAATTATAATATTGCCATTGTGACATTAAAGTATTTAATTTCCTGCATAGGGGCAGGTAATTCGCTGTGTAGAGAGACTCATATGTATTAGTCAGGGCTATCCCAAGGTATTTTATTGCATGACCTTCCCAAGTAAAGTCGTACACTGCCTGCAGTTGCCTCCAAGTTCCCTCTGGGAGATTTACATTTAACGCCTTAGATTTTGAGGTATTGACCCGAAGACCAGATACTTCCGCAAATTGACCTAGAATTTGCAATAGATTCAGTATGGATATAAGGGGGTTTGCAATGCTCAGCAAAACGTCATCGGCGAACAAACTAAGTTTGTGTTGCTCCCCCCCCATTTCTACTCCTAATACATCTGGAGAACTTCTAATCATCTGGGCTAATGGCTCCATCGCTAGAGCGAACAGTAAGGGAGACAATGGGCATCCTTGTCTCGTTCCTCTGGCCAGTGGGAAGGGTTCTGACTTATAGCCACAGTATTTCACAAAGGCTATCGGTGCATTATAGACAGATTTTAATATATTCAAGAAGTAAGGGCCAAAGCCCCATTTTTCTAGCAAGAGAAAGAGATATTCCCAAGATACTGAATCGAAGGCTTTTTTGATGTTCAACGAGAGCATCATAATGGGGAGATCCCTTTCCCCGGCCACATGTGAGATCTGAAGCATTCTCCTGATATTATCTCCCGCCTGCCGTCCCGGTATAAAGCCGACAAAGAGTCAGGTTTATTAGCTTTGCAGTAGTATTTATGCTTAAGCCACCTTAAAGCATTCTCTGCTTTACCCGCTAAAGCCAAGTTAAGCTCGTCCGTCAATCTATTCAATTCGGATCGAATTTCGGTCGTCATTTGACGTTTGGCCTTCTCAGTCAGTTCCAAATATTCCTTTTCTAATTTATCTATGTGGGCGTTCCTTTCTTTTTTTTTCTTCGAAGCTAGCTGGATCAACTTTCCTCTTATAGTTGGCTTATGCGCTTCCCAGCAGATCGTGGAAGAGACCTCTCCTGTATCATTTATCGCAAAATATTCAGTCAGCGCATCAGTGATAGACTGGGTTAGGGCGCCGGGTCTGAGAGAAGAGAAACATTGAGAGACCATACCGAGCCTAGGGGCCTGCTAAGAAGAGAGTGCAATTTAAGTAACTGCCCGTCGTGATCGGACCAAGATATCGGAATAATGTCAATGTCCCTCATTAGCGTCAAGGTAGGCAAGGGCAAGAGGAAGTGGTCAATTCTCGTGTACACAGAATGGGGGTGGGAATAATGCGTGAAGTTCTGGGTTCCAGGATGAGCCTCCCGCCAGCAGTCAACCACTGAGCAAGCATCTAGCAATTTCCTGAAAGCTTTTGAAGTTGTAATCAATTGGGCGCCTGCCAGAGAGCCCTTCGTGGACTGTCTATCCAGAAGGGGATTTAGCACTAAATTTGAGTCCCCGCATATTATCGTTGTCCCTTTGGCTACAGACATTACTTCTTTTAGGAAACTGGACAAGAAAGGTAGCTGATTAGCATTGGGGGCATAATAGGTTGCAAATGTCACCTCGACGTCATGCATTTCCCCTATAAGGATTAGATATCTGCCGTCTGTGTCTGAAATTTCTCTAGAGCAGCGGTACTCAACTGGCGGACCGGGGTCCGAATGCGGACCTCGGTGCCAGATTTTCGGACCCCTTCCATGTAGCTCTGCACTCAGTTGCTTATGTGTTGCTATGCTCAGAGCTGCCCCCTGATCAGCTGCCCCTTGATAAGCGATGTAGTGCTTAGTCTCCCTGGCACCTAGCATACCTAGCATTGTCATATGAAGTACTACACTGCACTATAACTATCCACCCCCCACGACAGCCCCCCATCCGGACCTTCACCTCTCATGGGATGCCTGTTAATGGACCTATACAAAAAGTGGTTGAGTACCCCTGCTCTAGAGCAATGAAATTGGGAACCTCTTCTAAATCCAATAAGGACCCCTTTTTGTTTAGTATCAGCACAGGACATAAAGGTTTGTGGGTATTTGGCGTTAAGAAATTTGGGCCTGGAGGAGCCCGAGAAGTGTGTCTCCTGGAGGCATAAGACATCCGGATGTAAAGTATTAATCTTGCGGAAAGCCATGCTTCTTTTGTTTGGGGAGTTGAACCCCTGCACGTTCAATGAGAATATTGTGGCCATGGTAGCCTCCTATAGAGTATACCGTGGAACCAAGATCAAATGGGATGAGGGGGGAGGGTGGAAGGGGGAGGGAAAGGCAGAAATGGGGAAGAGAGAGAAATTCCTCGTTCAAACCTTTATGATAGGAAATTCAAAATGAAACGGTAACAGAAAAAAATAACCAGAATCTAAGATGTTGAATAAAGTCGTCTACTCGTGTCTGCCCGGGAGAGCGGTCTACTGTCAGGCATCTCACCCAACCAATAAGGGTGGGCTCAGACGGGTAGCTCCTCACGCAGGCACGAGCAGAAAATAAGTGCGCTACTGGGCCTTTGCTAATGCCAGGCTAGGTATGCACTAGGCCTAAACTCATTTAAAAAAGATAATGAAAGAAGGTTTTATATTAGAACAATACTTTCAACTACTTAACTTGAAGCTAGTAGCCTGTAAGGGAAAAAAAACCCAAGAGGTACTTGACCCCTGTTTTAACGGAAGTACGTCATGTATGTGCCACCGAGCACATGGAGTTTTATATATATAGAAATCACAATACTATGGCAGGCTACACATTAAATATATCAACAATTACGGCCAAGAGGCCCATATAAGCTTATACCTTAGGGGAGAGAGAAAAAAGGAAAAATGGGAAGAAACGTACAAAAAGTGTCCCGAATATTGTGCTAAAATCCAAGAGCATTAGTAAACAGTGTACAAACTGTATATCATATATGGGGATTAACATTACCAGGGACAGCTAAATTGACTCATAACAAATGTGGTCGCAACACTACGGGAACAAGGGGCCCATAGAAGCTTATATAATGTATATAAAAAATGGGAAAAAGCGTACAAAGAGATGTCCCATAAGATTGTGCTGGAATCCAAGTGCGTTAGTAAACAGTATGCATACTATGTATCGTATATGGGAATTAACAGTGCCAGGGACAGCTGAATTGACTCATAACAAATGTGGTTGCAACTCTACAAGAACATATATACTAACTGTCTTATGGATTGTTTCGGGCGTAAAAATAGAGCGGGAGCAAAAACCTCAGGCATCTTCATATGTTAAGCGGGTCCCTCGCCCATTTGTAGATGTACAGCGCTTCTGCCTCTTTCCGGCGCGCTGAGCTCTGGGGGACTCATCCACGGATCTAGATGATTTGGATCCTAGGGCTTTAGGTAGTTGCATTGCCGTGATGTGTTGCTGTAACTCGTCTAGAGATGTCGCCGAGTAAGAGTTGCCTTTAAACATGAAGGATACGCGAAAAGGGAAGCCCCATTTGTATTTGATGCCATGGTCACGCAAGATAAATAGTAATGGTCTAAGCTCCTTCCTTCTGGCCATTGTGGCGGCAGAGAGGTCAGAAAAGACTTGGAAGGTACAACCCTGGTGAATAAGGTTAGTTGCTTCCCGAGCCACTTTCTGGATTAACTCCTTACTTGCATAATAGTGAAACTTAGCGATGATATCGCGTGGGGGTTCTTCCGGTGGTCGTCTTGGGCCTAGAGCTCTATGAACCCGGTCGAGCTCCAGCCTTTCAACTGGCAGATCCGGTGCCAACCCCTGGCATAGACCTATGACAACAGCTTTTGCGTCTTCCATATGCTCCAGGAAGCCCCGGAAGCGTAGATTCGCTCTGCGGTCTCTATTCTCAAAGTCCTCCATCTTAGCGTTCAATATATAGTTATCTTTCTTTAACTGTGTGATCTCTGTTTCTAGAGCCCCCTGAGCAGTGGTGATTTCATTTATTTTCTTATCAAGAGTAATTAGGCCACATGAAACTTTATCAATTTCCGTTGTTAGATGATCCATAATAAGCCGTGTGTTTGAGGCTAAGGCTGTTTGTAACAGGTTGTCAATTTTGGGGAGTAGATCATTGGCCATTTTATCTCTGCCTGGCATGGAAGTATCTTCAGACTCACTGGCTAGGAAGGAGGCCTCACTGCCTTCCACTTCCTCCATCTCTGCTATGGATAAGCCCCCTGTTATCTCCCTGGCTGTTATCATAATGGCAGATCTTTGCAGGCTCAGCTGACAATGTCCCTGTCAGCACACGCTGTTCTCCCAGCTGCTGTTCCTCCCTCTAGCTGGGGGGTCTCTCGTTCACCACCGTGGCGTCTGTCACACCGGGTCAGACTGCTGGCTGGGGCTGACTCACTGACCTTTTTTCCTGCAGTCACCGTCCTCGCCACCGCCGTTCCCGCAGGTCGCACCTTGCTGCGCAGGGGGTCACACGTTGGGCCGGACCTGTGGCCCTTTCCACTTGCAGTCTGCAGGTTTCCAGCCACCGCTCCCGCCTTCTACGCCGCTCCGTGAGGGAGGCCTTGCTGCAGGCCTCACCGCCGCTTCCGTCTCCCGCCGCTTGCTGCAGAGGACACAGACCTCACCGCTGCTGCTCCTGTGGTCACCCGCCGCTGCTCTCCTCCCGTCTCCAACACACCGCAAGGTTGGTAGCGCGCCTGCCGCTTCTTGTTCCCCTTCAAGTTGCTCGGTGGGCACGGAGCTCACTCACCACACCGCCATCGGAGATCCGTGTGCATGCCAACTAGAGCACAGTTTTAATTGTTTTTGTGTCTGCTGTAAAAAACCCTGCCCACTGGGCATCCCATGTTAGCACATTTTACCCTGTCTGTTACACACAAGCAGCTCTTAAAGGGGATTTCATCTAACTAGAGCACAGTTTTAATTGTTTTTGTGTCTGCTGTAAAAACCCCTTCCCACTGGGCATCCCATATTAGCACATTTAACCCTATCTGTTACACACAAGCAGCTCTTAAAGGGGATTTCATCTAACTAGAGCACAGTTTTAATTGTTTTTGTGTCTGCTGTAAAAAACCCTGCCCACTGGGCATCCCATATTAGCACATTTAACCCAATCTGTTATACACAAGCAGCTTTTAAAGGGGATTTCATCTAACTAGAGCACCGTTTTAATTGTTTTTGTGTCTGCTGTAAAAACCCCTGCCCACTGGGCATCCCATATTAGCACATTTAACCCTATCTGTTACACACAAGCAGCTCTTAAAGGGGATTTCATCTAACTAGAGCACAGTTTTAATTGTTTTTGTGTCTGCTGTAAAAACCCCTGCCCACTGGGCATCCCATATTAGCACATTTAACCCTATCTGTTACACACAAGCAGCTCTTAAAGGGGATTTCATCTAAATAGAGCACAGTTTTAATTGTTTTTGTGTCTGCTGAAAAATCTCCTGCCCACTGGGCATCCCATATTAGCACATTTAACCCTATCTGTTACACACAAGCAGTTCTTAAAGCTGATTTCATATAACAAGACCACACTTTTAAGTGTTTTTGTGCCCCTGGGCACTTTGCTTCCCATGTTTGTACATTTAACCCTATCTGTTGCACAGAAGCAGGTCTTTCAGCTGATTTAATCTAACTAGAGCACAGTTTTAAAAGTGTTTTTGTGTCTGATTTAAAAACCCCTGAGCTCTGGGCATCCCATATTGCCAATTTTCATAGTATCTGTTACACAAAAGCAGTTCCTCAGTTTATTTACCTTCTGCTTTTTAAAGTAAACACATTTTTTAAAGTGCCTGTTGCGCATTTCAAATTCATAAAAATGTCAAGCAGACAAGTGCCAGGATGTTCACAGAGGAGTGGCAAAGGCCTAGATTCAGCAGGCAGAGGTCGCAGCAGACTAGGGGCGAGTGGCAGCAGGAGTCGCGGTGAGAGACCTGATCTGCCAGTATCTGCTAGCGGTCCTGTCTCCACCAGTAACGCATCTGCCGTCGTAGATTGGTTAACGCGGTCATCCACATCATCACAAGTTACATCTGACACCCCAGTCTACAGTCGGTAGGTTCCTCTGACACAACCCTGAGTTGGCATGGCCCGGGAGCAGTCCCTGTCCTCCCATTGCCTCTGTCCTACGCCGTTCCCTCCCCCAGCAACGTATCCTATGCTTTGGGTTCAGCTTCACTCTTTAGTGAGGACGATCAGATAGAGGACAGTCAGCAGCTACTGCCCAGCCAAGAAATGGAGGTGGCTTCTTTCGCTAGGCAGACAAATAGTGATGTGAATAGTAGCATGGGAGGTGGTGTGGCGAGAGTTCCAGCTCCTGCACCAGACACTGTTGAGGAAACTGAGAACATCAGTGATGTGCAGACACAACTCGATGATGATGATGATGAAGCCGATCGTACTTGGGAGCCGGGTGCAGAAGGGGCTTCATCATCATCATCAGGGGAAGAGGGGCGCAGGTTGCACCGGAGTCAGCAACTGAGGCAGCAAGGTGTTAGCAGCTTGGTTGGCAGTCAGCATGGGGGCAGAATTGTAAAGTCTGGAGCCAAAAGGGGCCGGGGCCAGGGTAGATCACTTGCTGCATGGCAGGCTACCTTCTCGGGAGGTAGTGGAGCAGGGGTTCCTGAGTTGGCGGCAGTAGCAGTGAATCAGTGCGGGCTGTTGGTGGGAAAATGATCTGTGTGGCAGTTTTTCATCAAGCATCCACAGGAGGGTAACATGGCTGCATGCAAGATGTGTAGGCAGAAGTGAAGCGTGGCCAGGGCCCCAATGTTGGCACCACGGCCCTGCGTCAACATATGCTGCGTCACCATAAAGCGGCCTGGGAGAACCGAGGCTCCGAAGAGGTGGTCCAGCCTGCTTCCTCACCAAGTGGCACGCCGTTCCCAATTTCTGCCAGCCAAGGCTCCAGCACCTCAGCCGAAGGCAGCTGTGCGTCATTCCTATCCTCTGTCGCTCCAGATGCTCCTGCTCCTCCTCCAAGTCCTGCCGAGCTGAGGTGGAGAGTCTCAAGCCGTAATTTCTTTGCCAAGAAGGCAGTACCAGCGTTGCTTGGCAGCGCCGACGTCTGGAGCTGTAACTTCGGTCAGGGACAGTACATGTCGTTTACAGCCCACTGGGTGAATGTGGTTCCTTTGCAGCAGCAGCAACTTGGACAGGTCACGGCGCTTCAGCCTCCGCACTCCCTGGGCGTTGTGCCTGTGACACCGTGCGACTCGGCCACCTCATCCTCCCCCATCTCCTCACCCTTCGCTGTAGGGTCAAGTCTCAGTGCCCCTCCAGTCTACCATGTGTGCAGGGCACGGAGTTGTCACGCTGTGCTTCACATGGTTTGTCTTGGCGAACAGAGTCACACAGGGGAGGAACTGCTAACATTTATTCATCAAGAAATCTAAACATGGCTTACTCCAAGGGAAGAACATTTTGTCTGCGCTGCGACAAGGAAGCCTGACCCATGCGCCTTGCATGGCTCACGTCTTCAATCTGGTTGTCAAGTGGTTTCTGAAATCTTCCTCCCATCTGCACGACATCCTAACAACGGCAAGGGAAACTTTGCATGCACTTAAGCAACTCCTACACCGCCAAGCACACCCTTCTTGAGCTACAGCATCAGAACGGTAGCCCCCAACATAGTCTGATTTGCGATGTTTCCACCCGTTGGAATTCCACCCTCCATATGTTGAACCGACTATATGAACAGAGAAAAGCCATCACGGATTTCTTGATGATCCAAGCGGATAGGGGGACTCCACTGTGCAACTTCAATGTCAACCAGTGGCAGCTCATACGTGGCACCTGCCGTTTGCTCAGGCCCTTTGAGGAAGCCACTTTATTTGTCAGTCGCCAGGATTACGGGATGAACGACCTGATTCCACTGCTTCATGTACTACAACACATGTTGGAAACCATGGCTGGTCAGGGCACTGGAGACATGGCGTCTACATCTTACGGCCACATGAACCCCGTTGGAGCTGAACTGGAGGAGGAGGAGGAGGAGTGGCACAGTGAAGCACAGTTTAGGCTTGGCGAAATGGTTGGTTTATCTAGTCAGCTGACAGGAGAGGAGGAGCAGGAGCAGCCAGAGGAGCTAGAGGGTTGTGAGGAAGGCGAGAGGACCCAGACACACCGTGGCAGTATACAGTGGAGATGGAGACAGGTAGTCCCTCCGAGTCACTTGCACAAATGTCACGATGCATGCTTACGTGCTTGCGTAGTGACCCCAGAATTGTTTCCATTTGTCAGCGGGATGACTTCTGTCTCTACACCTTATTGGACCCTCACTACCGGCAAAAAATGGGGGCATTTTTTACACCCACTGAAACTGGCCTACTACAGAGACATCCTACATAGTCAGTTGGCCGATGCCTATCTGCACCATCGTCCATACTCTCGCAGGTCTGACTCGGGGGGCCCTCTGCGCTCACCTTCCACTGCCACAGCTGCTGGGGGGGGGGGTGGCAGGAGCAGCAGCAGCATCTCCATCAGCAGCAGCCTGAGTCTACAGTCGCTAATGAGTAGCTTTCTTCACCCGCATAGTGAGGCTACTCATGAGCAGCAGGAAGACCTGGAACAGGACTTGAACCAGCAGGTCGTGTCATACCTTGACATAACCATGCCAACACACCTTGAGGATCCGCTGGACTTCTGGGCAGCCAAACTTGACTTGTGGCTGCAACTAGCAGAGTTTGCCCTGGAAGAGCTGTCCTGCCCGGCCAGTAGCGTGCCATCTGAGCGGGTGTTTAGTGAGCCGGGGGCCATAGTAACGCCGAGGAGAACTCGTCTGTCAACTAAAAATGTGGAGAGACCTTTGTGAAAATGAATCAGGGATGGATCAGCCAGGATTTCCACCCACCAATGGCTGATGCATGCGAGTAGATTCAGCATGGTGCCACGTTTTACACTTTCCAAATGGTGCAAAACATATTTATGTGTTTAGGACAATTTTTGGGCTCCTGCTGATGCCAACTTCAGGGTATGCCTTTCAGACAATTTTTGGGTTCCTGCTGATGCCAACTTCAGGGTGTGCCTTTGAGCCAATTTTTGGGTTCCTGCTGATGCCAACTTCAGGGTATGCCTTTGAGACAATTTTTAGGTTCCTGCTGATGCCAACTTCAGGGTGTGCCTTTGAGACAATTTTTGGGTTCCTGCTGATGCCAACTTCAGGGTATGCCTTTCAGACAATTTTTGTGTTCCTGCTGCTGCCAACTCCAGGGTGTGTCTATCAGTCAATGTTTGGGTTCCTGCTGCCAACTCCAGTGTCTCTTTCAGCCAATTTTTTGGCTCCTGCTGCTGCCAGCTCCAGTGTGTCTTTAGACCAATTCTTGGCTCCTGCTGCTGCTGCCAATTGCAATGTGTCTTTAGGCCAATTTTTGGGCTCCTGCTTCCAACTCCAGTGTCTCTTTCAAGCAATGTTTGGGCTCCTGCTGCTGCTGGCAACTCAAGTGTGTCTTTAGGTCAATTTTTGGGCTCCTGCTGCCAAGTCCAGTGTCTCTTTCAAGCAATGTTTGGGCTCCTGCTGCTGCTGCTGCTACCAACTCCATTGTGTCTTTAGGCCAATTTTTGGGCTCCTGCTGCCAACTCCAGTGTCTCTTTCAAGCAATGTTTGGGCTCCTGCTGCTGCTGCCAACTCCAGTGTGTGTCTTTAGGCAAATTTTTGGGCTCCTGCTGCCAACTCCAGTGT
This sequence comes from Gastrophryne carolinensis, assembly GCA_027917425.1. Taxonomy (NCBI): domain Eukaryota; kingdom Metazoa; phylum Chordata; class Amphibia; order Anura; family Microhylidae; genus Gastrophryne; species Gastrophryne carolinensis. The sequence continues at coordinate 67,720,858 of CM051238.1, forward strand.
GTCTTTAGGCCAATTTTTGGGCTGCTGCTGCCAACTCCAGGGTGTCATTCAATCAATATTTGGGCTCCTGCTGCTGTTGCCAACTCCAGGGTGTCTCTTTCAAGCAATGTTTGGGCTCCTGCTGCTGCTGCTGTCAACTCCAGTGTGTCTTTAGGCCAATGTTTGGGCTCCTGCTTCCAACTCCAGTGTCTCTTTCAAGCAATGTTTAGGCTCCTGCTGCTGCTGCTGCTGCTGCTGGCAACTTCAGCATGTCTTTAGGCCAATTTTTGGGCTCCTGCTGCAAACTCCAGTGTCTCTTTCAAGCAATGTTTGGGCTCCTGCTGCTGCTGCTGCCAACTCCAGTGTGTCTTTAGGCCAATTTTTGGGGTCCTGCTGCCAACTCCATTGTCTCTATCAAGCAATGTTTGGGCTCTTGCTGCTGCCAACTCTAGTGTGTCTTTAGGCCAATTTTTGGGCTCCTGCTGCCAACTCCAGTGTCTCTTTCAAGCAATGTTTGGGCTCCTGCTGCTGCTGCTGCCAACTCCAGTGTGTGTGTTTAGGCCAATTTTTGGCCTCCTGCTGCCAACTCTAGTGTGTCTTTAGGCCAATATTTGGGCTGCTGCTGCCAACTCCAGGGTGTCATTCAGTCAATGTTTAGGCTCCTGCTGCTGTTGCCAACTCCAGGGTGTGTCTTTCAAGCAATGTTTGGGCTCCTGCTGGTGCTGCTGCCAACTCCAGTGTGACTTTAGGCCATTTTTTGGGCTCCTGCTGCCAACTCCAGTGTCTTTTTCAAGCAATGTTTGGGCTCCTGCTGCTGCTGCTGCCAACTCCAGCGTGTCTTTTGGCCAATTTTTGGGTCCCTGCTGCTGCTGCTGCTGCTGCTGGCAACTCCAATGTCTCTTTCAGCCAATGTTTGGGCTCCTGCTCCTGCTGCTGGCAACTCCAGTGTGTCTTTAGGCCAATTTTTGGGCTCCTGCTGCCAACTCCAGTGTCTCTTTCAAGCAATGTTTGGGCTCCTGCTGCTGCTGCCAACTCCAGTGTGTCTTTAGGCCAATTTTTGGGCTCCTGTTGCTGCTGCTGCTGCAAACTCTAGTGTTTCTTTAGGCCAATTTTTGGGCTCCTGCTGCCAACTCTAGTGTCTCTTTCAAGCAATGTTTGGACTCCTGCTGCTGCTGCCAACTCCAGTGTGTCTTTAGGCCAATTTTTGGGCTCCTGCTGCTGCTGCCAACTCCAGGTTGTGTCTTTAGGCCAATTTTTGGGCTCCTGCTGGCAACTCCAGTGTCTCTTTCAGCCAATGTGTGGGGTCCTGCTGCTGCTGCTGCCAATTCCAGTGTGTCTTTAGGCCAATTTTCGGGCTGCTGCTGCCAACTCCAGTGTGTCTTTAGGCCAATTTTTGGCCTCCTGCTGCCAACTCCAGTGTCTCTTTCAAGCAATGTTTGGGCTCCTGCTGCTGCCAACTCCAGTGTGTCTTGTGGCCAATTTTTGGGCTCCTGCTGCCAACTCCAGTGTCTCTTTCAAGCAATGTTTGGGCTCCTGCTGCTGCCAACTCCAGTGTGTCTTTAGACCAATTTTTGGGCTCCTGCTGCCAACTCCGGTGTCTCTTTCAAGCAATGTTTGGGCTCCTGCTGCTGCCAACTCCAGTGTGTGTCTTCAGGCCAATTTTTGGCCTCCGGCTGCCAACTCCAGTGTGTCTTTAGGCCAAGTTTTGGGCTGCTGCTGCCAACTCCAAGGTGTTATTCAGTCAATGTTTGGGCTCCTGCTGCTGCTGCCAACTCCAGGGTGTCTCTTTCAAACAATGTTTGGGCTCCTGCTACTGCTGCCAACTCCAGTGTCTCTTTCAGCCAATGTTTGGGCTCCTGCTGCTGCTGCTGCCAACTCCAGTGTGTCTTTGGGGCAATTTTTGGGCTCCTGTTGCTGCTGCAAACTCCAGTGTTTCTTTAGGCCAATTTTTGGGCTCCTGCTGCCAACTCTAGTGTCTCTTTCAAGCAATGTGTGGACTCCTGCTGCTGCTGCTGGCAACTCCAGTGTGTCTTTCAGCCAATTTTTGGGCTCCTGCTGCCAACTCCAGTGTGTCTTTAGGCCAATTTTTGGGCTCCTGCTGCTGCTGCTGCTGCCAACTCCAGTGTGTCTTTAGGCCCATTTTTGGGCTGCTGCTGCCAACTCCAGTGTCTCTTTCAAGCAATGTTTGGGCTTCTGCTGCTGCCAGCTCCAGTGTGTATTTAGGCCAATTTTTGGGCTCCTGCTGCTGCTGCCAACTCCAGGGTGTGTCTTTAGGCCAATTTTAGGGCTCCTGATGGCAACTCCAGTGTCTCTTTCAGCCAATGTTTGGACTCCTGCTGCTGCTGGCAACTCCATTGTGTCTTTAGGCCAATTTTTGGGCTCCTGCTGCCAAATCCAGTGTCTCTTACAAGCAATGTTTGGGCTGCTGCTGCCAACTCCAGTGTGTCTTTAGGCCAATTTTTGGGCTGCTGCTGCCAACTCCAGTGTCTCTTTCAAGTAATGTTTGGGCTCCTGCTGCTGCCAACTTTAGTGTTTCTTTAGGCCAATTTTTGGGCTGTTGCTGCCAACTTCAGTGTCTCTTTCAAGCAATGTTTGGGCTCCTGCTGCTGCTGCGGCCAACTCCAGTGTGTCTTTAGGCCAATTTTTGGACTCCTGCTGCTGCTGCTGCCAACTTCAGTGTGTCTTTAGGCCAATTTTTGGGCTACTGCTGCTGCTGCTGCCAACTCCAGGGTGTGCGTTTAGGTCAATTTTTGGGCTCCTGCTGGCAACTCCAGTGTCTCTTTCAGCCAATGTTTGGGCTCCTGCTGCTGCTGCCAGCTCCAGTGTGTCTTTAGGCCAATTTTTGGGCTGCTGCTACCAACTCCAGTGTGTCTTGTGGCCAATTTTTGGCCTCCTGCTGCCAACTCCAGTGTCTCTTTCAAGCAATGTTTGGGCTCCTGCTGCTGCCAACTCCAGTGTGTCTTGTGGCCAATTTTTGGGCTCCTGCTGCCAACTCCAGTGTCTCTTTCAAGCAATGTTAGGGCTCCTGCTGCTGCTGCCAACTCTAGTGTGTCTTTAGGCCAATTTTTGGGCTGCTGCTGCCAACTCCAGTGTCTCTTTCAAGTAATGTTTGGGCTCCTGCTGCTGCTGCTGCCAACTCCAGTGTGTCTTTAGGCCAATTTTTGGGCTCCTGTTGCTGCTGCTGCTGCAAACTCCAGTGTTTCTTTAGGCCAATTTTTGGGCTCCTGCTGCCAACTCTAGTGTCTCTTTCAAGCAATGTTTGGACTCCTGCTGCTGCTGCTGCCAACTCCAGTGTGTCTTTAGGCCAATTTTTGGGCTCCTGCTGCTGCTGCCAACTCCAGGTTGTGTCTTTAGGCCAATTTTTGGGCTCCTGCTGGCAACTCCAGTGTCTCTTTCAGCCAATGTTTGGGGTCCTGCTGCTGCTGCTGCCGCCAACTCCAGTGTGTCTTTAGGCCAATTTTTGGGCTGCTGCTGCCAACTCCAGTGTGTCTTGTGGCCAATTTTTGGCCTCCTGCTGCCAACTCCAGTGTTTCTTTCAAGCAATGTTTGGGCTCCTGCTGCTGCCAACTCCAGTGTGTCTTGTGGCCAATTTTTGGGCTCCTGCTGCCAACTCCAGTGTCTCTTTCAAGCAATGTTTGGGCTCCTGCTGCTGCCAAATCCAGTGTGTCTTTAGGCCAATTTTTGGGCTCCTGCTGCCAACTCCGGTGTCTCTTTCAAGCAATGTTTGGGCTCCTGCTGCTGCCAACTCCAGTGTGTGTCTTTAGGCCAATTTTTGGCCTCCGGCTGCCAACTCCAGTGTGTCTTTAGGCCAAGTTTTGGGCTGCTGCTGCCAACCCCAAGGTGTCATTCAGTCAATGTTTGGGCTGCTGCTGCCAACTCCAGGGTGTCTCTTTCAAACAATGTTTGGGCTCCTGCTACTGCTGCCAACTCCAGTGTCTCTTTCAGCCAATGTTTGGGCTCCTGCTGCTGCTGCTGCCAACTCCAGTGTGTCTTTAGGGCAATTTTTGGGCTCCTGTTGCTGCTGCAAACTCCAGTGTTTCTTTAGGCCAATTTTTGGGCTCCTGCTGCCAACTCTAGTGTCTCTTTCAAGCAATGTTTGGACTCCTGCTGCTGCTGCTGCCAACTCCAGTGTGTCTTTAGGCCAATTTTTGGGCTCCTGCTGCTGCTGCCAACTCCAGGTTGTGTCTTTAGGCCAATTTTTGGGCTCCTGCTGGCAACTCCAGTGTTTCTTTCAGCCAATGTTTGGGGTCCTGCTGCTGCTGCTGCCAACTCCAGTGTGTCTTTAGGCCAATTTTTGGGCTGCTGCTGCCAACTCCAGTGTCTCTTTCAAGCAATGTTTGGGCTCCTGCTGCTGCCAACTCCAGTGTGTCCTGTGGCCAATTTTTGGGCTCCTGCTGCCAACTCCAGTGTCTCTTTCAAGCAATGTTCAGGCTCCTGCTGCTGCTGCTGCCAACTCCAGTGTGTCTTTAGGCCAATTTTTGGGCTCCTGCTGCCAACTCCGGTGTCTCTTTCAAGCAATGTTTGGGCTCCTGCTACTGCTGCCAACTCCAGTGTGTGTCTTTAGGCCAATTTTTGGCCTCCGGCTGCCAACTCCAGTGTGTCTTTAGGCCAAGTTTTGGGCTGCTGCTGCCATCTCCAGGGTGTCATTCAGTCAATGTTTGGGCTCCTGCTGCTGCTGCCAACTCCAGGGTGTCTCTTTCAAACAATGTTTGGGATCCTGCTGCTGCTGAAAACTCCAGTGTCTCTTTCAGCCAATTTTTGGGCTCCTGTTGCTGCTGCTGCTGCAAACTCCAGTATTTCTTTAGGCCAATTTTTGGGCTCCTGCTGCCAACTCCAATGTCTCTTTCAAGCAATGTTTGGACTCCTGCTGCTGCTGCTGCTGCCAACTTCAGTGTGTCTTTAGGCCAATTTTTGGGCTACTGCTGCTGCTGCTGCCAACTCCAGGGTGTGCGTTTAGGTCAATTTTTGGGCTCCTGCTGGCAACTCCAGTGTCTCTTTCAGCCAATGTTTGGGGTCCTGCTGCTGCTGCTGCCAACTCCAGTGTGTCTTTAGGCCAATTTTTGGGCTGCTGATGCCAACTCCAGTGTCTCTTTTAAGCAATGTTTGTGCTCCTGCTGCTGCCAACTCCAGTGTGTCTTGTGGCCAATTTTTGGGCTCCTGCTGGCAACTCCAGTGTCTCTTTCAGCCAATGTTTGGGGTCCTGCTGCTGCTGCTGCCAACTCCAGTGTGTCTTTAGGCCAATTTTTGGGCTGCTGCTGCCAACTCCAGTGTCTCTTTCAAGCAATGTTTGGGCTCCTGCTGCTGCCAACTCCAGTGTGTCTTGTGGACAATTTTTGGGCTCCTGCTGCCAACTCCAGTGTCTCTTTCAAGCTATGTTCAGGCTCCTGCTGCTGCTGCTGCCAACTCCAGTGTGTCTTTAGGCCAATTTTTGGGCTCCTGCTGCCAACTCCGGTGTCTCTTTCAAGCAATGTTTGGGCTCCTGCTGCTGCTGCCAACTCCAGTGTGTGTCTTTAGGCCAATTTTTGGCCTCCGGCTGCCAACTCCAGTGTGTCTTTAGGCCAAGTTTTGGGCTGCTGCTGCCAACTCCAAGGTGTCATTCAGTCAATGTTTGGGCTCCTGCTGCCAACTCCAGGGTGTCTCTTTCAAACAATGTTTGGGCTCCTGCTACTGCTGCCAACTCCAGTGTCTCTTTCAGCCAATGTTTGGGCTCCTGATGCTGCGACTGGCAACTCCAGTGTGTCTTTAGGCCAATTTTTGGGCTCCTGCTGCTGCTGCTGCCAATTCCAGTGTATCTTTAGGACAATTTTTGGGCTCCTGCTGCTGCTGCCGCTAGGGATGAGCGAATCGATCCGGACGAACCCGGATTCGATCCGAATTTCATGAAAAATTCAATTCGGATCGAATCCGAATTTCCCCGCGATTCGATCGCTCGAAGTTTTCCTTTAACATCCATTCATTTACATTTACAGGCATTCTAAGATGGCGGACGGGACATGTCCAGACATCAACCCCGCGCCAGTGCAAGCTGGAAAAGTCACATGCAGCCTATCAGCAGCCAGCAAGCCCGGTGACGTCACAGCGCTATTTAAGGCGGCCATCTTGCTTTTCCTTCCTCATTTCTCTATTGCATTTGTGAGAGACAGAACGCTGTGTAGCTGAGGGAGAGAGGCAGTTAGACAGGCAGGGACAGACAGGGACAGGCTGGAGACAGGCAGGAGACAGGCAGGAGACAGACAGAAAGTCAGCGAAAAACAGGGAAAGTTAGGAAAAATCGGAGGCAGTCACAGGGAGATTTTTTTTTTTTTTTCATCCAGCCTGAGTGTTTGTTACTGGCTGGCTGACAGGCTTTGTTAGCGTTTTCAGGCTGCTTATACTAACTAACTGTACATATATACTGAACTGATCTTAAGTCTGCTGTGAGGCATCCCATTCTGTGACTACACCAGCCTCTATTTAAGACCATATAACCATTTGCACTTATTCTAATTGAAATTAGGCCTGATAAAGACACTTTTGCTGTGCATAGCACTACTGGACCCTGCCAGGTGCACTCCTGTTGGGGCATCCCATTCTGTGACTACAGCAGCATCTGTTTAAGACCATATAACCATTTGCACTTATTCTAATTGAAATTAGGCCTGATAAAGACACTTTTGCTGTGCATATTCTTACTGCTGCCTGCCAGGTGCACTCCTGTTGGGGCATCCCATTCTGTGACTACAGCAGCCTCTGTTTAAGACCATATAACCATTTGCACTTATTCTAATTAAAATTAGGCCTGATAAAGACACTTTTGCTGTGCATAGCACTACTTGTCCCTGCCAGGTGTACTGCTGGTTTTTGGGGCATCCCATTCTGTGACTACACCAGCCTCTGTTTAAGACCATATAACCATTTGCACTTATTCTAATTGAAATTAGGCCTGATAATGACACTTTTGCTGTGCATATTCTTACTGCTGCCTGCCAGTTGCACTCCTGTTGGGGCATCCCATTCTGTGACTACAGCAGCCTCTGTTTAAGACCATATAACCATTTGCACTTATTCTAATTGAAATTAGGCCTGATAAAGACACTTTTGCTGTGCATAGCACTACTTGTCCCTGCCAGGTGTACTGCTGGTTTTTGGGGCATCCCATTCTGTGACTACACCGGCCTCTGTTTAAGACCATATAACCATTTGCACTTATTCTAATTGAAATTAGGCCTGATAAAGACACTTTTGCTGTGCACATTCTTACTGCTGCCTGCCAGGTGCACTCCTGTTGGGGCATCCCATTCTGTGACTACAGCAGCCTCTGTTTAAGACCATATAACCATTTGCACTTATTCTAATTGAAATTAGGCCTGATAAAGACACTTTTGCTGTGCATAGCACTACTTGTCCCTGCCAGGTGTACTGCTGGTTTTTGGGGCATCCCATTCTGTGACTACAGCAGCCTCTGTTTAAGACCATATAACCATTTGCACTTATTCTAATTGAAATTAGGCCTGATAAAGACACTTTTGCTGTGCATAGCACTACTTGTCCCTGCCAGGTGTACTGCTGGTTTTTGGGGCATCCCATTCTGTGACTACACCAGCCTCTATTTAAGACCATATAACCATTTGCACTTATTCTAATTGAAATTAGGCCTGATAAAGACACTTTTGCTGTGCATATTCTTACTGCTGCCTGCCAGGTGCACTCCTGTTGGGGCATCCCATTCTGTGACTACAGCAGCCTCTGTTTAAGACCATATAACCATTTGCACTTATTCTAATTGAAATTAGGCCTGATAAAGACACTTTTGCTGTGCATATTCTTACTGCTGCCTGCCAGGTGCACTCCTGTTGGGGCATCCCATTCTGTGACTACAGCAGCCTCTGTTTAAGACCATATAACCATTTGCACTTATTCTAATTAAAATTAGGCCTGATAAAGACACTTTTGCTGTGCATAGCACTACTTGTCCCTGCCAGGTGTACTGCTGGTTTTTGGGGCATCCCATTCTGTGACTACACCAGCCTCTGTTTAAGACCATATAACCATTTGCACTTATTCTAATTGAAATTAGGCCCGATAAAGACACTTTTGCTGTGCACATTCTTACTGCTGCCTGCCAGGTGCACTCCTGTTGGGGCATCCCATTCTGTGACTACACCAGCCTCTGTTTAAGACCATATAACCATTTGCACTTATTCTAATTGAAATTAGGCCTGATAAAGACACTTTTGCTGTGCATAGCACTACTTGTCCCTGCCAGGTGTACTGCTGGTTTTTGGGGCATCCCATTCTGTGACTACACCAGCCTCTGTTTAAGACCATATAACCATTTGCACTTATTCTAATTGAAATTAGGCCTGATAAAGACACTTTTGCTGTGCATAGCACTACTTGTCCCTGCCAGGTGCACTGCTGGTTTTTGGGGCATCCCATTCTGTGACTACAGCAGCCTCTGTTTAAGACCATATAACCATTTGCACTTATTCTAATTGAAATTAGGCCTGATAAAGACACTTTTGCTGTGCATATTCTTACTGCTGCCTGCCAGGTGCACTTCTTTTTTGGGGCATCCCATTCTGTGACTACAGCAGCCTCTGTTTAAGACCATATAACCATTTGCACTTATTCTAATTGAAATTAGGCCTGTTAAAGACACTTTTGCTGTGCATAGACTTACTGCTGCCTGCCAGGTGCACTTCTGTTGGGGCATCCCATTCTGTAACATACCATACCCCTCTTTATTTACACTAAGCAGCTCTCTTATTTACACTTAGCAGGCCTGTTGGATGCTGAGTGTTACTGCTCACTTTTGGTGTGCATTATATTCTGTTTCATATAGACCCACCGCTGCCTGGGGGTTCTTAAAATATCAACTACTACCACGCCAGTTAGACTATGTCGGGCAGACAAGTGCCTAGAAGTGAAAAGAGGAGTGGCAGAGGCCAAGATTCCGCAGGCAAAGCTCGCATCAGACTGGGGGCCAGTAGCAGCAGGAGTCACGCTGAGAGACCTAATCTGCCAGTATCTGCTAGCGGTCGGGTCTCCACCAGTAACGCATCTGCCGTGGTAGATTGGTTGACGCGCTCATCAACAACATCATCACAACTTACGTCTGAGACCCCCAGTCTAGGGTCGGTAGGTTCCTCTGACACAACCCTGAGTTGGCATGCCCCGAGAGCAGTCCCTGTCCTCCCATTGCCTCTGGCCTACGCCGTTCCCTCCCCCAGCGACGTATCCTATGCTTTGGGTTCAGCTCCACTCTTTAGTGAGGAGGACCATCATATAGAGGACAGTCAGCAGCTACTGCCCAGCCAAGAAATGGAGGTGGCTTCTCTAGCTAGGCAGACAAATAGTGATGTGGACAGTGTCGTGGGTGCTGCGAGCGTTCCAGCTCCTGTGCCAGACACTGTTGACGAATCCACGAACATCAGTGACGTACAGCCACAACTCAGTGATGATGATGATGATGACGATGAAGCCGATCGCACTTGGGAGCCGGGTGATGAAGGGGCTTCATCGTCATCATCAGGAGAAGAGGGGCGCAGGTTGCCCCGGAGTCAGCAGCTGAGGCAGCAAGGTGGTAGCAGTCAGCATGGGGGCACAATTCCAAAGGCTGGAGCCGGCCGGGGCCGGGGCCGGGGTAGAGCACCTGCTGTGCGGCAGTCTACCTTATCGGGAGGTAGTGGAGCAGGGGTTCCTGGAGTTGGCAACAGCAGCAGTGAATCAGTGAGGCCAGGGGGTGGGAAAAGTAGCTACTCGGCAGTGTGGCAGTTTTTCCTGAAGCATCCGCAGGAGGGTAACATGGCCACATGCAAGATATGTAGGCAGAAGGTGAAGCGTGGCCAGGGTCCAAATGTTGGCACCACGGCCCTGCGCCAACATATTATGCGTCACCATAAAGCGACCTGGGAGAACCGAGGCTCCCAAGGGGTGGGCCAGTCTGCTTCCTCACCAAGTGAGCTCCCAATTTCTGCCAGCCAAGGCTCCAGCACCTCAGCCGAAGGCAGCTGTGCGTCATACCCATCCTCTGTCGCTCCTGCTCCTCCTCCTCCAAGTCATGCATCCCGCCAGCAATCCATCAGCGAAGCCATGTCCAAGAGACAGCAGTATGCGCCCACTCATCCTACGGCGCAGAAGCTGAATGTGCTCCTGTCCAAGTTGCTGGTGCTGCAGTCGCTCCCTTTTCAGGTGGTGGAATCTGCACCTTTCAGAGAACTGATGGCTTGTGCCGAGCCGAGGTGGAGAGTCCCAAGCCGTCATTTCTTTGTCAAGAAGGCAGTACCAGCGCTGCACACTTTTGTTGAACAGAAGGTGGGCCAGTCCTTGAGCCTGTCGGTGTGTAGCAAAGTGCATGGCAGCGCCGACATCTGGAGCTGTAACTACGGTCAGGGACAGTACATGTCGTTTACGGCCCACTGGGTGAATGTGGTCCCTTTGCAGCAGCAGCAGCAGCAACTTGGACAGGTCACGCCGCTTCGGCCTCCGCGCTCCCTGCCCGTTGGGCCTGTGACACCGTGTGACTCGGCCTCCTCATCCTCCGCCATCTCCTCACCCTCCACTATAGGCTCAAGTCTCAGTGCCCCTCCAGTCTACCATGTGTGCAGGGCACGGAGGTGTCACGCAGTGCTTCACATGGTTTGTCTTGGCGAACGGAGTCACACAGGGGAGGAATTGCTTAAATGTATTCATCAGGAAATCCAAACATGGCTTACTCCAAGAAAACTTAAAATGGGAATCATGGTTACCGACAATGGGAAGAACATTTTGTCTGCGCTGCGCCAAGGAAGCCTGACCCATGCCCCCTGCATGGCTCACGTCTTCAATCTGGTTGTCAAGCGGTTTCTGAAGTGTTCCCCCCATCTGCAAGACATCCTAACAACTTCAAGGAAACTTTGCATGCACTTCAGCCACTCCTACACCGCCAAACACACCCTTTTTGAGCTACAGTGTCAGAATGGTATCCCCCAACATAGTCTGATTTGCGATGTTTCCACCCGTTGGAATTCCACCCTTCACATGTTGGACCGATTATATGAACAGAGAAAAGCCATCACGGATTTCCTGATGATCCAAGCAGATATGGGGACTCCCCTGTGTAACTTCAATGTCAACCAGTGGCAGCTCATACGTGACACCTGCCATTTGCTCAGGCCCTTTGAGGAAGCCATTTTATTTGTCAGTCGGCAGGATTACGGGATGAACGACGTGATTCCACTGCTTCATGTACTACAGCACATGTTGGAAACCATGGCTGGTCAGGGCACTGGAGACATGGCATTTACATCTTACGGCCACATGAACCCCGTTGGAGCTGAACTGGAGGAGGAGGAGGAGGAGTTGCCCAGCGAAACACAGTTTAGGCTTGGCGAAATGGCTGGTTTATCTAGTCAGCGGACAGGAGAGGAGGAGCAGGAGCAGCCAGAGGAGCTAGAGGTTTTTGAGGAAGGCGAGACAGAGGACCCGGGCACACCGTGGCAGTATGCAGTGGAGATGGAGACAGGTAGTCCATCCGAGTCACTTGCGCAAATGGCACGAAGCATGCTCACGTGCTTGCGTAGTGACCCCAGAATTGTTTCCATCTGTCGGCGGGATGACTTCTGGCTGTCCACCTTATTGGACCCTCGCTTCCGGCACAAAATGGGGGCATTTTTTAAACCCACCGAGAGGGAGGACAAACTCAACTACTACAAAGACATTCTACGTAGGCAGTTGGCCGATGCCTATCTGCGCCATGGTCCATACTCTCGCAGGTCTGACTCGAGGGGACCTCTGCGCTCACCTTCCACTGCCATGGCCGCTGGGGGGGTTGGCAGGAGCAGCAGCAGCAGCTCCATCAGCAGCAGCAGCAGCCTCAGTCTTCAGTCACTAATGAGTAGCTTTCTACACCCGCATAGTGAGGCTACTCATGAGCAGCAGGAAGACCTGGAGCAGGACCTGAACCAGCAGGTCATGTCATACTTTGACATGACCATGCCAACACACCTTGAGGATCCGCTGGACTTCTGGGCAGCCAAACTTGATTTGTGGCCGCAACTAGCAGAGTTTGCCCTGGAAAAGCTGTCCTGCCCGGCAAGTAGCGTGCCATCTGAGTGGGTGTTTAGTGCGGCGGGGGCCATAGTTACGGCGAGGAGAACTTGTCTGTCAACTAAAAATGTGGAGAGACTCACCTTTGTCAAAATGAATCAGGGATGGATCAGCCAGGATTTCCACCCACCAATGCCTGATGCATGCGACTAGATTCAGCATGGTGCCACGTTTTACACTTTCCAAATGGTGCAAAACATATTTATGTCTTTAGGCCAATTTTTGGCCTCCTGAAGCCAACCCCAGTGTCTCTTTAAAGTAATATTTGGGCTCCTGCTGCTGCTGCCAACACCAGGGTGTGATTCATCCAATTTTTGGCCTCCTGAAGCCAACCCCAGTGTCTCTTTAAAGTAATATTTGGGCTCCTGCTGCTGCTGCTGCCAACTCCAGGGTGTGATTCATCCAATTTTGGGGCTCCTGAAGCCAACCCCAGTGTCTCTTTAAAGTAATATTTGGGCTCCTGCTGCTGCTGCTGCCAACTCCAGGGTGTGATTCATCCAATTTTTGGGCTCCTGAAGCCAACTCCAGTGTATATTTGGGCTCCTGCTGCTGCTGCTGCCAACTCCAGGGTTTGATTCATCCAATTTTTGGGCTCCTGAAGCCAACTCCAGTGTATATTTGGGCTCCTGCTGCTGCTGCCAACTCCGGGGTGTGATTCATCCAATTTTTGGGCTCCTGAAGCCAACCCCAGTGTCTCTTTAAAGTAATGTTTGGGCTCCTGCTGCTGCCAGCTCCTGCCAACTCCAGGGTGTGATTCATCCAATTTTTGGGCTCCTGAAGCCAACCCCAGGGTCTCTTTAAAGTAATATTTGGGCTCCTGCTGCTGTCAACTCCTGCCAACTCCAGGGTGTGATTCATCCAATTTTTGGGCTCCTGAAGCCAACCCCAGGGTCTCTTTGAAGTAATCTTTGGGCTCCTGCTGCTGCCAACTTCTGCCAACTCCAGGGTGTGATTCATCCAATTTTTGGGCTCCTGAAGCCAACCCCAGGGTCTCTTTAAAGTAATGTTTGGGCTCCTGCTGCTGCCAACTTCTGCCAACTCCAGGGTGTGAGTCATCCAATTTTTGGGCTCCTGAAGCCAACCCCAATGTCTCTTTAAAGTAATGTTTGGGCTCCTGCTGCTGCTGCTGCCAACTTCTGCCAACTCCAGGGTGTGATTCATCCAATTTTTGGGCTCCTGAAGCCAACTCCAGTGTATATTTGGGCTCCTGCTGCTGCTGCTGCTGCTGCCAACTCCAGGGTGTGATTCATCCAATTTTTGGGCTCCTGAAGCCAACCCCAGTGTCTCTTTAAAGTAATGTTTGGGCTCCTGCTGATGCTGCTGCCAACTTCTGCCAAATCCAGGGTGTGATTCATCCAATTTTTGGGCTCCTGAAGCCAACCCCAGGGTCTCTTTGAAGTAATGTTTGGGTTCCTGCTGCTGCTGCCAACTTCTGCCAACTCCAGGGTGTGATTCATCCAATTTTTGGGCTCGTGAAGCCAACCCCAGGGTCTCTTTGAAGTAATGTTTGGGCTCCTGCTGCTGCTGCTGCCAACTTCTGCCAACTCCAGGGTGTGATTCATCCAATTTTTGGGCTCCTGAAGCCAACCCCAGGGTCTCTTTGAAGTAATGTTTGGGCTCCTGCTGCTGCCAACTTCTGCCAACTCCAGGGTGTGATTCATCCAATTTTTGGGCTCCTGAAGCCAACCCCAGGGTCTCTTTAAAGTAATGTTTGGGCTCCTGCTGCTGCTGCTGCCAACTTCTGCCAACTCCAGGGTGTGATTCATCCAATTTTTGGGCTCCTGAAGCCAACCCCAGGGTCTCTTTAAAGTAATGTTTGGGCTCCTGCTGCTGCTTGCAACTCCAGGGTGTGATTCATCCAATATTTGGGCTCCTGAAGCCAACCCCAGTGTCTCTTTCAGCCAATGTTTGGGCTCCTGCTGCTGCTGCTGCCAACTCCAGGGTGTGATTCATCCAATTTTTGGCCTCCTGAAGCCAACCCCAGTGTCTCTTTAAAGTAATATTTGGGCTGCTCCTGCTGCTGCTGCCAACTCCAGGGTGTGATTCATTAAATTTTTGGGCTCCTGAAGCCAACCCCAGTGTCTCTTTAAAGTAATATTTGGGCTCCTGCTGCTGCCAACTCCAGGGTGTGATTCATCCAATTTTTGGGCTCCTGAAGCCAACCCGAGGGTCTCTTTAAAGTAATATTTGGGCTCCTGCTGCTGCTGCCAACTCCAGGGTGTGATTCATCCAATTTATGGGCTCCTGAAGCCAACCCCATTGTCTCTTTCAGCCAATGTTTGGGCTCCTGCTGCTGCTGCTGCCAACTCCAGGGTGTGATTCATCCAATTTTTGGGCTCCTGAAGCCAACCCCAGTGTCTCTTTAAAGTAATGTTTGGGCTCTTGCTGCTGCTGCTGCCAGCTCCTGCCAACTCCAGGGTGTGATTCATCCAATTTTTGGGCTCCTGAAGCCAACTCCAGTGTATATTTGGGCTCCTGCTGCTGCTGCTGCCAACTCCAGGGTGTGATTCATCCAATTTTTGGGCTCCTGAAGCCAACCCCAGGGTCTCTTTAAAGTAATATTTGGGCTCCTGCTGCTGCTGTCAACTCCTGCCAACTCCAGGGTGTGATTCATCCAATTTTTGGGCTCCTGAAGCCAACCCCAGGGTCTCTTTAAAGTAATGTTTGGGCTCCTGCTGCTGCTGCTGCCAACTTCTGCCAACTCCAGGGTGTGAGTCATCCAATTTTTGGGCTCCTGAAGCCAACCCCAGTGTCTCTTTAAAGTAATGTTTGGGCTCCTGCTGCTGCTTCTGCCAACTTCTGCCAACTCCAGGGTGTGATTCATCCAATTTTTGGGCTCCTGAAGCCAACTCCAGTGTATATTTGGGCTCCTGCTGCTGCTGCTGCTGCCAACTCCAGGGTGTGATTCATCCAATTTTTGGGCTCCTGAAGCCAACCCCAGTGTCTCTTTAAAGTAATGTTTGGGCTCCTGCTGATGCTGCTGCCAACTTCTGCCAAATCCAGGGTGTGATTCATCCAATTTTTGGGCTCCTGAAGCCAACCCCAGGGTCTCTTTGAAGTAATGTTTGGGTTCCTGCTGCTGCTGCTGCCAACTTCTGCCAACTCCAGGGTGTGATTCATCCAATTTTTGGGCTCCTGAAGCCAACCCCAGGGTCTCTTTGAAGTAATGTTTGGGCTCCTGCTGCTGCTGCTGCCAACTTCTGCCAACTCCAGGGTGTGATTCATCCAATTTTTGGGCTCCTGAAGCCAACCCCAGGGTCTCTTTGAAGTAATGTTTGGGCTCCTGCTGCTGCCAACTTCTGCCAACTCCAGGGTGTGATTCATCCAATTTTTGGGCTCCTGAAGCCAACCCCAGGGTCTCTTTAAAGTAATGTTTGGGCTCCTGCTGCTGCTGCTGCCAACTTCTGCCAACTGCAGGGTGTGATTCATCCAATTTTTGGGCTCCTGAAGCCAACCCCAGGGTCTCTTTAAAGTAATGTTTGGGCTCCTGATGCTGCTGCCAACTCCAGGGTGTGATTCATCCAATTTCTGGGCTCCTGAAGCCAACCCCAGTGTCTCTTTAAAGTAATATTTGGGATGCTCCTGCTGCTGCTGCCAACTCCAGGGTTTGATTCATTAAATTTTTGGGCTCCTGAAACCAACCCCAGTGTCTCTTTAAAGTAATATTTGGGCTCCTGCTGCTGCCAACTCCAGGGTGTGATTCATCCAATGTTTGGGCTCCTGAAGCCAACCCCAGGGTCTCTTTAAAGTAATATTTGGGCTCCTGCTGCTGCTGCCAACTCCAGGGTGTGATTCATCCAATTTTTGGGCTCCTGAAGCCAACCCCAGTGTCTCTTTCAGCCAATGTTTGGGCTCCTGCTGCTGCTGCTGCCAACTCAAGGGTGTGATTCATCCAATTTTTGGCCTCCTGAAGCCAACCCCAGTGTCTTTTTAAAGTAATATTTGGGCTGCTACTGCTGCTGCTGCCAACTCCAGGGTGTGATTCATCCAATTTTTGGGCTCCTGAAGCCAACCCCAGTGTCTCTTTAAAGTAATATTTGGGCTCCTGCTGCTGCCAACTCCAGGGCGTTATTCATCCAATTTTTGGCCTCCTGAAGCCAACCCCAGTGTCTCTTTAAAGTAATGTTTGGGCTCCTGCTGCTGCTGCTGCCAACTCCAGGGTGTGATTCATCCAATTTTTGGGCTCCTGAAGCCAACTCCAGTGTCTCTTTAAAGTAATATTCGGGCTCCTGCTGCTGCCAACTCCAGGGTGTGATTCATCCAATTTTTGGGCTCCTGAATCCAACTCCAGTGTCTCTATAAAGTAATCTTTGGGCTCCTGCTGCTGCTGCTGCCAACTCCAGGGTGTGATTCATCCAATTTCTGGGCTCCTGAAGCCAACTCCAGTGTCTCTTTAAAGTAATATTTGGGCTCCTGCTGCTGCTTGCAACTCCAGGGTGTGATTCATCCAATTTTTGGGCTCCTGAAGCCAACCCCAGTGTCTCTTTAAAGTAATGTTTGGGCTCCTGCTGCTGCTGCCAACTCCAGGGTGTGATTCATCCAATTTTTGGGCTCCTGCTGCTGCCAACTCCAGTGTCTCTTTAAAGCAATGTTTGGGTTCCTGCCCCTCATAGTGATGCCACTTCAACTCTCTGCAATTGTGCCGCTCTGCGATTCTACTAGCGATGCCTCTGATCTGCATGTGATATTTCTTCAAAGTATTATTTAACTAACCCAGCACGCATCCTGTGCGTGTTACAGCAAGGCAGAATGGTTTACAACCCTATTGAGGCTCTAGGAGGCTCAGAAATAGCCGTTTTTAATAGCGATTCGTAGCGAATTTATTCGGGTCGAAACGATTTTTGTTGGAAAATTTGGCGAATCAGTCGAATAGAATTTTTCAAAAGTTCGCTCATCTCTAGCTGCCGCCAACTCCAGTGTGTCTTTAAGCCAATTTTTGGGCTCCTGCTGCCAACTCCAGTGTCTCTTTCAATCAATGTTTGGGCTTCTGCTGCTGCTGCTGCCAACTCCAGTGTCTCTTTCAGCCAATGCTTGGGCTCCTGCTGCTGCCAACTCCAGTGTCTTTTCAAGCAATGTTTGGGCTCCTGCTACTGCTGCTGCCAACTCCAGCGTGTCTTTTGGCCAATTTGTGGGCTCCTGCTGCTGCTGCTGCCAACTCCAGGGTGTGTCTTTAGGTCAATTTTTGGACTCCTGCTGGCAACTCCAGTGTCTCTTTCAGCCAATGTTTGGGCTCCTGCTGCTGCTGCTGGCAACTCCAGTGTGTCTTTGGGCCAATTTTTGGGCTCCTGCTGCAAACTCCAGTGTCTCTTTCAAACAATGTTTGGACTCCTGCTGCTGCTGCCGACTCCAGGGTGTGTCTTTAGGCCAATTTTTGGGATGCTGCTGCCAACTCCGGTGTCTCTTTCAATCAATGTTTGGACTCCTGTTGCTGCTGCTGCCAACTCCAGTGTGTCTTTAGGCCAATTTTTGGGCTCCTGCTGCCAACTCCAGTGTCTCTTTCAAGCAATGTTTGGGCTCCTGCTGCTGCTGCTGCCAACTCCAGGGTGTGTCTTTAGACCAATTTTTGGGCTCCTGCTGCCAACTCCAGTGTTTCTTTCAAGCAATGTTTGGGCTCCTGCTGCTGCTGCTGCTGCCAACTCCAGTGTGTCTTTAGGACAATTTTTGGGTTCCTGCTGCTGCTGCTGCCAACTCCAGGGTGTGTCTTTAGGACAATTTTTGGGCTCCTGCTGGTAACTCCAATTTCTCTATCAGCCAATGTTTGGGCTCCTGCTGCTGCTGCTGCCAACTCCAGTGTGTCTTTAGGCCAATTTTTGGGCTCCTGCTGCCAACTCCAGTGTTTCTTTCAAGCAATGTTTGGGCTCCTGCTGCTGCTGCCGACTCCAGGGTGTGTCTTTAGAACTATTTTTGGGCTCCTGCTGGCAACTCCAGTGTCTCTTTCAGCCAATGTTTGGGCTCCTGCTGCCAACTCCAGTGTGTCTTTAAGCCAATTTATGGGCTCCTGCTGCCAACTCTAGTGTCTCTTTCAAGCAATGTTTGGACTCCTGCTGCTGCTGCTGCCAACTCCAGTGTGTCTTTAGGCCAATTTTTGGGCTCCTGCTGCCAACTCCAGTGTCTCTTTCAAGCAATGTTTGGGCTCCTGCTGCTGCTGCTGCCAACTCCAGGGTGTGTCTTTAGGCCAACTTTTGGGCTCCTGCTGCCAACTCTAGTGTCTCTTTCAAGCAATGTTTGGGCTCCTGCTGCTGCTGCTGCCAACTCCAGTGTGTCTTTAGGCCAATTTTTGGGCTCCTGCTGCTGCTGCCAACTCCAGGTTGTGTCATCAGGCCAATTTTAGGGCTCCTGCTGGCAACTCCAGTGTCTCTTTCAGCCAAAGTTTGGACTCCTGCTGCTGCTGCTGGCAACTCCATTGTGTCTTTAGGCCAATTTTTGGGCTCCTGCTGCCAAATCCAGTGTCTCTTTCAAGCAATGTTTGGGCTGCTGCTGCCAACTCCAGTGTCTCTTTCAAGTAATGTTTGGGCTCCTGCTGCTGCCAACTTCAGTGTGTCTTTAGGCCAATTTTTGGGCTGTTGCTGCCAACTCCAGTGTCTCTTTCAAGCAATGTTTGGGCTCCTGCTGCTGCGGCCAACTCCAGTGTGTCTTTAGGCCAATTTTGGGCTCCTGCTGCTGCTGCTGCCAACTCCAGTGTTTCTTTAGGCCATTTTTTGGGCTCCTGTTGCTGCTGCTGCAAACTCCAGTAATTCTTTAGGCCAATTTTTGGGCTCCTGCTGCCAACTCCAATGTCTCTTTCAAGCAATGTTTGGACTCCTGCTGCTGCTGCCAACTTCAGTGTGTCTTTAGGCCAATTTGTGGGCTACTGCTGCTGCTGCCAACTCCAGGGTGTGCGTTTAGGTCAATTTTTGGGCTCCTGCTGGCAACTCCTGTGTCTCTTTCAGCCAATTTTTGGCTCCTGCTGCTGCTGCCAACTCCAGTGTGTCTTTAGGCCAATTTTTGGGCTGCTGCTGCCAACTCCAGTGTCTCTTTCAAGTAATGTTTGTGCTCCTGCTGCTGCTGCGGCCAACTCCAGTGTGTCTTTAGGCCAATTTTTGGGCTGCTGCTGCCAACTCCAGTGTCTCTTTCAAGTAATGTTTGGGCTCCTGCTGCTGCTGCTGCCAACTCCAGTGTGTCTTTAGGCCACTTTTGGGGCTCCTGTTGCTGCTGCTGCTGCAAACTCCAGTGTTTCTTTAGGCCAATTTTTGGGCTCCTGCTGCCAACTCCAGTGTCTCTTTCAGCCAATGTTTGGGCTCCTGCTGCTGCCAACTCCAGTGTGTCTTTAGGCCAATTTTTGGGCTGCTGCTGCCAACTCCAGTGTCTCTTTCAAGTAATGTTTGGGCTCCTGCTGCTGCTGCCAACTCCAGTGTGTCTTTAGGCCAATTTTGGGGCTCCTGTTGCTGTTGCTGCTGCAAACTCCAGTGTTTCTTTAGGCCAATTTTTGGGCTCCTGCTGCCAACTCTAGTGTCTCTTTCAAGCAATGTTTGGACTCCTGCTGCTGCCAACTCCAGTGTGTCTTTAGGCCAATTTTTGGGCTCCTGCTGCTGCTGCTGCCAACTCCAGGTTGTGTCTTTAGGTCAATTTTTGGGCTCCTGCTGGCAACTCCAGTGTCTCTTTCAGCCAATTTTTGGGGTCCTGCTGCTGCTGCCAACTCCAGTGTGTCTTTAGGCCAATTTTTGGGCTGCTGCTGCCAACTCCAGTGTCTCTTTCAAGCAATGTTTGGGCTCCTGCTGCTGCCAACTCCAGTGTGTTTTGTGGCCAATTTTTGGGCTCCTGCTGCCAACTCCAGTGTCTCTTTCAAGCAATGTTCAGGCTCCTGCTGCTGCTGCTGCCAACTCCAGTGTGTTTTTAGGCCAATTTTTGGGCTCCTGCTGCCAACTCCGGTGTCTCTTTCAAGCAATGTTTGGGCTCCTGCTGCTGCTGCCAACTCCAGTGTGTGTCTTTAGGCCAATTTTTGGCCTCCGGCTGCCAACTCCAGTGTGTCTTTAGACCAAGTTTTGGGCTGCTGCTGCCAACTCCAGGGTGTCATTCAGTCAATGTTTGGGCTCCTGCTGCTGCTGCCAACTCCAGTTTGTCTCTTTCAAACAATGTTTGGGCTCCTGCTGCTGCTGCTACCTCCAGTGTCTCTTTCAGCCAATTTTTGGGCTCCTGTTGCTGCTGCTGCTGCTGCTGCTGCAAACTCCAGTATTTCTTTAGGCCAATTTTTGGGCTGCTGCTGCCAACTCCAGTGTCTCTTTCAGCCAATTTTTGGGCTCCTGTTGCTGCTGCTGCTGCTGCAAACTCCAGTATTTCTTTAGGCCAATTTTTAGGCTGCTGCTGCCAACTCCAATGTCTCTTTCAAGCAATGTTTGGACTCCTGCTGCTGCTGCCAACTTCAGTGTGTCTTTAGGCCAATTTTTGGGCTACTGCTGCTGCTGCTGCCAACTCCAGGGTGTGCGTTTAGGTCAATTTTTGGGCTCCTGCTGGCAACTCCAGTGTCTCTTTCAGCCAATGTTTGGGGTCCTGCTGCTGCTGCTGCCAACTCCAGTGTGCCTTTAGGCCAATTTTTGGGCTGCTGCTGCCAACTCCAGTGTCTC
This sequence comes from Gastrophryne carolinensis, assembly GCA_027917425.1. Classification (NCBI taxonomy): domain Eukaryota; kingdom Metazoa; phylum Chordata; class Amphibia; order Anura; family Microhylidae; genus Gastrophryne; species Gastrophryne carolinensis. The sequence continues at coordinate 67,741,506 of CM051238.1, forward strand.
TTTCAAGCAATGTTTGTGCTCCTGCTGCTGTCAACTCCAGTGTGTCTTGTGGCCAATTTTTGGGCTCCTGCAGCCAACTCCAGTGTCTCTTTCAAGCAATGTTAGGGCTCCTGCTGCTGCTGCCAACTCTAGTGTGTCTTTAGGCCAATTTTTGGGCTGCTGCTGCCAACTCCAGTGTCTCTTTCAAGTAATGTTTGGGCTCCTGCTGCTGCTGCGGCCAACTCCAGTGTGTCTTTAGGCCAATTTTTGGGCTCCTGTTGCTGCTGCTGCTGCAAACTCCAGTGTTTCTTTAGGCCAATTTTTGGGCTCCTGCTGCAAACTCCAGTGTCTCTTTCAGCCAATGTTTGGGCTCCTGCTGCTGCCAACTCCAGTGTGACTTTAGGCCAATTATTGGGCTGCTGCTGCCAACTCCAGTGTCTCTTTCAAGCAATGTTTGTGCTCCTGCTGCTGCCAACTCCAGTGTGTCTTGTGGCCAATTTTTGGGCTCCTGCTGCCAACTCCAGTGTCTCTTTCAAGCAATGTTTGGGCTCCTGCTGCTGCTGCTGCTGCCAACTCTAGTGTGTCTTTGGGCCAATTTTTGGGCTGCTGCTGCCAACTCCAGTGTCTCTTTCAAGTAATGTTTGGGCTCCTGCTGCTGCTGCCAACTCCAGGTTGTGTCTTTAGGCCACTTTTTGGGCTCCTGCTGGCAACTCCAGTGTCTCTTTCAGCCAAAGTTTGGGGTCCTGCTGCTGCTGCTGCCAACTCCAGTGTGTCTTTAGGCCAATTTTGGGGCTCCTGTTGCTGCTGCTGCTGCAAACTCCAGTGTTTCTTTAGGCCAATTTTTGGGCTCCTGCTGCCAACTCTAGTGTCTCTTTCAAGCAATGTTTGGACTCCTGCTGCTGCTGCTGCCAACTCCAGTGTGTCTTTAGGCCGATTTTTGGGCTCCTGCTGCTGCTGCCAACTCCAGGTTGTGTCTTTAGGCCAATTTTTGGGCTCCTGCTGGCAATTCCAGTGTCTCTATCAGACAATGTTTGGGCTCCTGCTGCTGCTGCTGCCAACTCCAGTGTGTCTTTAGGCCAATTTTTGGGCTCCTGCTGCCAACTCCAGTGTTTCTTTCAAGCAATGTTTGGGCTCTTGTTGCTGCTGCTGCCAACTCCAGTGTGTCTTTAGGCCAATTTTTGGGTACCTGCTGCTGCTGCTGCCAACTCCAGGGTGTGTCTTTAGGCCAATTTTTGGGCTCCTGCTGGTAACTCCAGTGTCTCTATCAGCCAACGTTTGGGCTCCTGCTGCTGCTGCTGCCAACTCCAGTGTGTCTTTAGGTCAATTTTTGGGCTCCTGCTGCCAAGCCTAGTGTCTCTTTCAAGCAATGTTTGGGCTCCTGCTGCTGCTGCTTCCAACTCCATGGTGTGTCTTTCAGGCAATATATTGGCTCCTAATGCTGTTGCCAACGCCAATGTGTTTTTCAGGCAATATATGAGCCCCCTATGCTGCTGCCAACTCCTGGGTGTGTCTTTCAGGCAATATATGGGCTCCCTATGCTGCTGCCAAGTCCAGAGTGTGTCTTTCAGGCAATATTTGGGCTCCCTATGCTGCTGCCAACTCCACTGTGTGTCTTTCAGGCAATATATGGGCTCATCATGCTGATGCCACCTCAAGGCTCTGTAATTGTGCCTCTCTACGTCAGCGAATCTAATAGCGACGCCTCTGATCTGCATGTCATACTTCTTTACAATAGTATTTCACTAACCCAGCATGCATCATATGCATGTTACAGGCAAGCAAAAAGTTCTGCAACCCTATGGAGGCTCTTGGACACCCAGAAATAGCCATTTTTAATAGCGATTCTTTGCGAATAAATTCGGACCGAAGCAATTTTTCCCGGAAAATTCGGCGAATCAGCCGAATCGAATTTTTCAAAAGTTCGCTCATCTCTAATATCAATATATATATTCGCTCATTAGGGTTGATTCAGAGCCCCTTTTCCAACATTTTTTTGCGTGGAAATGACCGTTCTTGTCCATTTTTCCCGCTCTTCTGATTCAGCAGAGCCTTTTTTTCTGTGAGAATTATTGTGTGAAATGTTTTTATTTTTGTTTTTTCATTTGGTAGCAGGGCCTCCAAAAAATAGTGAGTAAGGGGCTCTGAATCATTGTCTTGCAGAGTATGCTTAATATTTCTAAAACAAGTCAGCACATACAGTTACGGTATATTGTGGGCTTCTGGACACATTAATTTACCATTTCTTTCTCCTTAAAAACTTGGAAAAAGGGGGCTTGTTTATTTATGCATGCCTTCTCAGCAAGAATTTGTTGTCATTCTTCTAGGTTTTGCAATCTATTTCATGTTCAGCAAACCTTTATACCTATGGGATACCTACGAGATGTTAGCACATGCTTCATCTGCTGCAGCCAAGAGTTACCACGAAACCCCTCTACAAGCTCAGCTGCTACTGTAATGTATCCTTCCCTGGCATGGATGTTTCATGGGGCAAAATCTCCTAGTCATTCAGAGTGTTTTTGGCAAAGACGCAGGGTCAAATGTTGCTGCCTAACCTGATTAACTGTCAGACGCCCAAACTCCAGGTGCAGAGCTCAAAGAGTCAAAGATAGATTTGCTACCAGGGTAACTGCACAGAACCTGGAAAAAATTTGTATGGACATTAATGATAAAAAATAACAAAACCTCAGGTCTTAGCAAAATCTTGCTTCCCAGAGAAGTGGGCCCAGACCCTTTTTCTAGGGCTGTATCAGGAGTTTCTTATGAGGAGGCCAGGCAGTTCCATTAAGCCCCCCACTGGTTGCAAGTGGATTTGCAGTCCATGACATTTCCCCTCTTTAAGGACCGTGCAATGAACGTTCACCAAGACATGATCATGAAGTCCATGAAACAAGTCCAAGTCCGTCCATGAGGCATTCAGCCAGGTGCTCCCAAGAACAGCAGGATAAAATATTAGCATAGGGATGTGGCGGGGCACTAGACTGAAAGTAGAAGGTAGATTTAGCACCGTAGGACTGGGACTTGGGTTGCACAGCAGTAATACGGCTAGAGGAGGTACCATCAGGGTTAGAGCCGTAGGCATCGCCAACAGGGTCAGGTCCGGGTGCTGGCTGGCGCTCAGGGTCAGGCCTGGGTACAAGCTGGAACTCAGGGTCAGTCCCAGGTACAGGCTGAAGTTCAGGGTCAAGCCCAGGTGCAGGCTGGAGTTCAGGTCAAGCCCTGGTGCAGGCTGGAGATCAGGGTCAGACTGGGCTGCAGGCTGGAGTTCAGGGTTTAACCTGTTTCAGTTTAGTTTAGGGTGTCTCTCCATACATATGTGAAACCGTTGTAATTGGGAGGCATGGGACTTTAACATGCAATATGATTTTCTTGAAAAACATACATTTTTTATTTAAAATTCTACAAACTGTAAAAAATGTATTTTTAAAAATACGTTTTCACATATTTAACCCAAAAATATTGAGAAAGCACTGAAAGTACAAACAAGACATTTCATGTTAAACTATTCCTCTAATGCTGCCGCTCCACCACTGCTGTTGAAGAGGTTCAGGGCTGAGGTAAGTTATGCAACATGTTTACTGCTACACACTCTGCCCCCCCCCCCCCCCCCCCATTACAGCCATCCCCCAATGTTCGGGTTCTCATTGATCTCAATGGGGACCCGGTTTGGGTCCATAAACCTGAACATTTATTCAAAGTTCATCCGAACTTGCCGGTACCAAACTTTGGGGGGTTTGCCCATCCTTATTCACAATCTCGAATCACCATTACCAGTTTGTGGTGCTGTCATTTGGTCTGACCACAGCGCCCTTAGTCTTTACCAAGGTCCCGTACTCTATCATGCCAATTTTAATTGCAGGAGGTTCCGGTCAAATCTTCACTGTCTCCAGCCAATATCAGGATGGAGTTGACTTGTGTCTGTATACACCCAAACTGACAGGACCGTTTTTTTTCCCCATTTAATGGAAGATACTCACCACAGATGCCAGTGTGGCAGGTTCAGAAGGTGTCTTGGAATAATGGTTATTCTGGGCCCCTTGGTTGGGTAGAGTGGTGAGTCAGTCCATCAATGTCCTGGATGTTAACACATTTCTTTACTCACTTGTCCCCTTTGTCACTTTTGTTACTTGTCCAGGATTCTGACAGGTTGCCTGATCCGAGGCAAACAGGGTGGCTTTTACAGCTGGGAATTAATGTTGGTAGCTTCTCTGAGCTTGCGTGGGCATAAGCACATGTTCCAGCTCGTCAATTGATCACATTCCCTGTGCCCAAAAACAAATTTTCTCAGCAGATAATTTTGGATCAGGAAAAATGAGAGCGGAATCAAGACATATTCAACTTCCTCTGTGGCTGTTGGGGAATCACTGATGTGGATCACTTTATCACCAGATCCAACATAAAGGTGCCATAGAATAGAATAGATGCTCTAGTGACACCTTGAGCACCATTCTGTATGGTTTATGCCTTTTATGCACCATCTGCTTTACAGACTATGCTTGGAGTCGGTCAGTATGACCCCAATAGCACCAGATCACCACAGCAAGTCTGGAATGTAGATCTAATAAATCTGACATTGGAAGGATCTTGGCATCGACCTCGTTAGCTGGGTCTATTGTCTGAAGATCTCGTGCTACATCAGAACTAGAGATGAGCGAACTTTTGAAAAGTTCGATTCGGCCGATTCGCCGAATTTCACAAAGAAATTCGGGTTCGGCCGAATCGAACTTTTACGAAGTTCCCCATCAAAAATGCCGGCATGGTGGGAGCCGGCCGGCGTGCCGGTAAAGCCGGCTGGCCCGCTCCCACCATGCCGGCATTTAAAAAAAAAAAAAAAAGCATTTTTGCCGGCATGGTGGGAGCGGGCCGGCCGGCTCCGCTGTCAGCGGAACCGGCCCGCTCCCACCATGCCGGCATTTGAGAAAAAAGGCAAACACTTACCTGCAGGTCCGGAGCGTGGAGGCCGGCGCCGCTCTCAGCTGTCATCTGAGGGCGCGTCATCAGAGGCGCCCTCTGATAACGCGCCCTCAGATGACAGCTGAGAGCGGCGCCGGCCTCCACGCTCTGGACCTGCAGGTAAGTGTTTGCCTTTTTTTTAAAATGCCGGCATGGTGGGAGCGGGCCGGCCGGTTCCGCTGACAGCGGAGCCGGCCGGGCCGCTCCCACCATGCCGGCAAAAATGCTTTTTTTTTTTGTTTTTTAAATGCCGGCATGGTGGGAGCGGGCCGGCCGGCTTTACCGGCCCGCCGGCCGGTTCTGCTGCCAGCGCGGAACCGGCCGGCCCGCTCCCACCATACCGGCATTTTTTCTTTTTTTTTTTTTCTTTGTTGGGCCTGCCGGCTTTTTCTTTGTTGGGCCTGCCGGCTTTACCGGCCCGCCGGCCGGCTCCCACCATGCCGGCATTTTTTTTTTTTATTTCAGGAAAAATTCGATCGGCACAAACCACAAAATATTTATTGAATATTTCCTGAAATTCGGAGCGAATTCCGGTTCGTCCGAACCGGTTCGCTCATCTCTAATCAGAACCTTCCAAATACTTTCTTTGATGGCATAGGTATTGAGAGGATGATTTCTACCATAGATATTGGAAAGCTTACTTTAATTGGTATGATTCCCATGGTATGCCAGTGTCTTTTTTAATCACTTACATTAAGACTTTCTGCAAGGTGCAGCTCATATGTTTCATTAACTTAGGAAACTTGCTGAACCTTGGAATCTGTATTTGTGCCCTCTTCTCCTCAGTATCCACCATTTGAGCCCTTAAATTCTGTCTCCCTTCTACATTTGACTCAAAAGGTTATTTTTCTTGTGGCAACTTTATCTCAGCAGAGTCTCTGAATTGTTCGTTTTTTACATCAAGTCACAAAGATAAAAATGATGTTCAGGCTCAACCTTTACCTGGACCTCAAAGGAGGTTTCCCATTTTCACATTAATGAAGAAATTGCTCTTCCTTCTTTTTTCCCAACCTGACTAATTCTAAAAAATATCTTTCAGATGTCATTCACAATTAGAAACTTTACCTTCACAGGACCACGGTTTCTGAAAGAATAAAATCCTCTTTGTCTCTAGGAAAGGAACCTCCAATGAGGATAAAAACTCATGCACAAGATGTGTGGGCTTTTTGTCACCAGGCTTGTGCTGAGCAAATTTTTAAGGCAGCTACTTGGTTTCGGCCCATACTACAAATTATAATAATAACAATAATAAAGAAATAGACAGGTTTTCATTGGCCAATGCTGCGTTGGGCTAAAAAGTTTTACAGGCTGTGTTTCATAAGTACCTGAATATACTGATGGATTATTTTACTATTATTACTCTGCCCTACTTTTTACTATTTTAGGGCATCCCATTCTTTAAAATAAAGAAATATTGAGGCAGTATCCTCCACATACAACAACAAATATTGTTTCTGTTACTGTTACATTTTTTTTGGATGTTTGTTTGTCAGTTATTACTAGTTACACACTGGCTATTGTTGCCAGAGAGATTTTGATGAGCTCAAAATCAAAACAAGCTTTATTGATAGTGTCCATCTCCTATCAACCTGACATCAAAACTTATTGTAAGAAGTATCGAGACTTCATTCTCCACATCCCATACACAGAATAAAGAATCTTCACGATGAGCATGTTAAGTCACAAATGTTACAGCTAAGCCTCTTGATTACAATGGTGCCTTACAGTTCTTTGCTTTCCATCTATTTTTGGGGGTATACAGTATAGTGCATAATACAGTATATTGTGAACCCAAGAACCCTTGTAGCCGCACAACAGAGAGGGCAAGATTGGTCACTTTTCTAATGGAACATGGAAGCTAAAATCAAATCGGTGAGATGTTGCTGAGGAAGGAGGGATTGTGTTGACAGAATATAAAAGATTAGCAGGTTAATATTCTGTAGGAATCATTTGCATTAGCTGTGTTTATATAGATAGCATGTTCAAATTGTTGTCAACAAGATGAAAAATATGACCATAATTGAAAATGAGTTATTTTACAGGAGACAAATCATGTCTGTAATAATACTAGCCTGTGTGTGGAAATGTTTTGATGAGCATGGGGGCCAGCTTGCTTGTGAATTCTTAAAATTGGTCTTTACAGTTTCTTGTTTTAGCCCCCCCCCCCCCTGCACGGAGAGGCGTGGTGTAAGGAGTTCTTTGGTCCTAGGGCAATACTTTGGGAATGAGGTATAGTGTGGAGGTACACTTAATCCTTAGCTGGCTACAGAGATGACTCAACTGAAGTAAAAGTAAGGGTGATCTTACTAGTTCAGCTTCAACTTCCATTCCTAATCAAATTTAAGTACACCTTCAGCAAGACACTTTTTCATTGAGGTTTCATCTCCCTAGCTGTAGAGCAGGAGCACTGCTGGACTTAATCTCTCTTTCCAGAAGTGAGAATAACCAGAGGATCTGGGACTGCCACAGATCTTCCTTTTTTCCAAGTTAGCCATTAGTCTGCTGGCTCTCACTGCATCCTTCCAGGCTTCTCTTCTCTCAAACAATTTCTTTCTCCTCTGATGAATTCAGACTTCTGAAAACAACTTAGAGCTCCCTTTAACTACTACCACATCTAATGCTATCTCACAACCTCCCTCAACCACGCCCAGATGTGTGGCTCATACATGGTTTAGGCCACATGCCACACATGAATCAGGGAATCTGGATGAGCTGATTACAACCAGTCCCAAATGGAGCTTTCCCTCCATTACTAAAGTTCACCTTTCAACTACTTTCAATAGATGTTTATCGGGCCTTATCAACTCAATCAACCTGTCAAACTGGCTTCTGCCCATCTGACCTTTGCATAGAGGCAGCCTTTGGAATGTACAACTTGTGTAATTAAACAGGGCCTCATCTCAGTTTCCCTGTTGGGGGGTGTCAGTGTTAGAAATGAGTCACCAGAGGGGCCCCACCAGAGGAAGTCATTCTTGGAACCCACCTTTCAGCTATATAGCATTAATGCAAGATCACTCTTAGGGCTCTTTAACATTGTGCATTTTTCACCACACTTTTGTACACTGCACTGTGCCTCCAGTATGATGCGGTGCAGGGGGAAGGTAATAAGCTGCCCTGCATTGTTGTTTTCTGTCCATAATAATAATGTTGCACAATGTAGAGTTTGATGTTTAATAAATGAATGGTCCTCCTGGTCCATTAAAATAAAAGATACCCTATTAAAAAACAAATTTACCCCACTTGTATTCGTCTGATTTTTATTGCAGTTAATTATAGTGTGCTAATTGAAAAGTTATCCTTGCCTTTCAAAACTCTCCAGGAAAATCCCAAATAATTTGGATAACCTCTGTTTATTTCCATGCACTGGCTGGCTCTGGAAAGGTGCAATGTTTTATACAGAGTGTGTACCTTGTGCTTTCAAAAGAAAGAGCTGTCATTGTGCTTTAGATGGGAGAATGCTGCTCTCTAGTGGAAGAGACGCTGCTAGCAGAAATAGTTTCACCCATTTTAATTAAATATAAGGCTCTAAAGGCTTTTCATCAGAAAAAATGTGAATCATTTCATTTAAATACATAATGCTCTAATATGCATTTTAAGGTGGTTGAAAAGTTAAAATCCTACAAATGACATTAAAATATTGTGCAATCCTACCTGTTGAAAACACAGTAAAAAACTTAGGGTGAAGCACAGTGGCAAGCTCATTGAGGAGCATGTAGGGGATCTCGATATTTAACTTAGACCAGTCAGCACCAGTCAGCACCATTTTTGCCACTGCCGAGAGTGGCAGACATCGCTCAAAAGTATAGCTGCAAAGTGGCAAATGACGCTGACAACCAAAGTGGCTCTATACCTTTTGTTGTTTATTTGATAAATGTAATGAGCTATTGTCTCTCATGTACCCACATCCAACAGAAAAGGGCATGCACAACCCACTAGAAATGCAATATGGATGCTACTCCTAAAGCCACAATGAGATTTGGGATACCTCACCTATCTGAAAGATTGTGATTCGCCTGATGATTGATTAGCCCTTTAATACAGCTGAATCATGTGACTTGGTCAAGGACTTATTTGTCTACTCTCTTTATGACCTCATGTAGTTTTGTAACCTAATCGCTGTATATAGTTATTTAGATGAAGATAATAGGAAGTATATTTGATTGTTAATTAAATGTATGTATTTCTGCTTTGTCAAATTGCATATTACAAACAGAGAATAGCCATCCTATTGGCGCAGGGTTCTTTCCCCATGCTGACTGTGTCTACCGTGCACTGGCTGGAAATTTGAGCACCAATTGCCTTTCCTCTGGCTCTTCTGTTCGATGTAGTTTGCAGAGATTGTGTGGCACACAGCAAGCCAGGATGATCTTTCACACCTTCTCTGGGCTGTATAGCATCTTCTCTTCAGGGCGGGCCAAACTTAAGAAGCATGCTTTCAGCAGGCCAATGGATCTACTCTTTCAATGAGCTGAATTGTAGCACACATCAGGAGTCCTCTGTGGGTTGCACACCAGGGTCATCTGGCAGGTTTTTTGCCTGAATCACCTAAATTGAAAAACATGTTTTAATGTTGAGGACAACACTAAATGTTCATATAACCCTAGTTATTGCAATTTTGGTCTCTGTTTCCCTCCCCCCCCCCCTTAGTTTAGCTGTTTAAGTATTGTTCTGACTTCCAGCTTGCACCCTTAGTTACCTAGTAGCCAACGCAGTGGCGTTTTTTGATTCTCAAATGTCCTGTACAGGGCCGATTGCTGCCACACATAGGAATCATGGCATGAGCCCGGGAACCCTGATCTCACTGCACACAGTCATATCTCGTGAGAACCATCACCTTCATACAATGGGAGCTTTTATGGTTTTGGAAGTGCAGTTCCTGAGCTCAAGGGGGTGGAATGTGATATGGGTCGAATCAATGCACCCTAGCACATAGGGGATCCCCGACGTGTGGTAAAAGGAAAGTTTGATATGTTGCACCTCTTCCTAGTTGTATGGAAATTTGATATAGGTGTGTATCAGCTTACATATGACCAGGATGACCTTTTGGCACTTAATAGGGCCACAGTGGCCTGAAATATGCCCCTCGCAAGGACACTTAATGAGGCACAAAGTCACACTATGCCTAGTACGACCTTGCTGCGCCCTGTGGAGGGGTCAATCCTGTGGAGAATTTGGTGGTATTGAAGTTCTATTGAGTCAGACTCTGCTGTTGATCTGTTCATCAATTGAATCAACAACAGTCAGCCTGGTGGTAACCACTCTGTCAGCCCTGATTTGCACCACTGTGACTTCCTCTGCCAACACAACTCAACTACATCCCAAACATCAATGCACAATCTTGTTCGACACAGCACTGCATTGCCACTTCACAAACCAACAAACACAACCACAATACCAAACCCACACATGCACCAAGGACAGCAAACCCAAAACAGCACTCACACATACCTTTACACACAGAGGTGCACACAGTCAATGCAGCTTACCAAAAACAAGATGCATTGGGGAAACAACCATAAGGCTTCTTAAATTTGTCCTGCCCAAGCGGGGAGATGCTAGACAGACCAAACAAGGTGTCATACAATCCTGGCTAGAAGACAGACCAAGGCGTGCTCCAGGATGGCCCCCTACTGTGCGCAGCCCCAGAGGTCCTCCTTGTGTGCATGCCAGCACCGTAATTCCTGCTTGAGGTGTGTTGAGAGGTCTTGAGCAGTCTAGTCGCCGGTGCTGTGGTTGCTGTTGCTGCTGTGGTTGCCTTGCCCACAAATACCCAAACCAGCCCCAAACACTTGGGGAAGAGGAGCACAATTTGCCCAGCCCCAGTGGAGTTGCTGCAGCAGGTGCTGAGGGTTCCAACAAGCTGTCTGCCAGGTGTGAACCAGAATTTAACCTAGCAGATAATATTACGCTGGTGCATCTCACCCTGGCAAATGGCGTGTCTTGTTCGGCTCCCAGAGTCGTGGTTTGAGCAAGACAGAACGTACCAAGACCTGGGACAAGATTGCTGAGACCCTCCATCTCATGACTGCACATAAACGCAGCACCAAATCCACAAAGAAGCACTATTACACCTGGCACAGGGCCCCTATGAAGAAAATGAAGGCTGACCTGCAAATTGAGCATAGGGAACTGGAAGGCCCACAGGGAATATGAGCTGCTGTTGAGGCCCCATATCCCTGCATTTTGGCTACAGTGGGGGGATGTATGGGATCGCATCACATCATTGAGCGAAGGTAAGTGTGTCCTTTAGCCCCATTCAATTTCCCATTTTGGTTAGCATGTGTGTGTTTTTTACTTTGTTTCCTCAATAGCCGAGGATGATGGTTCTGGATCTGATGGGTACCAGCCCCCGTAAAACCAACCTAGCACCAGCCAACAGTTCCATGTGAAAGCAGGCCCAAGTCATCGAGGCACCCACCAGCAGCCTTGTCTTCCTCAGGCCAAGCTGACACTGTCTGTAAGGGCACACCAGTGAATATAAGCAGGGAGATCTATTTGAAGCATAGTGAGGTTCTCAATGAAGAAGTTGGATCAGTTGTGAGCAATGAGGTAAATCAGTGAGTGTGGTGCAATAATTAGAGCTCAAAGGAAAGAGTAAATGAAGATGGGGAGTACACAAATGGTAAAGCACACTCTGGAGCTCTGTCTAAAGTCAAATAAGGTGCTCAACTAGGAGATATTATGCACAGAGTGGAGCTGAGCAGAACATAGTGAGTAGCTCAGAATGCTATGCTTAAAGTAAAATAGAGTTTACTATAAGGTCATTGTGGAATGCAGCAGACAAATCTGTTGGTGTTAGTAAAAAGCTTAGAGGAGCAGTGGTGAGAAGTGAGTAAATGTGCGGAAAAAAGGAAAAGCCAGAGGTGACGTAGGCAAGGTAAGACAGGGAGAGTTGAATGGGAAGAGGTGAGCAGAGGTGGATAGGAGGTAGGCAGAGAAAGGGTAAGCAGGTGGGCATAGGTTAGAGAGGAAAAAGTGTGGTGGATAGATTTGCGGTGGGCAGGGTTGAGGTTAGCAGAGATGGAGAGAAGTGAGCAGAGGTGACTATAGGTAGATAGGGGTATGGTGGGAGCAAGTAAACAGAGGTAGAGGCCAGAAACGAAGAGCAGTGATGGGCAGAGGTGAAGTGGGAAGATGTAAGCAAAGGTGAGCTGGAAAGAGTCAACATAGGCACCCCTAGACACACCTAACACAAACACCACACCAGTAACACATGTGGGTCACCCACCTCTCCAGAGAAGTTAATTGTCATGTCACATTCTGCACTGCAGGCAACGCAAGCCCTTTCCAAATCCCTAGAGATACTGGGGGGGGGGGGGGGGGGGTGCAACTGATGGAAATGCAGATCACAGGTTGTGCGGCCCATTTTTATGGGTCTGCTTTAAGAACTGGTATTGGTTTGCTTTAAGAACCCAGTGTGTAGCATAGAAAGAAGTGTGAGGAGTAAAGCTCAGTGGGAAGCAGGGGCTGGTTGGGCAGGGCATAGCCTCTAGCATGCAGCCCACCTGACCCATAGACTTTGCTGGAATTCACTAATTTCTCCTCTAACATAATCTCTTCCCCCTTACCTTGCCTCAGTGTACCTCCCTAGCAAAACTCCAGCCCATTGTATGCCCCTACAATGTTATAGCCCAAAAAGACATCTGAACATCACTGTCATGTGCTGCTGAGTAACAACATCAACACGTGTGTCAGGTTGGATATTCAGAAGTATATATCTGTGTTTGGAACGAATGGAGACACGCAAGTAACATTTTCAGGAGATTTTTCGTTTAAAAATGGTACAAAAGTGACCATAGAGTCTAATTTTCTCTCTTTAAGGCATCCCAATTTGGGATGATCCTCTGTGTGACCCCCCCACCCTAATCGGTGCAAAAATGTACTGATCTGTCTATCCAGTGGTGCATGTGTGGGTCATGGCTGGACTATGCTATGGCTGATTCGACGAATTTTCCGGGAAAAATCGATTCGGTACGAATTTATTCGCGACGAATCGCTATTAAAAATGGCTATTTCTGGGCGTCCGAGAGCCTCCATAGGGTTGCAGGGCAGGGCATAGCCTCTAGCATGCAGCCCACCTGACCCATAGACTTTGCTGGAATTCACTAATTTCTCCTCTAACATAATCTCTTCCCCCTTACCTTGCCTCAGTGTACCTCCCTAGCAAAACTCCAGCCCATTGTATGCCCCTACAATGTTATAGCCCAAAAAGACATCTGAACATCACTGTCATGTGCTGCTGAGTAACAACATCAACACGTGTGTCAGGTTGGATATTCAGAAGTATATATCTGTGTTTGGAACGAATGGAGACACGCAAGTAACATTTTCAGGAGATTTTTCGTTTAAAAATGGTACAAAAGTGACCATAGAGTCTAATTTTCTCTCTTTAAGGCATCCCAATTTGGGATGATCCTCTGTGTGACCCCCCCACCCTAATCGGTGCAAAAATGTACTGATCTGTCTATCCAGTGGTGCATGTGTGGGTCCGGGAAAAATCGATTCGGTACGAATTTATTCGCGACGAATCGCTATTAAAAATGGCTATTTCTGGGCGTCCGAGAGCCTCCATAGGGTTGCAGAATGTTTTGCTTGGCTGTAACATGCATAGGATGCATGCTGGGTTAGTGAAATACTATTGTAAAGAAGTATGACATGCAGATCAGAGGTGTCACTATTAGATTCGCTGACGCAGAGCGGCACAATTACAGAGCCTTGAGGTGGCATCAGCATGATGAGCCCATATATTGCCTGAAAGACACACAGTGGAGTTGGCAGCAGCATAGGGAGCCCATATATTGCCTACAAAACACACCCTGAATTTGGCAGCAGCATAGGGAGCCAAAATATTGCCTGAAAGACACACTCTGAACTTGGCAGCAGCATAGGGAGCATATATATTGCCTGAAAAACACACCCAGAAGTTGGCAGCAGCATAGGGAGCTCATATATTGCCTGAAAGACACACTCTAGACTTTGCAGCAGCAACAGCACAGGGAGCTCATATATTGCCTGAAAGACACACCCAGGTGTTGGCAGCAGCATTAGGAGCCCATATATTGCCTGAAAAACACACCCAGGAGTTGGAAGCAGCATAGGGAGCCCATATATTGCCTGAAAAACACACCCAAGAGTTGGCAGCAGCATAGGGAGCTCATATATTGCCTGAAAAACACACCCAGGAGTTGGCAGCAGCATTAGGAGCCCATATGTTGCCTGAAAAACACATTGGAGTTGGCAGCAGCATTAGGAGCCCATATATTGCCTGAAAGATACACCCAGGAGTTGGCAGCAGCATATGGAGCTCATATATTGCCTGAAAGACACACCCAGGACTTGGCAGCAGCATAGGGAGTACATATATTGCCTGAAAAACACATTGGACCTGGCAGCAGCATTAAGAGCCCATATATTGCCTGAAAGACACACCCAGGAGTTGGCAGCAGCAGCATTAGGAGCCCATATATTTGCCTGAAAAACACATTGGACTTGGCAGCAGCATAGGGAGCACATGTATTGCCTGAAAAACACACACAGGAGTTGGCAGCAGCATAGGGAGCTCATATATTGCCTGAAAGACACACTCTGGACTTGGCAGCAGCATAGGGAGCTCATATATTGCCTGAAAAACACATTGGACCTGGCAGCAGCATTAAGAGCCCATATATTGCCTGAAAGACACACCCAGGAGTTGGCAGCAGCAGCATTAGGAGCTCATATATTGCCTGAAAAACACATTGGAGTTGGCAGCAGAATTAGGAGCCATATAATGCCTGAAAGACACACCCAGGAGTTGGCAGCAGCAGCATTAGGAGCCCATATATTGCCTGAAAAACACACTCTGGACTTGGCAGCAGCATAGGGAGCACATATATTGCCTGAAAAACACACCCAGGAGTTGGCAGCAGCATAGGGAGCTCATATATTGCCTGAAAGACAAACCCTGGAGTTGGCAGCAGCAGCAGGAGCCCAAACATTGCTTGAAAGAGACACTGGAGTTGGCAGCAGCAGCCCAAAAATTGGTGTAAAGACACACCCTGGAGTTGGCAGCAGCAGCAGGAGCCCAAGCATTGCTTGATAAAGACACTGGAGTTGGCAGCAGCAGCCCAAAAATTGGTGTAAAGACACACCCTGGAGTTGGCAGCAGCAGCAGGAGCCCACACATTGCTTGAAAGAGACACTGCAGTTGGCAGCAGCAGCCCAAAATTCTAAAGACACACCCTGGAGTTGGCTGCAGCAGCAGCAGGAGCCCAAACATTGGCTGAAAGAGACACTGGAGTTGGCAGCAGGAGCCCAAAAATTGACCTAAAGACACACTGGAGTTGGCAGCAGCAGCAGGAGCCCAAACATTGCTTGAAAGAGACAGTGGAGTTGGCAGCAGCAGCCCAAAAATTGGCCTAAAGACACACCCTGGAGCTGGCAGCAGCAGCAGCAGGAGCCCAAATATTGCTTGAAAGAGACAGTGGAGTTGGCAGCAGCAGCCCAAAAATTGGCCTAAAGACAGACCCTGGAGTTGGCAGCAGCAGCAGGAGCCCAAACATTGGCTGAAAGAGACACTGGAGTTGGCAGCAGCAGCCCAAAAATTGGCCTAAAGACACACCCTGGAGTTGGCAGCAGCAGCAGAAGGAGCCCAACATTGCTTGAAAGAGACACTGGAGTTGGCAGCAGGAGCCCAAAAATTGGCCTAAAGACAAATTGGAGTTGGCAGCAGCAGGAGCCCAAACATTGCTTGAAAGAGACACTGGAGTTGGCAGCAGGAGCCCAAAAATTGGCTGAAAGAGACACTGGAGTTGTCAGCAGCAGCCCAAAAATTGGCCTAAAGACAAATTGGAGTTGGCAGCAGCAGGAGCAGCAGCAGGAGCCCAAACATTGCTTGAAAGAGACACTGGAGTTGGCAGCAGCAGCCCAAAAATTGGTGTAAAGACACACCATGGAGTTAGCAGCAGCAGGAGCCCTAACGTTGGCTGAAAGAGACACTGGAGTTGGCAGCAGCAGCCCAAAAAATGGCCTAAAGACACACCCTGGAGTTGGCAGCAGCAGCAGCAGGAGCCCAAACATTGCTTGAAAGAGACACTGGAGTTGGCAGCAGGAGCCCAAAAATTGGCCTAAAGACACACCGGAGTTGGCAGCAGCAGCAGGAGCCCAAACATTGGCTGAAAGAGACACTGGAGTTGGCAGCAGCAGCCCAAAAATTGGCCTAAAGACACACCCTGGAGTTGGCAGCAGCAGGAGCCTCAGACATTGCTTGAAAGAGACACTGGAGTTAGCAGCAGGAGCCCAAAAATTGGCCTAAAGACACACTGGAGCCGGCAGCAGCATCAGCAGCAGGAGCCCAAACATTGCTTGAAAGAGTCACTGGAGGAGGGCGTGGCCTGGCCATGAAGGAGTGAGGACGTGAGGCTACGAGCTCTGCCATAACCCCTTACTTAACAGTTGATCAAGGCTCCCAAAATCCCCCTAACCTAGTGCAATGGGGAGCGGAAGGAAGAAGAGAGAGGTGGGATCCGTCAAAAAGCCCCCAAAGAAGGATATTGGCAGTTTTTTCAGCCACCGGGATCTGACAGGGCAGAGAGCCCAGCAACCCAAGATGGCGCCCAGCCGGTCCCGTGAGGCAGAGGAGTGCACCGGAAATCGCCGCGGGGTGGCAGAGGCAGCGATGGAGTGCGGGGAGCCCCTTGGTCTACAGAGCCTGCAGCCTACCTCTGCACCCGTTCCTGGAGCTGTCTGTGCTGTGGGCTATGCGGCCGCGATCTGCCCGGGGACTGAAGTGACGTCACCGAGCTTAAAGCGTGTCGGTGAGGTGGGGAAGAGTGGCGGGGAGCCTCGCAGCGGCTCGGGGGCTGCCCTGGAGGTGACGCGCCGGGCTGGGCCTGCCTCGGCCCCGCCGGAGATCATCTCCACTGTGGGCGGCGCCTGTTCGGGGGGGGCACTGGAGGATCACTGCACCACCGATGAGGAGAGGCTGGTGCCTCAGAGAGCGGGCTGTGTAGAGCCCCCACCTTTGCTCACACCTGCGTCTCCTGCCTTAGACTCTCCCCAGCCACACAGCAGTAATAATAAAAATGAGGGCAGCCTGGGTAGAGGAATACACTCCATGTGCAGAGACTTGGGGGGCCGTACCACCCTGGTCCCTTCTCCACAGTTTAACCCCTCGGCTCCTGAGTGGCCATCCGCAGCCCAACCAACGCACACACCCCTCATCTGGGGAGACAGCCCTGAACGGGTCAAACAGATTATATGGGCGGATGTTCACTCGGCTCCTGGGGGCTCCGGAACCAGCTGTGCGCCACCTCAACCATCCATAGCAGCTTTACCGTTGGAATGGTCGCCGGGCTCTGGCATTGACCTGCCGAGTGGTCTGTCTCCGCTCCGGGACCTTGTGGACGACTCAGGAAGCCCGAGTCCTGTCAGACCACCCATCTCTGATGCGGAATCCCGCGTCTCCCGATGTGGGATGCCCTCAGCCCCGTCCCCGGTCAAACAGCTCTTCCCACAGTCTTCTGTTGATTCTAGTCTTCGGGATCTTCTGCAATGCCTCCCGACTAAAGCCGAGCTAAAAGCGGGCCTGGAGGTGGTGGCTACCAGAATTGAGCGAGCCTTGCGCAGAGAAATCGAGGACTTGCAACAAAAGTCTTCTGCCTTAGATACCAGAGTTGCATCGCTTGAAGACTCCCGCTCAGACCACGACACGCGTTTGGCTCCAGACGAATGATCAGGAGAACAGAAACAGACGTAACAATCTGAAGCTCCGAGGCATCCCGTAATCGATCAGATCGGAGGACCTGCGTTCATGGGCGACAGAATTATTCAACGGCCTGCTAGGAAAATCGCCAGACGCCAAGCTGATTATAGATCGAATCCACAGAGTGAACGGGCGCCCAGCCGGGGTTCCTCAGGCCCCCAGAGACGTTCTATGCAGAATCCTCTTTTTTCTCGTCAAGGAAGAAATCCTGCGCTTGGCCTGGGAGAGGGGAGGAATTGGGTGGAGGGGCTCTCAAGTCACGATTTTGCCGGACGTGTCGCGTCGCACCTTGCAGATGAGACGTGTGCTGCAACCTCTCCTAGACAGGATACGGGAATTTGGTGCCTCCTACAAATGGGGTCACCCATTTCATCTTATAGTGCGCAAGGACAACTCCACGTTCGCCCTCAGATGCAAGGCGGACTTCCCGGGATTATTTATTTTCTTGGGATTGGATCCCTTTCCGGTCCTGGTCTGGCTGGTGTTTGACCCCCCCACCTCCCATGCCGCAGAGAATGCCTCGGAGGCCCTGGATGGCCGGGGGCCGGAGGGGAGAGGCCCCTGGGCTGATCCGGGATCGGTAGGCCTTTTCCTTTTTGCCCTTTTGTTGCCCCTCCCATCCTGATGACAGTTGTTTTTCTCCCTGCCGCCCCCCCCTGCCCCCACTTTCTGTAATCCTACTGATCTTCTACCGAGGACTTCGTATTCCAGAGTGACTTTAATGAATCACATTGATATGGTGTTTTGGCTGCTGGATGGGGGTGGGATGGGTACATGGGCGTGCCCCCCCTCTCGGGTTGGGGGTGGGATGGGTGCATGAGCGTGCCCCCCCTCTCGGATTGTGTGGGCGGGCTGGCTTCCAACCCCCATCCTGTCCGCCGTACGTTTGTGGCAATGGTCGGGGGGTGGCTTGCTTGCTTGCTGGCCGTGGGTCGGGGGGAGCGGGTACAGTGCAGCATCTTGTCATTGGCTCCATTGGGAGGGAGGGAGGCCCCTGGAGGGAGGGAGGCCCCTGGTTGCTGCCGGGATCTAATAATGAGTGGGTTCTGCTTGGGGGCCACCCAGAGGTTATTTTTTCTTTTTTTTTCTCTGTTCTAACGTAAGCTAGTTCTGAGCTTGTTTGGGAAATTGGGGGCGTTCTCAGGGAGATGCAGTGAGCGCTCTCCTGGCGATACTGGGGGTCCACTGCTTTATGGACGGGCGGGGGATGGGGGAGCCTGAATGCTAACCTTGAATAAATTGGGGTTGGCTCCTGAGTGGTTAGGCTACCTTCCACAACAACCTTCCCGCGCTGTCCCGTTGGACCTTGACCGGCAGGTAGCGCGTGGTGTTTGAGGACACTGTCCTCAGTATTTTTATTTGCCCTCCTCTGTAAGGTAGGGCTTCTTTGTTTTTTTTTTACTTTTTTTTCTATTCCTCTCTTGTTTTTGTACCCCATTGGGGTCTCTAATCTTTCTCTCTATTCTGTCTTGCACCTATCTCTGTCTTTCCCTGGGGCTCGGCCCTCATCTTGGACCTTGCAAACTCGGTACCTTTGGCCTTTAACCCCCTTGACTGCCGCAGTGCACCCTTTCCCGAGTTGTAGCTCTAACCTTTGAGCTGCCATGGTGAGCCTCAAGATTTGCACCTTCAACGCTAAAAAAGGGCAAAAATATTGTACGGATTCCACAAGGAATGGGTGGATGTCATTATGTTACAGGAGACACACTTTTGTCAGGGGAAAATCCCGGAAATTAAGAACAAATACTATGATAGATGGTTTCACAGCCCAAATCCAGAGAACAAATCCAAGGGAGTCTCCATTGCATTCCATAGGGGTGTCCCTCTGGAGCCCTTGGAATCGAAAGTGGATCCGAACGGCAGATACCTATTCCTCCAGTTCACACTTTATGGGGCCAGGTACACTCTTGCTAATTTGTATCTACCAAATCAGGCCCAGGTGGAGGTTGGTCTTGGGATATTGCGTACACTGGAGGAGTTTACAGAGGGCACCTTAGCAGTAGGGGGGGAACTCAAACTGACCCTTGACCCGAGGCTTGATTCCTCTCAGGGCAAATCGGCGATACCCTTCTCTAGATTGCATAGGTTCCGTGGTGCACTCCGCGCTCTTCAGGTAGTTGACACCTGGAGGATTCAACATGGGGGGGCAAGGGATTACACATTCTTTTCCCACCCCCCCCCAATACGTACAGTAGATTGGATTATATCTTCCTTAGTCACCACGCGCTCGCGCGTGACCCTGATACCTCTATTGGGCAGATATTGTGGTCGGACCACGCCCCTGTCTTCTTGAGCCTCCAGACCCCGGAAGTAGCCCCTAGGCAATACAGTTGGCATCTGAACGACAACCTGTTGAAGGACGCTGTATGTCTAGCTGAAATCAAGACATCTATAACTAATTTTCATTCTGACCATGTGAATGACCCAACCCCACTTCCATTGCAGTGGGAGGCCCTCAAATGTGTGCTTCGTGGGGTCTTCATTAAGCACGGTTCCAGGCTCAAGAGGGAAAGGGTGAAACAGATTGGGGCTGCCCTGGCGCGTACTGGGGTGCTGGAGGAGGCGCACAAAACCACCCCCACGCACACTGTTTTGAGGGAGTTATTGGACGCCAGGCAGGGTTTGAAGAGCCTGTACGATCAGTGCTTCCTCAAATACCGCGATAGATTTAAAGCCCGCATTTATGAACACTCCGACAAGTGTGGCAGGATGTTAGCTGGGTCTCTCCACCCCAGGCAGGGTTGCACGTTTGTTCCTACTATTAGGGGAGGGGGGGGATCGGAGCTCCACAAGACACCCCAGATAGCAGGTGAGTTCCAGGCTTTCTACGCCAAGCTTTATAACCTTGGATCCACGCCTGCCCAGGACCTGCACCAAGTGGAGGACGCCCCGATAGTGGAGTACATCAGAGACACAGCCCTCCCAACCCTACCTTCTGAGAAAAGCGATTTGCTGGAAGACCCATTTGATTTGGAAGAGGTAGTTAGGGCCATAGGAGAGGCTCCCGCGGGTAGAAGTCTGGGCCCTGATGGGTTCACCCCCAGATTTAATAAAACGCTGGGGACTCTGATTGCCCCCTTTCTAGCTAAGGTGTTCAACTCGATCTCAGATGGCTGTTCCTTCCCGAGACAGGCCTTGGAGGCGCACATAGCGGTCATACCTAAACCGGGCAGGGATGTTACCCTGCCGGGAAGCTACAGGCCAATCTCATTGATCAATGTAGATCTGAAGATATACGCCAAAATTATTGCTCTCAGGATGCATCCGCTGCTCCCCTCATTGATCAACTTAGATCAGGTGGGGTTTGTCTCGGGAAGGGAGGCAAGAGATAACATCATCAAAACGATCTCCCTAATGCATTAGGCACAGTTGCAGGCTGCTCCAGCTTGTGTGCTGGCGGTGGATGCAGAAAAAGCATTTGACAGGGTGCACTGGGGATTCCTGAGAGCTACATTGAACCAGTTGGGCCTGAGTCCGGTTATGTTAGCTAGAATTATGGCTCTATACCTACTGCAAAGGTAAGGGTTAATGGCTCCCTGTCTGGTTTCTTTCCTATCCGTAACGGCACTCGCCAGGGGTGCCCCTTGTCTCCGCTGCTCTAGTGATGGAGCACCTTGCCAATGCGCTGAGGGCTAATCCGTCTATCAAAGGGGTCATCTGCGGGGGGAGGGAGCATAAGCTCTCTCTCTTTGCTGAGGACCTGCTCATGTATATAACCTCACCTCACATATCTATGCCCTCTATTCTGGCGGAGTTCAAGCGCTTTGGCGAACTGAGCAATTTTAAGGTGAACTTATCCAAAACAGAGATCCTGAATGTCTCGCTGGATGCAGAGACTCAACGCCTCATACAAGTAAACTTTCCCTTTAAGTGGCAGGGAGAGGCCATAAAATATTTGGGTGTCCAGTTGCCTTCTGATTTGGGGAAGCTATATAAACTCAACTATGCCCCGCTTCAGCACTCCACAGTCACTAGCCTTAACTCATATAGCAAGAAACAATACTCATGGTTAGGTCGTATAAATATCCTTAAAATGGACATCCTTCCCAGGTTTCTTCATCTCTTCCAGGCAGTCCCTTTAGCCCCGGAGCAAGGTTTCTTCCAGTCCCTCCAGAGGGCCTTTTTTAAATTCAGAGGGTGACGCTTCTCAGATCTAAATTGAGGGGGGGACTTGGGGTCCCAGACCTTCAGACCTACCACGCTGCTTCGGTGCTGGTGCATCTTTCAGACTGGTTCCATCACAAGGATGATAAATGTTGGGTTGGCATTGAGAGGGACATCTCCCCCCTTAGTCTGGTGGCCCTGCCTTCGGTGGACCCTTCACGCAGGTCTGGGATCCAGGGTCTGCCCTACCTGGTGGGCCCTCTGCTGAATGTTTGGGATAGGTTCTTGAGACGGGGAGAACTCTCACTCACCCCACTATTTAACAACCCGTCCTTACCTTATATGGGAAGCATCTCAAGACACCAGACTGGGTGATATAGTGTCGGGGGTGGGTCTCCCCTCCCTTTCTGACCTACGGGCTCGAGGGGAACATGGGAATATCTCCTGGTTTTTACATGCTCAGTTGGTTGCTTTTGTCAAATCCCTCACGCCATCTTCGAGCCTCTCTTGCCCCCTCACGCCTCTAAAGAAAGTCCTGCGGGACCCTTTGCCCCCTAAGCATGTGATTTCTCTTCTTTACAGGATTCTCCGGGACGAGGAGGAGGGGAGGGAGCTACCCCGGTACTGCAAGAGGTGGGAGGAAGACTTGGGACAAACATTTGGGCCGATGACTGGGAAAAGTCCTTTGCGCTTACTCACAGACTGTCAGTGGCGTCTAGGGCTCAGGAATGGAATTATAAAATTCTGGCGAGATGGTATAGATGCCCATCGGACCTTGTAAAATTTGGGGGGGCGGACACCGGGGTCTGCTGTAGGTGCGGGGCTGCCCTGGGAACCATGTTGCATATCTGGTGGGAGTGCCCGAGGGTGAAGGCCTTTTGGGAGGGAGTACTAGGAATTTATGAGCACCTGTCCCTCGAAAAGGTCCCACACACTCCGCAGGTTACCCTCTTATCGATGATCCCTGGGTCGGTGTCAGCAAATAAGAAAGGGTTGTTGAGGCATTAACTCACGGCTGCTAGGTCAGTGGTTCCCAGGCACTGGCGTACTAATGTTGTCCCGTCTCTGATGGAGTGGTATGGGGAGGTCGAGAACATTAAGAGGATGGAGGAGTTGACTTTGGAGGGGGTCGAGGGGGGTACCCAGAGGTTTCTCAAGACTTGGACCCTTTGGGAGGTTTCACGGGTTTCTCCCGACTTTCAGACGCTGCTGGAGCGTGGATGATGCCGGGGGGGGGGGGTCTTGGGTGAGGGCCTGATCTTTTAGTGGATGCAATGGGATCTGACGGAATCGGGGGGGGGGCTGGGGATGAGGGCCGCTGTGCTCCTGAGCCCCAGGGTTCAATAGTTTCCTTCTTTCCTCTTTTCCTTTTTTTTCCTTTTGTTATCTTTTCTCATGTTTGCTCTTTCTTTTTGTTTGTTGCTTCTTCTTGTTCTCTTTTTTCTCTTTTCCCCTTTTGTTTTTCTCTCTATTACCACTTTTCTCTCTTGGATCGCTGGGGGAACGGGCACGGTTGCTATATACCGGAAATGGCTGAGGGGACGGGTCCGTAGGTTGGGGAGTGCCTTCTCCTAGGGCGGCGATCCGGTGGGTCCGCTGGGCATTGTTGTCGGCTGTTCCCTGAGGGAAGCGTGGTTTGCTCTGACCCTCCTAAGTCGAACATGAACGCAACGCTTGTGTTGAGCTGCCGTGTCGTTTTTGCCCTGTGATCCTCTTTGCTATTGTTTCTACTCTCTGTTTTGCATAAATTGTAAAATTTCAATAAAGATATATTGAAGTAAAGAGACACGGGAGTTGGCAGCAGGAGCCCAAAAATTGGCTGAAAGAGACACTGGAGTTGTCAGCAGGAGCCCAAAAATTGTCCTAAAGACACACTGGAGTTGGCAGCAGCAGGAGCCCATACATTGCTTGAAAGAGACACTGAAGTTGGCAGCAGCAGCCCAAAAATTGGCCTAAAGACACACCCTGGAGTTGGCAGCAGCAGGAGCCCAAACATTGGCTGAAAGAGACACTGGAGTTGGCAGCAGGAACCCAAAAATTGTCTGAAAGGCATACCATGAAGTTGGCATCAGCAGGAACCCAAAAACTGTCTGAAAGGCAAACCCTGAAGTTGACATCAGCAGGAACACAAAAATTGTCTGAAAGGCAAACCCTGAAGTTGGCATCAGCAGGAACACAAAAATTGTCTGAAAGGCATACCATGAAGTTGGCATCAGCAGGAACCCAAAAATTGTCTAAAAAGGCATACCCTGAAGTTGGCATCAGCAGGAGCCCAAAAATTGGCCTAAATTTGTTTTGCACCATTTGGAAAGTGTAAAACGTGGCACCATGCTGAATCTACTCGCATGCATCAGCCATTGGTGGGTGGTAATCCTGGCTGATCCATCTCTGATTCATTTTCACAAAGGCGAGTCTCTCCACATTTTTAGTTGACAGATGAGTTCTCCTCGGCGTTACTATGGCCCCCACCGCACTAAACACCTGCTCAGATGGCACGCTACTGGCCGGGCAGGACAGCTCTTCCAGGGCAAACTCTGCTAGTCGCTGCCACAAGTCAAGTTTGGCTGCCAAGAAGTCCAGCAGATCCTCAAGGTGTGTTGGCATGGTCATGTCAAGGACCTGCTGGTTCAGGTCCTGCTCCAGGTCTTCCTGCTGCTCATGAGTAGCCTCACTATGCGGGTGAAGAAAGCTACTCATTAGCGACTGAAGACTGAGGCTGCTGCTGATGGAGCTGCTGCTTCTGCCACCCACCCCAGCAGCCATAGCAGTGGAAGGTGAGCGTAGAGGTCCCCCTGGGTCAGACCTGCGAGAGTATGGACCATGGCGCAGAGAGGCATCGGCCAACTGACTACGTAGAATGTCTTTGTAGTAGGTCAGTTTGTCCTCCCTCTCGGCGGGTTTAAAAAATGCCCACATTTTGTGCCGGAAGCGACTGTCCAATAAGGTGGAGAGCCAGTAGTCATCCCACAGAAAAAAGAAAACAATTCTGGGGTCACTACGCAAGCACGTGAGCATGCTTCGTGCCATTTGTGCAAGTGACTCGGAGGGACTACCTGTCTCCATCTCCACTGCATACTACCACGGTGTGTCTCGCCTTCCTCACAACCCTCTAGCTCCTCTGGCTGCTCCTGCTCCTCCTCTTCTCTCAGCTGACTAGATAAACCAGGCATTTCGCCAAGCCTAAACTGTGCTTCACTATGCCCCTCCTCCTCCTCCTCCTCTCAGTTCAGCTCCAATGGGGTTCATGTGGCCTTAAGATGTAGACACCATGTCTCCAGTGCCCTGACCAGCCATGGTTTCCAACATGTGTTGTAGTACATGAAGCAGTGGAATCACGTTGTTCATCCGGTGATCCTGGCGACTGACAAATAAAGTGGCTTCCTCAAAGGGCCTGAGCAAATGGCAGGTGTCACGTATGAGCTGCCACTGGTTGACATTGAAGTTACACAGGGGAGTCCCCCTATCCGCTTGGATCATCAAGAAATCCGTGATGGCTTTTCTCTGTTCGTATATTCGATCCAACATATGGAGGGTGGAATTCCAACGGGTGGAAACATCGCAAATCAGACTATGTTGGGGGCTACCGTTCTGATGCTGCATGCAAAGTTTCCTTGCCGTTGTTAGGATGTCTTGCAGATGGGGGGAAGACTTCAGAAACTGCTTGACAACCAGATTGAAGACGTGAGCCATGCAGGGCGCATGGGTTAGGCTTCCTTGTCACAGCGCAGACAAAATGTTCTTCCCATTGTCGGTAACCATGGTTCCCATTTTCAGTTTTCTTGGAGTAAGCCATGTTTGGATTTCTTGATGAATACATTTTAGCAATTCCTCCACTGTGTGACTCCGTTCGCCAAGACAAACCATGTGTAAAACAGCGTGACACCTCCGTGTCCTGCACACATGGTAGACTGGAGGGGCACTGAGACTTGACCCTACAGTGGAGGGTGAGGAGATGGCGGAGAATGAGGAGGGCGAGTCGCACGGTGTCACAGGCACAACGCCCAGGGAGCGCGGAGGCCGAAGTGGCGTGACCTGTCCAAGTTGCTGCTGCTGCAAAGGAACCACATTCACCCAGTGGGCCGTAAACGACATGTGCTGTCCCTGATCGTAGTTACAGCTCCAGACGTTGGCGCTGCCATGCACTTTGGTACACACCGACAGGCTCAAGGACTGGCCCACCTTCTGTTCAACAAAATTGTGCAGCGCTGGTACTGCCTTCTTGGCAAAGAAATGACGGCTTTGGACTCTCCACCTTGGCTTGGCACAAGCCATCAGTTCTCTGAAAGGTGCAGAGTCCACCACCTGAAAAGGGATCGACTGCAGCACCAGCAACTTGGACAGGAGCACTGTCAGGACTGTACCGGACACCTGTCTGTCTTGAGCTGGTAACCCCCAATCTCCACCGCCTCTTCTGCCTATAGACAAGCCCCCGCTTGTAGGAGACACGGGTAATGCCTCTCCCAGTCGGTTGCCCCCAGGACTTATAGGGCGCAAAGGATACCAGCTTAAGGTGGAGACTGATGAACGGCAGGGAGTCCCGAATGAGGATGCCGGATGGCAGAAGTCCAAATACAGGCCGAGGTCAAACCGGGAGGTCACAGGGCGAGGTATCCGAAGGAGGTAACAAAGAGTAGTCAAACGAGCCGAGGTCAAATCCAGGAGGTCACGGTGCAAGGTATCAGAGGGGTCAGGCAGAATCGTGGTCAGGCAAGCGAAAGGTCAGGGCAGGCAGCAAGCAAGAGAAGTCGAAGTCCAAAGCCGAATAATAACAGGAGACACTGTAAACACACATCCAGAACCCAGAGGCTATAACGGGCACTGGGATACTGAAGCAGTAAAACTTTATAGGGAACACTGGCCATTGGGAAAAGGGGACAATGGAGGGAAACAAACTGATTGGTGCATACAAAGGAAATGGGATCGGTCCCAGGAGCTGGACGGCCCAGGCAAGACAGGCCGACCAGTCCCTGGGTCCGATCCCAGGAACCAGCCACAGATTGGACATTTCAAACTCGCCCCCGGCGGGCGCGCTGGGGGAAGCGCCGCCGGGAGGCATAAAGCAGACGTGCTCGCGCGCGCGAGCAGGTTGAGGATCGGGCGCGCCCCCGCCAGGAGGAGGAAGCGCCGCGTCACAGGGGAGAGCCGCAGGGCCGCGCAGCCGCGCGGAGCGGGCTGCGACGCGGCCACCAACGGCGTCCTGCACCGCCAGCCCCTGATCCCCACGACGGTGCCGAGGAGCTGGCAGACCCGGGGACCGTCGGGCAGCAGCCCGGCGGGAGCCACCCGGCAGCGCGCCGCGGGACCAGGAACGGCGAAGAGGTAAGTGCCTAACATTACCCCCCCCTGAGGAGGGGCCACTGGACCCTCCAAGCTGGGCTTCAAAGGATTCTCCCTGTGAAATATTTTTATCAAATTCTGCGCATGAACCTCTCTGGCCGGAACCCAAGATCTTTCTTCCGGGCCGTACCCCTTCCAGTCAATTAAATATTGAAGAGAGTTTCTAAAAAAGCGGGAATCAAGAACCCGGGCAATCTCAAACTCCTGATGCCCATCGACCAACACAGGACTAGGAGGACTATTGGATTCATGGTTTCTTGCGGGCTTAAGAAGTGAAACATGAAAGGATTTACAGATTTTCATGGACGAAGGGAGGGCTAACTGATACGTGACCTGATTGATCTTTCGAGTTATGGGGAAGGGGCCGATAAATTTAGGGCCTAACTTAGCGGAGGGCTGGCGTAAGGCCAAATTCTTGGTTGAAAGCCAAACCCAGTTTCCTACCTCATAACCAGAGTTAGAAGAACGTTTACGATCTGAAAGTTTTTCCTGTTGACGAACGGCCTTAGTCAGATGTTGCTGGATTTTATTCCATAACCCTGGCCATTTGGAAACCCATTCATCTACGGAGGGAACTCTGGAGGGTTGGTCCGAAAGGGCTGAGAACTTCAGATCTTTGCCATAGACACAATGGAAGGGAGAAACCCCCGTGGAAGAATGTGAAGCGTTGTTAAATGCAAATTCAGCAAACGGTAGGAAGAAGGCCCAGTCCGTCTGAGTATCAGCCGTGAAACAACGCAAATACTGTTCTAAAGATTGGTTTGTTCTTTCGGTTTGTCCATTTGACTGAGGATGGAAAGCCGAGGAAAGAGAGACGGTGAAGCCCAGCTTAGTACAGAAAGCCCTCCAAAACCGGGAGACAAATTGGACCCCCCTATCCGAAACAATGTCTACTGGAATACCGTGGATTCTAAAAATGTGAGTGATAAAGAGTTGAGCTAATATTTGAGCTGTAGGAAGCTTTTTTAAAGGAATGAAATGAGCCATCTTGCTAAAGCGGTCCACCACTACCCAAATAACAGTATGTCCCTGGGAAGGGGGAAGATCTGTAACAAAGTCCATGGCCAAATGGGTCCACAGGGAGGCAGGAATGGGCAATGGTAGCAGAGGGCCTTCAGGAGAGTGTCTTAAAGACTTACTCCGAGCACAGACTTTACATGCTAAGACAAATTTCCGTGCATCCCTTCTAATGGTTGGCCACCAAACTTGGCGAACCAATAAGGCAATAGTTTTCTTGACCCCCGGATGACCCGATGTTTTAGTATCGTGAAAATGGGACAAAAAGGCAGTGCGGTAAAGAGAAGGCACAAACTGGACTGATTCAGGTTTTTCAGGTGGAGCCCCGGCCTGGAACTGAGTCAGATCAGGAAGATGAGGTTGGATGGCGGCTACCACCAGGGAGTGGGGTAAGATGGGAATATCCAACCTTTCGGGTGAATCAGGAAAAGAAAAACTCCGAGACAGTGCATCCGCTTTAACATTTTTGGATCCGGGTTTATAGGTAATAGATAAGTTAAACCGGGAAAAGAACAAGGACCAGCGAGCCTGTCTTGGAGTTAGTCTTTTTGCGGATTGGATGTATTCTAGATTTTTATGATCCGTGAAGACAGTGACTGGGTACTGAGCCCCTTCCAGCCAGTGCCTCCATTCCTGAAAGGCCAATTTGATAGCCAACAATTCTCGGTTACCGATATCGTAATTTCTTTCAGCCCCCGAGAATTTCTTAGAAAAGAAGGCGCATGGGTGAAGGCGTTCAGGTGACCCGCGATATTGTGACAAAACTGCCCCCACAGCAATTTCAGAAGCATCCACCTCCACAAAAAAGGGCAATTGGCCGTCCGGATGAACTAAGACCGGAGCGGAACTAAAGACCCCTTTTAGTTTCTCAAAGGCCTGGACCACTTGGACAGGCCAAACAGCCGGATACCCGCCTTTTTTAGTAAGATTTGTCAGTGGTGTCACTAGAGAAGAAAAATTCTTTATGAACCTCCTATAAAAATTAGCGAAGCCCAGGAACCTTTGCAGGCCTTTCAGATCCCTGGGCTGCTCCCATTCTAATACTGCCTTCACTTTGGACTGATCCATGGACAGACCAGATTTAGAAATAATATAACCGAGAAAAGGAACATCTGGTACTTCAAATTGGCACTTTTTTAACTTAGCGTATAAACAGTTTTCCCTGAGTTTTTGCAGGACCATGCGCACATGTTTGCGATGTTCGTCAAGAGATGAAGAGAAAATTAAAATGTCATCTAAATAGACGACCACAAAACGGCCAAGATAGTCTCTAAAAATTTCGTTTACGAAACTTTGAAAGACCGCGGGGGCATTGCATAACCCAAATGGCATTACCAAATACTCATAATGCCCCTCGAGGGTATTGAAGGCCGTTTTCCACTCATCCCCCTGCCTAATTCTGATGAGGTTTTAGGCCCCCCGTAGATCCAGCTTAGAGAAAACTTGAGCCCCAGCCACCTGCGTAAACAACCCCTCTATAAGGGGTAGGGGATACTTGTTTTTGATGGTAATATTGTTTAAACCCCGATAATCAATACATGGGCGGAGTCCCCCATCCTTTTTCTCCACAAAAAAAAAACCCCGCCCCTGCTGGGGAAGATGATGCCCGGATAAACCCCTTTTTCAGATTTTCTGCAATATATTCTCGCATGGCCTGATTCTCAGCTCGAGTTAAATTAAATATTCTTCCCCTAGGGGGCATGGTACCGGGAAGGAGTTCAATAGGGCAATCCCATGGTCTATGGGGAGGAAGTTTGTCTGCCACCTTTTCAGAAAAGACGTCAGAAAACTCTAAGTACTGAGTGGGAACTCGAGCTGGAGCTAATTGCGCAACCCGGACCGGGAATTCCAAACAACTCTGGAAACATTGGTGCCCCCACTTTATGATTTGTCCCGAGATCCAGTCAATATGGGGATTGTGCTCCTGTAACCACGGCAATCCCAAAATTAGAGGGGTGCTAGGCATGCTTAAGACCAGAAAACTGATCATTTCAGAATGATTAGCTCCCACCTTAAATTGTATAGGAAGGGTTCTAAACAGAACTAACCCCCCTGCCACAGGTGAGCCATCAATGGCGGAGACCCGGATGGGTGTAGGTAAGGACTGGAGCGTAACTCCTAAACTCTGAGCTAACCCAGAATCGAGGAAGTTCCCTGCTGCTCCTGAGTCCAAGAGAGCCTTCAAATTTAGATATTTAAAATCTATTTTCAATTGAACCGGGATAAGAATTGGTGACGATACATGAGGTGATACCTTACAGCCTAGGAGGACCCCCTCGAACCCCCCTAGGCTCTGAAGTTTCCCGAAGGCTTTCTTGGGCATGCTCTGACCATGTGGCCAGTTCCGCCACAGTACAGGCACAGCCCCTCGGATAAGCGTCGGCGTCTTTCCACCTCGGTAAGTTTTGTGGCGCCCAGTTGCATGGGTTCTTCCGCAGGTAGCGCTACTGGGGTCTCAGATCTTAACACTGACTCAGAATGTGACCCTTTTTCTTGGCGTCTTTCCCGAAGACGACGGTCAATGCGAATGGCGAGGTGCATCAATTCGTCTAGGGTCTGGGGTTCCGGGTAATTCACCAAGGTGTCCTTAACGGAGTCGGCCAATCCAAGCCGGAATTGGCCGCAAAGAGCAGGATTGTTCCAGCGGGAGTCCACTGCCCAGCGACGGAATTCTGAGCAATAATCTTCGGCTGGACGGCGTCCCTGGCGAAGAGTACGTAGTTTAGCGTCAGCCGTGGCCCCCTTATCGGGATCATCATACAGGACTTCCATTGCGGAAAAGAAACTGTCCACAGAGAGACGAGCAGGATCCTGGGATGATAAACTAAAGGCCCAGGATTGTGGGTCTCCTTGAAGAAGTGAAATAATCAGCCCAACCCGTTGCTCTTGTGACCCTGAAGAGACAGGACGAAGTTGGAAATACAATTTGCAAGAGTCCCGGAAGTTGGCGAACCTTGCTCTGTCGCCATGAAATTTCTCTGGGAGTGGAATTTTAGGTTCCACAGAGCCTGCGGCCGGAGTCCCCAGAGGACTGGGGACGATAGGAGCAGGACGGTTCTCCTGGGCCGCAACCCGGTGAGCCAGGTGCTCTACAGGTCAGGCAGAATCGTGGTCAGGCAAGCGAAAGGTCAGGGCAGGCAGCAAGCAAGAGAAGTCGAAGTTCAAAGCCGAATAATAACAGGAGACACTGTAAACACACATCCAGAACCCAGAGGCTATAACGGGCACTGGGATACTGAAGCAGTAAAACTTTATAGGGAACACTGGCCATTGGGAAAAGGGGACAATGGAGGGAAACAAACTGATTGGTGCATACAAAGGAAATGGGATCGGTCCCAGGAGCTGGACGGCCCAGGCCAGACAGGCCGACCAGTCCCTGGGTCCGATCCCAGGAACCAGCCACAGATTGGACATTTCAAACTCGCCCCCGGCGGGCGCGCTGGGGGAAGCGCCGCCGGGAGGCATAAAGCAGACGTGCTCGCGCGCCCCCGCCAGGAGGAGGAAGCGCCGCGTCACAGGGGAGAGCCGCAGGGCCGCGCAGCCGCGCGGAGCGGGCTGCGACGCGGCCACCAACGGCGTCCTGCATCGCCAGCCCCTGATCCCCACGACGGTGCCGAGGAGCTGGCACACCCGGGGACCGTCGGGCAGCAGCCCGGCGGGAGCCACCCGGCAGCGCGCCGCGGGACCAGGAACGGCGAAGAGGTAAGTGCCTAACAAGCACATTCAGCTTCTGCGCCGTAGGATGAGTGGGCGCATACTGCTGTCTCTTGGACCTGGCTTCGCTGATGGATTGCTGGTGGGATGTATAACTTGGAAGAGGAGAAGGAGCAGGAGCATCTGGAGCGACAGAGGATGGGTATGACGCACAGATGCCTTCGGCTGAGGTGCTGGAGCATTGGCTGGCAGAAATTTGGACATGGTGAGGAAGCAGCCTGGACCACCTCTTCGGAGCCTCGGTTCTCCCAGGCCGCTTTATGGTGACGTAGCATATGTTGACGGAGGGCCGTGGTGCCAACATTTGGGCCCTGGCCACGCTTCACCTTCTGCCTACACATCTTGCATGTGGCCATGTTACCCTCCTGCGGATGCTTGATGAAAAACTGCAACACTGCTGAGTAGCTAATTTTCCCACCAACAGCCCGCACTGATTCACTGCTACTGCCGCCAACTCCAGGAACCCCTGCTCCACTACCTCCCGAGAAGGTAGCCTGCCGCGCAGCAAGTGCTCTACCCCGGCCCTGTTTAGCTCCAGACTTTACAACTCTGCCCCATGCTGACTGCCAACCATGCTGCTAACACCTTGCTGCCTCAGCTGCTGACTCCGGGGCAACCTGCGCCCCTCTTCTCCTGATGATGATGATGATGAAGCCCCTTCTGCACCCGGCTCCCAAGTGCGATCGGCTTCATCATCATCATCATCATCGAGTTGTGTCTGCACGTCACTGATGTTCTCGGTTTCCTCAACAGTGTCTGGTGCAGGAGCTGGAGCGCTCGCCACACCACCTCCCACCCCACTCTCCACATCACTATTTGTCTGCCTAGCGAAAGAAGCCACCTCCATTTCTTGGCTGGGCAGTAGCTGCTAACTGTCCTCTATCTGATCGTTCTCACTAAAGAGGGGAGCTGAACCCAAAGCATAGGATACGTTGCTGGGGGAGGGAACGGCATAGAACAGAGGCAATGGGAGGACAGGGACTGCCCCTGGGCCATGCCAACTCAGGGTTGTGTCAGAGGAACCTACCGACTGTAGACTGGGGGTGTCAGATGTAACTTGTGATTATGTGGATGACCGCATTAACCAATCTACAAGGCAGATGCGTTACTGGTGGAGACACGACCGCTAGCAGGTCTCTCACCGCGACTCCTGCTGCCACTCGCCCCTAGTCTGCTGCGACCTCTGCCTGCTGAATCTAGGCCTCTGCCCCTTCTCTGTGAACATCCTGGCACTTGTCTGCCTGACATTTTTATGTATTTGAAATGCGCAACAGGCACTTTAAAAAATGTGTTTACTTTAAAAAGCAGAAGGTAAATAAACTGAGGAACTGCTCCTCTGTAACAGATACTATGAAAATTGGCAATATGGGATGCCCAGTGCTTAAGGGTTTTTAAAGCAGACACAAAAACACTTTTAAAACTGTGGTCTAGTTAGATGAAATCAGCTGAAAGACCTGCTTCTCTGTAACAGATACTATGAAAATTGGCAATATGGGGTATCCAGTGCTCAAGGGTTTTTAAAGCAGACACAAAAACACTTTTAAAACTGTGGTCTAGTTAGATGAAATCAGCTGAAAGACCTGCTTCTGTGTAACAGATAGGGTTAAATGTGCAAACATGGGATGCCCAGTGGCCAGGGGTTTTTACAGCAGACACAAAAACAATAAAAAATGTGCTCTAGTTAGATGAAATCAGCTTTAAGACCTGCTTGTGTGTAACAGATAGGGTTAAATGTGCAAACATGGGATGCCCAGTGGCCAGGGGTTTTTACAGCAGACACAAAACAATTAAAACTGTGCTCTAGTTAAATGAAATCAGTTTTAAGACCTGCTTGTGTGTAACAGATAGGGTTAAATGTGCAAACATGGGATGCTCAGTGGCCAGGGGTTTTTACAGCAGACACAAAAACAATTAAAACTGTGCTCTAGTTAGATGAAATCCCCTTTAAGACCTGCTTGTGTGTAACAGATAGGGTTAAATGTGCAAACATGGGATGCCCAGTGGCCAGGGGTTTTTACAGCAGACACAAAAACAATTAAAACTGTGCTCTAGTTAGATGAAATCAGCTTTAAGACCTGCTTGTGTGTAACAGATAGGGTTAAATGTGCAAACATGGGATACCTAGTGGCCAGGGGTTTTTACAGCAGAAACAAAAGCAATTTAAAACTGTGATCTGGCTATTAAATCAAATGAAAATAAAAAAATGCTTTCTCTGTCACTTTATCTGCCTCGATCTTTCCCTGGCTCTCTGTCTTCCCCTGTCTTTCCCTGTCTTTCCCTGTCTTTCCCTGTCTCTACCCAGCTCCGGTCTCGCCTCAATACAACGCTGAAATGCGCACCAGCAAGATGGCCGCCGCTTATATACCACTGTGACGTCACCGGGGTTCCTGGCTGCTGATAGGCTGCATGTGACCTTCCCATGATTCCTTGCCCCAGGGGATATGTCCAGACACGTCCCTCCACCATTTTACAATACCTGTAATTGCAGTAAATGGAGTTTAAAGAAAAAATTTGATCGATCGAATCGCGGGGAAATTCGGATTCGTTCAGAATCTAATATTTCATGAAATTCGGAACGAATTCGGGTTCGTCCGAATCGATTTGCTCATCTCTAGTCTTAGCCAAAGAGAGAGCCAGCACTTCAAGTCACTGCAGAAAAAGGTGTGTTGGGTGTATTTCTGCAATTACTCTTTAGATTTTACGCCTTTGCACCTACTATTGGGACTCTAATAAGTGATCGATCATTTACCAGATTTTGGATTTTCTATGGCAGGTCCTGATATGTGTCTGTAAATCAGTGAAGTGGCAGGAACAGCAAGTGTGGCACAGG
This sequence comes from Gastrophryne carolinensis, assembly GCA_027917425.1. Classification (NCBI taxonomy): domain Eukaryota; kingdom Metazoa; phylum Chordata; class Amphibia; order Anura; family Microhylidae; genus Gastrophryne; species Gastrophryne carolinensis. The sequence continues at coordinate 67,776,179 of CM051238.1, forward strand.
AGGAAATACTGGTTTTGCGTGCAAGGGTTTACATCTGAAAAGGGCTGGGGAGGAACCCTGTGGGGTGTCTTGTCTTGGAACTAACAAAGAAGGAGCCCTCTACCATGGGAGTAAATGAGGCAAAGAGAAGTGCCAGAACTCCGGTTAGATGTGGTTGTCCCTGCTTGGAAGCCCCAGGGAAGTGTTAAACCCTTGGCATTGAACTGATCTTAAGCCATTTGCTGATGCAACCAATGAAGGTATTGAACCCAAAGAGTGGCTATAGATCCTGAAATGGTAAAGCTCTTCCTTAGTCCTCATTCTCCTGTGCATTCCGTGCCTAGTCTATTGTGATTTAATGCTCAGCTCAAAGTGGGGTGGACGGAAAACCAGAGCACTGTGATTAACTGTGATACATAATTTGATTCTGTGACTTTGCTTTCTGGAAGTTACAGCCCTGACCTGTGAATGTGTCACCTGCTGTGCTCTACTGAAAAGTTAATAAAGTGGAACTGCCTTGTGTAAGCTGCAATTGGGCTGATCATGACATGGGCTGATCATGACATAGATGTTGGATTACAATTACAGCTACTGTATTCGCTGCTTTTTAACCCCTATTATTTGGATTACAATAGTTAAGAAGTTAAAGTGGGCCACAATCTCAAAACCCTTTCCCCAGGGGGCATGCAGGGCAGCCACTGGTTAATGAGGTGAGTATATAGGAATTCTAGAATATTTCAACCGAATCAAGATGCCTCTAAGGCAGGGGTCCCCAAACACTGGCTCAGGAGCTACATGTGGCTCGTATTCCCTCTTTATGTGGTTCACCACAGTTGTTTTGCTGGACCAGAACATTTGTCAAGGTCACACTGTTGAGGCTGGAGGTTACATGGAGCCCAGGGCTTGGCATTGTCAGTGCCATGTATTGGGTAGAGTCAGTTAAGCCGCGAACCCAATTGCCAGAGGAGCATGATGCTGTTGGCAAAGTAGGAATTACAATTATTTAAAATGAGTTATTAGGTTGTGGGGCATCTCAAATACTGTAGATAGGCACTGGGGGTGGGATTCCTTTCAAATGGGGCACATATTTTACTGGAGCAGGAGGGATTGATGTGCACACTTTGCCAAGTCTGATGATTTTGCCTTAGCTTATGAGACAGTTACCCAGAGGTAGGGAAGCGGGCTTACTCCCAATTGCTCCCTGGGCACTAATTTTAGGGCAATCCACTGCTCTGGGCATATGTGCACTTCACTGGCCCTTAGTGTGTCATTCACCTGTGTGTAGTCACTCATATGGTATTTATTCACTGATGTGTTCGTTGTATGTAATTCACTTGTGTGTAGTCACTTATATAGTGTTTATTCACAGGTGTGTTCACAGAAATGTGCGCATGGATGGGAAAATGCAGAGGAAAACATCCATGTGTGCATTAGCACCCAATGGCCACTATTTACACTATAACTATGGAGGCATTGTTTTTGGAACAGTTTCCAGTTCTATAACGGTTTTATGATCTTATATGATCTATTTATGGAGTACATGGCTCATTGCCACCTCTCAATGTTAAAAATGACTTTCAGAGATGTTGGGGACCCCTGCTCTAATTCAACTGGGGGGGGGGGGGAATTTAACCGAGTTTTGGTTCTCTTGAAGAGTGGCATATCCACCCTGAAAATGATTTGTCCATAAAATACTGTATCATCAGTTTAAGAATGGTTACCATTTTGAAGCATATGGGAACTGGGGAAAACAGCTTGTGGGCTAGGCATGTCTGGTCAATAAAGTCCTTGGCTGATTTTTGCTTCCACCACTGAGTGCCAGATTTAGGCAAAGTACAGTGTCCATTTTACTATACAGTTCTTAAAGGGACTCTGTAAGCAAAGTGCATAAACTGTCATTCAGCAGCTCACCTCATCATGGCTGCGCTCTCCATTCACGTCAGAACACAGCTGTTCCTGAAAGTAGAAAAAAGGCAAAGAGCACACGCCAGGAATTGCTTTTCCATAAACCACCAATAATAGGGCTAAACTGGTGGTCTAAAATCTGCATCATCAGACTGCGGACACTGGGAAAGAGTAAGAACAGCCAGGCTGATGAGAATGCCTGTATTACAGACCCCGCCCATAATTCTAATTATGCCGCATCACAGACCCAAAGGCCCACGCCCAAAAATTTCAAAAGATAAATCATATGGTGAAAATGTAGACCTTGATATCTCTGCCATTTCTTGTTCAATTTAAAAATGGAAAAGAGTTTAGGACAGTGCCTAACATAACCATACACAATGGTCTAACAATTGCCTTAGTTTCCCTTTAATGAACAACTCAGTGTAGAATATAGCTCAGAATATATAATAGTTCTACACTTAAAGAGGAACTTTGGAGGCCTTGGAGCCTAAAATACCTTGGGGCTTCCCGAATTGGGATCATCAATTGTGTGAAGCCCCCCAGATGCCCAGATCCACTTACGTTCTCCCGAGCCCTTGTATCGTCTCTGCATTGCGGCCACATTCCTGCCCACCTCACCTTTCTCAGGGTAACCAAGGGGACCCAAGTGACAGCAAGCGAGAAACAATGCACGTGAAAGTGAAGTGTTTTTCCTCTTTAACGGAGAAGTCAGTGAAATGCAATGCGAGGAGCTCAGATTCTAGCACTCTCTGGGGCTTAGCTCAGCATAAAGCTTCATCTGGGAGTTTTCAAGCATCAATTTATGTATTAACTTTACTAAAGACAGTTATCCCTGACTTTAAATCCCCACTAATCTCAATTCTTACTAACTCAGACGTCCCTCTAGGAAAGATCAATAACGCTTAAAAATGGATTATAAATCAATTGTGAGTGCCAGGCGTAATCAAAAGCAAAAAACAATGGGATCAATATCTAATGGAAGCGGGAGATTCCAACCTGATGGATCTCTGGAGAGAGGCTCAGGATTCCTGGAAAATCTTAAAAACAAATGGCTATGCATATTGACCATGTTTTATGTTATATGGTTAAAAACATTCAATTCTATACAGTATAATATACTCTGAAATATATGTGACTTACTTGGGACAAAACTGTAATTTATATGATAACATAGCATTTGGGACTACAAAATACCAAGTGAAAAGATTTTCTTAAAAAAACTTGTTATTTATTGGAAATAGAAATTTTAGATAGATACAAGTTATGAACCAAATCTGTTCCTATTCTTTTCTACTGTAGTTCTGCAATATTCCAGTTCTGCAAAACATAAAGTAGACCAAAATCCAGGATTTTTACTATCTGTCCTTGCCCTCGGGGAACCCTGTTCAGGAGTGCCCTGCTGTGTAAAACTCCTCAGGTCACCCGAACAAGCTCACCTCAGCATGCTCGAATCTGTTCCCGCTCCTTCTTCAGGAGATCGTCTAAGAGGATCAGAACATGCTGGCAGCAGCATTCCCTGCTACCCTCTAAAAGGGGAGTGCTCGCACCGGCCATTCACAAATGCCTGGCAGGGCACGCACCCTGCTAAAGGGATTTCGAGCGACCTGGGGTGTCTTACACAGTGGGGCAGTCCCAATATCTACTCTGAAGCCTATGAGGGTGTGTTTTGGTCCTTTTTAAGGATGTGTTTTTGGGTTTCTGGAAATCTTCCAAAGGAAGAAATGCCTCCTGACTGCCCATGACCACAGAATCTGGAGAACGGTGGATGAAAAACCGGAACCAATGTAATATAAGTGAAGGAGTTACTTTTCTTTTATAATATAGCATATTTAAATAAAGCTATACAGATGTAGTCAGGCTCACCTTATCTCCAAATTGGTTAGATTGAGCCCTTTGTCAGGAGATGAGTGCCATCACTTTAACACTTTAACCTTAAGTGTTCTAGGTGTACCTAGCGGAGGTGTGCTGAACTTGGTGGGCACGGACCATGGGTGTTTCACCCACAGGATTGGGTCTGGCTAGGAAGGCTTCAAATGTTCCTGCATCCTCTGGTGAGTCTGCTGCAAGCCTGCCCTCTCTGTCTCCTTCTAGTCTGCCTCCTGTGTCTACTATGTCTGCCGGCTTGCCCCCTGTGTCTGTTCCTAATCTGTCCCTATCACCGCTGCTGCTAGCTTGCACTCTGTCACTGCTGCTGCTGCTAGTCTGTCCTCTGTGACTGATGATAGCCAAACTCCTGTGTCTGATGTCAGCCTGCCTTCTGTGTCTAGTGCCTGCCAGCCTCCTGTGCCTGCTGGGCCTTTTCCTGTTGCTAGCCAGCTTCCAGTGACTGCTGCTGGCCTATCCAATATAACTATTGCTGCTGAACTTTCCCCTGTGGTTACTGATAAACCTTTCCACATGAATACTGCAGTTGATAATTCTGTTCCTGTTGTTGAACTCTCGATTGTGACTGCTGTTGTTGTGGAGAAGGCCTCTGATCCTCCAGTTTACCTCCCTGTGTTTGCCCCTCATGTGGACTTTAACAAGACTGCCCTGAAATGCTGGAGCCCCTGCTGCAAGGCAACCTGCCTTGCACTTTATCCAGTGAGCTGATATAGGGAGTGGTGCTGGTATTGAAGTGCATCCCCTGTGTCCTATGACCAGATGGCCAGGATTGGAGGAGAAGCTGCTGGGGAGAGGGCATTTGTGCCTAGTGAGTCCAATGCCACTGCCAGCGGTTTCAGCTAGTGCAACCTGGTCCAGCTTAGGTGAGAGGGAGGACCCAGTTATCCCCTGGCGAGGGGGGGTAGATCGCATCCTGGGTATAGGATTCACAGCCACAGACATTTTTGCTCTAATAGGTCCAGTGGGGAGAGCAGAGCATGACCTGAGCTTTGTCAGGCCGGCGGAAATGGACTTGTTTTGGGAGTACTATGAGCTGCTGATGCAAAGTCCTGCCTGGAAGGGGTTAAACCGGACCAACAGCCTGGCACATTTGGAAAAGAAAGGTAGCGACCATTTTGAAGCTTCTTCTCCCAACTGACATAATTGACAGCACTGTTTGCAGGTGGCCTGCAAATGCATGAGCCACCATCTTGTTTTTAAAATTTACCTCAGCAAGAGTTAGAAAAGGGTAAATAAATGTTTATGTGCAGCAATGTAAATTGCCCTGGGGAGGGATGTGTATGAGCACTGTTTGTTGTGTTGGTCTGGTTTTAGTCATTTTTGACTGTTGGTCCGGTTTAACTCCCATCCAGGTCTCCAGACAGCAGATCATAAAAAACATCACCATCCAGGTAAGAAAAGAGTCCATTCCCCTCCTCAGATTTGACTGGCTAAAGCAATATGGTGATGTTCTGACTCCTCTGAAAAAGATCCTGAATGATTGGGACATCTGGACTGGGGGCTGGTCAGTGACCCTTTGATTCCGCAGGAATGGCAACCAGGTCACCTACTTGCCATCATCAGCCTATATTTGCCATGACCGGCTGACCATCTTTTATCAGCCTAAGGTTTGCCATTAATGTGGGGCCAAGGGTCACTTCAGCTCCTCCTGCTCACTTCTGATGTGCTCGTTGTGCCAGGGCTTGGGACATTTGGCTAAGGACTGTAATACAATCCAATGTAACCTTTGTAATCAGCTTGGCCACCCTTATAGTCAGTGTCCTGATGCCTGGCACAACCTGGATAAGGAAGTGGTGCAGGAAATGCTGCAGCTGGATGAGGTAGAGGGTTCCCATACCCCCGCCCATGGCCATTCCCCCCACTCAGCTGGGGGGTCCTGAGTGCCATCTGCAGGTGGCCATAAGGTGAATCCTCAGTCTGCCTGCCAAGTCAGTAACTTTTAAAGTAAGATCAAGTAATGTAATAGATGAGAAGGCTAGGAAGGCTGTCACTGCAAGTACCAAGGAGGTTCCAGTAATAGTGGTCCCTGCTGGAATCTCTGTTATAGGCCGCTGTTAGGTGGTTCTGATCCTGATCCTGCATCCCCTTCTGAGCAGGGTGGTAGTTTAGACCCAAGGTAGAGTGGTCTGGGCTCTCCGCTGAGGATCAGGATTACCTGGCTTTCAGGATGGACACAAAGAAAAAAGGAAAAAGAATAGTTGAGCGTCATAGCCGGGGAGAGCGGTGGGGTGAAGCTCTCCAACTGGTTTGAGGTGCTCTCTGAGGACTCCTTGATAGAAATTTCAGAAGCCTTGGAGATGGAGGAGGAAGAACCGGTCTCCTTCAATAAGCGCATAGGTTCAAATACAGAGGCCGGAGGGAGGGCAAAGCGACATTCATCCTAATGACTCCACTCAGATAAAGGTGGCAAGCATTAATGTTGCCAGCATTAAATCTGTGAGCACTCGTTTTATGGCCTTATTTTTTCTCAGCCAGTTTGATGCTGACGTTATTTTACAAATGAACATGGTAACTTGCCAGTGAGTCATTGAGGTGGAGATTGGGAGGTGCATGGTCTTGGATGTCATTGTGAAGGGGCAGAACCTGCGCCTAATAAATATCTATGGACCCCAAACTAAGTGGGACAGGAAATGCCTCTTTACAAAGATCAAGTAATCCTTTTTACAGCCTGGCTAGTAGTTTTAGGAGGTGACTTTAACACTGTGATTAGGCCCATGGACAGGAAAGGTTTTGAATGCAAGCTGGGCTGCGATAGTCTCTTTTTGACTAGTATGGTTAGAGAGGCAGGTCTGAAAGATGTGCACATTAAGCACTCCCCAGACCACACGGGCTTCACTTTTCAGCTAGCTAGCAGTCAGAGTAGGAAAGCCAACCACCACTCAGATCGCCAGTCTCAAATTGCTCATACAAACTAGAGCTCTGTAAAATCAATGCACCATGGGTGAACACAGATAAACCAGCCAAAATGCTGAAAATCTGGAGATCGGGGCCAACCAGACACTGGACATTGATCGGATGTCCCATCTTTTAGTTCTATTAGTTAAACAATGTGTTGGACGCGCACAGCCCACTGCTTGTCACCAAAGGGGGGTGCTAGAACCCTCTGTGCCTGTCTAAACCAAGACAAGTAGATAAGAAAAGGGATTTCTGGAGATCCCAAACAGGTCCCCAGCGGGTCTGCACTCCACCCGAAAGAATTTTTTTATATGAATACTCTCAGTAAACCACAAAAAAACAATATTAGAAAAATTATACAATTTATTAAATAATTAAAAAGGACTCCTAGAGAGGCCCATGCACATGCAAATACACAACAACAATGCTAAAAAACATAAACACACAAGTACGACAAACACAGGGGAAAAAATTAGGGGATGAATGGGCTTTATATGTATATAGCAACTACTATTATTCATCACAATGAGCTTGTCTCATGAGCCCGCAGTACAACTGTAATAAGTATCCTTATCTCTCTAATTCATATATCCAGATGTTAATAACATGTAGCATGGATACAAACAAATGGTCAAAGAAATGTATGTAACAATAAGATAGAAGGAATGTCTGTTACACAGACATGGATAGGCTAGTAATATGCAAGCTGATGAGAGACATAAGCAGCTAACAAAAAAAAGTCAAATACACATTACCACATATCATGAGTCGCCCTCCTCTAATCCCCCGTGTAGGTATTGGCCCGCCGACGCGTTCCGTGGATCCCCACTTCACCTGGGCACCGAAATGGCCATGCTGGATCCTCGCTTGCTCCCTCTCCATATAAGCGTGCGGCGCGCTGACGTGCAGCCGCCGCCTACTCACACCCCCTGGGGCGGCCAATCAGATGCTGCAATCAATTGCAGCCCTGTCTCACAGCGAGACGCGGCCGCTCACTCTCACCCAGCCGCATAGAGACCTATCAGCGGCGGGCGCGCGCCCCCGCCGGCGCCGACCCGCACACACTCCCCTGCAGTGGGAGGTGCCGGACCAGCGCCAGCAGAGACACAAACGCCCCCCTGATGTCAAAATAGGGACGCGCGCCCCCGCCGGCGCCAAGCCGCACACACTCCCCTGCAGTAGGAGGTGTCGGCCAAGCGCCGGCGGGGGCGCGCGCCCGCCGCCCCGACAGGCCCAACAGCTGATGTGGAGACAAATGATGTTATTGAATTGTCAAGGGGAGGAGAGAGAGAGAGCGAGGAAGACCACTTTTCATAAACATATGTTAAAGCCACAATACACAACATCTGGGAATGTGCATCTCCCTATTGGAGTCTACTATCTCTGTAACACACTCTATCCGTGGTATACACCTATATTGAAACTGATTATAAAAGACTCTATATGGCACTCTATTCATTTATGTATCCTATCCACACTCAGCTGGACCTAAATTGCTGTTGACAAGACAATTCCAATACTGTATATTAAATGTCGTTAAAGTTCCCATTCTAATTCCCTCTCTAGTAAGGATATTCAAGTGTCTTTATTTGCATATACTTATATCATGTCCACAATAAGTAGGACCCAAATCCCTATTTGCTATTAAGACCAAAACGTGGTAAAAAAGAGGGCAATTTAATGCCATAAACTAAGAACAATCGGCACTCCAAATATTCCTGTCGCACTCTCCAGCAGAAACAAATATAAACTAACCAGAATGTTTATAAACTGTTTATAAATTAACATTACTTATGCCCCACTCTCCAGGAGGGACACCTAATCCATTAAATTTAAATGGGGAGTATAAGAGCTGTTCCTGCTCTGGCATATCCCAGTGTAAAGCTGCAAAAATGCCAGAGACAGGTCACGATATATTAGAATGTATACAATAAGTGTTCCCCTCTAAATTTATTATGGTACTCTCCGTGCATTGGAAATATTATATGCAATACACCTCCTAAACCAACACTTGAAAAAGGTCATACGGACCTAAACTAAAGCACCAGCCATTATAGATCTGTATTAGTTCGCAAAAATGCCAATACATCCTTCTATAATTGCTCCCATATGGTGCTAACCACCCAGTGTGCAAAAAACAAAAAACAATCAAAAATAAGTGACCACAGTAACCAAAATGATGTGAATGCCACATAGGGACTTTAATACCATAATGTTCCAACCCCCCCATGTGTTGCTCTATAACAATTAGTGACTGGCAGACCTTATATCAATACATATAAAATATAAAATGTCTATCACAATAGATCTGGTCTGCCAATTCTCCAGTGAAAAAATCATAGTGTACTATGCCAACAAAACTACTGTGCCCTTGCTGCCAGTGTTGTGAAAACCCAAGCCCTTGTAAAGCCAACGGTGAGGGCCAACCCCTGCCATGTTGGCCAACCACCAACTAATGAACAAAAAGTGACCACTAATAAAATACCCGATCTTTTAGTTCTGGGAGAAACGACAACAGACACGGGTTCCAGCAGTAGCAACAGTACGGTAGCTGGCAAAGAGAAACCATATACATGGGCAACTAGTACACAGGAAACAGTTTGCCCAATTAGCCACAAGGATTAGCTAGTTTAGGGAAGCTGAACAAAGGCTCTTCAATATATAGGCAACTTGACAAGAAGGAGCAGGAGGACCTATACTTATACTTCTGCGCCACATGCGTGCAGTTGATCACACCCATAATGTTGGGCATATCAGCAATGTTGAAGAAACCCAACTTCACCGTGTTTCGGGCTGCCAAGCTGTCAGGAAAACAGATGTTTTTCATCTGCTAGGCAACCATGCCCTTGAGAAATTTAGTAAGGGTGTGGCTCAGCGAACGTAGGGCCAACAGCATTTGAAAGGAGCCATACGCTAAAAATTTAAGGCAGCCAACCAATTTGGTCATGCCATCAATCGCATGCCCCCATCAACCATGGTGGCAGCTCCAAGTAAAGCTTCTCGAGAGAAAGGCGGTTCAGTCGGGTCAATTCAAAGAGATGTTGATTGGACATATGATCCACATCAAGACAACGGCAGGTGTGTGTGAGCTCTGGCAGGTACATGGTGAGCATCTTGTGGCACTTCAGATACTCTTACTCTGCCAGATACTCATGTAAGGGCTCCATCGCACACGTCGCCTGAGCATCCGCCAACAATCCTGCCAGCAAAAAGAGGGCATAAGATTCCCGCAAACTTCGCAAGCACAACTTCCGTTTTTAAATTCCCTCCCCAAGGGCAAATCAGGGTTCAGCATGATGCGCATGCGCACGTGAAATCTGTGGAGTTACGTAATGTGAGAATGCATACATTTGCAAAAACAGGTATTACTGCGTTTTCACGCATGCAATTAAAAAAAGTCTTTACAGCCAGTAAGAGACATCTCTACATTACAGTACAGTACAGTACTCAAAGCTATGTTGCAGCATCTCCCATTACAGGCAGTGAGTGACATCCCTTATTACAACCAGTAAGTAGCATCCCTCATTACAGCGAGTGAGAGGCATCCCACCTAGGCATGTTGCTGCATCTCCCATTACAGTCAGTGAGGGGCATCCCTTATTACAGCCAGTAGGTAGCATATCTCATTACAATGAGTGAGGGGCATCTCACAAAGGCATGTTGGGGCATCTCCTATTACAGGCAGTGGGGGGCGGGCATCCCTCATTACAGTCAATAAGTAGCGGGGAGCGGGCATCCCTCATTACAGTCAATAAGTAGCATCCCTCATTACAGCAAGTGAGGGGTATCCCACAGAAGCATGTTGTGGCATCTCCCATTACAGTCAGTGAGGGGTATCCCACATTAAAGCCAGTAAGCAGCATCCCTCATTACAGGCAGCGTGCAACATCTCCCATCACAGGCAGTGAGGGGCATCCCTCTTTACAGCCAGTGAGAGGCTTCCCTATACTACAGCTAGAGAGGGGCATCCCTCATTACAGCCAGTGGGGGCATCCCTCATTACAGCCAGTGGGGCATCCATCATTACAGCTTACAGCCAGTTGGGGCATCCCTCATAGAAACATAGAAACATAGAAGGTTTGACTGCAGATGGAGACCATACGGTCCATCTAGTCTGCCCTTATGTAACTGTATGTACTCTTTATCTTAGGATAGATGTGTGCTTATCCCAGGCATGTTTAAATTCAGCGACTGTTGATTTTTCAACTACCTCTGCTGGAAGTTTGTTCCAAGCATCTACTACCCTTTCTGTAAAATAATATTTTCTAACATTGCTCCTGATCTTCCCCCCGACTAGCTTCAGGTTGTGCCCCCTTGTTCTATCATTAAGTTTAAAAAGTTTAAAAACACTTCCCTCCTGAACCTTATTTAATCCTTTCACATATTTAACCCTTTAACCGCCAGCCTACCTTGAGATTTTGTCACCCTTTGTTGCCAGACCATTTTGCACTATTTTGCGCTCCCCTTGTTCAACTGTGATTTTTGAGGGGATTTCCAGGGATTTCCCAGGAAAATGATATATTGTTTTTTTCAGCATAGTCTGGGCTTTAACATGAAATGTCTTGTTTGTCATTTGTTAGGTGTATTCTTAATATTTTTGGGTGAAATATGTGCAAAAAAAAAAAAAAAAAAAAAAATTTTTACATATTGTAGTTTTTTTTGGAATAAAAAATGTAAGTTTGTCAATAAAATCTTATTGCGTGTGAAATCCCAATTTCTCCCGGTTACAGCGGTACCACATATGTATAGGTAGACACCTTTTCCTGCCCAGGAGACTCCCCCAAACTGAAATAGCGCTTTAGGAGATTTTCAGATAAAATACAACTATGCTATGCAATATGCGCACCTTGCGTTTTTTCCAGAAAAACAACCCTTTACATTTAAAATACCCCCAACAAACTATATATTCTCTGGAAGTACACACCTCAGGCTTTCTAGGCGTACCAGGCTTGTGGATGTGGCCATAGTTTTCTGGAAGTAATCCCTCAACGTAATCTTTGGTTGCAAAGAGTTTCCCTAAAAAAAGGATAAAAAAGCAGAATCAAAGCCACATTTTCCTAAAAAAACTATATACAAACAAGAAAAATCAAGTTTAATCTGAAAAAGCAACATCTCCCGAACAGAACGATACCCAACATGCATAGGTTCTGTCAAGGGAAGAGTTGCCAAACACCCCAAAGTAAAGCATGTGCGTAACGGTAATTTTACTTGAAAATTTCAGCTCTGCAGACAAAGTGCGCACCTTGCGATTTTTCAACCAAAACAACCCTTTACATTTGGAATATCCCCCATAAACCATATATTCCCTGAAAGTACACACGTTAAGCTTTCTAAGGGTACCCAGCTTGCTGTAGTGGGCTCATCTTTCTGGAATTAATTCCTCAAAGAATTCTTTGGTTGCGCAGGGTTTCCCTAAAAAATTTATAAAAAAGCTGAATAAAAAACACCTTTTCCTAAAATATAAATATGCAAACCAGAAAAAACAAGCTAAGTCTGAAAGCGCAAGGTCCCCCGAACAGAACAATACCCAACATGCATAGGTACTATTAACCCTTTTAATTGCCAGCTTACTTGAGATTTTGTCACCCTCTGTTGACAGGCCATTTTTCCCCATTTTGCGTCATGTTTTGCGACATGTTTTGCGCCATTTTTGCTGGAACTTTCAGAAAAATTATATATTTTTTTTTTTGCAGCAGAGTTTAGACTTTAACATGAAATGTCTTGTTTGTAATTTTTTTTTTTTTTTTTACAATATTATTAAGTGAAAAAAAAAATAAATAAATAAAATTTTTTTTTTAGAAAATTGACTCCTTTATTTTAAATAAAAAATGTATTTTATTAAGGAAAATCATATTGCATGTGAAAGCCCCATTTCTACCGATTAGAACGGTACCACATATTTATCGGTAGCCCCCGTTCCTGCCCAGGAGACCCCCCTAACTGAAACAAGTATTTTATAACATTCACAAAAAAAAACACAAAAACCATCCACACTACAAAGGGTTAAATCGAGAAAAAAAATGACATAGGGTCCCCCCTCCCAGGGGAGGGAGACCCCATTTTTTTTTTGATTTTTAAGGGTTAAAAACCCTTAAAAATCAAAAAAAAAATGACGTGGGGTCCCCCTTACCCACAGTAACCAGCCCGGGACCAGCTATGGGGGCTTGTAGGCACAGAGTGGGGGGGCCAGCTTTTGTGGCCCCCCCACCCTGCAGCCTACGAGCCCACATAGCCCATGTGGGCCCGGGCTCTTCTGCCCCCCCCTGGCCTTTGGGGAGGCAGGTAATGGGGGTGCCGGGGGTTAATGGCAAGCCACCCGCTAGCGCAGGTGGCTTGCCATCCCCCCAGCCTTGTGAACTGGTATAGGGGTCATGGACCCCTTACCAGTTCACAAGAGGTTAAAAGTAAAAAATGACACAGACACACAAAAGAGAAAAAATATTTTATTAATTTTTTTTTTTTTTTTTTACACTGTACTCACCTCCCATCCATCCTGGAGCACTCTGTCCCTCGGCGATCACTGGCTTCTGCTCCCTTGCTAGAAGCCTTTTATAGCTGCTGGATGACAGAACACAAAGGGTTAATCAAAAAAAAAAAATGACATAGGGTCCCCCCTCCCAGGGGGGGTGGACCCCATTTTTTTTTTGATTTTTAAGGGTTAAAAACCCTTAAAAATCAAAAAAAAAATTGACGTGGGGTCCCCCTTACCCACAGTAACCAGCCCGGGACCAGCTATGGGGGCTTGTAGGCACAGAGTGGGGGGGCCAGCTTATGTGGCCCCCCCACCCTGCAGCCTACGAGCCCACATAGCCCATGTGGGCCCGGGCTCTTCTGCCCCCCCCTGGCCTTTGGGGAGGCAGGTAATGGGGGTGCCAGGGGTTAATGGCAAGCCACCCGCTAGCGCAGGTGGCTTGCCATCTCCCCAGCCTTGTGAACTGGTATAAGGGGTCACATGGACCCCTTACCAGTTCACAAAGGGTTAAATGGTAAAAAAAAAAGACAAGACGTTTTTTTTAAAAAGTTTATTAAAAAAAAAAAAAAACTTTTACTTTACTCACCTCCGATCTTCATCTTCTGTGTCCCGCGGCGATCTGCTGTCAGTGACAGCTGGGCAGAGAAGGGGGGAGGCAGGCGATCGGAGGATCGCCTACCTCCCTCCTTCCCCGCCCAGCCGTCACCGGCATCTGAGAAACGAACTGCCGGGTGCCCCGATGACACCCGGCGGTGACGTCATCTGGCCCCGCCCCGTGACGTCATCAAGATGGCGGCCGCCATCGGAAGGAAGCAAGGGAGGAGGGCTGTTATGCCCCCTCCAGAAGACAGAAGAGCGGGGGGGGGGATCGGAGCCCCCCCCCGTGAAGAGGAGAGCCTGCGGGAGCCGGCGGGGACAAAGGTAGGTGACTGTTTTTTTTTTTTTTGTTTTTTTTTTTAAAGTAAACCGGGCGGCTGCTGAAACGGGGGGGGGCACCCTGTTCCGGGCCCTCCCCTGCAGCCGGAGGGGCCCCGATGGGCGATCGGAGCCCCTATGGCTGAAGAGGAGACCCGACCGGATCGAACGAGGGGTCAGGTAAGTGTCTTTTATTTTTACTTTTTTTTTTTTTACTGGGGAAAGTCAGGCACGTAAATTTTACGTGGCTGGCGTTTAACTGTTGGAGAGGCAGCCACGTAAAATTTACGTGGCTGGCGTTTAAAGGGTTAAAGGTCTCAATCATGTCCCCCCTTCTTTCCTCCAGACTGTACAAATTAAGTTCTTTAAGTCTCTCCTGATAAGTTTTAAGTTTAAGTCCTTCCACCATTTTCGTTGCCTGCCTTTGGACTCGTTCTATTTGAATAATGTCTTTTTGCAGGTAAGGTCTCCAGAACTGCACACAGTATTCTAGCTGTGGCCTCACCAGGGCTCTATACAGCGGCATCACAACCTCCCTCTTCCTACTGGTGATGCCTCGAGCTATGCAGCCGAACATCCTGCTTGCTTTTCCCACTGCCTGGCTACACTGTCCACTCATCTTGCAGCTATCAGTAATCAGTACCCCTAAAATCGCTCTCCTCCGAGGTCCTGACTAACACAGCACTGCCCATACGGTACTCAGAGCAGGGATTCCTTCTACCCAAGTGCATGATTTTACATTTAGAGACATTAAACTCTAGTTTCCACAGTTTTGATCATCTATCCAGTAAAGCTAAATCATTTTCCATGTTGCAGACACCACCAGGAATATCCACCCTATTACTAACCTTTGTATCATCAGCAAACAGACAAACTTTTCCTACCAGGCCTTCTCCTATGTCACTTACAAATATATTGAAAAGAATGGGGCCCAGGACAGAGCCTTGTGGCACACCACTTGTAACTCGCCTTGGTTCAGATTGCACACCATTAACAAAACACTCTGATACCGATCCCTCAGCCAACTGGAAATCCACTGAACTATCTAGGGATTGAGTCTCACCTTTAATAACTTATCTATGAGCTCTTTATGTGGTACAGTGTCAAAGGCATTGCTAAAATCCAGATAGGCGATATCCACAGCACCACCTTCATCTAATACTTTAGTGACATTGTCAAAGAAATCAATAAGATTGGTCTGACATGATCTGCCCTCAGTAAAGCCGTGCTGTTTTGGGTCCAACAGGTCATTAATTTTTAGATGGGAAATTATATGTTTTTTAAGAGAGTTCCATTAATTTGACCACTATAGATGTTAAACTAACTGGCCTGTAATTACTGGCTTCTTCTCTACTCCTCTTTTTATGGATTGGTACGACATTGGCTATTCTCCAATCATCTGGAACCTCACCAGTTGAAAGGAAATGGTTCAGTTAATCAGTCAGTTCTCTTAGAACTCTGGGGTGGATTCCATCCACAAATCTAAGTTCTCTTAGAACTCTGGGGTGGATTCCATCTGGACCCATTGCCTTACTTACCTTTAGATGTGCCAGCTCAGCTAAGACATCAGCCTCCAGAATCTTCTGAGCTATGCCCTTCCTGCTGGATGCTGTGCTATGGCCATGCCTGCTAATATCTGAAAATACCGAACAAAAGTAGCTATTCAGAGGGACAGCAACAGCCTAATCTCCCTCAATATAATTATTTTCTCTACTAACTCCTCATTACAGCTTTCAGCCAGTGTGGGCATTCCTCATCACAGCTTATAGCCAGTGAGGGCATGCCTCATTACTGCCAGTGGGGGCATCCCTCATTACAGCTTAAAACCAGTGGGTGGCATCCCTCAGTACAGTTAGTGGTTGGCATCCCTCAGTACAACCAGTGGGGGCATCCCTCATTCCTCTCCCTCCCCCCAATAATAAGGCTAAGGCAGCAGGTGAGCAGGGTCACCGATTCATGCTTGCTTGCCCACCACTGTTGTTACCCCCCAGTCACACACACACACACACACACACACACACACACACACACACACACACTTACGCTGGTTCGGAAGGCCGGTCTGTCCGTCTGGTCTGCCGGTTCCCCCCACCGCCGTCGCACACACATACACACACACATGCTTACCAGCACTTCCTGGTCATTGCCCGGCTCTGTGGAAACCCCCCCCCCCCACATGCAAATCTTGCCTTTCTCCCAAGCCCACGGTGCATGTGAAACCAATGCCTCTCTTCTCACTGTACGCGGCCATGCCCGCCACAACTGAATGGCTGTGCGTAGGAAGGTTGCTGAGTGATGCGGTGCAATGCTTGAAAATGCATCTAGAATTTTTAGCGCGGGCTTGAGGAGAGGTGAGTGAGCTCAGGTACTTGTGGGGATTTTACACAGCGGGGTACTCCAAACCAGGGTGCCCCAGGGGGATGGACCAGAACCAGGAAGTCGTCTCACTGGTGTAGGGGAGCAGGTTCTGCAACATGTTTTGCATCCCTCTCATACCATAAAAAGGGAGTGCATGGAAGCAGAGCTTGGCGTGCCACTTCTGTACAAGATAGAACAGTAGTGTGACCTGCTCCAGAAACAGTGATGGAAGTGGGTCAAAGGACAGGGATAGACTGGGGCCAAATGTTATCTCAGGGATTTAGTTAATCCTGGACAGTCAATAATATTCCCAATCACCCCTCATGAAGCTCAGTGTCCCTTCACAGATCATGGGCAGGGACCACCTGTCAAATTATAGCATCCCTGGAGTCGGTGTTCCACTTGGTAAAGAGATGCATCTTCTTATACCCAGGTTTTATATGGTAAAGCCAAGTCCAGATGTACAGAGAAAAACAGGCTCAGGGCTCAAGCACTACCTAAGGAGGCTCCCCAGTTACTCAGGGGGTAGGAGGAGTTGAAGATCCAGATGGTATAGAGGTAAAAAAATGAGAACACAGTCCAAGGTCGAGAGGTGAGCAGCAAACGTTTATCGTGCAAGGGGTCAGAAAGCAGGCAGCACAGAAGCATAAATGATCAACAGAGCAATGGGGGAACCCAAAAGAAAACCAAAAGCCTTATTTACAAGGATAGATGGATCTTAAAAATGAGACAATGGGATCATTTAACAGTAGTTGAATAACCGGTATAAACCACAAGAATAATCCAGCATTGTACTGGTGTCAGGATGGTCCCTTAGGAACTTGTGCAATTGTTGCAGTTATTTGTGCACATCGGTGCGTATGAGATATTTTTTGCACATGCTCTGTTTTGCTCAAACTTGAACATCTTGGTGTGCATGCACTGTTTCCTGTGCATGCTAAATTTGCTGTATTTAACACAAGCATGTTCTCCTCCTCGCTGGCTGTTTAATAATGCACTTTTGAGCATGGATATGGCCCAACAGCAATAAAAAGAGGATACTGACACCAGTATTGTCATTCTTAATGCAATGATGCAAGGGGTGTAGGTGGTATTAGAAGTAATTAGTAAATTCTGGAACAGGCTCCATGTAAGGTTGACTGTATGCTGGGGGCTACAACCAGACATATCCAAAGCAGTGCTGCCCACCAGGATCCCCCCCCCCCCCCCCCCTTCATAGCCAGTCCACCCCTGCTACTGTACTATGAGAAAAATGCTGCAGGTTTTTTTTTTTATTCTGCTTCAGACAGTCCCTTTAATTATATATTCTTTATCATGCACTGAACCTGTAAATTGTGAAATTGTGAGACTCTCCATATCAAAATATTCTTTCAACTTCTGTGCCATGTACTGCTTTCTCCATAAGAGGGAGAGATTGCCACATAAAAGCCTGCCAACTGTCGTAGTGAACATCTGCTTGGTATAAAAGAAATTGTATCTGAATAATTAAAAGGTCATGTAAAAAGAACAATACCAAAGCACTTATACCTCAACCCCCCAGAGGAAGAAACACGCATTCTTAGAAATCCCTTTACATTAACATTAGAAAAAGCATTAAAGTAGATTAAACAATTTTCCAGTCCTAGAATGTGTGGGATTATAGAGCTATTCCCAAATGGATTGTATACATGGCACTAATAGGCATATTTATATAAAAGTGGCAGTATTACTGTTAGAGAATAGAGAACTGGTTCATTCCAACCAGTGTTCTCTCTGAATACCAGGGAAAAGCCTATTCCAAATTTTCTTATTTGTGCCAGCGCATTTTTCCTTGAAATCCATAAAGCAAAAGAAGGAAAAACTTACCTGCTCTCTTGCTGTCCTCTGGTCTGTCCATGCTGTTCAGCAGCGCTCTCTGCAGACATCCACAGCCCCTGACACTGGGCTTCTGGCATCTCGCTCCCCATTGCAGGGAGGGACTTTTTATAGCGAACTCCACCTGTATTAAAGGCCCCTTGCTGCAGCAGGAGCAGGATGTCAGAAGCCGGAATGATCAGAGGAAGCCGGGTGAGGGGCAGAGGACACTGATCAGCTGCCCCACACCTGGGTTCCGCTGATCAATCCGGCTTTCAGAGGCAGTGGCAGGGGCAACAGTGATTGATGGAATGGAAGGTAATTGGGGGGGGGGGGGGTTACACTTAACCCTCTGTGCACTGGTAAGCAGTTCACAGGACAGCAGGGGCTGGCAAGTCACAGGCTGACCTCTCATAACCCCCCCACCTCATTACCTGCATCCTTAAAGTCTGGGGGGGTGCAAAAGAGCCCAGGGGCTGGTAGCCTTCAGGGCTATTTGGCTGACCACTCGGCCTCTGTGCCCTGGTCTATCAACCCCCATAGCTTGTGCCCGAGCTGGTTTTAGTGGAGATGGTGGACCCCACACCATTTTTTAAAATGGGGGCTGGTAGACCAGGGTGCTGAGGCCCACAGCCCTGAGAGCTACAGCGCACTTAGTCCACATGGGCCGCAGACTCTACTACACCCACCTGGGCTTTGAGGGTACAGGTAAAGTCCACCTTCTGCCCTGTGAAGTGCTTTAGCGGTGTAAAGGACCCTTTACCGGTCTCAAAGAGTTACATTTAAAAATAAACACACACACAAAGAAAAAGAAAGTCCTTTATTTTCCCATACTCTGTATTAATTTTTCAGCTCTAAGAAGGATTTACATACAATGTATATTTTAATAGTTTTGGGGGATGGGTGTGCACTCTACTAATTCATTTTTGGGCTGTGGGGAACGTTAGCTTACATCTTTCCGATAAATCTAGGGCCTGGGGGAATGTTCTGACATTTTGCTTATAAGGTCTGGGGGCTCTGTGTTATTGATTGGCAGAATGGAGATACAGTATTATACTGTAGATCTAGTGCTAGGCTAGATCATAGGCTAGTGTTAGGCCAGTGGTAGGGCAGTTACTGATCTGGGGAGGGGATATGTTGATCAGTTGTAGGCTATGTGGTGATAAATGATGGTTTTCAGCAGGTAATACTGGATATTGCATTTATCTAGGGATCTAACTTTTTCTTTAGATAGAAGATGCATGGTGCTAAAAATAATAGTAAAGCGGTAAAGAAGAAAAATGTATAAAAAGGTAATGCCAACTGTATAGTATGATTGAGTTACAGATATACAGTGTATGTAATAACTTGAGACAGGCACATCATAGGTCATGAGGCCAAAGTGCCTCTGGGCCAGTCTAAAATTTCCACGGTCAGGGATGCTTTGGGGAGAAATATTATCTCCTAGTGTTGGTCCGCTGTGTTATATTAAGTCAAAATTCTGCACAACCATCTACCACAAAATGGCCAAGAGTACTTTAGGCTTCTCTCTGCTGACACGTGTGGTGCTGCTGACTTCCTTTTCCAGCAGAACTTGACACCAGCCCACAATGCCAAAGTAAGACCCAGTAGAATATAATAGTATAATTGTGCTTGATTGACCAGCAAACTCATCTGAATAAAATAGACTCACAGCTAGAGATAAGCGAATCGATTCAGATGAACCCGAATTCGTTCCGAATTTCAGGAAAAATGTGATTCTGAACGAATCCAAAATTCCCCGCGGCTCGATCGATCGAAGTTTTCCTTTAAACTCCATTTATTTCAATTACAGCCATTGTAAAATGGTGGATGGACATGTCCGGACATGTTCCCTGGGGCAAGTTATCATGGGAAGGTCACATGCAGCCTATCAGCAGCCAGGAAGCCCGGTGACGTCACAGTGCTATATAAACGGCGGCCATCTTGCTTGTGCGCATTTCAGCCTTGCATTGCAGACAGAACGGAGGTTTCTGCAGACAGAGAGAGACTTACAGACAGGCAGGGAGAGTCAGGGGGACCCACTGAGACCCCCACAGTGCCAGCGAGAGCCAGGGAAAGATAGGGAAAAATCAGGAACGATCCAGGCAGGTTCAGCAGAGAAAGTGACAGGAAAACATTTTTTTTTATTTTCACTTCACTTCATTTGCCAGATCAGTTTTAAATTGCTTTTTTTTTGTGCTGTAAATATTCCTGGCCACTGTTCATCCCATCTTGGCAGTGACATATTTAACCCTATCTGTTACACACAAGCATTTCTTATAACTCAATTATTATATATTATATTATAATTTATATATTATTATATTATATTATTATTTTTTTGTATGCTGTAAAAACCCCAGCCCACATGGGCATACTATTTCAGCACATTTGACCCTATCTGTTATACTAAAGCAGCTTCTACAGGCTCTGTTTTATTAATATATTGCATTTTGAATTGGTTTTGTGCGTCCTGTAAAAACACCAGGCCGCAGGGTATCCCAAACCGGCACATTTCACCCTATCTGTTATACTAAAGCAGCTTCTACAGGCTCTGTTTTATTAATATATTGCATTTTGAATTGGTTTTGTGCGTCCTGTAAAAACACCAGGCCGCAGGGTATCCCAAACTGGCACATTTCACCCTATATGTTATACTAAAGCAGCTTCTACAGGCTCTGTTTTATTAATATATTGCATTTTGAATTTTTTCTTGCGTCCTGTAAAAACACCAGGCCGCAGGGTATCCCAAACCGGCACATTTCACCCTATCTGTTATACTAAAGCAGCTTCTACAGGCTCTGTTTTATTAATATATTGCATTTTTAATTGGTTTTGTGCGTCCTGTTAAAACACCAGGCCGCAGGGTATCCCAAACCGGCACATTTCACCCTATCTGTTATACTAAAGCAGCTTCTACAGGCTCTGTTTTATTAATATATTGCATTTTGAATTGTTTTTTTGTGTCCTGTAAAAACACCAGGCCGCAGGGTATACCAAACCGGCACATTTCACCCTATCTGTTATACTAAATCAGCTTCTACAGGCTCTGTTTTATTAATATATTGCATTTTTTATTTTTTTTTGCGTCTTGTAAAAACACCAGGCCGCAGGGTATCCCAAACCGGCACATTTCACCCTATCTCTATCTGTTTTACTAAATCAGCTTCTACGGGCTCTGTTTTATTAATATATTGCATTTTTAATTGGTTTTGTGCGTCCTGTAAAAACACCAGGCTGCATGGGCATCCCAAACCAGCACATTTCACCCTATCTGTTATACTAAAGCAGCTTCTACAGGCTCTGTTTTATTAATATATTGCATTTTGAATTGTTTTTTTGTGTCCTGTAAAAACACCAGGCCGCAGGGTACACCAAACCGGCACATTTCACCCTATCTGTTATACTAAAGCAGCTTCTACAGGCTCTGTTTTATTAATATATTGCATTTTGAATTGGTTTTGTGCGTCCTGTAAAAACACCAGGCCGCAGGGTATCCCAAACTGGCACATTTCACCCTATATGTTATACTAAAGCAGCTTCTACAGGCTCTGTTTTATTAATATATTGCATTTTGAATTTTTTCTTGCGTCCTGTAAAAACACCAGGCCGCAGGGTATCCCAAACCGGCACATTTCACCCTATCTGTTATACTAAAGCAGCTTCTACAGGCTCTGTTTTATTAATATATTGCATTTTTAATTGGTTTTGTGCGTCCTGTTAAAACACCAGGCCGCAGGGTATCCCAAACCGGCACATTTCACCCTATCTGTTATACTAAAGCAGCTTCTACAGGCTCTGTTTTATTAATATATTGCATTTTGAATTTTTTTTTGTGTCCTGTAAAAACACCAGGCCGCAGGGTATACCAAACCGGCACATTTCACCCTATCTGTTATACTAAATCAGCTTCTACAGGCTCTGTTTTATTAATATATTGCATTTTGAATTTTTTTTTGCATCCTGTAAAAACACCAGGCCGCAGGGTATACCAAACCGGCACATTTCACCCTATCTGTTATACTAAATCAGCTTCTACAGGCTCTGTTTTATTAATATATTGCATTTTAATTGTTTTTTTGCGTCTTGTAAAAACACCAGCCCACAGGGTATCCCATATTGCCAATTTTCATAGTATCTGGTGCACAGAAGCAGTATCTCACTTTATTTAGCTTCTGCTTTTTAAAGTAAACACATTTTTAAGTGCCTATTACGCATTTCAAATATATAAAAATGTCAGGCAGACAAGTGCCAGGATGTTCAAAGAGGAGTGGCAGAGGCCAAGATTCAGCAGGCAGAGGTCGCAACAGACTAGGGGTGAGTGGCAGCAGGAGTCGTGGTGAGAGACCTGATCTGCTAGCGGTCATGTCTCCACCAGTAATGCATCTGCCGTGGTAGATTGGTTAACATGGTCATCCACATCATCACAAGTTACACACCCCCAGTCTAGGGTCGGTAGGTTCCTCTGACACAACCCTGAGTTGGCATGGCCCGAGAGCAGTCCCTGTCCTCCCATTGCCTCTGTCCTACGACGTTCCCTCCCCCAGCAACGTATACTATGCTTTGGGTTCAGCTCCACTCTTTAGTGAGGAGGACGATCAGATAGAGTACAGTCAGCAGCTACGGCCCAGCCAAGAAATGGAGGTGGCTTCTTTCGCTAGGTAGACAAATAGTGATGTGGAGAGTGGCGTGGGTGTTGTTGCGAGCGTTCCAGCTCCTGCGACAGACACTGTTGAGGAAACCGAGAACATCAGTGATGTGCAGACACAACTCGATGATGATGATGATGAAGCCGATCGTACTTGGGAGCCGGGTGCAGAAGGGGCTTCATCATCATCATCAGGAGAAGAAGGGCGCAGGTTGCCCCGGAGTCAGCAGCTGAGGCAGCAAGGTGTTAGCAGCATGATTGGCAGTCAGCATGGGGGCAGAATTGTAAAGCCTGGAGCCAAACGGGGTGCTGGGGTAGAGCACCTGCTGCACGGCAGGCTACCTTATCGGGAGGTAGTGGAGCAGGGGTTCCTGGAGTTGGCGACAGTAGCAGTGAATCAGTGCGGGCTGTTGGTGGGAAAAGTAGCTACTTGGCAGTGCGGCAGTTTTTCCTCAAGCATCCGCAGGAGGGTAACATGGCCAAATGCAAGATATGTAGGTAGAAGGTGAAGCGTGGCCAGGGCTCAAATGTTGGCACCACGGCCCTGCGTCAACATATGATGCATCACCATAAAGCGGCCTGGGAGAACCGAGGCTCCGAAGAGGGGTTCCAGGCTGCTTCCTCACCAAGTGGCACGCCGCTCCCAATTTCTGCCAGCCAAGGCTCCAGCATCTCAGCCGAAGGCAGCTGTGTGTCATACCCATTCTCTGTCGCTCCTCCTGATGCTCCTGCTCCTCCTCCTCCAAGTCATGCATCCCGCCAGCAGTCCATCAGCGAAGCCATGTCCAAGAGACAGCAGTATGTGCCCACTCATCCTACGGCGCAGAAGCTGAATGTGCTCCTGTCCAAGTTGCTGGTGCTGCAGTCACTCCCGTTTCAGGTGGTGAACTCTGCACCTTTCAGAGAACTGATGGCTTGTGCCGAGCCGAGGTGGAGAGTCCCAAGCCATCATTTCTTTGTCAAGGAGGCAGTACCAACGCTGCACACTTTTGTTGAACAGAAGGTGGGCCAGTCCTTGAGCCTGTCGTGTGTAGCAAGTGCATGGCAGCGCCGACGTCTGGAGCTGTAACTAAGGTCAGGGACAGTACATGTCATATATGGCCCACTGGGTGAATGTGTTCCATTTGCAGCAGCAGCAACTTGGACAGGTCACGCTGCTTCAGCCTCCGCGCTCCCTGGCCGTTGTGCCTGTGACACCGTGCGACTCGGCCTCCTCCGCCATCTCCTCACCCTCCACTGTAGGCTCAAGTCTCAGTGCCCCGCCAACCTACCATGTGTGCAGGGCACGGAGGTGTTACGCTGTGCTTCACATGGTTTGTCTTGGCGAACGGAGTCACACAGGGGAGGAACTGCTTAAATGTATTCATCAAGAAATCCAAACATGGCTTACTCCAAGAAAACTGAAAATGGGAACCATGGTTACCGACAATGGGAAGAACATTTTGTCTGCGCTGCGACAAGGAAGGCTGACCCATGCGCCCTGCATGGCTCACGTCTTCAATCTGGTTGTCAAGCGGTTTCTGAAGTCTTCCCCCCTCTGCAAGACACCCTAACAACTCCAAAGAAACTTTGCATGCACTTCAGCCACTCATACACTGCCAAGCACACCCTTCTTGAGCTACAGCATCTGAACGGTAGCCCCCAACTGATTGCGATGTTTCCACCCGTTGGAATTCCACCCTGCATATGTTGGACAGAGAAAAGCCATCACGGATTTCCTGATGATCCAAGAAGATAGGGGGACTCCCCTGTGTAACTTCAATGTCAACCAGTGGCAGCTCACACGTGACACCTGCCGTTTGCTCAGGTCCTTTGAGGAAGCCACATTATTTGTGAGTCGCCAGGATTACGGGATGAACGACGCGATTACACTGCTTCATGTACTGCAGCACATGTTGGAAACCATGGCTTGGAGACATGGCGTCCACATATTACGGCCACATGAACCCTGTTGGAGCTGAACTGGAGGAGGAGGAGGAAGAGGAGGAGGAGTGGCACAGTGCACAGTTTAGGCTTGGCGAAATGGCTGGTTTATCTAGTCAGCGAACAGGAGAGGATGAGCAGGAGCAGCCAGAGGAGCTAGAGGGTTGTGAGGAAGGCGAGACAGAGGACCCAGACACACCGTGGCAGTATGCAGTGGAGATGGAGACAGGTAGTCCCTCCGAGTCACTTGCACAAATGGCAGGAAGCATGCTCATGTGCTTGCGTATTGACCTCAGAATTGTTTCCATTTGTCAGCGGGATGACTTCTGGCTCTCCACCTTATTGGACCCTCGCTTCCGGCACAAAATAGGGGCATTTTTTAAACCCGCCAAGAGGGAGGACAAACTGACCTACTACAAAGACATTCTACGTGGTCAATTGGCCGATGCCTATCTGCGCCATGGTCCATACTCTCGCAGGTCTGACTCGGGGGGACCTCTGCGCTCACCTTCCACTGCCATGGCTGCTCGGGGGGGGGGAGGTTGGCAGGAGCAGTAGCAGCAGCTCCATCGGCAGCAGCCTCAGTCTTCAGTCGCAAATGAGTAGTTTTCTACACCCGCATAGTGAGTCTACTCATGAGCAGCAGGAAGACCTGGAGCAGGACCTCAAACAGCAGGTCATGTCATACATTGACATGACCATGCCAACACACCTTGAGGATCTGCTGGACCATCTGAGCGGGTGTTTAGTGCGGCGGGGGCCATAGTTACGGTGAGGAGAACTCGTCTGTCAACTAAAAATGTGTAGAGGCTCACCTTTGTGAAAATGAATCAGGGATGGATCAGTCAGGATTTCCACCCACCAATGGCTGATGCATGCGACTAGATTTAGCATGGTGCCACGTTTTACACTTTCCAAATGGTGCAAAACATATTTATGTCTTTAGGCCAATTTTTGGGCTCCTGCTGATGCCAACTTCAGGGTGTGCCTTTCAGCCAAATTTTGGCCTCCTGCTGCTGCTGCTGCCAACTGCAGTGTGTCTTTTGGCCAATTTTTAGGTTCCTGCTCCCAACTCCAGTGTCTCTTTCAAGCTATGTTTGGGCTCCTGCTGCTGCTTGCATTCAGCCAATTTTTGGGCTCCTGCTGTCAACTCCAGTGGTTCTTTCAAGCTAGGTTTGGGCTGCTGCTGCTGCTGCTGCTTGCGACTCCAGGGTGTCATCAGACAATTTTTGGGCTCCTGCTGCCAACTCCAGTGTCTCTTTCAAGCTATGTTTGGGCTCCTGCTGCTGCTGCTTGCGACTCCAGGGTGTCATTCAGCCAATTTTGGGGCTCCTGTTGCCAACTCCAGTGTGTCTTTCAAGCTAGGTTTGGGCTACTGCTGCTGCTTGCAACTCCAGGGTGTCATTCGGCCAATTTTTGGGCTCCTGCTGCCAACTCCAGTGTCTCTTTCAATCTATGTTTGGGCTCCTGCTGCTGCTGCTGCTTGCGACTCCAGGGTGTCATTCAGCCAATTTTTGGGCTCCTGCTGCCAACTCCAGTGTGTCTTTCAAGCTAGGTTTGGGCTGCTGCTGCTGCTGCTGCTTGCGACTCCAGGGTGTCATTCAGTCAATTTTTGGGTTCCTGCTGTCAACTCCAGTGTCTCTTTCAAGCTATGTTTGGGCTCCTGCTGCTTGCAACTCCATCGTGTCATTCAACCATTTTTTGGGCTCCTGCTGCCAACTCCAGTGTCTCTTTCAAGCTATGTTTGGGCTACTGCTTCTGCTTGCAACTCCAGGGTGTCATTCAGACAATTTTTTGGCTCCTGCTGCCAACTCCAGTGTCTCTTTCAAGCTATGTTTAGGCTCCTGCTGCTGCTTGCAACTCCAGGGTGTCATTCAGCCAATTTTTGGGCTCCTGCTGCCAACTCCAGTGTCTCTTTCAAGATGTGTTTGGGCTCCTGCTGCTGCTGCTTGCAACTCCAGGGTGTCATTCAGCCAATTTTTGGGATCCTGCTGTCAACTCCAGTGGTTCTTTCAAGTTAGGTTTGGGCTGCTGCTGCTGCTTGCAACTCCAGGGTGTCATTCAGACATTTTTTGGGCTCCTGCTGCCAACTCCAGTGTCTCTTTCAAGCTATGTTTGGGCTGCTGCTGCTTCTTGCGACTCCAGGGTGTCATTCAGACAATTTTTGGGCTCCTGCTGCCAACTCCAGTGTCTCTTTCAAGCTATGTTTGGGCTCCTGCTGCTGCTGCTTGCGACTCCAGGGTGTCATTCAGCCAATTTTGGGGCTCCTGCTGCCAACTCCAGTGTGTCTTTCAATCTAGGTTTGGGCTGCTGCTGCTGCTTGCAACTCCAGGGTGTCATTTGGCCAATTTTTGGGCTCCTGCTGCCAATTCCAGTGTCTCTTTCAAGCTATGTTCGGGCTCCTGCTGCTGCTGCTTGCAACTCCAGGGTGTCATTCAGCCAATTTTTGGGCTCCTGCTGCCAACTCCAGTGTGTCTTTCAAGCTACGTTTGGGCTGCTGCTGCTGCTTGCCACTCCAGGGTGTCATTCAGTCAATTTTTGGGTTCCTGCTGTCAACTCCAGTGTCTCTTTCAAGCTATTTTTGGGCTCCTGCTGCTGCTGCTTGCAACTCCATTGTGTCATTCAGCCAATTTTTGGGCTCCTGCTGCCAACTCCAGTGTCTCTTTCAAGCTATGTTTGAGCTCCTGCTGCTGCTGCTTGCAACTCCAGGGTGTCATTCAGCCAATTTTTGGGCTCCTGCTGCCAACTCCAGTGTCTCTTTCAAGCTATGTTTGGGCTGCTGCTGCTTGCAACTCCAGGGTGTCATTCAGACAATTTTTTGGCTCCTGCTGCCAACTCCAGTGTCTCTTTCAAGCTATGTTTGGGCTCCTGCTGCTGCTGCTTGCAACTCCAGGGTGTCATTCAGCCAATTTTTCGGCTCCTGCTGCTCCTGCTGCCAACTCTAGGATGTCTTTCAGACAATATTTGGGCTCCTGCTGCTGCCAGCTCCAGGGTGTGTTTTTCAGGTAATATAGGGGCCCCTCATAGTGATGCCACCTCAACTCTCTGCAATTGTGCCGCTCTGCGATTCAAATAGCGATGCCTCTGATCTACATGTCATAATTATTTAAAGTATTATTTCACTAACCCAGCACGCATGCTATGCGTGTTACAACAAGGCAGAATGGTTTACAACCCTATTGAGGCTCTAGGAAGCTCAGAAATAGCCGTTTTTAATAGCGATTTGTCATGAATAAATTCGTACCGAAACAAATTTTGTCGGAAAATTTGGCGAATCAGCCAAATCGAACTTTTCAAAAGTTCGCTCATCTCTACTCACAGCTATAGATGCAACAAAAATAGGGTGCACCACTAATAACATTACATGTGATTGGGGTGTGCTCACTAAAATGTATCAACCAACAACAACAGAGGGGACGTGCAACAAAGCATACCTATCTCTACAAAGGAGCACTACAAACTATACATAGAAAATATACAAATCTTTATTAATGCAAACATTGTGTGTGTTTGCAATAATAAAGGTTTGAATATTTTCTATATATAGTTTGTAGTGCTCCTTTGTAGAGATAGGTGTGCTTTGTTGCACGTCCACTCTGTTGTTGTTGGTTTTCACAGCTATAGATGGGCGAACCAGAACCTTAAAGTTCGGGTTTGTACCGAACTTTGCTAGTTAGGGTTCCTAACCGAACACTGACTTCAGCCAGAAGACCAAGTGTTCGAGTTCGGTGTCCGGCTGGTTGATGGGCTGTTGAGCAGGCACTAGAAGTGTCCTCAGTTATGGGAGCCTGCGGCTATCTTTATGTAGCCCCGGCTGGGGCCAGTGTGAAACACCACTGTCAGAAGAAGTTTGGGGCTCAGATGAGCTACAGCAGCGTTTCTGCTGCCCACTCTGCACCCTCCACCAACAGCCATCCCCCAAAGTTTGGGTCCACATTGATTTCAATAGGGACCGGGTTCGGGTCCCTGAACATTTATGCAAAGTTTGGCCGAACCTGCGAAACCTGAAATTTGGGGGCTTTGCCCATTGCTACTCACAGTCTATGTCAATTAGCAATGCAATGCTGCAAAATGCCCAAGAAACCGAACTTCAATAAAATGCTTCCCAAATGTAAGATGTGGGAAGCTGGTGACCTGAGTGCAATGTGGCTGTTGCTTATTTGCTGCAGAGTACACAGGGGTAGCAGATATGTATTAAGAGAAAGGTGATGGATCTTTCCACCAGGATGTTGCTGCTATTCAATTTTCAAGGAATCAGACCAAATGGCACAGAATGGTACATACGACACGGATCCAGAGCCCATCATTACATATAAGCCTTATGGAACAGAGAACAACGGTTCCAAATACCAATGCAGTGATTATGTAAAAGCATCAGACGTGCCGATTAAGCCTTGATGCCCCTGCACCATAAAATACTTGCCCCACAAGACCCAACCCCCCATCCCCAAAGAGGTTAAATTTCAGAATCAAAAGCCAAACACAGGTGGAATATACTTTGGCAATGGTAGCTGCCAATCAGTTAACCTTGCACATGGTGCCTGTGCCTAAATTCACTAATTTCCTTTCTAACACCCTCCACCCCCTGCTTCCCAAATCTCCTGTAAACATCCCTTACACACACACACACACACACACACACACACACACACACAAAAGCCAAAACACCCTGCAGTGCTATAGCCTCAGCATCATGGGTTTGGGGCCATATCCACCTCTGCCACTCTTATCCACCACTATACACCACTATAGCTTCAGAATCGCCCAAGCCCATTATCTGCCCCTACAATGCTCTGCAATGCTATTGTCTCAGCTGATAAGGACACACGTTGACTCACCAAGAAGGAGACTGGGGCAGGGCCCACTGGCTGGTGGCAGGTAGTCAAATCTCAAGACCATTGTTCGCTTCCAGCCCCCGAGGAACCAACAAATGTTTACATATTTTTAGCAAAAGCTAGTAACAAAAAGAGGTAAGGAAACTTTTTGTCAATGCAAAAGGGCGTGATGTCTAGCTGTTTCAGTACTGGCAGCTGTGCCCGTCCTCTTTAACTTCATTCCATTAGGCAAATGAGAGTATAATGATCACCCCCTGCATGTGATATCCGTAGTAATCAGGAGCATCTGTTAATATTAAGGCAGAAACTGAAAACCCATGGAGAACATCGCTGATACAGACTGGGATTGTGCAGCTAGTTGCATTTAACACAAGAAATGATTCTTCAGTGTCATAATACATTGCTCTTATTAGGTATTTTCAGAGATATATATACAGCAGAAAGTCTTTCATAATAAAAGGAAACAATACAAGTGTTCAGAAAAACACATTAGCGTTGAGATGAGTGAATCGAATTACCTGAACTGAGATTCAGCTGTTTTGCTTGAGGCATATGTTTGTGCTAATATTATCTTACAATTTCCCCCCTGCCTTTAAAGTTCTGACTACTTTTACCCCCCAACAGTAAAGGAAGGCAGCTGCTACCAGACCCCTGGCAAAAGGGGGCCCATCAGAGGTCATCACCTACCTCCATTGTATGTAAACCATTGGTGTCAGGTGGGCAGTAAGCAGTGCCAGACTACCATGTGGCAGCCCTACTAGCGGCCTGTTTGTGGTGCTGTAGTGTAGGTACAAAGAAGGAGTGGTAGCCGCTCAGACCATTTTATAAGTAACCTGGGAGGTGCACATTAGCAGAGCAATAAGGATACAAAAGTCTTAAAGGAGCCGCAGAACTCAGCCCTGTTAGCTTGCAGACCAACCTAAAATCTGTCTCTAAACTTAGTTAAAGCGGACCTTCACTCTGAATAAGAGTCTATCTTATATGTTTCCCCCACACTGTACATACAGATTGCTCACATTAAAAATCATCCTACCTGCATCTACTGCATGTTATGAGCCTTTAAACATCCAAGATGGCGGCTTATGGAAGCCGCCATTTTATCAGGCAGCCTGCAAACAGGAAGTGCCTGCAAACAGGAAATGACTGTGCTGCTCTGCATTCTGAG
This sequence comes from Gastrophryne carolinensis, assembly GCA_027917425.1. Classification (NCBI taxonomy): domain Eukaryota; kingdom Metazoa; phylum Chordata; class Amphibia; order Anura; family Microhylidae; genus Gastrophryne; species Gastrophryne carolinensis. The sequence goes on from CM051238.1 coordinate 67,806,994, forward strand.
ACTGCTGACCTTTCCCTGACCCCAACTCTGCTCTGTCTGAGCAAAGCACAGCTATAATCTGCCCCCCTGTACCTTATCCCACTCTCCTCTCCTCAGTAAGTGTGATGCTTCTGAGTCAAGATGGCGGCGCCCGTATCCTAAATTCCTGAACAGAGTTGCAGCCCAGTGGGGGAAAGAATAATAAGTTAGTGACTAAAAATGTAAAATATATTAATTTTAGATGCTGGGGAATCGTTTTTTAAGAGTTTGGGCTTTTCATTAAATCATGGTGAAGGTCCGGTTTAAAAACAGAGGACTCGGTCACACACATCTGCAGAAGTATGCTTAAGTTTTCCTTTAAACTCCATTTATTTCAACTACAGCCATTGTAAAATGGTGGATGGACATGTCCGGACATATCCCCTGGGGCAAGTTATCATGGGAAGGTCACATGCAGCCTATCAGCAGCCAGGAAGCCCGGTGACGTCACAGTGCTATATAAACTGCGGCCATCTTGCTTGTGTGCATTTCAGCGTTGTATTGCGGCCAGAACGGAGCTGTTTAGAGCCAGGGAGAGACTAACAGAGAGGCAGGGAGAGGCAGGGAGACCCACAGAGGCCCACAGAGTGCCAGGGAGATTCAGGGAAAGATAGGGAAAGATAGGGAAAAATCGGGAAGGATCCCGGCAGGGAAAGCACAGAAAGTGACAGGGAAACTTTTTTTTTTTTATTTCACTTCATTTGCCAGATCAGTTTTAAATTGCTTTTGTTTGTGCTGTAAACATTCCTGGCCACTGTGCATCCCATCTTGGCAGTGGCATATTTAACCCTATCTGTTACACACAAGCATTTCTTATAACGCGATAAGTTTTAATTTTTTTTGTGTCTGCTGTAAAAACCCCAGCCCACATTGGCATACTATTTCAGCACATTTGACCCTATCTGTTACACTAAAGCAGCTTTTAAAGGCTATTTCTCAGAAATATTTTGCAGTTTGAATTGTTTTTGTGTGTGCTGTAAAAACACCAGCCCACATGGGCATCCCAAACCAGCACATTTGACCCTATCTGTTACACTAAAGCAGCTTTTAAAGGCTATTTCTCATAAATATATCACAGTTTGAATTGTTTTTGTGTGTGTTGTAAAAACACCAGGCCGCAGGGTATCCCAAACCTGCACATTTGACCCTATCTGTTACACTAAAGCAGCTTTTAAAGGCTATTTCTCATAAATATATTGCAGTTTGAATTGTTTTTGTGCGTGCTGTAAAAACACCAGGCCGCAGGGTATCCCAAACCAGCACATTTGACCCTATCTGTTACACTAAAGCAGCTTTTAAAGGCTATTTCTCATAAATATATCGCAGTTTGAATTGTTTTTGTGTGTGCTGTAAAAACACCAGCCCACATGGGCATCCCAAACCTGCACATTTGACCCTATCTGTTACACTAAAGCAGCTTTTAAAGGCTATTTCTCATAAATATATTGCAGTTTTAATTGTTTTTGTGTGTGCCGTAAATATATTGCAGTTTGAATTGTTTTTGTGTGTGCTGTAAAAACACCAGGCCGCAGGGTATCCCAAACCAGCACATTTGACCCTATCTGTTACACTAAAGCAGCTTTTAAAGGCTATTTCTCATAAATATATTGCAGTTTGAATTGTTTTTGTGTGTGCTGTAAAAAAAACAGGCCTCAGGGTATCCCAAACCAGCACATTTGACCCTATTTGTTACGCTAAAGCAGCTTTTAAAGGCTATTTCTCATAAATATATTGCAGTTTTAATTGTTTTTGTGTGTGCTGTAAAAACACCAGGCCACACGGTATCACAAACCTCCACATTTGACCCTATCTGTTACACTAAAGCAGCTTGTATAAGCTATTTCTCATAAATATATTGCAGTTTGAATTGTTTTTGTGTGTGCTGTAAAAACACCAGGCCTCAGGGTATCCCAAACCTGCACATTTGACCCTATCTGTTACACTAAAGCAGCTTTTAAAGGCTATTTCTCATAAATATATTGCAGTTTTGACTCCTGCTGCCAAATCCAGTGTCTCTTTCATGCAATGTTTGGGCTCCTGCTGCTCCTGCTGCCAACTCCAGTGTCCCTTTCAAGCAATGTTTGGGCTCCTGCTCCTGCTGCTGCTAACTCCAAGGTGTCATTCGGCCTATTTTTGGGCTCCTGCTGCCAAATGCAGTGTCTCTTTCAAGCAATGTTTGGGCTCCTGCTGCTGCTGCTGCCAACTCTAGTGTCTCTTTGAGCCAATGTTTGGGCTCCTGCTGCCAACTCCAGTGTGTCTTTCAAGCAATGTTTGGGCTCCTGCTCCTGCTGCTGCCAACTCCAAGGTGTCATTCGCCAATTTTTGGGCTCCTGCTGCCAAATGCAGTGTCTCTTTCAAGCAAAGTTTGGGCTCCTGCTGCTGCTGCTGCCAACTCCAGTGTCTCTTTGAGCCAATGATTGGGCTCCTGCTGCTCCTGCTGCCAACTCCAGTGTGTCTTTCAAGCAATGTTTGGGCTCCTGCTGCTGCTTGCAACTCCAGGGTGTCATTCAGCCAATGTTTGGGCTTCCTTCTACCAACTCCAGTGTCTCTTTCAAACAATGTTTGGGCTCCTGCTGCTTCTGCTTGCAACTCCAGGGTGTCATTCAGTCAATGTTTGGGCTCCTGCTGCCAACTCCAGTGTCTCTTTCAAGCAATGTGTGGGCTCCTGCTGCTGCTGCTTGCAACTCCAGTGTGTCTTTAGTCCAATTTTTGGGCTCCTGCTGCCAACTCCAGTGTGTCTTTCAAGCAATGTTTGGGCTCCTGCTGCTCCTGCTGCCAAATCCAGTGTCTCTTTCAATCAATGTTTGGGCTCCTGCTGCCAACTCCAGTGTCTCTTTCACGCAATGTTTGGGCTCCTGCTCCTGCTGCCGCCAACTGCAGGGTGTCTTTCGGCCAATTTTTGGGCTCTTGCTGCCAAATGCAGTGTCTCTTTCAAGCAATGTTTGGGCTCCTGCTGCTGCCAACTCCAGTGTCTCTTTGAGCCAATGTTTGGGCTCCTGCTGCCAACTCCAGTGTGTCTTTCAAGCAATGTTTGAGCTCCTGCTGCTGCTTCTGCTTGCATCTCCAGGGTGTCATTCAGTCAATGTTTGGGCTCCTGCTGCCAACTCCAGTGTCTCTTTCAAGCAATGTTTGGGCTCCTGCTGCTGCTTGCAACTCCAGTGTGTCTTTAGTCCAATTTTTGGGCTCCTGCTGCCAACTCCAGTGTTTCTTTTAAGCCATGGTTGGGCTCCTGCTCTTGCTGCTCCTGCTGCCAAATCCAGTGTCTCTTTCAATCAATGTTTGGGCTCCTGCTGCTCATGCTGCAAACTCCAGTGTCTCTTTCAAGCAATGTTTGGGCTCCTGCTCCTGCTGCTGCCAACTGCAGGGTGTCATTTGGCCAATTTTTGGGCTCCTGCTGCCAAATGCAGTGTCTCTTTCAAGCAATGTTTGGGCTCCTGCTGCTGCTGCTGCCAACTCCAGTGTCTCTTTGAGCCAATGTTTGGGCTCCTGCTGCCAACTCCAGTGAGTCTTTCAAGCAATGTTTGGGCTCCTGCTGCTGCTTGCAACTCCAGGGTGTAATTCAGCCAATGTTTGGGCTCCTGCTGCCAGCTCCAGTGTATCTTTCAAGCAATGTTTGGGCTCCTGCTGCTGCTGCTTGCAACTTCAGGCTGTCATTCAGCCAATGTTTGGGCTCCTGCTGCCAACTCCAGTGTCTCTTTCAAGCAATGTTTGGGCTCCTGCTGCTGCTGCTTGCAACTCCAGTGTGTCTTTAGTCCAATTTTTGGCCTCCTGCTGCCAACTCCAGTGTCTCTTTCAATCAATGTTTGGGCTCCTGCTGCTCCTGCTGCCAAATCCAGTGTCTCTTTCAATCAATAAACTAAAGAAAAAAGGAGGGAGACCGCACCAAACAAATACGGGACAGCTCGCAGGTAAGGTAAAATTACTCAATGGCATAATCTGCCACAAATTTTACATAACCACTGGGGTATATTGAAAACAGATCCCCTCTTGGCCAAGTGGGAATGGGGGGGTCCACGGATGTTTGCTCAAAGAGCCCCGAATATGCGGGACAAGGTTTGTTCCAGCCATTTTGCTGCACTACCCAACTGGCTACGGGATCAGAATAGTGTTGTGGGCAGCCACCCATATGGTGGTTGCTCAATTTGTTGGTATATGCAAAAAAGTAAAATTATTAAGAATTTTAAAACAGGCAAGGTATTTAATATCCGACAATTCATCAACTGCAAAACAGTTGGAGTGGTGTATGTATTAAAATGTAGCTGCCCCAAGTTATACGTGGGGGAATGAAACTAAAAATAGCCTTAAAGCGAGGATCCAGGGACACCTCTCGAATATACACCTGGGTAAAATTGTTCCCCCAGTGGCCGCACACTTTCTCCAATGTCATAATAGTGATTATAGCCAACTGACGGTTACTGGAATTGAAAAAGTGACCATGGGCCCGCGGGGAGGTGACTTTAAAAGAGTTCTACAGCAGCATGAATTATGTTGGATTTACAATCTGAACTCTCAGGCCCCGTTTGGGCTCAATGAGGACCTGGCGTTCACACCCTTTTTGGGATATAATTAATTGGTCCCTTTTAGTGAGTGGAGGGGATATAAGAGGGGTTATGTGGGCCACTTTCCTGGGGGGGGGAGTCAGTTGGGACATATTCTATTTTGTGAGTGTGGGGGGGGGTGGCATGGGGATGGGGTGTGAGGGGGCAGGTATTCAGTTTGATGAGTGGTTGGGTTGGGAATATGGCAGTCATAATAGCACATAGGTTTACATTTATGTGGATAGTATGCCTTTTATATCCACTATTAGGACTATGATCGGGCCCATAAAGACCAGTGTTGTAGGGCCCCTCATATGTCCTTTTCTTGTTGCACTTGGATATTTCTTTTATCCTCTTTGGTTCACTGAGTTATTTTTGAGCACATGGTGTTTTTGTTTTTTGGTGTGTGGGTCACCGAGTAGTTCATTGTGGCAGTGGCGTAGCGACCCGGGGGCGGGGGGGGCGGACCGCCCCGGGTGACACCAGACCTAGAGGGTGACACCGCACTATAGCATTATGTCACCTCAATTATTGCCAGCCTGTGGCACAGAGCAGTCAGTTGTGGGGATGCTATGCCCTCACGGCGACACCTACGCATCTCTCCCACAGCGCTCGAGCGCCATTTGGCAGGAGGTGGAGCGGCTGCTGGTGCCTGTCCAGAATCTGTGGACCAATGGTGTGCGCGCACAGCAGGTCACGTGGACGAGGTGGGAGCTTTTGTTCGCTGTTGCTGAGAGCGCGCGCGGTATTCGTCGCCAGAAACAGGTGAGGGCGTGTGTGGTGTTGCTGGGGTGAGCGCACGCTGTTCCTGTTTATTCGGGGATTTATAGCTGTAACTGCTCAGTGGCGTGTGTTGTGGTGGTGTTGCATGGTGGGCGCGTTACCTGGCGGGAGATGGGTGTTTTTAATGGACATAAAGGGAGCGTGCAGGCCGATGTATGTGTGCTAGTGAGGTACTGCACAACGCATAAGCGCCTCTGCTATCATACATTGATTATAATAGGCGCGCGCCCCGCTTTTGTTCAGGTGCGATGTCTGGCCCTGCCCCGACTCCTATTGGTTGCTGCCTGTCTGGCCCGCCCCTTTTCTCCTCCAGCTGTCTGTAATCGGTGTGCTCCTTTTCTCTGCCATTGAGTTCTTTCAACATACAAAAATTTTTTTTCTTTGGGGGGGGTGACACCATTTCCTACCGCCCCGGGTGACACCAGCCCTAGCAACGCCACTGCATTGTGGGTTACTTTTGTATAGATATAAAATGTTCACTATTGTGTTTAGTTTTTCAGCACTTTATTAGGTGGCACTAATGATTTTGTCCAGACTGCCCTCTGGAAGAGAAAGAGAAAAGAAGAAAAAGAAAAATAAGAAGAAGCATGAAGTAGAAGACAGTAAGATTTAAGAGCCCTGGGTCTTGCAATCTTGACACACCCCCTCCCTCCTCTATTGAAGTTGGGGCTGTTGGAGTATCCCATCCCAATCTAAGAAAAATGGTTTACAGTAGTGAAGAAAGAAAGAGAGAAAGACACCAAGTTTTCTGTTTAGGAAGCTCAAAATGTGCATCTATGGGACTGTTCAAATTAGCCACGTTGTGATTTTCTCCTTGTTAACAAATTTGGTGGTGCAGTACACACTCAGCCTTGAGAATTTGAGACACACTGTGCTCAGATGGGTTTTTGTATTGTCCCTCCTTCCTGGTTTCGTTTTAGCAATGTGATTTTGATATCAGTGTTAGGTCCAAGTCAGAGTTCCCCTTTAGGGATGAGCGAATCGATCCGGACGAACCCGGATTCATTCCGAATTTCATGAAAAATTAGATTCTGAACGAATCCGAATTTCTCCGCGATTCGATCGATCGAAGTTTTCCTTTAAACTCCATTTATTTCAATTACAGGCATTCTAAGATGATGGAAGCACAATGTCCAGACATGTCCCCTGGGGCAAGGTATCATGGGTGAGTCACATGCAGCCTATCAGCAGCCAGGAAGCCCGTGACGTCACCGTGCTATATAAAGCGGCGGCCATCTTCCTTTTGCGCATTTTAAAATTGCATTCGTGAGAGAAAGGTGGCTGCTGCAGCTAGGGAGAGAGAGTTAGACAGGCAGGAGACAGGCAGGAGACAGGCTGAAAGACCCAGCAAGTCAGGGAGAGCCAGGGAGAGCCAGGGAAAGGTAGGAAAAAATCTTTTCATCCAGCCTGAGTTTCACTAATTGCTTTAGGTGTGCATTGAATTCTGTCTGTTCAGATTACACTGGGGTATCCCAAAATCTCAACTACCCACCCCGCCAGTTATACTTAGCAGGCCTGTGTCAGCCTGAGTTTTACTAATTGCTTTAGGTGTGCATTGAATTCTGTCTGTTCAAATTAAACCCACCGCTGCCTGGGGTATCCCAAAATCTCAGCTACCCACCCCGCCAGTTATACTAAGCAGGCCTGTGTCAGCCTGAGTTTTACTAATTGCTTTAGGTGTGCATTGAATTCTGTCTGCTGAAATTACACCCACCGCTGCCTGGGGTATCCCAAAATCTCAACTACCCACCCTGCAAGTTATACTAAGCAGGCCTGTTTCAGCCTGTTTTCTGCTAATTGCTTTAGGTGTGCATTGAATTCTGTCTGTTCAAATTACACTGGGGACTGGGGTATCCCAAAATCTCAACTACCCACCCCGCAAGTTATACTAAGCAGGCCTGTTTCAGCCTGTTTTTTGCTAATTGCTTTAGGTGTGCATTGAATTCTGTCTGTTCAAATTACACTGGGGACTGGGGTATCCCAAAATCTCAACTACCCACCCCGCAAGTTATACTAAGCAGGCCTGTTTCAGCCTGTTTTTTGCTAATTGCTTTAGGTGTGCATTGAATTCTGTCTGTTCAAATTACACCCACCGCTGCCTGGGGTATCCCAAAATCTCAACTACCCACCCCGCAAGTTATACTAAGCAGGCCTGTTTCAGCCTGTTTTTTGCAAATTGCTTTAGGTGTGCATTGAATTCTGTCTGTTCAAATTACACTGGGGACTGGGGTATCCCAAAATCTCAACTACCCACCCCGCAAGTTATACTAAGCAGGCCTGTTTCAGCCTGTTTTTTGCTAATTGCTTTAGGTGTGCATTGAATTCTGTCTGCTGAAATTACACCCACCGCTGCCTGGGGTATCCCAAAATCTCAGCTTCCCACCCCGCAAGTTATACTAAGCAGGCCTGTTTCAGTCTGTTTTTTGCAAATTGCTTTAGGTGTGCATTGAATTCTGTCTGTTCAAATTACACTGGGGACTGGGGTATCCCAAAATCTCCACTATCCACCCTGCAAGTTATACTAAGCAGGCCTGTTTCAGCCTGTTTTTTGCTAATTGCTTTAGGTTTGCATTGAATTCTGTCTGCTGAAATTACACCCACCGCTGCCTGGGGTATCCCAAAATCTCAGCTACCCACCCCGCAAGTTATACTAAGCAGACCTGTTTCAGCCTGTTTTTTGCTAATTGCTTTAGGTGTGCATTGAATTCTGTCTGTTCAAATTACACTGGGGACTGGGGTATCCCAAAATCTCAACTACCCACCCCGCAAGTTATACTAAGCAGGCCTGTTTCAGCCTGTTTTTTGCTAATTGCTTTAGATGTGCATTGAATTCTGTCTGCTGAAATTACACCCACCGCTGCCTGGGGTATCCCAAAATCTCAGCTACCCACCCCGCCAGTTATACTAAACAGGCCTGTGTCAGCCTGAGTTTTACTAATTGCTTTAGGTGTGCATTGAATTCTGTCCAAATTACACTGGGGACTGGGGTATCCCAAAATCTCAACTACCCACCCCGCAAGTTATACTAAGCAGGCCTGTTTCGGCCTGTTTTTTGTTAATTGCTTTAGGTGTGTATTGAATTCTGTCTCTTGAAATTACACCCACCGCTGCCTGGGGTATCCCAAAATCTCAACTACCCACCCCGCAAGTTATACTAAGCAGGCCTGTTTCAGCCTGTTTTTTGCTAATTGCTTTAGGTGTGCATTGAATTCTGTCTGTTCAAATTACACTGGGGAGTGGGGTATCCCAAAATCTCAACTACCCACCCCGCAAGTTATACTAAGCAGGCCTGTTTCAGCCTGTTTTTTGCTAATTGCTTTAGGTGTGCATTGAATTCTGTCTGTTCAAATTACACCCACCGCTGCCTGGGGTATCCCAAAATCTCAACTACCCACCCCGCAAGTTATACTAAGCAGGCCTGTTTCAGCCTGTTTTTTGCAAATTGCTTTAGGTGTGCATTGAATTCTGTCTGTTCAAATTACACTGGGGACTGGGGTATCCCAAAATCTCAACTACCCACCCCGCAAGTTATACTAAGCAGGCCTGTTTCAGCCTGTTTTTTGCTAATTGCTTTAGGTGTGCATTGAATTCTGTCTGCTGAAATTACACCCACCGCTGCCTGGGGTATCCCAAAATCTCAGCTTCCCACCCCACAAGTTATACTAAGCAGGCCTGTTTCAGTCTGTTTTTTGCTAATTGCTTTAGGTGTGCATTGAATTCTGTCTGTTCAAATTACACTGGGGACTGGGGTATCCCAAAATCTCCACTACCCACCCTGCAAGTTATACTAAGCAGGCCTGTTTCAGCCTGTTTTTTGCTAATTGCTTTAGGTGTGCATTGAATTCTGTCTGCTGAAATTACACCCACCGCTGCCTGGGGTATCCCAAAATCTCAGCTACCCACCCCGCAAGTTATACTAAGCAGACCTGTTTCAGCCTGTTTTTTACTAATTGCTTTAGGTGTGCATTGAATTCTGTCTGTTCAAATTACACTGGGGACTGGGGTATCCCAAAATCTCAACTACCCACCCCGCAAGTTATACTAAGCAGGCCTGTTTCAGCCTGTTTTTTGTTAATTGCTTTAGGTGTGTATTGAATTCTGTCTCTTGAAATTACACCCACCGCTGCCTGGGGTATCCCAAAATCTCAGCTACCCACCCCGCCAGTTATACTAAACAGGCCTGTGTCAGCCTGAGTTTTACTAATTGCTTTAGATGTGCATTGAATTCTGTCTGCTGGCATTACACCCACCGCTGCCTGGGGTATCCCAAAATCTCACATACCACCCCGCCAGTTAGACTAAATAAGCAAATACATAAAAATGTCAGGCAGACAAGTGCCTAGAAGTTCAAAGAGGAGTGGCAGAGGCCAAGATTCTGCAGGCAGAGGTCGCAGCAGACTAGGGGCGAGTAGCAGCAGGAGTCACGGTGAGAGACCTGATCTGCCAGTATCTGCTATCGGTCGTGTCTTCACCAGTAACGCATCTGCCGTGGTAGATTGGTTAACGCGCTCATCAACATCATCACAAGTTACATCTGAGACCCCCAGTCTAGGGTCGGTAGGTTCCTCTGACACAACCCTGAGTTGGCATGCCCCGAGAGCAGTCCCTGTCCTCCCATTGCCTCTGTCCTATGCCGTTCCCTCCCCCAGCTACGTATCCTATGCTTTGGGTTCAGCTCCACTGTTTAGTGAGGAGGACGATCAGATAGAGGACAATCAGCAGCTACTGCCCAGCCATGAAATGGAGGTGGCTTCTTTAGCTCGGCAGACAAATAGTGATGTGGACAGTATGGTGGGTGTTGCGAGCTTTCCAGCTCCTAAGCCAGACACTGTTGATGAAACCGAGAAGATCAGTGAGATACAGCCACAACTCGGTGATGATGATGATGATGATGATGATGATGATGATGATGATGATGATGAAGCCGATTGCACTTGGGAGCCGGGTGATGAAGGGGCTTCATCGTCATCATCAGGAGAAGAGGGGCGCAGGTTGCCCCAGAGTCAGCAGCTGAGGCAGCAAGGTGTTAGCAGCGTGGTTGGCAGTCAGCATGGGGGCACAATTATAAAGGCTGGAGCCAAACGGGGCTGGGGCCGGGGTAGAGCACCTGCTGTGCGGCAGACTACCTTATCGGGAGGTAGTGGAGCAGGGGTTCCTGGAGTTGGCAACAGTAGCAGTGAATCAGTGAGGCCTGTTGGTGGGAAAAGTAGCTATTCGGCAGTGTGGCAGTTTTTCCTGAAGCATCCACAGGAGGGTAACATGGCCACATGCAAGATATGTAGGCAGAAGGTGAAGTGTGGCCAGGGTCCAAATGTTGGCACCACGGCCCTGCGTCAACATATGATGCGTCACCATAAAGCGAGCTGGGAGAACCGAGGCTCCCAAGCCTCCAGCACCCATCCTCTGTCGCTCCTGCTCCTCCTCCTCTTCCAAGCAATGCATCCCGCCAGCAATCCCTCAGCGAAGCCATGTCCAAGAGACAGCAGTATGCGCCCACTCATCCCACGGCGCAGAAGCTGAATGTGCTGCTGTCCAAGTTGCTGGTGCTGCAGTCGCTCCCTTTTCAGGTGGTGGACTCTGCACCTTTCAGAGAACTGATGGCTTGTGCCGAGCCGAGGTGGAGAGTCCCAAGCCGCCATTTCTTTGCCAAGAAGGCAGTGCCAGCGCTGCACACTTTTGTTGAACAGAAGGTGGGCCAGTCCTTGAGCCTGTCGGTGTGTAGCAAAGTGCATGGCAGCGCCGACGTCTGGGGCTGTAACTACGGTCAGGGACAGTACATGTCGTTTACGGCCCACTGGGTGACTGTGGTCCCTTTGCAGCAGCAGCATCAACTTGGACAGGTCAAGCCGCTTCGGCCTCCGCGCTCCCTGCCTGTTGGGCCCGTGACAACGTGCGACTCGGCCTCCTCATCCTCCGCCATCTCCTCACCCTCCACTGTAGGCTCTAGTCTCGGTTCCCCTCCAGTCTACCATGTGTGCAGGGCACGGAGGTGTCACGCAGTGCTTCACATGGTTTGTCTTGGCGAACGGAGTCACACAGTGGAGGAACTGCTTAAATTTATTCATCAGGAAATCCAAACATGGCTTACTCCAAGAAAACTTAAACTGGGAATCATGGTTACCGACAATGGCAAGAACATTTTGTCTGCGCTGCGCCAAGGAAGGCTGACCCATGCCCCCTGCATGGCTCACGTCTTCAATCTGGTTGTCAAGCGGTTTCTGAAGTGTTCCCCCCATATGCAAGACATCCTAACAACTTCAAGGAAACTTTGCATGCACTTCAGCCACTCATACACCGCCAAACACACCCTTCTTGAGCTACAGCGTCAGAACGGTATCCCCCAACATAGTCTGATTTGCGATGTTTCCACCAGTTGGAATTCCACCCTTCACATGTTGGACCGATTATATGAACAGAGAAAAGCCATCACGGATTTCCTGATGTTCCAAGCGGATAGGGGGACTCCCCTGTGTAACTTCAATGTCAACCAGTGGCAGCTCATACGTGACACCTGCCGTTTGCTCAGGCCCTTTGAGGAAGCCACTTTATTTGTCAGTCGGCAGGATTACAGGATGAACGACATGATTCCACTGCTTCATGTACTACAGCACATGTTGGAAACCATGGCTGGTCAGGGCACTGGAGACATGGCGTCTACATCTTACGGCCACATTAACCCCGTTGGAGCGGAACTGGAGGAGGAGGAGGAGGAGGAAGAGGAGGAGGAGGAGGGGCCCAGTGAAGCACAGTTTAGGCTTGGCGAAATGGCTGGTTTATCTAGTCAGCAGACAGGAGAGGAGGAGCAGGAGCAGCCAGAGGAGCTAGAGGGTTTTGAGGATGGCGAGACAGAGGACCTGGACACTCCGTGGCAGTATGCAGTGGAGATGGAGACAGGTAGTCCCTCCGAGTCACTTGCGCAAATGGCAGGAAGCATGCTCACGTGCTTGCGTAGTGACGCCATAATTGTTTCCATTTGTCAGCGAGATGACTTCTAGCTGGCCACCTTATTGGACCCTCGCTTCCGGCACAAAATGGGGGCATTTTTTAAACCCACCGAGAGGGAGGAGAAACTGAACTACTACAAAGACATTCTGCGTAGTCAGTTGGCCGATGCCTATCTGCGCCATGGTCCATACTCTCGCAGGCCTGACTCGGGGGGACCTCTGCGCTCACCTTCCACTGCCATGCCTGCTGGGGGGGTTGGCAGGAGCAGCAGTAGCAGCCTCAGTCTTCAGTCGCTAATGAGTAGCTTTCAACACCCGCATAGTGAGGCTACTCATGAGCAGCAGGAAGACCTGGAGCAGGAACTCAACCAGCAGGTCATGTCATACCTTGACATGGCCATGCCAACACACCTTGAGGATCCGCTGGACTTCTGGGCAGCCAAACTTGGCTTGTGGCCCCAACTAGCAGAGTTTGCCCTGGAAAAGCTGTCCTGCCCGGCAAGTAGCGTGCCATCTGAGCAGGTGTTTAGTGCGGCGGGGGCCGTAGTTACGGCGAGGAGAACTCGTCTGTCAACTAAAAATGTGGAGAGACTCACCTTTGTCAAAATGAATCAGGGATGGATCAGCCAAGATTTCCACCCACCAATGGCTGATGCATGCGACTAGATTCAGCATGGTGCCACGTTTTACCCTTTCTAAATGGTGCAAAACATATTTATGTCTTTAGACCAATTTCTGGGTTCCTGCTGCTGCTAACTTCAGGGTGTGCCTTTCAGCTAATTTCTGGGTTCCTGCTGCTGATGCCAACTTCTGGGTGTGCCTTCCAGCTAATGTTTGTGCTCCTGCTGCTGCCAACTTCAGGGTGTGCCTTCCAGCCAATTTCTGGGTTCCTCCTGCTGCTGCTGCCAACTCCAGGGTGTCCCTTCCAGTCAATTTTTGGGCTCCTGCTGATGCCAACTTCAAGGTGTGCCTTCCAGCCTATTGTTGGGCTCCTGCTGATACCAACTTCAGGGTGTGCCTTCCATCCAATTTTTGGGCTACTGCAGCCAACTCCAGTGTCTCTTTCACTCAGCAAATGTTTGTGCTCCTGCTGCTGCCAACTTCAGGGTGTGCTTTCCAGCCAATTTCTGGGTTCCTCCTGCCGCTGCTGCCAACTCCGGGGTGTGCCTTCCAGTCAATTTTTGGGCTCCTGCTGATGCCAACTTCAGGGTGTGCCTTCCAGCCAATTTCTGGGTTTCTCCTGCTGCTGCTGTCAACTCTGGGGTGTGCCTTCCAGTCAATTTGTGGGCTCCTGCTGATGCCAACTTCAGGGTGTGGCTTCCAGCCAATTTCTGGGTTCCTGCTGCTGCTGATGCCAACTTCAGGGTGTGCTTTCCAGACAATTTTTGGCCTATTGCTGCTGCCAACTTCAGGGTGTCCCTTCCAGTCAATTTTTGGGCTCCTGCTGATGCCAACTTCAGGGTGTGCCTTCCAGACAATTTTTGGCCTACTGCTGATGCCAACTTCAGGGTGTGCCTTCCAGACAATTTGTGACCTACTGCTGATGCCAACTTCAAGGTGTGCCTTCCAGCCAATTGTTGGGCTCCTGCTGATGCCAACTTCAGGGTGTGCCTTGCAGCAAATTTTTGGGCTACTGCAGCCAACTCCAGTGTCTCTTTCACACAATGTTTGGGCTCCTGCTGCTGCTTGCAACTCCAGGGTGTGATTCATCCAATTTTTGGGCTCCTGCAGCCAACTCCAGTGTCTCTTTCAAGCAATGTTTGGGCTCCTGCTGCTGCTTGCAACTACAGGGTGCGATTCATCTAATTTTTGGCCTCCTGCAGCCAACTCCAGTGTCTCTTTCAAGCAATGTTTGGGCTCCTGCTGCTGCTGCTGCTTGCATCTCCAGGGTGTGATTCATCCAATTTTTGGGCTTCTGCAGCCAACTCCAGTGTCTCTTTCAAGCTATGTTTGGGCTCCTGCTGCTGCTGCTTGCAACTCCAGGGTGTGATTCATCCAATTGTTGGGCACCTGCTGCCAACTGCAGTGTCTCTTTCAAGCAATGTTTGGGCTCCTGCTGCTTGCAACTACAGGGTGTGATTCATCCAATTTTTGGCCTCCTGCAGCCAACTCCAGTGTCTCTTTCAAGCAATGTTTGGGCTCCTGCTGCTGCTTGCAACTCCAGGGTGTGATTCATCCAATTTTTGGGCTCCTGCAGGCAACTCCAGTGTCTCTTTCACGCAATGTTTAGGCTCCTGCTGCTGCTTGCAACTACAGGGTGTGATTAATCCATTTTTTGGGCTCCTGCAGCCAACTCCAGTGTCTCTTTAAAGCAATGTTTGGGCTCCTGCTGCTGCTTGCAACTACAGGGTGTGATTCATCAATTTTTTGGGCTCCTGCAGCCAACTCCAGTGTCTCTTTAAAGCAATGTTTGAGCTCCTGCTGCTGCTTGCATCTCCAGGGTGTGATTCATCCAATTTCTGGCCTCCTGCAGCCAACTCCAGTGTCTCTTTAAAGCAATGTTTCGGCTCCTGCTGCTGCTGCTGCTTTCATCTCCAGGGTGTGATTCATCCAATTTTTGGACTCCTGCAGCCAACTCCAGTGTCTCTTTAAAGCAATGTTTGGGCTCCTGCTGCTGCTTGCAACTCCAGGGTGTGATTCATCCAATTTTTGGGCTCCTGCAGCCAACTCCAGTGTCTCTTTCAAGCAATGTTTGGGCTCCTGCCGCTGCTGCTGGCATCTCCAGGGTGTGATTCATCCAATGTTTGGGCTCCTGCAGCCAACTCCAGTGTCTCTTTCAAGCTATGTTTGGGCTCCTGCTGCTGCTTTGCAACTCCAGGGTGTGATTCATCCATTTTTTGGGCTCCTGCAGCCAACTCCAGTGTCTCTTTAAAGCAATGTTTGGGCTCCTGCTGCTGCTTGCAACTACAGGGTGTGATTCATCCATTTTTTGGGCTCCTGCAGCCAACCCCAGTGTCTCTTTAAAGCAATGTTTGAGCTCCTGCTGCTGCTTGCATCTCCAGGGTGTGATTCATCCAATTTCTGGCCTCCTGCAGCCAACTCCAGTGTCTCTTTAAAGCAATGTTTGGGCTCCTGCTGCTGCTGCCTCCTTTCATCTCCAGGGTGTGATTCATCCAATTTTTGGGCTCCTGCAGCCAACTCCAGTGTCTCTTTAAAGCAATGTTTGGGCTCCTGCTGCTGCTTGCAACTCCAGGGTGTGATTCATCCAATTTTTGGGCTCCTGCAGCCAACTCCAGTGTCTCTTTCAAGCAATGTTTGGGCTCCTGCTGCTGCTGCTGGCGTCTCCAGGGTGTGATTCATCCAATGTTTGGGCTCCTGCAGCCAACTCCAGTGTCTCTTTCAAGCTATGTTTGGGCTCCTGCTGCTGCTTTGCAACTCCAGGGTGTGATTCATCCAATTCTTGGCCTCCTGCAGCCAACTCCAGTGTCTCTTTCAAGCAATGTTCGGGCTCCTGCTGCTGCTGCTTGCATCTCCAGGGTGTGATTCATCCAATTTTTGGGCTCCTGCAGCCAACTCCAGTGTCTCTTTCAAGCAATGTTTGGGCTCCTGCTGCTGCTGCTGCTGCTTGCATCTCCTGGGTGTGATTCATCCAATTGTTGGGCTCCTGCAGCCAACTCCAGTGTCTCTTTCAAGCTATGTTTTAGGCTCCTGCTGTGGCTGCTTGCAGCTCCAGGGTGTGATTCATCCAATTCTTGGGCTCCTGCAGCCAACTCCAGTGTCTCTTTCAAGCAACGTTTGGGCTCCTGCTGCTACTGCTTCTGCTTGCATCTCCAGGGTGTGATTCATCCAATTTTTGGGCTCCTGCAGCCAACTCCAGTGTCTCTTTAAAGCAATGTTTGGGCTCCTGCTGCTGCTTGCAACTCCAGGGTGTGATTCATCCAATTTTTGGGCTCCTGCAGCCAACTCCAGTGTCTCTTTCAAGCTATGTTTGGGATCCTGCTGCTGCTTGCATCTCCAGGGTGTGATTCATCCAATTTTTGGCCTCCTGCAGCCAACTCCAGTGTCTCTTTGACGCAATGTTTGGGCTCCTGCAACTGCTGCTGCAGCTTGCAACTCCAGGGTGTGATTCATCCAATTTTTGGGCTCCTGCAGCCAACTCCAGTGTCTCTTTAAAACAATGTTTGGGCTCCTGCTGCTGCTTGCATCTCCAGGGTGTGATTCATCCAATTTTTGGGCTCCTGCAGCCAACTCCAGTATCTCTTTCACGCAATGTTTGGGCTCCTGCTGCTGCTTGCAACTCCAGGGTGTGATTCATCCAATTTTTGGGCTCCTGCCGCCAACTCCAGTGTCTCTTTCAAGCAATGTTTGGGCTGCATCTGCTGGCAACTCCAGGGTGTGATTCATCCAATATTTGGGCTCCTGCTGCTGCCAGCTCAAGGGTGTGTTTTTCAGGCATTATAGGGGCCCCTCATAGTGATGCCACTTCAACTCTCTGCAATTGTGCCGCTCTGCGATTCTATTAGCGATGCCTCTGATCTGCATGTCTTAAATATTTAAAGTATTATTTGACTAACCCAGCACGCATCCTATGCATGTTACAGCAAGGCAGAATGGTTTACAACTCTATTGAGGCTCTAGGAGGCTCAGAAATAGCCGTTTGTAATAGCGATTCATCGCGAATAAATTCGGATCGAAAAAAATTTTGTCGGAAAATTAATTGACTCGGTTGAATCGAACTTTTCAAAAGTTCGCTCATCTCTATTCCCCTTGGTACATGGTGAAGGCACTGTTATAGTACAATCAGGATCGCCACCACTAGATGGCGAAGTGCATTAATGTAAGGGTTAGGATACGTTCTTATATAGATATAAAAATATATATATATATTTATACAGATATAGACATTCCCCTGTCTAGATATATTTCCTCATAGTCTCCGTAAATTGCCTCCATTTGTGGGCGGATCCCCATACTCAGAACGATTAGAGGTGGCTTTAGTGGTTTTTTGAATAGGTTTTTCTTTATTGTTAATACCTTTTTGATATTGTTTTCGGTAAATGTATAGGGGTTGCGGTACGCTTTTGATAATGTATGGAAATTATATTTCACCCCTCTCCTGGACTCACTCACCTTTCCTCGCTCCTTTTCGCCGCGGGTTGCACTGCGCATGCGCGCCCGGGCTGCTGCTTGGGCACGCTGTGCGCATCCCCTCACCTTGTGTGGTGACGTGCTGTGCGGTCCAGTGACCATTTCCTCCTGGGGGCTGCGTGTCAGTGTCCCCCACGCCATGTCCGCTAGCGCACTTCCGGCTGGAGTGTGTTTGGCGGACTTCCACCAGGATCGTTTTGTGGGGCGCGGGAGCGTTGGTCGGGCGAGCTTAAATAGGGTCCTGGTTTGGGGAGTTCCTCACATGCCCTGAGGAAGTGACGCGGTGATGTCACAGAATGCGTCGGTGGTGAGGAGTGTGTGGGGGGCACCATCCTGTTAGACTGCTCTGGATATGTGAGTTTTTTTCTTTTCTGAATATTCTTGGGTTTATATTCATTGTTGGCTTGTTTTCACCCGGTGGGTCCTCAGTTTATTGTTTTGCATATGTCACTTTAGGATGTAGCATTATTTGCACAAGTTTTTTAAGATATATTGACACTTAGATAGATATTAGTTTTTAGGGGCGCCATTTATATAGTACATCACATTTAACATCACATTTTTATGATTGATAGCACTATAGTGGTCTAAGTAGGCAGTTTTGATAGGATTTCATCCATCTTTGAGGTGATCATGGGTTGTCATTTAATTGGTTTTTCTTTATAGTTGAGAGCAGCGTTCTATGCCCCTCCCTTCTTTTCATCCCCCCCCCCTCCTTTGTTTAGTGTATTATTTGTCTTTTAAATGGTTTTAATCTGTTATATAGCAATTTCCTGTAAATATATATGTATTAATAAAATGTGATGTTTATTTTGCATTTTCATAGTGGTGCCACTGTTTTTGTAGGGGTTGGAGGTGGGGTGGGAACCCCCGCTTGGTTTAAAGTCTCTTTCAATCAATGTTTGGGCTCCTGCTGCCAACTCCAGTGTCTCTTTCAAGCAATGCTTGGGCTCCTGCTGCTGCTGCTGCTGCTTGCAACTCCAGGGTGTGTATTTAGGCCAATTTTTGGGCTCCTGCTGCCAACTCCAGTGTCTTTTTCAAGCAATGTTTGGGCTCCTGCTGCTCCTGCTGCCAAATCCAGTGTCTCTTTCAATCAATGTTTGGGCTCCTGCTGCTCCTGCTGCCAACTCCAGTGTCTATTTCAAGCAATGCTTGGGCTCCTGCTGCTGCTGCTTGCAACTCCAGGGTGTGTATTTAGGCCAATTTCTGGGCTCCTGCTGCCAACTCCAGTGTCTTTTTCAATCAATATTTGGTCTCCTGCTGCTCCTGATGCCAAATCCAGTGTCTCTTTCAATCAATGTTTGGGCTCCTGCTGCTCCTGCTGCCAGCTCCAGTGCCTCTTTCAAGCAATGTTTGGGCTCCTGCTCCTGCTGCTGCCAACTCCAAGGTGTCATTCGGCCAATTTTTGGGCTCCTGTTGCCAAATGCAGTGTCTCTTTCAAGCAATGTTTGGGCTCCTGCTGCTGCCAACTCCAGTGTCTCTTTGAGCCAATGTTTGGGCTCCTGCTGTCAACTCCAGTGTGTCTTTCATGCAATGTGTGGTCTCCTGCTGCTGCTGCTGCTGCTGCTGCTGCTTGCAACTCCAGGGTGTCATTCAGCCAATGTTTGGGCTCCTGCTGCCAACTCCAGTGTCTCTTTCCAGCAATGTTTGGGCTCCTGCTGCTGCTTGCAACTCCAGTGTGTCTTTAGTCCAATTTTTGGGCTCCTGCTGCCAATTCCAGTGTCTCTTTCAAGCAATGTTTGGGCTCCTGCTCCTGCTGCTCCTGCTGCCAAATCCAGTGTCTCTTTCAATCAATGTTTGGGCTCCTGCTGCCAACTCCAGTGTATCTGTCAAGCAATGTTTGGGCTCCTGTTGCTGCTAACTCCAAGGTGTCATTCGGCAAATTTTGGGCTCCTGCTGCTGCTGCCAACTCCAGTGTCTCTTTGAGCCAATGTTTGGGCTCCTGCTGCTCCTACTGCCAACTCCAGTGTGGCTTTCAATGAATGTTTGGGCTCCTGCTGCTGCTTGCAATTCCAGGGTGTCATTCAGCCAATGTTTAGGCTCCTGCTGCCAACTCCAGTGTCTCTTTCAAGCAATGTGTGGGCTCCAGCTGCTGCTGCTGCTGCTTGCAACTCCAGGGTGTCATTCAGCCAATGTTTGGGCTCCTGCTGCCAACTCCAGTGTCTCTTTCAAGCAATGTTTGGGCTCCTGCTGCTGCTGCTTGCAACTCCAGTGTATCTTTAGTCCAATTTTTGGGCTTCTGCTGCCAACTCCAGTGTCTCTTTCAAGCAATGTTTGGGCTCCTGCTCCTGCTGCTCCTGCTGCTAAATCCAGTGTCTCTTTCAATCAATGTTTGGGCTCCTGCTGCTCCTGCTGCCAACTCCAGTGTCTCTTTCAAGCAATGTTTGGGCTCCTGCTCCTGCTGCCGCCAACTGCAGGGTGTCATTCGGCCAATTTTTGGGCTCCTGCTGCCAAATGCAGTGTCTCTTTCAAGCATTGTTTAGGCTCCTGCTGCTTCTGCTGCCAACTCCAGTGTCTCTTTGAGCCAATGTATGGGCTCCTGCTGCCAACTCCAGTGTCTCTTTGAGCCAATGTTTGGGCTCCTGCTGCCAACTCCAGTGTCTCTTTCAAGCAATATTTGGGCTCCTGCTGCTGCTGCTTGCAACTCCAGGTTGTGTCTTTCAAGCAATTTTCGGGCTCCTGCTGCTGCCAACTCCAGTGTCTCTTCCAGCCAATGTTTGGGCTCCTGCTGCTGCCAACTCCAGTGTGTCTTTAGGCCAATTTTTGGGCTCCTGCTGCCAACTCCAGTGTCTCTTTCCGCCAATGTTTGGGCTCCTGCTGCTGCTGGCAACTCCAGTGTCTTTTCGGTCAATTTTTGGGCTCCTGCTGCCAACTCCATTGTGTGTCTTCAGGCCAGTTTTTGGGCTCCTGCTGCCAACTCCAGGATGTCTTTCAGCCAATATTTGGGCACCTGCTGCTTCCAGCTCAAGGGTGTGTTTTTCAGGCAATATAGGGGCCCCTCATAGTTATGCCACCTCAACTCTCTGCAATTGTGCCGCTCTGCAATTCTAATAGCGATGCCTCTGATCTGCATGTCATAATTATTTACAGTATTTTTCCACTAACCCAGCACGTATCCTATGCATGTAACAGCAAGGCAGAATGGTTTACAACCCTATTGAGGCTCTAGGAAGCTCAGAAATAGCCGTTTTTAATAGCAATTCGTCGCAAATAAATTTGGGTCGAAACTAATTTTGTCGGCAAATTCTGCGAATCAGCCGAATCGAATTTTTCAAAAGTTCGCTCATCTCTAACCAAGACCAGGACCATCAGTGGAGGAACACGGTACAGGTAAGTCAATCCAGGGCTGGCGGCTGCGCATACCCTCCCCCAACCCATGCATGAAATCAATGCCTATTTTGGTGTTGGTCCACTTTAATTAACATCTCTGAAGATAGGAGGTATACTGGCATCCTGTTAATTACCGGGTGGGCTGGCATTGGGGGATTAAATTACTGAATGCATGGAACTGCCTCTTCCTTGTACATGTTGCTTACCTGAATCCTCATTTCCTTGGCTAAGGGATCTGAGAAGTAGTATGTGGGCAAGATGTGGGCTAGAGTTTGGGCAACTCCTACTGCTTTGAAGTGTGGGGGATCCAGCAATTGCATGCCCTGGTCTGCAAGCTAACAGGGTTGAGTGCTGCGGCTCCTTTAAGTCTTTAGTACCCTAATTGCCCTGCTGACTTGCACCTCCCAGGTTAGTTATAAAATGGTCTGAGCAGCTGCCACTCCCCTCTTGTTCACTTTGAATTTGTGCAAGCACATGGGGTGTGGGGTCTAGGCTGTATTGCAAGGTCTTGACCCTTCCACCCCATGGCTTGCACATGAGGTTTAGGGCAAACTCAGGTAAGCTGCTCCCATTTTATCTCTTGCATTTTATGTCCCAAATGGGGCTCTCATAGATTAGAGTTAGGACATAGAGGCACCTTGGCGTGGTGGTGCAGCTTAGCATACTTCTGCAGATGTGTGTGACCGAGCCTCTGTTTTTACCAGATTTAGAGACAGATTATAGGTTGGTCTGCAAGCTAACAGGGTTGAGTGCTGTGGCTCCTTTAAGTCTTTAGTAATTGCATGCCCTACTTGGTCTACTTTAGATTGTTCTTCTTTTTCATATGCTGTCTGCCTGCTGATGCTCTTTTTGGTCTGTTGTATTTCTATTTTAATGTGTCCTCCATTTTCACATGTATCTATCTGCATTACAATGTCTGTCTTTTTGTGGACTGCGTTAAGTTCAGAGTTGGCCATGCCACCATGATTTCAGGAGGGTGCTTCCCAAACATGCACATGTACATTCATACACAGACAAAACGAAAGGGGTGGAAGAATGCAATTCTTCCACCCCAAAAGAGGGAAGATGAAAAAGGGAAACAGAGAAAGAAAGATGGACGAGGGCAGAAAAGAAGGGCGGAAAGAATGGAATGGAGGAAAAGAGAGAGAGACTAAATTAAGGTAGTAAGAGTTCAGGATGGAATGGTGAGCAGAAAGATGGATGGAATCTGCACAGTAGAATAAGGGGATGTGGATGAGAAAAATAGGAGGAAAGGTATTAAATAGGAGAAGGAGAAAGCGGGAATGTGTGGTAAGAGGGTGAAGAAAAGAAAAGAGGGAAAACGTGCAAAACAGGAGAAGGAAGAGTGGAAATGTGAGAAAAACTGAATGTAAAAAGTTGGATTAAATACATAGGGAGATAAAGGGATCACGTAATAAAGACAGAAGGGAGGCAAGAGGAAAGTGAAAGAAGAAAGTAAATGATGGATATAGGAAAGTGATTGGTGGAGGCATTGCATAAAAGAGAAGAGGGGTGGCAAGAATATGGAAAAAAAGACCTACTGAACCAGCTGAGAGCTTTCTTCCTGAATCAGTGTCTAAATGGTTTCTCCCAGGATAGTGAGCAGCAGGCAGAATGAAAGAGGGTGTGTGTGCAGGGTCAGACTGGCCACCGGAGAATCAGGGAATCCTCCAATGGGTCCTTGCAGTTGTCAGTGGTGTGTGAGCAATGGGGAGGCAGGCGCCACAGGAAAAAATCTATTGAGGGAAGGACAGCCAGCCAGTATTAAAAAAGTAAACTACCGCCAGCCAAGCTGAGCAGAGCACACACAGGGAAGGCGCAGCCAGGATCCAATATGCAGGAGCAGAGGCAGAACTACATTTTCCTGCAGGGAGAGGTGTTTTAATCCCCCACTGGTCTACCAAGGATCCCTTTCCTGTGATTCCATGCCTCTTTTAATGCATGATAATAGGATTGATTCAGAGACACATACGCATGCACTTTCTCATGTGTCTGTGTATTATTTGCAAATTTTTGCCTTGTTTTGGGGTTTTTACGTTACTTTTTTCATGCATATATGCATTTACGTAAACGCGTATATGCGCATTCAATGGACGGTTCGAAATCAGATAATTTGCGTTAGTTCTGAGTTACGTTATTGGTATGGGCTTGTGTCTGATTCTGAGACCTGACCTCCACCCTATAAAACGGTTTCATTTCCGCTCCACTTACGGGACCATTTTGGACTCAGCATTCCTGTAGAAAATGTTTTGCGGCTATGTGGAGGAGTATGAGCGCCTTCAGCTCAATGGCATAACCTGCATCCGCATGGCCGAGGCCAGATTGCACCGGAGACGCATGAATATCGATCGCATGCATGATGTTGAGCTGTTCGAGCTGACCCAACTCAATCGCGTTTCCCTCCATAAATTGTATAGCGAGCTGCAGCCATGGTTAGTCTGCACCACGAGGAAGGGGCAAGCAATTTCAGGTATGACCAAGATGCTTGGCTGCCTGCAATTTTTGGCGAACGGCTCGTTCCAGAGGCTGGGTGCCCTTTCCGTGGGGATATCCCAGCCTACACTGAGGCCCCTTGGTGCGGTGGTGCAGCTTAGCATACTTCTGCAGATGTGTGTGACCGAGCCTCTGTTTTTACCAGATTTAGAGACAGATTATAGGTTGGTCTGCAAGCTATCCTCCTCCATATGCTGGATGACATCCATTAGTGGGGGAGTCTGTTGGGACATGTGAAAAGTGTATCATATTTTTGGCTAAATATCTTTTGGACCAATTAGTCATGTGCATTCACATGCATCACCAGTTTCAGCAAAGTACACTTACCCTATATATCTGGTCGTGTGTCCTAGGCAGCAGGGAAGTAGATGGCGTGCTCAAACTGTAGGAGGCTTCCACACTTCCAGAGGCATGATGCTGTGCTGGGGTAAAAATTAAAAGGCACGTTAACACACAAACATCCTTTGATAAGCCTGATGAGTAGATATGCTTTAGAACACACACGGCCAGGCAGGAATGACAACTGCCCCAACAATAAAAGTTGACCTTCCCAATGAATCTGAGCCTATCTTATATGTATGACTCACCCTGTACCTACAGATTGGTCACCTTAAAGAATAAAAAACATGCATGTACTGCATGTTAGGAGGCTTTACACATCCAAAATGGCGCCTTAGGGCGAACAGTCAGCTTGCAAATAGCATTTGGCTTCTTAATATGCTGCTGTGAATTCTTGCAATGTTGACCTTTCCCTGACCCCAGCTCAAGTTTGTCTGACCAAAGCACAGCTAGAACACCAGTGGTAGAAAGACGGGGAGGCCGATTCATTAATAGCGCCAGGTAGCGACAGATGAGCGACAGTAGCGTTATTTTCACAGCGCACGCTAGTATTCGCTGTGCT
This sequence comes from Gastrophryne carolinensis, assembly GCA_027917425.1. Taxonomy (NCBI): domain Eukaryota; kingdom Metazoa; phylum Chordata; class Amphibia; order Anura; family Microhylidae; genus Gastrophryne; species Gastrophryne carolinensis. The sequence continues at coordinate 67,831,089 of CM051238.1, forward strand.
TGGCCGTTGTTCGGCTGTTGACAGCGACCCCGTCGGTGTGCGGTAATGTTGAATACGGGGTTAGGAGTTGCTGTTTGACAGGTTCCGCGCTGTATGGGAGCGCATGACAGCGAATGGCCATAGCGAACGGCTCCCAGCATATTCATTAACAAATCACGCTCAAGTTTTTTAACCCCCAAACAACCATATTTTTTGTAAAAAAAAAAACATGTTTTTCAAAAGATTTTGTAATATGAATACCTTAATATCAGACCTGTAATATCAATTCTGCACAATTTTTTTTTTATTTTTTTTTTTACCTTAAAAAAAATATCTAACATTGCAGAAGTGGTCACAGAATTTTTGACATTAAAAAAAAAAAAAAAAAAAAAAACATTCATAGCAATTAATTAAGAATATTTAAAGTTTGCTCCATTGAAATGCATTGGAGAGCGCCAGGTAGCGAGAGGTCATACCTGTCGCTGTTCAAGGTCGCTCGCTGGCGCTGTGGGGTGAGGCTGGAATAATGATGAATGATTCGCTATCTGGCGCTCTGTCAGTCGCTAAGCAGGATCGGCTTGATAAATGTGTGATTACGGAGGGGAGTCGGCGTTCTCGTGCCGATGAGCGTCATTACCATTCGCTCACCATTCGCTACCTGGCGCTATCCCTTGTTAAATAAGGGCCTGTGAAGTAGACATCAGTCTACAACAGTAACCTCCCCTCAAAGCCACTCCCTAGGGGCCTGTGTTCATATCTGCCTGTGAGCCTAATGTCAAATGTTTCCAATAGCTCACATTAAAAATCATTACTAACCTACAGAAATGTCCTGGGTGTCCATGTCGTGTGTGCCAGAGAGGCCCTGTAATGCTGCGGGGTGGATCAAAGCCAGGACCATTTCTTCAGCTCTGGTGTATTGCAATTTTGTGGGGAAGCCTCCGCCTGTTTGCAACCTGAAAATAAGTGTATAAAAATTATTTTGCATTGTGGTCACTACAACAAGCTGCAAAATGCAAACATCAAATATGAACCCGTGAGTGCGCCGTTTATTTTGCTTCTTCCTTACTGCATATTTGAGGTGAAATATTTTTCTCTGGGTCTGCTCCACATCTTTCCTCTCGTCCCCCACTGCATTCATCTGTCTGGTGAGCTCTTCCCAGATTTGGTTTTTACGCACTTTGCTAGTATCTTTGGAATTGCGCCCAAATAGCTCATCAGAATGCACTTGCCAAGGCAAGGGTTTGGGTCTCACCAAACCGGCAGCTCAAGTGGCTTCGCCGCAATTTTCGGCCTAATGGTTGTTCTTCTGGCTCTTCTCTGGTTGGTGCCAATTCAGGGGACATTGGGAAGAACAGGCCGTCACGTCGCTGGAAAAAGAATGGACTGGGCTGGCATTAGGACTGGGGGTCATTGGCTGAGTGGCCACAGAACTTGCAACCGTGGATGTGGCATAGGACTCGCTTGTTTCCACGTGTTCCGGTGGCAAATGTGGGCGAGCAGGTGAGGGTGTGCTTGGGGGACTAGGGCTTCTCGCCCTCTGCTTACTTTTCCCCTTGGAAGTCGTGCTCCCTTTCTCTTTGGATGTGGTTGGGCGGGGAGCAGGAGAGGGTGTGCTTGGGGGGCTAGTGCTTCTCACCCTCTGCTTACTTTACCCCTTTGAAGTCGTGCTCCCTTTCTCTTTGGATGTGGTTGGGCGGGGACCAGGAGAGGGTGTGCTTCGGGGGCTAGTGCTTCTCGCCCTCTGCTTACTTTTCCCCTTGGTAATCGTGCTCCCTTTCTCTTTGGATGTGGTTGGGCAGGGAGCCCTCTTCTTGGAGGAAGTTTCTTTACTTTTCCTGGTGGTGGTAGATTTTGAGGGGCCTGGAGTTGTGGGCAATGTAGCCTTGTGGTGGCCACTTTTGCTCTGCGTTTCCGGCACCTTTGAACTAGATTTGTGCGAACGAGTGCTTGGTCTTGAGGATGTGTCCTCATGCCGCTCCGGCCTTTTTGTCTTGCGCTTCTTGGCTGCTGGTTGCTTTCCGCTACTTTTCTTAGGTGCCATGATGACATTCACAAAGAGAATGAGCTGTATGTCCATTACCCTTTAAATCCTAATGACTGGGTATGATGCTTACGCGTACGCGTGCGTCCGGCCGTGCGCATCCCGGAAACCGCTGGGGCACTACCTATCTGCTGCAGACTAGAAGAAAGATGGCGCCCACGATCTTCACCCGCCAACAACAGGATCTTATTATGCTCGTAAGTGTATTGTAAGGATGTTGATTTGACATCTAAATGCATGCATGGGAAATGGGTGCGGCCCATTTCCCAAGTAGGTACATACCAATTGCATGCTAGATGTAACAAACTCAGAAGGCAGGCCTTTATTTAGAAATGCTTTTCTAGTGTCTGAAATGGAGTATCTCATACGACCCACCCGGAGGCGCGCAGTCCGGCCAGTGCGGCATGAATCTGCACCACCAAATGAAGGTTGTACATCTCCAGGGCCAACTTCCTTTCCACTCCTCTGTAGCTGCCTCAGACCAGCCCCTCGACCTATCAACAGAGGAGGGACCTCACCGCATGGGCAGGCAGTCCTACCAAACGACTCAGCCAATACCCTCCAGTATGTGACTCAGATTTTAACACACACAGGTACATCCTATTTAAACCAAAACTGATTTCCTTAATCTCTTTTTATAGATGAATATGTAGCGGGTAAAAGATTGGGAGCTGAGAGTGCAGCAGATCAAGCCCAGGAGGAACATGGAGAAGGTGGATGATGTCACACACACATTCCAAAAATCATTTGGTTACTGTACAATCAGACATTAGAAGTGAGCCTATTTTAAATGTCTCTACAGCCTCACATTTCCAGCAGTGGCAGGCCCCAGAGCGTAGGGTGGTCCCCGAAGCTGAAGTCACCCACCACCGAAGTAAGTTGTAATGTAAATATTTGGAGTATGTGGAAAATAACATCATCAGCAATAACCTATATCCCTTGCCGATGTCATTAGCATAATGACATATGGCCTCATCCATTAATGAATTCCTTAGCATAATGACATATGGCCTCATCCATTAATGAATTCCTTAGCATAATTACATATGGCCTCATATGGCCTCATATATTAGATTAAAAACCAATCATTCCATCCACAGCTGTGAAACATGTATTTGCAGAACAATATTTTTTTTCTCTTTTTTTTACAGAAACCACAGAGGAGAGATTAGCCCAACTCACTGCGACGCTGTTTCGGCTGGTGGGCGATATACAGGAGCTCAGAGCTTCGATGGGGACCACAGATGAAGAATAATTCTCTAGGGCCTGCCATGGCTTTGTAAATAGTTTTAACAAGTTTTACAATTTTATAAATTTTAAATGGTTTAAAACAAAAAACTATTTTTCTAAAAAAAATTGTTAAATAAAAACATTAAAAAAAAACAAACAATTGCAAATATATTTTGCACTTCAGAATAAAAAAAAACAAAAGAAAAAACTTGTTTCTGTCTTATTTTATGTTAAAGACAAATGCATTAAGGGTTGGTTACAGGAAAACGTTGGAAGAACTAAAAAGAAAAGAGCGCCAAGTGAAGAAAAATTAAACCGTGATGGAATTGAGGTAAGCATTAACTGCACAAAGGGAAGAATATACAAAATGCGATGGAATTGAGGTAAGCATTAAAGGAGCAAAGGGAAGAATATACAAACCGCAATGGAATTGAGGTAAGCATTAACTGCGCAAAGGGAAGAATATACGAACTGCGATGGAATTGAGGAAAGCATTAAGGGCGCAAAGGGAAGAATATACAAACCGGGATGGAATTGAGGTAAGCATTAACTGAGCAAAGGGAAGAATATACAAACCGCGATGGAATTGAGGTAAGCATTAACTGAGCAAAGGGAAGAATATACAAACCGCGATGGAATCGAGGTAAGAATTCGGGGAGCAAAGGGAAGAATATACAAACCACGATGGAATTGAGGTAAGCATTGAGGGCGCAAAGGGAAGAATATACAAACTGCGATGGAATTGAGGTAAGCATTAAAGGCGCAAAGGTAAGAATATACAAACCACGATGGAATTGAGGTAAGCATTAAGGGTGCAAAGGGAAGAATATACAAACCGTGATGGAATTGAGGTAAGCATTAAGGGCGCAAAGGGAAGAATATACGAACTGCGATGGAATTGAGGTAAGCATTAACTGCGCAAAGGGAAGAATATACAAACCACAATGGAACTGAGGTAAGCATTAAGGGCTCAAAGGGAAGAATATACAAACCGCGATGAAATTGAGGAAAGCATTAACTGCACAAAGGGAAGAATATACAAACCGTGATGGAATTGAGGTAAGCATTAACTGAGCAAAGGGAAGAATATACAAACTGCGATGGAATTGAGGTAAGCATTAAGGGCGCAAAGGGAAGAATATACAAGCCGCGATGGAATTGAGGTAAGCATTAACTGCGCAAAGGGAAGAATATACAAACCGCAATGGAATTGAGGTAAGCATTAAGGGTAGAGATGAGCGAACTTTTGAAAAATTCGATTCGACTGATTCGCCGAATTTTCCGACAAAAATCGGTTCGACCCGAATTCATTCGCGACGAATCGCTATTAAAAACGGCTATTTCTGAGCCTCCTAGAGGATCAATAGGGTTGTAAACCATTCTGCCTTGCTGTAACATGCACAGGATGCGTGCTGGGTTAGTTAAATAATACTTTAAATAAATATCACATGCAGATCAGAGCCATCGCTAATAGAATCGCAGAGCGGCACAATTGCAGAGAGTTGAAGTGGCATCACTATGAGGGGCAGGAGCCCAAACATTGCTTTAAAGAGACACTGGAGTTGGCAGCAGCAGGAGCCCAAAAATTGGATGAATCACACCCTGGAGTTGCAAGCAGCAGCAGCAGGAGCCCAAATATTACTTTAAAGAGACACTGGAGTTGGCTTCAGGAGCCCAAAAATTGGATGAATCACACCCTGGAGTTGGCAGCAGAAGCCCAAATATTACTTTAAAGAGACCCTGGGGTTGGCTTCAGTAGCCCAAAAATTGGATGAATCACACCCTGGAGTTGGCAGCAGCAGCAGGAGCCCAAACATTACTTTAAAGAGACACTGGGGTTGGCTTCAGTAGCCCAAAATTTGGATGAATCACACCCTGGAGTTGGCAGCAGCAGCAGCAGCAGCAGGAGCCCAAACATTACTTTAAATAGACACTGGGGTTGGCTTCAGGAGGCCAAAAATTGGATGAATCACACCCTGGAGTTGGCAGCAGCAGCAGCAGGAGCCCAAATATTACTTTAAAGAGACCCTGGGGTTGGCTTCAGGAGCCCAAAAATTGGATGATTCACACCCTGGAGTTGGCAGCAGCAGCAGCAGCAGGAGCCCAAACATTACTTTAAAGAGACACTGGAGTTGGCAGCAGGTGCCCAAAAATTGGATGATTCACACCCTGGAGTTGCAAGCAGCAGCAGCAGGAGCCCAAACATTACTTTAAAGAGACACTGGAGTTGGCTTCAGGAGCCCAAAAATTTAATGAATCACACCCTGGAGTTGGCAGCAGCAGGAGCCCAAATATTACTTTAAAGAGACACTGGAGTTGGCTTCAGGAGCCCAAAAATTGGATGAATCACACCCTGGAGTTGGCAGCAGTAGCAGGAGCCCAAACATTACTTTAAAGAGACACTGGAGTTGGCTTCAGGAGCCCAAAAATTGGATTAATCACACCCTGGAGTTGGCAGCAGCAGCAGCAGGAGCCCAAACATTACTTTAAAGAGACACTGGAGTTGGCTTCAGGAGCCCAAAATTGGATGAATCACACCCTGGAGTTGGCAGAAGCAGCAGGAGCCCAAACATTACTTTAAAGAGACACTGGGGTTGGCTTCAGTAGCCCAAAAATTGGATGAATCACACCCTGGAGTTGGCAGCAGCAGCAGGAGCCCAAACATTACTTTAAAGAGACCCTGGAGTTGGCTTCAGGAGGCCAAAAATTGGACGAATCACACCCTGGAGTTGGCAGCAGCAGCAGGAGCCCAAACATTACTTTAAATAGACACTGGGGTTGGCTTCAGGAGCCCAAAAATTGGATGAATCACACCCTGGAGTTGGCAGCAGCAGCAGCAGCAGGAGCAGGAGCCCAAACATTACTTTAAAGAGACACTGGAGTTGGCTTCAGGAGCCCAAAAATTGGATTAATCACACCCTGGAGTTGGCAGCAGCAGTAGCAGGAGCCCAAACATTACTTTAAAGAGACACTGGAGTTGGCTTCAGGAGTCCAAAAATTGGATTAATCACACCCTGGAGTTGGCAGCAGCAGCAGGAGCCCAAACATTACTTTAAATAGACACTGGGGTTGGCTTCAGGAGCCCAAAAATTGGATGAATCACACCCTGGAGTTGGCAGCAGCAGCAGCAGCAGGAGCCCAAACATTACTTTAAAGAGACACTGGAGTTGGCTTCAGGAGCCCAAAAATTGGATTAATCACACCCTGGAGTTGGCAGCAGCAGTAGCAGGAGCCCAAACATTACTTTAAAGAGACACTGGAGTTGGCTTCAGGAGCCCAAAAATTGGATTAATTACACCCTGGAGTTGGCAGCAGCAGCAGCAGGAGCCCAAACATTACTTTAAAGAGACACTGGAGTTGGCTTCAGGAGCCCAAAAATTGGATGAATCACACCCTAGAGTTGGCATCAGCAGGAGCCCAAAAATTGGCCTAAAGACATAAATATGTTTTGCATTATTTGGAAAGTGTAAAACGTGGCACCATGCTGACTCTAGTCGCATGCATCAGGCATTGGTGGGTGGAAATCCTGGCTGATCCATCCCTGATTCATTTTGACAAAGGTGAGTCTCTCCACATTTTTAGTTGACAGACGAGTTCTCCTCGCCGTAACTATGGCCCCCGCCGCACTAAACACCCTCTCAGATGGCACGCTACTTGCCGGGCAGGACAGCTTTTCCAGGGCAAACTCTGCTAGTTGCGGCCACAAATCAAGTTTGGCTGCCCAGAAGTCCAGCGGATCCTCAAGGTGTGTTGGCATGGTCATGTCAAAGTATGACATGACCTGCTGGTTCAGGTCCTGCTCCAGGTCTTCCTGCTGCTCATGAGTAGCCTCACTATGCGGGTGTAGAAAGCTACTCATTAGCGACTGAAGACTGAGGCTGCTGCTGATGGAGCTGCTGCTGCTGCTCCTGCCAACCCCCCCAGCGGCCATGGCAGTGGAAGGTGAGCGCAGAGGTCCCCTCGAGTCAGACCTGCGAGAGTATGGACCATGGCGCAGATAGGCATCGGCCAACTGCCTACGTAGAATGTCTTTGTAGTAGTTCAGTTTGTCCTCCCTCTCGCTGGGTTTAAAAAATGCCCTCATTTTGTGCCGGAAGCGAGGGTCCAATAAGGTGGACAGCCAGAAGTCATCCCGCCGACAGATGGAAACAATTCTGGGGTCACTACGCAAGCACGTGAGCATGCTTCCTGCCATTTGCGCAAGTGACTCGGATGGACTACCTGTCTCCATCTCCACTGCATACTGCCACGGTGTGCCCGGGTCCTCTGTTGGCTTCCTCAAAAACCTCTAGCTCCTCTGGCTGCTCCTGCTCCTCCTCTCCTGTCCGCTGACTAGATAAACCAGCCATTTCGCCAAGCCTAAACTGTGTTTCGCTGGGCAACTCCACCTCCTCCTCTTCCTCCTCCTCCTCCAGTTCAGCTCCAACGGGGTTCATGTGGCCGTAAGATGTAAACGCCATGTCTCCAGTGCCCTGACCAGCCATGGTTTCCAATATGTGCTGTAGTACATGAAGCAGTGGAATCACGTCGTTCATCCCGTAATCCTGCCGACTGACAAATAAAGTGGCTTCCTCAAAGGGCCTGAGCAAACGGCAGGTGTCACGTATGAGCTGCCACTGGTTGACATTGAAGTTACACAGGGGAGTCCCCCTATCTGCTTGGATCATCAGGAAATCCGTGATGGCTTTTCTCTGTTCATATAATCGGTCCAACATGTGAAGGGTGGAATTCCAACGGGTGGAAACATCGCAAATCAGACTATGTTGGGGGATACCATTCTGACGCTGTAGCTCAAGAAGGGTGTGTTTGGCGGTGTATGAGTGGCTGAAGTGCATGCAAAGTTTCCTTGAAGTTGTTAGGATGTCTTGCAGATGGGGGGAACACTTCAGAAACCGCTTGACAACCAGATTGAAGACGTGAGCCATGCAGGGGGCATGGGTCAGGCTTCCTTGGCGCAGCGCAGACAAAATGTTCTTCCCATTGTCGGTAACCATGATTCCCATTTTAAGTTTTCTTGGAGTAAGCCATGTTTGGATTTCCTGATGAATACATTTAAGCAGTTCCTCCCCTATGTGACTCCGTTCGCCAAGACAAACCATGTGAAGCACTGCGTGACACCTCCGTGCCCTGCACACATGGTAGACTGGAGGGGCACTGAGACTTGAGCCTACAGTGGAGGGTGAGGAGATGGCGGAGGATGAGGAGGCCGAGTCGCACGGTATCACAGGCCCAACGGGCAGGGAGCGCGGAGGCCGAAGCGGCGTGACCTGTCCAAGTTGCTGCTGCTGCTGCAAAGGGACCACATTCACCCAGTGGGCCGTAAACGACATGTACTGTCCCTGACCGTAGTTACAGCTCCAGATGTCGGCGCTACCATGCAATTTGCTACACACCGACAGGCTCAAGGACTGGCCCACCTTCTGTTCAACAAAAGTGTGCAGCGCTGGTACTGCCTTCTTGGCAAAGAAATGACGGCTTGGGACTCTCCACCTCGGCTCGGCACAAGCCATCAGTTCTCTGAAAGGTGCAGATTCCACCACCTGAAAAGGGAGCGACTGCAGCACCAGCAACTTGGACAGGAGCACATTCAGCTTCTGCGCCGTAGGATGAGTGGGCGCATACTGCTGTCTCTTGAACATGGCTTCGCTGATGGATTGCTGGCGGGATGCATGACTTGGAGGAGGAGGAGGAGGAGCAGGAGCGACAGAGGATGGGTATGACGCACAGCTGCCTTCGGCTGAGGTGCTGGAGCCTTGGCTGGCAGAAATTGGGAGCGGCGTGCCACTTGTTGAGGAAGCAGACTGGACCACCCCTTGGGAGCCTCGGTTCCCAAGTGCGATCGGCTTCATCGTCATCATCATTATCACCGAGTTGTGGCTCTACGTCACTGATGTTCGTGGATTCGTCAACAGTGTCTGGCGCAGGAGCTGGAACGCTCGCAGCACCCACGACACTGTCCACATCACTATTTGTCTGCCTAGCTAAAGAAGCCACCTCCATTTCTTGGATGGGCAGTAGCTGCTGACTGTCCTCTATCTGATCGTCCTCCTCACTAAAGAGTGGAGCTGAACCCAAAGCATTGGATACGTCGCCGCTGGGGGAGGGAACGGCGTAGGACAGAGGCAATGGGAGGACAGGGAATGCTCTCGGGGCTTGCCAACTCAGGGTTGTGTCAGAGGAACCTACCGACCCTAGACTGGGGGTCTCAGACGTAAGTTGTGATGATGTTGTTGATGAGCGCGTCAACCAATCTACCACGGCAGATGCGTTACTGGTGGAGACCCGACCGCTAGCAGATACTGGCAGATTAGGTCTCTCAGCGTGACTCCTGCTGCTACTGGCCCCCAGTCTGCTGCGAGCTCTGCCTGCGGAATCTTGGCCTCTGCCACTCCTCTTTTCACTTCCAGGCACTTGTCTGCCCGACATAGTCTAACTGGCGTGGTAGTAGGTGATATTTTAAGAACCCCCGGGCAGCGGTGGGTCTATATGAAACAGAATATAATGCACACCAAAAGTGAGCAGTAACACTCAGCCTCCAACAGGCCTGCCTAGTGTAAATAAGAGAGCTGCTTAGTGTAAATAAAGAGGGGTATGCTATGTTACAGAATGGGATGCCCCAACAGCCAGCAGTGCACCTGGCAGCAGTACTACTATGCACAGCAAAAGTGTCTTTATCAGGCCTAATTTCAATTAGAATAAGTGCAAATGGTTATGGTCTTAAATAGAGGCTGGTGTAGTCACAGAATGGGATGCCACAAAAACCAGAGAGCATGCACAGCAAATGTTTCTTTATCAGGCCTAATTTCAATTAGAATAAGTGCAAATGGTTATGGTCTTAAATAGAGGCTGGTGAAGTCACAGAATGGGATGCCACAAAAACCAGCAGTGCACCTGGGACCAGTAGTGCTATGCACAGCAAAAGTGTCTTTATCAGGCCTAATTTCAATTAGAATAAGTGCAAATGGTTATGGTCTTAAATAGAGGCTGGTGTAGTCACAGAATGGGATGCCACAAAAACCAGAGAGCATGCACAGCAAAAGTGTCTTTATCAGGCCTAATTTCAATTAGAATAAGTGCAAATGGTTATGGTCTTAAATAGAGGCTGGTGTAGTCACTGAATGGGATGCCCCAAAAACCAGCAGTGCACCTGGGACCAGTAGTGCTATGCACAGCAAAAGTGTCTTTATCAGGCCTAATTTCAATTAGAATAAGTGCAAATGGTTATGGTCTTAAATAGAGGCTGGTGTAGTCACAGAATGGGATGCCCCAAAAACCAGCAGTGCACCTGGCTGGCAGCAGTAAGTCTATGCACAGCAAAAGTGTCTTTATCAGGCCTAATTTCAATTAGAATAAGTGCAAATGGTTATGGTCTTAAATAGAGGCTGGTGTAGTCACAGAATGGGATGCCCCAAAAACCAGCAGTGCACCTAGCAGGGAGCAGTTAGTCTATGCACAGCAAAAGTGTCTTTATCAGGCCTAATTTCAATTAGAATAAGTGCAAATGGTTATGGTCTTAAATAGAGGCTGGTGTAGTCACAGAATGGGATGCCCCAAAAACCAGCAGTGCACCTAGCAGGGAGCAGTTAGTCTATGCACAGCAAAAGTGTCTTTATCAGGCCAAATTTCAATTAGAATAAGTGCAAATGGTTATGGTCTTAAATAGAGGCTGGTGTAGTCACAGAATGGGATGCCTCACAGCAGAGTGCACCTGGGACCAGTAGTGCTATGCACAGCAAAAGTGTCTTTATCAGGCCTAATTTCAATTAGAATAAGTGCAAATGGTTATGGTCTTAAATAGAGGCTGGTGTAGTCACAGAATGGGATGCCTCACAGCAGAGTGCACCTGGGACCAGTAGTGCTATGCACAGCAAAAGTGTCTTTATCAGGCCTAATTTCAATTAGAATAAGTGCAAATGGTTATGGTCTTAAATAGAGGCTGGTGTAGTCACAGAATGGGATGCCCCAAAAACCAGCAGTGCACCTGGCAGGGAGCAGTAAGTCTATGCACAGCAAAAGTGTCTTTATCAGGCCTAATTTCAATTAGAATAAGTGCAAATGGTTATGGTCTTAAATAGAGGCTGGTGTAGTCACAGAATGGGATGTCCCAAAAACCAGCAGTGCACCTGGCAGGGAGCAGTAAGTCTATGCACAGCAAAAGTGTCTTTATCAGGCCTAATTTCAATTAGAATAAGTGCAAATGGTTATGGTCTTAAATAGAGGCTGGTGTAGTCACAGAATGGGATGTCCCAAAAACCAGCAGTGCACCTGGGACCAGTAGTGCTATGCACAGCAAAAGTGTCTTTGTCAGGCCTAATTTCAATTAGAATAAGTGCAAATGGTTATGGTCTTAAATAGAGGCTGGTGTAGTCACAGAATGGGATGCCTCACAGCAGAGTGCACCTGGGACCAGTAGCGCTATGCACAGCAAAAGTGTCTTTATCAGGCCTAATTTCAATTAGAATAAGTGCAAATGGTTATGGTCTTAAATAGAGGCTGGTGTAGTCACAGAATGGGATGCCCCAAAAACCAGCAGTGCACCTGGCAGGGAGCAGTAAGTCTATGCACAGCAAAAGTGTCTTTATCAGGCCTAATTTCAATTAGAATAAGTGCAAATGGTTATGGTCTTAAATAGAGGCTGGTGTAGTCACAGAATGGGATGTCCCAAAAACCAGCAGTGCACCTGGCAGGGAGCAGTAAGTCTATGCACAGCAAAAGTGTCTTTATCAGGCCTAATTTCAATTAGAATAAGTGCAAATGGTTATGGTCTTAAATAGAGGCTGGTGTAGTCACAGAATGGGATGTCCCAAAAACCAGCAGTGCACCTGGGACCAGTAGTGCTATGCACAGCAAAAGTGTCTTTGTCAGGCCTAATTTCAATTAGAATAAGTGCAAATGGTTATGGTCTTAAATAGAGGCTGGTGTAGTCACAGAATGGGATGCCTCACAGCAGAGTGCACCTGGGACCAGTAGCGCTATGCACAGCAAAAGTGTCTTTATCAGGCCTAATTTCAATTAGAATAAGTGCAAATGGTTATGGTCTTAAATAGAGGCTGTTGTAGTCACAGAATGGGATGCCCCAACAGGAGTGCACCTGGCAGGCAGCAGTAAGTCTATGCACAGCAAAAGTGTCTTTATCAGGCCTAATTTCAATTAGAACAAGTGCAAATGGTTATGGTCTTAAATAGAGGCTGGTGTAGTCACAGAATGGGATGCCACAAAAACCAGCAGTGCACCTGGCAGGGACCAGTAGTGCTATGCACAGCAAAAGTGTCTTTATCAGGCCTAATTTCAATTAGAATAAGTGCAAATGGTTATGGTCTTAAATAGAGGCTGGTGTAGTCACAGAATGGGATGCCACAAAAACCAGCAGTGCACCTGGCAGGGACCAGTAGTGCTATGCACAGCAAAAGTGTCTTTATCAGGCCTAATTTCAATTAGAATAAGTGCAAATGGTTATGGTCTTAAATAGAGGCTGGTGTAGTCACAGAATGGGATGCCTCACAGCAGACTTAAGATCAGTTCAGTATATATGCACAGTTAGTGTATAAGCAGCCTGAAAACGCTAACAAAGCCAGTCAGCCAGCCAGTAACAAACACTCAGGCTGGATGAAAAAAAAAAATCTCCCTGTGACTGCCTCCGATTTTTCCTAACTTTCCCTGTTTTTCGCTGACTCCTGCCTGTCTCCTGCCTGTCTCCAGCCTGTCCCTGTCTGTCCCTGTCTGTCTAACTGTCTCTCTCCCTACCTACAGCAGCATTCTGTCTCTCACGAATGCAATACAGAAATAAGGAAAAGCAAGATGGCCGCCGGCCTTAAATAGCGCTGTGACGTCACCGGGCTTGCTGGCTGCTGACAGGCTGCATGTGACTGTCCCAGCATACACTGCCCCAGCTTACATGTCTGGACATGTCACGTAGACCATCCTAGAATACCTGTCATTGAAATGAATGGATTTTAGAAAAAAACTTCGCTCGATCGAAGCGCGGGGAAATTCGTATTCGATCCGAATCGAATTTTCCATGAAATTCAGATCGAATCCGGGTTCGTCCGGATCGATTCGCTCATCCCTAATTAAGGGCGCACAGTGAAGAATATGCAAAGCGCGATGGAATTGAGGTAAGCATTAAGGGCACAAAGGGAAGAATATACAAACTGCGATGGAATTGAGGCAAGCATTAAGGGCGCAAAGGGAAGAATATAAAAACTGCGATGGAATTGAGGTAAGCATTGTAGCAGAAGTGAGTGAGAAAAAAGTTGAGACGGGCACATGAATTAGTTAATTTTGGTGTGCGCATGCGTAAGGTCAGACAGATTTCCGTCTGGACGTTTATTTATAGAAAACGGCATTCAGAATCTAACGCAAACGTAAATATTTCGCGACGCGACGTTGGAAAAAGCAAAAAAACTGAAGCCTACGTAAACGTAAGCTCTTAACGTAAATGAAAAATGAAAGCTGAAAAATAACATTCTCGTTGGCATACGCAGCGACGAACACTTGCTCCCGATGCATGCATAGAATCACACGTACACACATACGCAAGCGGAAACAAAACTAAAAAAAACAGATCGACACAAAAATGAAAAACATTTTATGTCTCTCTCAATCAACCCTATTATCTTGGTGGCCTTGGAAGCAGCTGCTTGACATTGCAGGCTGCTATTTAGCCCGTGGTCTACCAGTACCCCCAGATCCTTCTCAAAAAGTGATTCTCCCAGTAAGGTGGTAAGAGGAAGGCACCCATCCCCCTCACTATCCATGTTTGATGACTTTCTAATGCAGGAACCCAGTGCAAAAATGCTGAAATATCTATGCCCCTAGGGAGGGTCTGTACGATGGGTTTTGGTCTAGTTTAATGCTGGTGAGAGAGTTTGTTTAATTAGGATGTGGATGGGTTATTATTTACTGCTGCAGGCTGGACTGTGTGTGTGTGTGTGTGTGTGTGTGGGGGGGGGGGGGTGGTCAGGTCTGTAATGTAGTGGGGGGGTCTTTTCGGTGCTCTGATGCAGGGACCTTAAAGCAGTTCAATAGTCAAAATTGAGTTTAGGCCCCTTTAACAATCACTCCCAGGACACCCTGATATGTGATCCCTCCACAGTTACAGATCCTTAGAAATCAAAAGAAAATAGCTGCATATTTCAGTGACTCTCTCAGGCTGGAGGGGGTGCAGCTGTTGTTATTGTCCTGTCCCCCATCAGATGGAGCTCTGCAAGGAAGAGTAAGTATCTCTCTAATGCAGGGCCCACTGATGGTGTAAGGACGACCTTCCAACAAGGTGGAAAAGAGGGAAATATTTAAATCACGCCCCCTCATTGAGGGATAGTTAGGAGATAGGTTGTAACAGTTACACCAATATAAATACTTTGAACAGGGGAATGAATGGCTAATTGCTGCAGATCTGCATGTTACACCTCAAAGAGGGACAAATGAGAACAAGGGACAGGGGGACATGAACTCAAAAGAGGGACAGTTCCTCCTAATGAGAGACAGATGGAAGGTATGGTAAGGGCAGAGGTGTAGCTAGGCTTTCTGGCACCCAGGCCAAAGATTCAAAATGGTGCCCCCACCTGTTCTCAGGCCCCCTTTGGCACCCCCCTGACCTGATGCACCTGGGGAAAGCATCCCCCCCTGCTCCCCCCTAGCTATGCCCCTGGGTAAGGGTAAGGTTAGTTTAGTGTTGCTGTGAATCAGCATATATAAGTCTGCTTTATCCCATCAGACCATAGCGAGGCAGTGTTTACCTTTTACTTGCATCCCACCATCTGGGGGAAATGGCCACGTTTATGCACAGTATTTATGTGCTGTAGGTGCACATAATGGTCCCCATTGCTTGGAATAGAAAATGGTAACTCTTTAATGTGCTATTTGTGGTCAGGCTGAACTGGCTGAACTGGATGGACTAAAGTCTTTATTCAGCCTTACATACTATGTTACTCTGTTACTATGTTACTAGTGGGAAGTGATGGGTTAAGAGATTTCCTTAGTGGCATCCCAATTTATGAAGTCCTCCTGCCTTGTGAAACCCCTTGGTTTCCCTGTAAACTTCTCTCGAACCTTGATTGACAGCTATGGCAAAGCTTTACCACACTCCGAAGCACCATGCAGCATCCTCGCTCCCCTTGCCTGTGTAGCACCGCCGACAGTCTGTCAAGTGTGCAGAGTGTGGGAGCTGCCAGAGACCTGCACATGCGCTGTGAGAATGAAGATCAATGTGATTATACAAGGGAAATCAGTGGTTTTCACATAGCAGAATATCCCAAACCGGGGTTCCCCTAGGACAGGGAATCACTCAGCCTTAAACTCTAGAGCTAGCTAAAACCTCTCCCACGCCCACCTTCTCAGCTTACAGGTTAGGCCTTGTTCCCTTGCATTGGGGAGAAATGTCAGTTGGAGCTGCTGGGGGTGCACAGTTGGTTGGGTCAGATGAAAGGGGTGCCATTCTCACCTCTGCCTGGCACCAAAAGAAATTGGTGGGCCCTACGTACTCCAGTTTGACCCTGGGTGTTTGCCAAGGCTCATGTTCTCAATGCACCTCCCAGACAGGGGCCACCAGCAAAAGGGTCCAGATATGCAACACAGAGAGCCTCCACCAAAGAGAATATATACATAAGCTATATGCAGATAATTTGAGGATACGAGGGAAGAAAGTTGACACGTGCCTGGACAGGGCCTTTATGGTTACAAAAGGAAGGAAGACAGCTAGATAGTGTGCAGTATTAGGCACACAATGTTGTCTATGTGTTTGAATACCCCATAGACTGATGTATAAAACATCTCATTTCATAAGAAAAAAATATGTACTTAAAATGGATCAAAACCCACAGGCACGACCCGCTGCATGGACCAGGTGTTCGTGTTGGGTGCATGTTACACCTTAGAAGAAAAGTAGCGACGGGGACAGTGGGTGGTCGCTCATCCATTACCTGGCCTACTGGGCTGCCAGCAACGTGGAAATGGCGTATGTACATTTTTTTTGTTTGTCAAACGTTGGGGAAGGGGGGGGGGGGAGTGATGACTCTGCCACATAGCCTTTATGGGGAAGGGGAGGGGGTAATGCCATACTGCCTATAAGAGGAAATTGAGAGGGGGAATGCCACACTACCAATAAGGGGATTGGGTGGGGGGAATGCCACACTGCCTATGGGAAATTTGAGGGGGAAAGCCAGACTGCCTATATGCGGAATTTGAGGGGGGAATGCCACACTGCCTATGGGGAATGAGGGGGAGAGAATGCCGCACTGTCTGTAATGGGGGGATTCTGCACCATGCCTATTATTTGGTTCTCGTTGGGAAGGTGTTTTAGCACAACATTTGGTTCTTATTTTCCTCCTTCAAATCCTAGGTTTGTATTATGGGCAGGTGTGTCGTATAGGGCGAAAAATATGGTATTTATGCTAACTTTTTAATGACTAAGAAAGAAGGTAATTTGTACACAATACCTAGCCTTTGCAGTAATAGAGACCTAACCTATTTCTGATACATATCCAAAAAGTACCTACAGAATTACAGAACTGAGGTGCACCTCTAACTCAAATAAAGTAGAGAAAAAAATGATGTCACTAGCAGAGGAACTGTGTTTGGTCACCAGCATTTGTTCCTAAGGACACCTATACATTTTCCCAGTCCCAGTCAATAGTTGTTGCAGCCCCCACCTCTATTTAATCTAAGCCTCATCATTTTCATTTAAAGTAAATGGCTTCTTTAACACCTCTTTAAAACCTACACATGTTAAATAATAATATGCAACATAATAACGAGATAAAAATAGAAAAATAATTAAATATGTATTAGGAATAATAAAAAAAAAAAAAACATAAATATGCAATTTAACATTTAGATAAATAACTTTATTATTTTTCTATTTACATGTCTATGAGCCTTATAATAGGCTTACAATTGCTTAGGGAATAAATAGACAGATATTAAGAGCCTTCTACTATTAAATATTCATTCTATCTGGTACATATACTGTAGGATGTCTAATGCGTAAGGTTAAGATTAATGCCTTGATTTAATAAAAATGTTACTTCCATACTCACATGTTTTGGTTTGAGAGATCATCTGATGGCACTACCAGCAGGGATCACAGCATTAGCAACATCCCCCCAAAACCTTTTAAGTGTCTGCACCTCCTGTCTGTCTTGCTCTCAGTAGTGGAGCCATTTAGCCATACTGGGATGTCCTTTTCCTGAAATCTGTAACCTTAAATCCCAATGACTGGCTAAGCTTAGAGGCCGATTCATTAATAGCGCCAGGTAGCGACAGATGAGCGACTGAAGTATGGCGCTATGAGCGCCGCTAGCGTACGCCGCGGGCGGTAGCGATTCGCTATAGCAGGCCTCCTCAGTCGCTACCTGGCGTTGTTGGGAACAACGCCTACATTGCTGAATATGATGTTGGAGCTCAGCTTTGTAGGCGCTGTCAATTTGACCACGCTATTCAACACAGCGCCTGCGCTTTGCTTTGCTGTGGGCTTGAAATCAAGTACCTTCAGAATTAAACACATTGCAACATGTTTCTTTTGTTTTTTTTTATTTTGTTTTGAAAAGTAAAGAAAATTAACTTAAATGTTAAAGCAAAACAAAACGCCTGTCATGCTGCATCTCGGGGTGCCTGAAAGTTAGTATATATATTTAAAGTGGCTTTTTCGCTGTTAAAAAATATTGCATTAATTGGTAACAAACATTTGGGTCCAACTTGCACAACAACCCTAATTGTTATGTTGTTCAGCTTCCACCCCCCCTTATAGTGGTTTTGGTCATCTTACACCCCCCTTATAGTGGTTTTGGTCATTTTACACCCCCCCCTTATAGTGGTTTTGGTCATCTTACACCCCCCTTATAGTGGTTTTGGTCATCTTACACCCCCTCTTATAGTGGTTCGGGTCATCTTACACCCCCCTTATAGTGGTTTTGGTCATCTTACACCCCCCTTATAGTGGTTTAGGTCATCTTACACCCCCCTTATAGTGGTTTTGGTCAAACCCCCCCCTTATAGTGGTTTAGGTCATCTTACACCCCCCTTATAGTGGTTTTGGTCATCTTACACCCCCCTTATAGTGGTTTGGCTCATCTTACACCCCCCTTATAGTGGTTTTGGTCATCTTACACCCCCTTATAGTGGTTTTGGTCATCTTACAGCCCCCTTATAGTGGTTTTGGTCATCTTACACCCCCTTATAGTGGTTTTGGTCATCTTACACCCCCCTTATAGTGGTTTTGGTCATCTTACACCCCCCTTATAGTGGTTTTGGTCATCTTACACCCCCCCCCCTTATAGTGGTTTTGGTCATCTTACACCCCCCCTTATAGTGGTTTTGGTCATCTTACACCCCCCCTTATAGTGGTTTTGGTCATCTTACACCCCCCTTATAGTGGTTTGGGTCATCTTACACCCCCCTTATAGTGGTTTGGGTCATCTTACACCCCCCTTATAGTGGTTTTGGTCATCTTACACCCCCCTTATAGTGGTTTTGGTCATCTTACACCCCCCTTATAGTGGTTTTGGTCATCTTATACCCCCCCCCCCTTATAGTGGTTTTGGTCAACTTACACCCCCCTTATAGTGGTTTAGGTCATCTTACACCCCCCTTATAGTGGTTTTGGTCAAACCCCCCCCCTTATAGTGGTTTAGGTCATCTTACACCCCCCTTATAGTGGTTTTGGTCATCTTACACCCCCCTTATAGTGGTTTTGGTCATCTTACACCCCCCTTATAGTGGTTTTGGTCATCTTACACCCCCTTATAGTGGTTTTGGTCATCTTACAGCCCCCTTATAGTGGTTTTGGTCATCTTACACCCCCCTTATAGTGGTTTTGGTCATCTTACACCCCCCTTATAGTGGTTTTGGTCATCTTACACCCCCCCTTATAGTGGTTTTGGTCATCTTACACCCCCCTTATAGTGGTTTTGGTCATCTTACACCCCCCTTATAGTGGTTTTGGTCATCTTACACCCCCCTTATAGTGGTTTGGGTCATCTTACACCCCCCTTATAGTGGTTTGGGTCATCTTACACCCCCCCCCCCCCTTATAGTGGTTTTGGTCATCTTACACCTCCCTTATAGTGGTTTGGCTCATCTTACACCCCCCTTATAGTGGTTTTGGTCATCTTACACCCCCCTTATAGTGGTTTTGGTCATCTTACACCCCCCTTATAGTGGTTTTGGTCATCTTACACCCCCCTTATAGTGGTTTTGGTCATCTTACACCCCCCTTATAGTGGTTTTGGTCATCTTACACCCCCTTATAGTGGTTTTGGTCATCTTATACCCCCCCTTATAGTGGTTTTGGTCATCTTACACCCCCCTTATAGTGGTTTTGGTCATCTTACACCCCCCTTATAGTGGTTTTGGTCATCTTACACCCCCCTTATAGTGGTTTGGCTCATCTTACACCCCCCTTATAGTGGTTTTGGTCATCTTACACCCCCCTTATAGTGGTTTTGGTCATCTTACACCCCCCTTATAGTGGTTTTGGTCATCTTACACCCCCTTATAGTGGTTTTGGTCATCTTACACCCCCCCTTATAGTGGTTTTGGTCATCTTACACCCCCCTATAGTGGTTTTGGTCATCTTACACCCCCCCTATAGTGGTTTTGGTCATCTTACACACCCACTTAGAGTGGTTTTTGCCAAATTATGATGGGAGGTCAAATACATTTTCCCTGTAGTGCAGTACTTGGATTAGAGTGAAGGGTAGTTAGCTTACCGCAAAAAAGGAAGTGATCATCCTTTCCCTTAGCTCATCGCCAGTCTGGCTGTCCTCACTTCTTTCTGCGGGCAAGTTGGGGATTTCGGGCACCAGTGCTGTCTCTTCAGGGGATTGAATTCTGTGGCATATACATATATTGTGGAGCACACAGCAGGCGAGGATGATCTTGGAGACCTTCTGTGGACTGTACAGCATCTCTCCTCCTGGGCGTGCCAAACATAGAAAGCGTGCTTTCAGCAGGCCGATGGTTCTTTCCACAATGCTTCGGGTCTTGCGGTGTGCTGCATTGTAGCGTTCATGGGCAGAGGTCTGTGGGCTCCTGACCGGAGTCAGCACCCACGTTCTCTGCCCATATCCCTTATCCGCTGTGGAAAAAACACAAGGAGAGAGACAGCAATTAGTACTAGTACATGTTTTTGTTTTCACTTTTACTAATTTGGCTTACTAGGCCACATATTTTAGGCCAAATACTTTGACATGGTTAATTATTTACCCAGTAGCCAGCCAGCTGGCATTTCGTTGTTCTCAAACTTCCGGCACAGGACTGTCCGCTGCAAGACGTAAGAATCGTGGCATGAGCCGGGGAACCCCGATCTCACCGCCCGCAGCTTCATTTCGTGGTCACAGACCACCATGATGTTTAATGAATGAAATTGTTTCCTGTTTCGGTAATACAGCTCCTGTGCACGGGGAGGGCGGAAAGGGATATGTGTACCATCAACGCACCCTAGAACATTCGGGATCCCTCCCATTAGATAGAAAGCATGTTTTATTTTGGCAACCTCCTCCTCATCCTCAGGAAACTTGATGTAAATTGGGATCAAATCACAAATCGCCAGAACTACCTGGATTAATATGCGGCTCATAGTAGCCTGGCTGATCCCGCTGAGGAGAGCAGAGGTTGCCTGGAAGGTCCCTCGTGCCAAAATATTCAGAGTGGCACACAGGCATACTATGCCTGGAATGGATTGAGTGCGTTTGGTGGATGGCTCGATTTTGTGCTTAATCTGATCATATAGGGACTGTAGTGCAGCACGATTCAGACGGAAGCGGCTCCTGATCTGCTTGTCACTAAAGTCCCATACTGAAAGGTGGATTCCAAAGGAGCGGGGTGCCCTAAGCCTCACAACACCCCGCTCCCTGTCCTCCTGCTCTTCCAGCATACACATACATCCATCCACCCAGACACCATACATCACCCTCTTATCCATCACACACACACACACACTCAACAGATATACAAAATCAAACAAACAAAAACAAAAACCACAAACACACCACACACACAAACAACCACACTCCTCACACACTCACTACAATGCAGCTCACCACAAAACCAGAAGTATAGTGGTCCAAACCACCAGCCTGCTGAAAAACAGCTTTCTAAGTTAGGCACAACCAAGAGGGGAGTTGCTGCACAGCCCACAAAAGGGCCCAAAATCAAGCCTCATTTGCTGTATGCTCCACAATATTTGCACATGCCAACAAAATCAATCTCGTAAAGAAACAGCACTGATGTCAGAAATCACCCAACAAGCCACAGAGAGTGAGGACCAAACCCAGACAGACACTCAAATGAGCTAAGGGAAACAAGCACCACACCACAGCCTTTGCCACAGTGTAACAATACCAGAAGCTTGCAAAATCCTTCCATTTATACTTCACTTTCAAAAATGACAGGTCCGCTTTGCCGCCTTTTGAGTTGCTCTGCTATTTCCGGGCGCCAATTAGCTGACCCAGGTGTGCGTGAAACGGAGTGCGCACGTGCACGCTAGTAGCGCTACTAGCGTACGTGAGCCGAAACTTGCGTGCATTAACGGACATGGCAGAAAATTCTGTGGTGGGCCAATGAAAGGTAAGCTGCTGTTTATTTAAATAGCCGTTAGGATAGCCACATGTCACAAGTGTTTAATATACATGAGTACATTGTTGTATTTGGTTGTGTGTTGTTTGGTTAATGAGGTCTGTAATTAGTTAATTGGCTAACACACATGCTTCAGTCAGTGCAGTGGAGGTGTGGCTACAAGCACCTGGCCAGTATGTGTGAATCTATTAAGTGGACTGGTTTGTGATTGGCTGTTAGAGCACATAAAACCTGGCCAACCCAAAGAAAGTGCGATGCCATTCTGTAGTCTGCATGCGTGCTTGTTGGTTGTGTATTGGTGTGTGTGTGCAGCTACAGGATGGAGCCAAATTCAGGACATCTGCCGGCCACAGCAGGCCCAAGTAGGAGTGTGGTGGGTGCAGTGCGCAGACCTCCCTTAAGGAAAAGGGCCCAGCCTGAAGGTGGTGCAGCACCCCAGGCTAAGCGCCCAGGTGCCAAGAGAGAGCCTGAATTTAATTTGGCGGAGAATAATCATCTTGTGCGCCTTACCCTTGCTAAATGGAAGCTGATATTTGGCTCCCAAAGCAAGTCAATAGGCAAACAAGAAAGAAGCAAACTGTGGGATGCCATTGGTGTTGAGCTTAGTAGCACTGCTCAACACCCACGTAGTGGCCCATCCTGCAGGAAACGCTTCTACACTTTGAGAGGGGCCCTTATCAAAAAGATGAATCACGATCTTGATGTGGACAGTGGGACCATCCAGGCTCCAAAGAGTACCTACAGGCCGTATGAGGAGATGCTGAAGGCCAAAATTCCACTTGCTCGCCTGCAGGGTGTGGATCCTGGGGATGACACCACAGGTTGGACTGAAGGTACATATTTTCTGCATTTTTTTTGCAGCTAATGTTAATGTATGTGATTTGCTTTTTCTCTTTCTGGCCAACTAACAGTAGGACCTGTGAAGTAGTACATTATACCTCATAAATGTTTTACTTTCCTGTCTGTTGCTTTCTGCATAGGTGCACATGGTGCTGTCCAGGATTTGGCTGAGGACACACCAACTCCTGCCCTTCAACCAACCTCAAGCCTAACCCAGTCTGCCATTGAAGGTATTTAACACTAATTTAGGTGCTGGTTGTTTGGGGACCAAATGGGTGTGGGAGCACCTCAAACAATAGAGTGGGGCACTGTTGAGGATTAATAATATGGACCTGTGGCCTAATTTCACGGCCACTTTAACCTTCACAGCAACTAACTAACAAGGCCCTAACATGTGTAGCTATGTGGGAAGCCAGATATGTGTGGCCATATATCTGCATATACATGTGGAAGCCACACTGGCCTTGTTTAGTGAATATTATTGAATGAGCTGCTCACACACACCTAAATGCATGTTTTATTTTGTGCGGCACATTACCAATGGCTAAATGTTTGCTTTGTTTTTGCCTAGCTGCCCCGCCATTGGCACCAGCATCTCCTCATGAGCCAAGGTACTCTTTGGATGTCGGTAAGTGCATGTGTGAACCTTGCTTTAGCCGCTTTAACACAAGTGCATGTCTATCATTCCTCTTTTTGATTTGTAGGCCAAGTGACTGGTTCATCTTTGGACCCCACTTCCGATGTTGCAGGTCAACAGGACCCTGTTGGTGTGTATTGCAATAAATAATGTATCCTTTATGCTGTTTATGTTACACTGGTTCAATTGAGTTAGTCTAATAATCTACATGTTTGCTCTGTCAACTTGAAGATGCCTATTTTGATTGCTTTTTCCATCCCCAGGGTCAGTCTAATAGTTTTTGGAGTGATTGCAATGCATTTTTTGTGTATATTTAAAGACAAACATTCACCCAAGTAGTTGGAGGAATATTTAGAGACATTAATTGTGTCTTTTAGTTGGCCAGAATATCGGAAGTGGCTGTCCGGAAAGGGCCCTTCACGTTGAGGCTGCCAGAGATGAGGGTAAGTTGTTGTGGCTTGATGATCTAGTATGTATTTTTGCTCTACTTTTGTGGCACTTTATTCGGCCAACTTGTGTTTAAACATGTATTTTCCAGGGCAAAGCTCGAGTGAGGTCCCCACTCCAGACATCTGGGAGATTGCGGGTATGTGTAATTTTAGCAATGTGTCTGATCTTATTTGGCCCAATTATTGCCTCATATTCCTCTAACATACATGTTAGCAATCTGAGTTTCTAATATACCTTTTGGCTAGTGTGTAATCTTGCACTTTGTGGAGGTATGGGCTCGAAAGGCTATCCATGTTACATTTGAGTTTTGTCCACTGACCTACTAACCTGACTTTCCTGTTTAGCATATGCCAACTTGCCGGAGCTCTCGGATGTGGATTTGCCCCTCTCTGGCAGCGATACCCCGCTCCTACCTGTGCCGGACGACACGGAGGTAACATGGCTGATTTAGAGGACCAATAACCACATTGCCATGTTCGTGGGTAGGCGATGAACCAACATGTCACATTTCCTTTCTTGGTCGTTTTTGCAGGAGGCGGGACCAGAACCCCAAGCTGGGACCTCTTCCCAAATGCCATGCAGCCAAGCTTCAGAGGCTCAAACAAGGGTAAGTTGTATTGTTACAGTTTGGGCAAATGATTTGGAGGGGCTTAGCTGCATTGGTTCTGTTTGACTAAAATGTGGTTTTCTATTTTGTTAGCCTCAAACCAGAGCAAGAGGAGGTGTGGCACCAACCAGTCAGGATTTTTATGAGCTAGGGGTCCGGATGCTGGAGGACTACAGTCGCCAACAGCCGCGTGATGGAACTAATGAGCGCATTGCAGCGTTGGAACATCAGGTGCTGATGTGTCAGCAACAAAATGAGGCCCAGCAGCGCCAGATCGACCAGTTGCTCCAAAACCAACAACATAACCAGGAACTTGGTCGCCTCGGCAATCTAATGGAGCAATCTCTCCAGCGACAGGAAGAATGTCTCCAGCGCCAGGACCAAAGTTTGTTGTTGATACAACAGCTCATACAACAGCAGTCTATTTTTTTTACTGCACTGTTGTCCCCCAACACCGCCCCTAGCAATGACTCCCAACCTTGTGGTTCTCTTTTTTTTGTGTAAATAGATTTGATTAACCCACCTCTAAATTGTGTTTTTCCTAAGACATAGCTAAGAACACAGTCAGGGATGAGTATCTTGATCTACATATGTAAATGTAGGCCAAAATTTATGCCACACATTTGTGACCATAGCTTACTATGGTTTACACATTAAATGGCTACAAAGGTATGGCAAATTTACACACAAATGGGTTTGTAGACACTTAAACTATGCTTGACAAGGCACAACACACTGTAATTAGCAAAATATAAAAATTTTAATTCTAAAGGTGGGCAACAGGCCCAACATTGGCCCACAAAGGGGCTCCAACAAGGGGCCAGTCATCCCCCCACCCTAACGACGCCGCCGCCTCTTCTTGGCCAGCAGCATAAGGCGAAGACGCCGGATCGACCGCCACAGTCTGCGATGCTGGTTTTCACAAGCTGTAGAGATTAAATAAAAAAAACAGATTTAATAAATGGAATGTGACCTCAACAGACACAGATGTAGCAATGTAATGTCAGTGGGTCCAATTAGCTGACACTCACATTAACATTATTGCCCACTGTGCCCTTAGTTGTTAACATTATATGAGTACTAGTGGCTGGCTTAAATGTGGCCACCACATCCCAAGCATACATTTACTCTTAACTCTTGGGAATCAAAGAAGGTATAAGTCCCAGTGTGGACATTTATGTGTTTAGTCACAGCCAAACATCAGGGCCTAAGTCCTAACGAGTAAACTAGTTTGTCCCAGAATCTTAGAGGTCCCGACCTAAGCAGGCCCATTTGGTTGTGTCTAAACCACAAATTGTCTCTATGTGGCAAACTCAAGAATGTGAGGCAACAATCAAGCATGCAGACAGGCATGTAGGATTGTTGCCCAAACACATGTAACCTAGAGGTGTTAATTAAACACATAGGTACATTGTAAATGTCTGCAGATTTGACTATAAGACATAGGGTTCACAAGTCTTTAGGCATATGAAGTGGGATGTACTCACCATCGCAGCTGTGGCGGGGGCCCATGCTGCTGGCCGTCCCTGGAGCTGGGGTGGGGAGGATGGTCACCGGCTCCGTCTGCGTAGCAACATCTGTCAGGAGAAAGCAAAAGAGAAAAGCAAAATTAGTGGGCCAATGACACCTGACTATTTGACATCCATCTGGTTAGGGAGTCTGAAAAATCAAATGCTTGCATGGTTACACACATGTTGTCCAACATTAGCATACTTCCTGGTCCATGAGTTCATGTAAATTATTTATGGTTGCAACATGGACCCCTAAAGATAATGTGCCAATAACCTTGACAGTGCAATGTTAAGGACTAATTTGCAGTTGATTGTCGAATGTTACTAGTGTGCAACATGTGTTAGCCGG
Source organism: Gastrophryne carolinensis (assembly GCA_027917425.1). NCBI lineage: Eukaryota > Metazoa > Chordata > Amphibia > Anura > Microhylidae > Gastrophryne > Gastrophryne carolinensis. Next base: position 67,857,306 of record CM051238.1, read on the forward strand.
AACAACTTAACCAAATAACACATTTGCTAGCCCCCATCATGGTGTGGGCAGAAACATAGGGGTGGTTGCCAGTTGGATTGCACTGTAGTGGGGTTTGTGATGTTAATGTACATTATCAAACCAGCTTGTACTATGGACCAGGAAACATGTGTCTGTTAAAAGTGGGCCAAGACCCAGGATTGATACTATTCTGTGATTTGGTCCACTTTGGCAGAGCACCACAATTTGAGTGAGACACCATCCGCCGCCGCTGCCTTCCGCACATCATCATCCTCCAGTGTGTGCGCACGCGCAGCCCATTAGGAAACAGAGAGCGCAGGCGCACACACATCTAGAGGGGCACGCAGGAGGCTGCGCCGGTGGCTTCTGCCACCCCCAATGAGGCAAGGAGTTTGTGGGCTTTTTTTGGGGGGGGCCCTGGGTGAGGGAGGTGATTGGGCAGGGAAGCTTCGAGATTCCAAGCACAATCAACAATGGGTGTTGGTCCACTTTAAGGAATGTCATAACATAGGGAATGTGATGGATAACAACAAACACTTACCATGACTATGCCCGTGGAGAAGGCGTTGCCAAAAGGCCATGGAGGTGCCGCCTATATGATGCCCTGCAAATTAGAGAGGAATGGCAAGGGCTAAGTACAAATGGCCAGATGAAACCTGTCACAGACTAACAATGACAAAATGTGCACTCACCAGGGGATGATCCGCCACTTGAAGCCCAGGGAGGGCTCTGAGGAGGAGGCGGGGAGCCTCGGCTCCTCACACTCTGCTCGGAAGATCCCCCAGCCAAAGGGCCACCCTCCTCCCTCTCACTCCCTGCTCCTTCAGGGAGTGTGGGAGAGTCCATTCCTTCCACCCCACTTGGACTCCCCACTTGAGAGTGGCCCCTTGGCTGGTGAGACTCCTCAGAGTCAGAGTGGGAGGAGCTGAGGCTTGATCCTGCCAGCCCCCCAGCAGCACACTCCTCTGGGGCGTCATCCCCTTCCTCCCCTGGGTCCTCTAAATAGGATCCGCGAGAGGGACCCTCCCCCGATGACTCCCCCGAGTCCCCCTTCCCACGTTTCCCCAGGGGAGGACGCTTATCTGTGTTGAGGGGGTGAATGAAAATAATTAATATTAAGACCACAAATGGACACAGCTTAGCAGATTATTTAAACAAAAGTATAAACATAGCATAAGCTTAAACTTACCTGATGCGTAGGCATCATATAGGCGGTACACGCCTTCAGGGTCCCGGCGCTTGAAGTCCGACCACTTTTGTTGTATTGCTCGGACGGAGAGCTGGGTGTTGAAGCGCCGGGACACTGTGGCCTTCACCTCCATGGCTATTCTTTTTTTTCCCCCACGGGCATAGTCATACTGCTTGATGCAGAAATCCTATGAGAAATGAAAAACAAACACAAATCAATACATGACATCAGAACAATGGCATAAACAGTTATACTGAGACCAGATTAAAGTGGACCCACACCCCGGATTTTGACTATTCTGGGTTTGGGTCCACTTTGGTGGGGCACACCAATCGGGGGTGGTCCGCTGTCTGAAACCCCCTTGGAAGGCCAGAAATACACCACTGACCACGCTCCCACGTGACTGCGCCAGGCTAGCACAGCGCTCTGCGCCGCTGTGGTATGCGCATCCAACGCCGCTTGGACGTGCATACCAGCTCATCTGCCTCTGAGCGCTGAAGGACGCGTGTGGCGTTTGACTCTAACAGGGAGGGCGCCTGCGCAGGCCATTAACAAATGTCTGGTGCAGGGGCCCACCCTGCTAGAGGGAAGCGCAAGATGCATCTGCAGCTCACGCATGCACAGATGGGACGGGGCTGAGGTAAGGTTTATGGGCCTCCAGGGGGGTTCATCCCCGCAGGACATCCAGATTGGGGATGACCCGCGGGGAGTGATCAGATAAACTAATAGATTTCAGGGCCAATACCCCCTGTGTGTTGGTCCACTTTAAACATAAAATGCAAGAAAAACATACTCACTTTGACCACCTGGCCATTTACGCGGCTATCCACGCGCATTCTTTTTTTTTTTGCTTGCCCAGGAGGGGAAGGGGTGGGAGGGGTGTTAGGTGGGGGAGGTGAGGTAGGTGGGGGAGGTGGGGGAGGGGTGGTGGGGTCAGATTCGGAGGAGGAGCTGGGGAGGCGCTGAATCCGTCTCCTGGGCAGCATGGTGGAAACGCTAAGGAGGAAACAGGAACCGGATATGACCAAAGCGACAGGGACCCCAAAAAAAAAAAAAAACGCTCCGCGCACCAGGAACAAGCTAATATCGGCTATGTGCAAGCCAAGTGGCGGAAAAAGTAAATTGACGCATTACAACTAGCTATTGGCCTAAGCGCTAGTCATTTTTAGCTTTAGGTGGCTTTGAAACGCAAAGGAGGAAACAGGAACCGGATATGACCAAAGCAACTGTGAAATAAATTTTTAAAAACAAGCTCCGCGCACCAGGAACAAGCTAATATCAGCTATGTGCAAGCTAAGTGGCGGAAAAAGTAAATTGACACATTACAACAAGCTATTGGCCTAAGCGCTAGTCATTTTTAGCTTTAGGTGCCTTTGAAACGCAAAGGAGGAAACCGGAACCGGATATGACCAAAGCAACTGTGAAATAAATTTTAAAAAACAAGCTATTGGCAAAGACGCCATTAATTATTAGCTTGATTTAGCAGGGGGTTCAAGATACTGTAATGCATAGGTCCTTGAAAACCAAAAAGCTTGGTGCTTAAAAATACAAATCTTATTCCTTCATAAAATAATCACACAATAAAACTATCCAACTACATGATAATGTGGCACACAGGAGAATGCATAACGGGTTGTTATGAGCTTGTACGCCTGAATAAATCCTGCAGAATGTGGACATGCATGCTCCAAACTACAGTGTATTCATTAAGAATGACTGGGGTCGCGGGAAGTGAATTCCTTGAAAATGGCAGAAGGGCACATGTATGAACAGCACAGCGCAGCACAGCGCCGCTCGCGCCGCCACATAGCGAATCAAAACAGCGACTGCACAAACTCTGACCACCACAGATTCATCAAGGACAGGGCTGCCGAATAGCTTGGGCGCTGACAATTTCGATGAGTGAACGTGGGCGCCAAACATCACTGACTAAAAAGTAGCTTTACAAGCCCCGTGTGTTGTGAAAACAAGCGATTTTGAGCCCAATGAGTTTTGTGGGAGGAGATGCATTTTAGATGTCACTCACAACATTACAGTGTAAAAATTACAACTTTCATCTAAAAAAGAAAAATAACAAGACAGATTAATAAAACATATCCCAATAAACATGTGTTGAATTTTGTGCCAAAGACAAGAACACAAAAACCACTTAAAACAATCATTGCAGCGTCTGCCATTGAAATGTATGGGAGAGCGGCAGGTAGCGCCAGGTCATACCTGTCGCTGTGATGGGATTAGCAGCGGTGCTGTTCGTTGCAGTCGGCTACATGATGAATCCCGCGCTAGCCGTCGCTCTCGCCGGCGCTAGCGTCATTTAGCTTGATAAATGCATCATTGTGGCCGACGCCGGGCGTACTTGAGTCGGTAGCCGCCGTTAGCTGGCGGGACCTGGCGCTCGTCAGACACTACCTGGCGCTATCGCTTGATGAATAAGGGCCTTAGTCTTTGGGTATTTTCAATATTGGATGGGTGGGACTTAATATCACAAAATGGAGATGGTCTGATTTAAGTACTGTGTATGAATACATCTACAGATGTGACACAGCTCTGAGAGCAATATGTTGGGATGGGAGGTAAAACCTTGGGATGGGCTATCTCTCCCCTCTGCTCAGACTATAACAAACAAGATGTGTAATTCTGAAAAGCCTGGAAGATCCCTGCTGAGAGATCTATTGTGTTACATTATTTAAGCCCAATAGCAATTCACTTATCTTGAATGTTTCCAATCTAAATACCTGTGATATTTTCTAATGCAGTCATGGGCCTGCTATTGGAATTTAGATAGCTTACAGTGCAATGTGATCTGTACCTCACATTGTAGAATGAAAAAACTCTGTAAATGAATTGCTGCAGCAGAGAGTAATTACTGCATGGTGATTCTAGGTATTTGACACACATTAGTGTGTTCTTAAACAGACTTGCAACAGGATTTCTCCCTTATTTTGTCTGAGTGTAAGGGCTTGTTCACCCCTGTCTGGTACCACATGCATCCATGCGATGTGGCAAATCCAATGGAACCAGCAAAAAAAATTCTTCCATTTTTCCCCTATAATCCTTTTCATACCTCAAGTGCAACAGTGCAAACAAATATGTGTCTGCTAAAAGTCCTGCTTGCTGCATCCAGGACACAGCCACTGTCGTAACTTTGACCCAATATAATTGTAAAACAATAAAATTGTAAGACCATAGATTTTGCATCTGCTTTATCATAGGTAAAAAGGAAGAGACCCCTTTTTCTAACAAGATTGAGTCCTGCCAGGTACTGGATCCCCCAGCCACAGGGAGGGACATTAAAATCCCAGGATGTGGTTTCCAATAGGAATCTACCCCCCCATAAAGCTGGGATGGAATTCCAGGAAAGCCACACCCTGAAGAATAATTGCCCCTGTAAGGAAAGGGGGATCCTCATCCTCCTGAAATCCAAATGCGGGGCAGAATGGTCATCTTGACCACGTTTGTCAACAGAAGAGGAACTTATGCAGAGCCACTAGATAGCAGAAGGACAGTGTCCACCAATGAATGAAGCTGGTGGTGGTGAGTTTAGTTTAATGTTAGTTAATTAAAGGTCTTTGTGTTACTTTTTTCTACTTGTGAACTGGTAAGGGATCCAAGAGAACCCTTATACCAGGGGATGACTTGACCATACCTCCTACCTCAGTACCCAGTGGCTAGGTGAGTATGGAAGAGCCTGGTGCCTGTTGACACGGGCCTAATGTTCACCCCTGAAAGAGCACCGGACCAGCAGCGAAGGGCATATGGGTGTGGCCGCTGGTAGTCTTGGGTAGAGATGAGCGAACTTCTTGAAAGTTCGATTCGGGCGATTCGCCAAATTTCCCCAAGAAATTCGGGTTCGCCCGAATCGAACTTTCACGAATCGCTCATCTGAAAAAAAAAATGCCGGCATGGTGGGAGCGGGCAGCGGTGGGAGCTGTCAGCGGGCTGCCACCGGTCCGCTGACAGTGCAGCCGGCCTGCCCGCTCCCACCATGCCAGCATTTTTTTTTAAGCAAAAATGCCGGCATGGTGGGAGCGGGCAGGCCGGCTACGCTGTCAGCGTGCGGCGGAAGCGGCCGGCCTCCACGGCGCCGCTCTCAGCTGTCATCAGAGGACGTGTCATCAGAGGGCGACTGAGAGCGGCGCCGGCCTCCACGCTCCGACCATGCAGGTAAGTGTTTGCTTTTTAAACAAATGCCGGCATGGTGGGAGCAGGCAGGCCGGCTGCGCTGTCAGCGGGCCGGCTTCCGCCGCCCGCTGACAGCGTAGCCGGCCTGCCCGCTCCCACCATGCCGGCATTTTTTTTTTTTTATTTCTGGGAAAATTAGATCGGCACGAACCAAAAAAAATTCGGGTTCGTGCCGAATCGAATTTTCCCTGAAATTCGGAGCGAATTCCGGTTCGTCCGAACCGGTTCGCTCATCCCTAGTCTTGGGGAAAGGGGAACCCATGTCTTTTTCTTAGAAGTGCATATGCAAAAAACTGCACACAAAAAGTGTCAAATACGCTTCTTTGTTACTACAAAGCCGAAACTCCTACTACAAGCCGTTAATGTGAACTCACACATACCGCAGACAAATAGCTAGGTGGGAAATGAGGCCAAGGGTTGGGACCCTTATTGCTGGTCTGCAACAAAGCCCTATTTTGTTTAGGACTGCTGGGGGGAATTGTCTACATCTAATTATTATGTACAAATGAGTTTTCATTTCCCCGAATTTTCTTTCAAATCAATCCCCATCAAGGGTAAAAAAATCCTGCACTGTATCTATACATAATAAAAGTAGACTACCTATGAATACTAATAAAACTATATAAGTGGGTTGCGTTGTACATAAGCCATGAATACTAAATGATGCAATGATTTTGTGAACAACAACAAACATTTCAGAACAACATAACCCTGTCTAATGCAGAGGCCTATCCCACTTATCCGCACATTCTTAGTTCCAGATATTCATTTTCTCATTGAAGGTGCAATACAAATTCTACACCTTTTTCTCCATGGTATTAAAACTAATCAATGAACAATGCTCATAAAAGCAGTGATAGAGTGGAAACTGTACATCATACAGGTTCTCTGAAAAAGCATGTTCCTCTGTGAACGTCATGAAAAGGCAAAAAATACACACAGGGCAAAAAAGGATCTAATTAGCGTGAGTACATGAAAGGAAGTAGATATATAAAAGGGTAGCAAAAAATCCATTTACTTCTGTTAATGAAGGGCAGGCAATGAGACAATGGCCTAAAAGGAAATGTTGTACAGATGCCACAGAGGTGTTGGGGGAAGATAGCGAAAGAACAAATCGTATAATGCATTAATATTTGGTTGCTGTAAAGAAAATGTTTGTTAATTTTCTACATGAGTAAAAGTGTAAAATGTATGACTATAATATACCTATACCAGCAGCACCACTTAAGGATCCATGATCTAAAACGGGGGTTCCCAACCAGTGTTACGTTAACCCAAACTTGCTCTGCTGCGAACTATACAGTACTTTACCCAAATCGGATTTCAGTACCAAACTTCTAATGTTGAAAAAACACTTCTTGTGTGTATTTGTGTGTATTTTAATTTTTTTTTGACAACTTTTGGGCATTTCATCTGTAGCTATCATAAGTCTGCCCAACGCAATACAGCCCTTAAAGGACAATTAATATTTGAAACCTCTGACAATGTTATGTTCTTATATTATAGACCTTGGAAAAAGAAACATTTCCCCAATATACCATTACTGACCCGACAGTTTTTGTAAATTAATAATGTACCAGGCACCTCATACCTGACAGAGGCAGCATGGGCAGTAAGTGTCTGTTAACAAAGATTTCAAGCACAGTGCTGTATTTCAGGCACACGCATCACAATCCCTCACCTGTCAAAAGTGCCAGTTCTGTGTAGATAATTTACAGAGCTTTCTGCTGACTCAGCAAGTTTAATGACTTTCAAGTGGGTAAAAAGTACAAAAGGAAAGAGTTTTATTAAATATTAAAAGTTTATTGGTGAAATGTTTCTGTCCAATGTCTATAATATAAGAACATAACATTTTCCAAGGTTTTTAATGATAATTGTCCTTTAACAGCCCTCCCCTATTTTAGATTCCTTGAAATAGAGAAATCAAAGGAGGAATCTGAGAAAATATGTAACATCAATATCAAAAGCTCTAATAATGAATTTTCCCAGGAGATAGCATATAAATTCCTGATGCAACGGTACTTCGTTCTTTTTATAATAGGTCACCCAGTGCCTGCATACCCTTTAGAGGTTGTATTACCCCTGGGGATCTTATGCACATCTGCCAAGTCATATGATGTTACCATACAATCAAGGCACGCGTAGACCTTAATAAGGAATTCCTGGACAGTAAGATGGTGCCAGGAGATTCTCTCCAGTATTGACTGTGCCTTTGCATCTGATTTTGGATTGCTTTTGGAATTCCTGGTTTGACTTCTGACTTGCTTCTCTCTTATGCCTCTTTGTTAACCCTGTGGACTTTGTTTTGGATTCCTGATTTCAACTCTGCATGCTTTATGACCATCCCTTATGCAATAACCCTTGGACTGCTCTTTTCATGTAGGACCCATGCTTTGTTTATTACTGCATCTTTTTCTGATACCCCAACCTCCTGGCCTCACTATTGGACTTTGCTTTAGTGCCTGTAAACCTGACCTTGGCTTATATTGGACCAGGACCATTGCCACCTCCATTCAGACCACCATAGCCTTTCTGCTCAGGTCCTTGATTGCTCCTTGGGGATGACCTGGGTGCCCTCAAGCAGCCAAGTCTAACCACCCGTGCGGGAGGCTTTAGTGAAGACTAGGGGTGGGCCTTAGATTCCAGGCTGTGGGAGCGACTTGGCACATAGACAGTAGGTTTCAGGGCTTCATTTGAGTCAGTGTGGACCCAGGGGATCTCCACACACCGGTGCACTGTCTACAGGTACATGACACCAATGGCAGTGAGACATCTAGTCTAAAGATTATGGCCTGGCCTTCACATTGTTTGGGCTATCAAGAAAGGGGTTGCTCTTTACAGCAGAAGGCCAAGGAATGAAGTCCCACCACCACCACCTTGTTTCTGATTCCCCACCCGACAGACTGCCATTTGGAAGGGAAGTATTGCTTTGTATAAATAAGATTGTTTAAAGCGAGTTCAGGAGCTTTTGCGAGTTCCAGTTGTATTTGCAAGTGAGGTTGTATTTTAAGTGAGGGGACTTTTTATTAAGGGACTTTAGATTGTGGGACAGTGCTAGAATAAGAAGTTAATAGCCAAGTTGCTGCAACTGAGAGCACTAAAATAGTTTTTACTGCTGTTTTGTAACTAGGATAATGGCTAGCAATATTGGAGGTCTACTTCAGTGTGCAGTTTGTCATATGTATACATTTCAGGAACAGCAGTTCCAGGGTGTATACCACTGTGGTAAATGTGAGCATATTGCAAACCTGGAAGCTCGGGTTAGAGATCTGGAGGAGCAGAATGCAACACTGAGGGAGATTGACAATATGGAAAAGGGCATGCTGCTCATTGAGCAGGCAATAAATGGGGTAGATACAGAGGGTGGAGGAATGGGTCAGGAGGAGCGGATAAGTAGCTGGGTAAATGTAGACAGAGGGAGTAGAAAGGGTGCACAGAAAAGGAAGGCCATACCTGTGTCTGCGCACCCTAGCAAAATTGACAAGTTGGGTAATGATGCAAGAGTGACAAAATGGCAGCCCTAACAAATACTGCTCTCCCTAACAGCCGGGAGAACAGCCCAGCTAGTGAGCGGGTGGTTGGGACTGATAGAATAATTTGCCACCAAGACCGCCTCAACCGAATGGTTTGCTGTCTACCTGGTGCCAGGGTTCGGCATGTGGTGGAAAGGGTGGATAAATTACTGGGAGGGGCTGGGGATGACCCAGCTGTCGTGGTCCACGTGGGGACCAATGACAGAATTAATAGAAAATGGCAGATCCTTAAGAATACATTTAAGGAATTAGGCACCAAGTTGAAGGGAAGGACCTCTAAGGTTGTATTCTCTGGAATACTGCCAGTGCCATGCACTACACATGAAAGCCAGTGTGAGCTTAGAGAGTGAAACGCATGGCTCAAGTCCTGGTGCAGGGCAGAGGGATTTGGGTTCTTAGAGCACTGGGCTGACTTTTCATTGGGGTACAAACTGCATTCCACAGATAATTTGCACCTGAATGGAAGGGGGGCTGCTGTGCTGGGTAAGAGGATACTAGAGGGGGTGGAGAGTTATTTAAACTACAGTTGAGCGGGGAGGGCAAGAGGGAAGTCAAAAGTGAAGACAGGTTACGTAGGGGACAGCACATGACGGTGGGTGGAGAATTAGAAGGGGGGAGGATTGCTATGAAGGATAAGGAGATCCATGTGTTGCAAACCAGCAGTGAAATATTAGGCGGATGCATTACTGCAGAAGCTAATACTGTACTTCAATGTGTCAAACTAGATAGGAACATAAAGTGTATGTTCACAAATGCCAGAAGTCTGGTAAATAAAGTAGGGGAGCTTGAGGCTTTGGTGCTGGCAGAGAATATTGATGTCATTGGTGTGGCTGAGACATGGCTGTATTCCACACGTGACTGGACTGTCTATCTACAAGGTTTTGCTCTTTTTCGGTAAGACAGAGCAAAAAAGAAAGGGGGCAGTGTGTGCTTTTATGTAAAGCAAGAATTCAAAGCATATATTAATGAGGGGATACTAGCAGAAGATTGTAAGGATGTAGAATCCTTGTGGGTAGAAGTGGGGGCCAATGTAAACAATGTTAACATACAGTTTAGTATATAACTATATAACTATAACTATAAATATAACTATAAAGGAAATAGAGGGTCAACTGCATAAACAAATAGAGCGGGCTTCACAGGCTGGTACAGTGGTGGTGATGGGGGACTTCAACTACCCAGGAATCGATTTGAGACACAGTTCTGCTTCCACTACAAGGGGGAGAGCATTCCTCAGCTTGCTACAAGATAATTATATGAATCAGTTTGTGGAGGCACCTACTAGCGGTGATGCTCTTTTAGATCTGGTAATATCAAATATTGATGACCTGATGGGGACAGTAACATTCTGTGGAAAATCTTGGTAACAGTGACCACAATATAGTTGTATTTAACATAAACTGTAAGAAAGATTTTCTGCCGGGGAGGGCAAAAACACTAAATCTTAGGAAGGTCAACTTCCCCAGTCCCAGAGCAGCACTCCAGGGCATTGACTGGGAGCATCTGTTGAGGAATAAGAATACAGATGCCAAATGGGAGTGCTTTAAATCAATTGTGAGTACCAACATTGCAAAATGTATTCCTACGGGTAACAAATAAAAGCAGCTAAAATCAAAGAAAACTAAATCAGAACAGGTAGGTGCCCTAATTAATGATAATGGGGAAATGGTCACTGGGGATGAAGATAAAGTGGAGCTGTTAAATGGATTCTTTAGCTCTGTGTACACAAGAGAGGAGCAAGGAGCCAACACAGGAGATGTCGCTGATAGCAATAGCCCAAGTATAATAATTAACAAGCTAAACATGGATACCATCCAAGAAAAACTAAATAATTTAAATGTGAATAAGACTGCAGGACCAGATGGACTTCACCCAAAAGTTCTCAAAGAACTCAGTTCCGTTATCTTATCACCCTTGTTGTTGATATTTAAAGACTCACTAGCAACTGGTATAGTGCCAAGGGACTGGCGCAAGGCAAATGTGGTGCCCATTTTTAAAAAGGGCTCAAGGTCTTCTCCGGGCAAATACAGACCTGTTAGCTTAACATCCATTGTGGGGAAGTTGCTTGAGGGGCTTTTAAGGGACTACATACACAAATATGTAACTACCCATAATATTCTAAGTGACAACCAACATGGTTTTACTAAGGACAGAAGATGCCAGACTAACCTGATTGGTTTCTATGAGAAGGTGAGTAGAAGCCTGGGCGGCTGTGAATATAGTTTTTCTGGATTTTGCAAAAGCATTTCACACTGTCCCCCATAGACGCTTATTGGGGAAATTGAGATCTTCAGGATTAGAAAACACAGTTTGTAACTGGATTGAAAACTGGCTGAAGGATCGTGTGCAGAGAGTTGTGGTCAATGATACCTTCTCTGGGTGAACCCCAGGGTTCAGTGCTGGGCTCACTATTATTCAACTTTTTTATAAACGACATAGAAGATGGAATTAAAAGCACTGTCTCTATTTTTGCAGATGACAAAAAGATATGTAGCACAGTGCAGTCTATGGAAGATGTTCACAAGCTTCAGGCTGACTTGGACACTTTAAGTGTCTGGGCATCCACTTGACAAATGAAGTTCAATGTGTAAAAATGTAAAGTCATGCACTTGGGGCCTAATAACCTGAAGGCCACATATATCCCCGGGGAAGTAAAACTGGGAGAGTCACTTGTTGAGAAGGATCTAGGGTACTGGTAGATCACAGGCTAAATAACAGCATGCAATGCCAAGCAGCTGCTTCCAAGGTCACCAAGATACTATCATGCATTAAAAGAGGCATGGAATTACGGGATAGGGATGTAATTTTGCCTCTTTACAAGGCCCTGGTGTGCCCTCACCTGGAATATGCTGTCCAGTTCTGGGCACCCATTCATAGAAAGCCAAATGTGGTATGAAACATCCATCACAAAGTGTCCAAAGTCCATATTAGGTCAAATGGTAAGCAGTGTCCTGAATTCCAACGTTTCGGGGGAGCAGCCCCCTTCATCAGGGACAGACAAACAGACATGTGCCAAGAGGGAGGCCCTTCTAAACATTGTAATCAGGAAGTCCCGCCTGACATCATAGTGACGTCAGCGGGAGTTAATAAAGCTCATTAGAAAAAAAAAAAAAATGTAAAATGAGCATCATGATCAAAATAACAATGCTGAAGAAGTAACACCTTGCCTGCACCCTTAAGGGTCACTGAACAGCGGGAACCCCTCCACTGCCAACCACCGCTCGCTGTATGAGCGAGCAGCAGTGTCCCTGCCTGTCAACGGGCCAGGGAGAGAGAGCAGCCGGGCGGCAAAGTCTGCCCTGCAACCCATGGCGTAACGGCCACTGTGCTCCCATTGGGCAGCCGCGGCCGCATTCACAGGGTACATTGTGACAGGCGGCGCTGATCACGGCGGTCACAGGCTCCAGTACAGGGCCTGCGGGTACGCCGGCAGTGGGAGCAAAAGCTCATGGGCGCATATACATAAGCAATACATTTAAAAAGTAGAAGGCGAACAGTGTATACCAGGAGGGAAACTAGGTGGGGAGATGAGGGGGGTGCCAGGCAGAAATAACAGGGGGACCGCCATTTAAGACAGGGGAATGCAGGGAAGACATTAGGGGGCAAGGGGGGACTAAAGATCCCGAGAGAAGGAAGAGAGGGATCACAGGAGAGGAGTCCAGGGGAAATGGTGTTCAGATGGCAGGTAAGCACAGGAGAGGAGAGAAGGAGAGCACAGAAGAAGAGAGAAGGGGAGTAACCAGAGGGGGGAAAGGAACAACGGAGAAGAGTGGGAAAGAGGAAAGGAAAGGGGGGAAGAAAAGGGGGGACAAAGCAAAAGAGGAGAGGGAAAGGGGGGATCTAGGTGGTACAGGGAAACGGGGACAGATGGAGGGTATTCAGCGGATGGTAGTGCCGTTCCCTGGACACGGTATGGAAATAATTCAAAAAGAGGGACAGCATTTGACAACAGGTAGGGACATTCAAAAGAGGGACAACTTTTAACGTTCAGATAGGAAGCACGTAAAGCCAAAGGAGGTGTTCAGACCCCTCGGGTGAACCGTATCCAATTTATGTATCCAAAAAGTCTCTCTTTGGAGCAGTATCCGATGGCGGTCACCACCCCGCCGTGGTCTCTCGATGTGGTCGATGACCATACCCCTTAGTTCATGTATTTGATGGTTATGCTGTACAAAGTGAATGGCCACCGATTTCTCATAGTCTAAGTTTTCACCGTTCGTGTGTTTATTGATACTGACCCGGATATCACTCCGTTTTTTAAACGGTCCAATCGTTTTGCCAACATAGACAAGGCATAAGGGCTGTGAAGCATTTTCTTATGAGTGAACCCCCCGATATCCTGATTGAGTTTATCATCACGGGGTTGGAAATCGTCCTGTTTAACAACTATTTTAGGTTTGACAGAACATTTTATAAACAGATCCTTGGCACTGCTATGGGCAGTGCCATAGCTCCGGCCTTTGCAAATTTGTTCGTTGGTTTTCTTGAAGAGAGATACATCTATACTTCCCCCTTATTTACAGATAATGTTATGTTTTGGGGTCGCTACATTGATGATGTCATTATGGTATGGCGGGGGAGCAGAGAGAACTTTGACATATTCATTGAATACATTAACTCGATTTTTCCTACGATTATATTCAATCCGGAAGTGTCTGAGTCACGAGTGACCTTTCTTGACGTGGCGGTCAGTAAAGATCACTACGAGTTTATACTCGAAGCCGACAGATAGAAATACCTTATTACGGTATGACAGCGCTCACCTTAGACCACTGGTCAACAGCTTGCCCATCTCCCAATTCCTAAGGGTTTATAGAATTAACTCTAACCCTGATGAATGTACTGCACAGCTCCACCATATGTTTGCAAAATTTCGATCTCGGGGGTATCCCGAATCTGTACTTATTCAATCCCAGGCACGAGCAGGAGAAATATGGGCTGGTGACAGAAGGGCTAAACAAAAAGAGGAACGTGTGCCCCTTATGCTAACATATAACCTAGCTGCCCCCACCACACGATTAACAAACACAGATGTATTCTCGGCTCCGACAACACACTTTGCCCAGTGATCAAGAGGCCATTCCTAAAGATTTTCAAGCGCAATAAGAATCTGAGAGACTCATTAGTGAAAGCGGATCCGGTGGAAAAATACCTAAAGAAACCTGTTCAACTTACCACCCGCACGGGCTGTTTTAGATGCAACAGCTGCAATGTGTGCAATTCTTTAATTCTTGGCCCTGAATTCACTCACCCCCACACTGGCCAACGTTTCAAAATCCGAGGCGTGTTTTCATGCCTTACTGAGTACTGTGTTTACTTACTTAAATGCCCGTGCGGCCTTGTCTATGTTGGCAAAACGATTGGACCGTTTAAAAAACGTTTCCAGCAACACCGGAGTGATATCCGGGTCAGTATCAATAAATACACGAACGGTGAGAACTTAGACTATGAGAAACCGGTGGCCATTCACTTTGTACAACATAACCATCAAATACATGAACTAAGGGGTATGGTCATCGACCACATCGAGAGACCATGGCGGGGTGGTGACCGCCATCGGATACTGCTCCAAAGAGAGACTTTTTGGATACGTAAATTGGATACGGTTCACCCGAGGGGTCTGAACACCTCCTTTGGCTTTACGTGCTTCCTATCTGAACGTTAAAAGTTGTCCCTCTTTTGAATGTTCCTACCTGTTGTCAAATTCTGTCCCTCTTTTTGAATTATTTCCATACCATGTCCAGGGAACGGCACTACCATCCGCTGAATACCCTCCATCTGTCCCCGTTTCCCTGTACCACCTAGATCCCCCCGTTCCCCCTCCTCTTTTGCTTTGTCCCCCCTTTTCTTCCCCCCTTTCCTTTCCTCTTTCCCACTCTTCTCCGTTCTCCCTTTCCCCCCTCCGGTTACTCCCCTTCTCTCTTCTTCTGTGCTCTCCTTCTCTTCTCTCCTGTGCTTACCTGCCATCTGAACACCATTTCCCCTGGACTCCTCTCCTGTGATTCCTCTCTTCCTTCCCTCGGGATCTTTAGTCCCCCCTTGCCCCCTAATGTCTTCCCTGCATCCCCCTGTCTTAAATGGCGGTCCCCCTGTTATTTCTGCCTGGCACCCCCCTCATCTCCCCACCTAGTTTCCCTCCTGGTATACACTGTTCGCCTTCTACTTTTTAAATGTATTGCTTATGTATATGCGCCCATGAGCTTTTGCTCCCACTGCCTCCGGGGAGCGCCCGCAACATTCGGGGCACAGTCCGGCGTACCCGCAGGCCCTGTACTGGAGCCTGTGACCGCCGTGATCAGCGCCGCCTGTCACAATGTACCCTGTGAATGCGGCCGCCGCTGCCCGATGGGAGCACGGCGGCCGTTACGTCACGGGTTGCCGGGCAGACTTTGCCGCCCGGCTGCTCTCTCTCCCTGGCCCGTTGACAGGCAGGGACATTGCCACTCGCTCATGCAGCGAGCGGTGGTTGGCAGTGGAGGGGTTCCCGCTGTTCAGGGACCCATACGGGTGCAGGCAAGGTGTTACTTCTTCAGCATTGTAATTTTGATCATGATGCTCATTTTACATTTTTTTTTTTTTCTAATGATCTTTATTAACTCCCGCTGACGTCACTATAATGTCAGGCGGGACTTCCGGATTACAATGTTTATAAGGGCCTCCTTCTTGGCACATATCTGTTTGTCTGTCCCTGATGAAGGGGGCTGCTCCCCCGAAACGTTGGAATTCAGGACTCTGCTTACCATTTGACCTAATATGGACTTTGGACACTTTGTGATGGATGTTTCATACCACATTTGTCTTTCTATGATACACTTGGTGGAATTATATAACGGAGTGCTGGTCATTTGTACAGATTGGATTCACAGCGGAGCCACCGCTGACCTGGCACCCACGCAAAACTAGTAAGTGTGCACCAGCAACTTGGTTTATTCCATTCATAGAAAGGATGCTCTGACTCTGGAAAGAGTGCAGAGGAGAGCCACCAAACTAATTAGGGGAATGAAGGATCTTAGCTATGAGGAAAGTTTACGAGAATTAAATCTGTTTAGTCTTGAGACGGCTGAGGGGGGACATAATTAACTTGTATAAATATATAAATGGCCCATACAAAAAATATGGGAGAACAGTATTTCAGGTAAAATCCTTTCTAAAGACAAGAGGGCACTCCCTTTGATTGGAAAAAAAGAAATTTAGTCTCCGGAGGCGACAATCATTTTTTACCATAAGAACTATAAATCTATGGAATAGCCTCCCACAGAAGCATGTTACAGCATCAACCGCTGACAGCTTCAAAAAAGGATTAGATGGCTTTTTAGAAGAAAATAACATTAACAGTTACTATTAGCGGTTATCAGTAAAAACAAAATAAATAAAATAAATAGCTTCCCCTATAAAATAAAATAAAAGATAACTTCCCCTACCCCAACACCCTTGGTTGAACTTGATGGACATATGTATTTTTTCAACCGTATTAACTATGTAACTAAGTAACCCCTTTGCCCTCATTGCTTTTATGATAACCATAAACAAGGCTTTCATAAATAACTGGACACTCAGTTCGGCTAATTGTATTCTTGTATATTTTATTGTTCTTAATTTGCGAAGACTTATAACGACACAATTGCATTTCATTTTACAAACTGTCTTTCTGTAATATTATGCATTATTAACAATATAAACTGCTTTCTAAATTTAATAGAAATGATTGGAAATAAAATAAAAATAGGGAGAGTACTGAAACTGGGCTGTGGGAAAATGCTAGGTCTTCCGCCCATCTTTACCCCAATTTGATGTATGTACTGAAAAGTAAGTTGTATATTATTTTTGTAATGTTTATACTGTAAAGTCGGTTCTATGTAATGTATGTAAGTTTAGTAAACTTTATCTTCTAATTAAGATTATAAATTCATGATCTCTGCATGGTTTCTCAGCTCATCCTGTCTGGCACCGTGTTTGGTGCCTACAGAGTGTTAGAAAATTAGGTCAATCCAGCTTTATCTTGTTTAGGTGTGATCATTCTTTGGCTCAGTCATCGCCATCACAAACATCAGTCACTACCAAATGACTTCATCAAATATTTTTACAAAAGGACTTTCATTAGTGTCACTTGCAGATGTCTACAGTATGACACTGCAATGTTTAAGAAGTCACTTTTCTCAAAATGGTACTCATTTGACCTATTCATTAATGAGGTGAAAAAGAAAAAAGGTCATTCTTGTTTGTCTTTTTTTTTAACCACCTCTTTCTAGCAATTAACTGAATTGAACTAAGACAAAAGACAATTGAAAACCATAATTAAAAATCGCTCAATATATTATATTTCTAAAAAAATAGGCATTTCATAAACTGTAATACATGCTATGTCATATATCTTCTGACATGTGGATGTGGCAAATTTTATGTTGGCAAGACTAACCGTCCGCTCAAAAAGAGAGTCTATGAGCACCAGTATAGCATAAAAGCAGGTAACATCAAAACACCGGTAGGACGCCACTTTATGCAACGTCATAGCAGTAACCCAGCTACTCTAAAATTTCTAGGCTTGGACAGGATACACCCACCAGCACGGGGGGGGGGGGGTAATCTTGAAAAAATCACCCTCAGGCTAGAAACACGCTGGATCTTCCGCCTCCAGGCACATAAATTCCCAGGCTTAAATGAAACGCTTAAAGTTTCGCTCCATATCTTTAACTAACATGTGGGTCGTATCCAGAGTTCTACCCAGCAATAAAGAACTATAACGCCATACATGGAATTAGGGAGGGCACTATAGTAAACAATTTGGGTCCAGCAGGACCCAATGTGGTATGGACGAACATCTCAGTCTTTGAAATTACCCCCATGTCATATATGAAGAAACATCTCAGTCTTCGTAATTACGAAGACTGAGATGTTTCTTCATATATGACATGGGTTATATGGATAGCACAGAATGAAGTATTGAAAATCATTTTCTGTGCAGATATCATGGTACAGGGGGCCTAGGTGTATATTTGTATGTCTGACATTTTATATCAAAATATTTGTGGCCCAACAAGTAAATAGGGGAGCCCCCCTTAATCATAGCATAGCAATATAGGGGACAGCTATCTATCCAGTTTCATATAGGGATTCCCTTGTGGGCACTGAGGATGTCTGCTGTAAGAATGCCCCGAAATGCTTCTCACCTTAATAGGCAATGCATTTCAAGCAATATGACCCAATAGATAGGTATATCATGTGGTAAGGTGCAAGGTGCCGTCATTGACGGTAGGTATGTGGCACCAAGGTACCTGGCCTTGGTGCAGTAAAGCTGTGTAGTTTTCTCCAGCATCAGCTGCTAATGGCAGTCTGCTGCTAAAATTTTAGTATAGCCGAAAGGCTAACCCGGGGCGGCTTTACTGGGATGGAGTAGAGCAGGGTGGGACTCCATCCCCTACCCAGGTCCGGGTTCTGCGGGCTGCATAAATAGCCTGGGGAGTCAGCTGTGCACTGGCTGTGTCTATAGCTCACTTGTGGAGTGAGACTCTGTGTGCCTGGCTGGAAGCTCTTATACAGGCTATTTCATGTGGACCCGAGGTGGACTCGGCTACAAGTGTGCAAGCTTGGACAAAAACTAAAAAGGGCTGTTGCCTGTCTGATGCAATTCTGTGGCATTTTTCCTGAAAAGGTGATATAACCCAAAAAGGATATTTTGTGTTATGGACTTTTTGTGTGAATAAACACGGACTTTAAGTTGAACTTTTCGCCTCTGAGCCTCTATACTGCTAACATCCTGCTGTCTACCAGAGCTGATCCTTACATTTGGTGTCAGATGTGGGCAAAGCAGTGAGGCCTTGCTAGGAGCAACCGACGGAAAATTTTTTTTGTCTGTGCATGTACTACATTTAGCCTGCGAGGCTGCTACCTGTGACTGCAGACAAAATGGAGGCTGTCGTGAAAGCGCTCATGGAGGCGAATCTGCAGCAGTGCGAGGCCAACAAGCAGCAACAGGAGACCAACCAGCTGTTATTGCAACATGTGATGGCGCTGCAAGCTGCAGGAACGCCCAAAAGTGTCCCTGATGCCCAGAAAGCTGTCCGCTTGGCGCTTACAAAGATGACCCCTTTGGATGACGTCGAGAC
This sequence comes from Gastrophryne carolinensis, assembly GCA_027917425.1. Classification (NCBI taxonomy): domain Eukaryota; kingdom Metazoa; phylum Chordata; class Amphibia; order Anura; family Microhylidae; genus Gastrophryne; species Gastrophryne carolinensis. Next base: position 67,876,313 of record CM051238.1, read on the forward strand.
CTACCTGGCGGTGTTTGAAAAGGTGGCTGCAAGGAAGAAGTTGCCTCGTGACCAGTGGGCTGACGTCAACGCTCCATTTCTGGCATCTGGACCCCAGCAGGTGTTGTTTGATCTTCCAGACGATCAAGCCGCTGACTACCCGACTCTGAAGGGTGAGATACTGGCCAGACTGGGGGTGAATGTGTGGGTTCTGGCTCAGCGGGTGCATCAGTGGAGCTATCAGTCGCCAGAGCCCACCAGAACTCAGTACTATAAACTGCTGCACCTACTGCAAAAATGGCTGCAGCCAGATTTATTAAGCCCCTCTGCCATGTTGGACCGCTTGCTGGCGGAAATGTTCTGGAGGGCTTTACCGCACCCTCTCCAGCACTGGGTTGGCCAGGTATCCCCCGGCAATGCTCTAGAGATGGTGGACCTAGTGGAGCGATATGAGGCCACCAGGAACTTGCAAGGGGGTTCTACGGGGAAGGATTCGGGGAAACCCCAGAGGTCCCTGCCCAGCCCAGGTGAGTGGTGCCCCCTAAACCCCCTCAGGACCTACCTCCCAAAGTCTCTGCCCCGGTGTTGTGTTGGGGGTGTAAGGAGCCAGGGGGAGCCCATGGACGTGAACTTTGGTTACCTCCCTTCAATGTATGCCAGGAGGCTGTGTGCTTCCGGTGTCCCTGAGCTTGTGGGGCAAAGTCACCTCTGTCAGGTGAAAGTGGGGGATACCCTGGCTGTGGCCCTTTTGGACTCGGGGAGTATGGTTACCCTGGTGAGACCTGCCATGGTACTGCCCGATGAATACACAGGGAGGAAAACCAGGGTCTAGTGCATACACGGGTTGTTGAGAGACTATGCCACAGCACAAGTGACTCTAACCACCGTGTCCGGCAGCTGGAACCACAAAGTCACCGTCGCCGCTAAACTTCCGTATGAACTTATTATTGGGAGAGACTTTCCAGGGGTTCATGTCACTGTGGACCAAGCTGGGAGTTCCGGAAACCCGCGAGGCGGGTGTGTCCCCAATAGACTGACCCTACTCAGGGGTGACCCCAGAACCTTGGGAGCCGGAGTCAGAAGGCACAACGGTAGGGGTGACCGCCACTATGGTGGAAGAGGGGGAGTCAACCCCACTGAGTGCTATGGTTGGAGATGTGGAAGATCTGTCAACAGGTCCAGAGTTGGCCGATCTCCATGTCTCCACGGGTAGTTTTGGTACAGCACAACACCGGGACCCGACTCTATCTCGGGCCTGGGAGAATGTACTTGAGGTGGAAGGTGAGCCACAACAGCCATGGCGGAGTTACAGTTTCCTCGCTTTGTGGTTCACCAGGATATGCTGTACCGAGTAAACAAAGTACGTGAAGAGGTTGTGGAACAATTGGTGGTACCCAATCCTTATCGCAAGCTGGTCTTGGATTTGGCCCACCAACATGTTCTGGGGGGACACCTAGGCCAGCAGAAAACTCTGGACCGAATTTTACAATGATTCTACTGGCCAAGTGTGTACAAGGAGGTGGAGAGATATTGTGAGTCCTGCCCAACATGTCAAATGACCAGCCCCCAGCCTCATTACCGTGGTCCCCTAGTTCCTCTCCCAGTTATTGAGGTGCCCTTTGAGCGGATTGCCATGGATCTGGTGGGTCCAGTGCCAAAATCTGCTAGAGGGCATCAACATATTCTGGTAATCTTGGACTATGCCATGCGGTACCCCGAGGCCATACCCCTGCGACACACCTCAGCCAATCTCATTGCTAAGGAGCTTATGGAAATGTTTTCCCAAGTAGGCCTGCCTAAAGAGGTCCTGACCGATCAAGGTACCCCGTTTATGTCTAAGGAGATGAAAGAGCTCTGTAAGTTGTTGCAGGTGAAACAATTGCGGACATCCGTTTACCACCCGCAGACAGACGGCCTGGTAGAAAGGTTTAACCAAACTTTAAAAACCATGTTAAAACGGGTGGTCGCCAAGGATGGGAAGAATTGGGACTTGCTTCTGCCCTATCTGATGTTCGCAGTGCGAGAGGTGCCCCAGGCCTCTACGGGGTTCTCGCCCTTCAAGCTCTTATACGGTCGGCATCCACGGGGCCTGTTGGATATAGCCAAGGAGGCTTGGGACCCACACCCCATAAAAGTGTGGTAGAGTATATTACTCAATTACAGGAACGGATAGAGACCGTGTTCCCGCTGGTGAAGGAACATATGGAAGCAGCACAGAGGGCCCAAAGCAGGATTTATAACCGGCAAGCCAGGGTACGGAACTTTAACCCAGGTGACAGGGTTGTGGTTCTGGTACCCACAGTGGATATTACATTTCTGGCTAGGTGGCAGGGTCCCTATGATTGGGAAAGTTGGGGAAGGTACTTCAGCCCGGGCGGAGAAAGCCAGAGCAGGTGTACCATGTAAACCTGCTGAAGCTGTGGAAAGACAGGGAGACCCCTGTGGGTGACAGTCCCCAACCAGGTATGTTAGGGGTGGAGCTTCCTGTCCCTCAGTCTGCTGTTAGAGAAGCGGTAGTTGAGGTGAAAGCCGGCGACAACCTCCCCTCTAAACAGGCCCAGGAAGCCAGGGAATTTGTCAGCAGAAACACGGATGTGTTTTCAGATCTCCCTGGGCGCACTTCTGTCATCCAACATGACGTTGTCACAGAACCTCAGGTCACGATGCGGTTGAAGCCTTACTGGGTACCTGAGTCCCGGCAACAAGCTATCGCGGAAGAAGTGCATTGAAGAATCAAAGAGCGAGTGGGCCAGCCCAATAGTCTTGATTCCCAAACCCGATGGTACGTTGCGGTTCTGTAATGATTTCCGCAAACTTAACAAAATTTCTAAGTTTGATGCCTACCCTATGCCCCGAGTAGACGAGTTTATTGAGAAGCTAGGCCAAGCCAGGTATTTTTCTGTTTTGGACCTCACAAAAGGGTACTGGCAGGTACCCTTGACTGAGGCTGCGAAGGAGAAAACAGCCTTTATCACACCTGAGGGACTGTTCCAGTACAAGGTATTACCCTTTGGTTTACATGGCGCTCCCGCTACGTTCCAAAGGTTAATGGATATTGTCCTCCGGCCACATCGTCAGTATGCTTCGGCATATCTGGACAATATAATTATCCATAGTACGGATTGGGGAAGTCACCTACCCGAAGTCCAGGCCGTAGGGGATTCCCTCAGGAAGGCTGGTTTGACAGCAACCCCAAAAAATGTGCCTTAGGCTTAGAAAAGACGAAATACCTGGGCTATGCGAGGAGTGGTCAAGCCCCAGGTTAATAAAATAGAAGCCGTCCATAGCTGGCCACGTCCTAACAGTACCCGCCAAGTGAAGTCATTTCTGGGGTTGGTAGGGTATTACATGAGGTTCATTCCCAATTTTGCCACCGTAGCGGCACCATTGACAGACCTGTTAAAGGGATGCAAATCTGTCCCTTTAACAGGTCTGTCCGAAAAAGCGTTCTCCACTTTAAAGTCTGCCCTGTGTGGGTCTCCAGTCCCGACTTTAAGAGGGAGTTTATAGTGCAGACCAATGCCTCCGAGGTAGGTCTCGGTGCTGTACTGTCTCAGGAAGTCAACGGGGAGGAACACCCCGTTGTCTACGTGAGTCGCAAGCTGACACCCACAAAGACCCGGTATAGTGTAAGGGAGAGAGAGTGTTTGGCCATTAAGTGGGCCCTTGAGTCTCTTCGCTACTACTTGCTGGGGAGAAGGTTCCATTTGATTAAGGACCATTCTCCCTTCAAGTGGATGTGCCAGGCTAAGGACAGGAATGCCAGGGTCACCCGGTGGTTCCTGTCCTTGCAAAATTTCACAGTAGAGCACAGAGCGGGACGAATGTTGGGTAATGCGGATGCCCTGTCCCGGGCACATTGTTTGTCATGTGTCCACCCCCTCAGGGTTGAACAAAGGGGGGGGTATGTGGTAAGGTGCAAGGTGCCGTCATTGACGGTAGGTATATGGCACCAAGGTACCTGGCCTTGGTGCAGTAAAGCTGTGTAGTTTTCTCCAGCATCAGCTGCTAAAATTTTAGTATAGCCAAAAGGCTAACCCAGGACGGCTTTACTGGGATGGAGTGGAGCAGGGTGGGACTTCATCCCCTACCCAGGTCCGGGTTTTGCGGGCCGCATTAATAGCCTGGGGAGTCAGCTGTGCACTGGCTGTGTCTAGAGCTCACTTGTGGAGTGAGACTCTGTGTGCCTGGCTGAAAGCTCTTATACAGGCTATTTCATGTGGACCCGAGGTGGATTCGGCTACAAGTGTGCAAGCTTGGACAAAAACTAAAAAGGGCCGTTGCCTGTCTGATGCAATTCTGTGGCATTTTTCCTGAAAAGGTGATGTAACCCAAAAATTATATTTTGTGTTATGGACTTTTTGTGTGAATAAACACGGACTTTAAGTTGAACTTTTCGCCTCTGAGTCTCTATACTGCTAACATCCTGCTGTCTACCAGAGCTGATCCTCACAATCAATATATAGCTACTTTAGCAAAATAACTAAAGTTATAAAGTTATATATAGCAAAATAACTTTATAATGACCCCACATTGACATTGGGTACGGGGCTATTCCATAATAGGCTCACAACACTAAAATGATTATATTCTATCCAATGTTAATTTACTTTAATACATACAACACTGCCACCACCGCCGCCGGTCTCCAACAAAATGGCGGCGACGGGCAGACATTAGGTGAGGATAAGAAAAAGATAGATGCAGAGGCTGCACTGATAGGCAGCCTGGACACAGTTCCTAAATGGGCACTACCACCCTGGTAACTAGCACGACGCGGGCAGGACTCCATTGCGGGATAATAGCAGCACTACCTGGACCTATAAGGTACCCTACACCTCATTCAATGGCACACATTTTCTCATATTTGGGTTTAAAAAGTAATTAGATAACTTTTCACCATTTTTAGAAATCTATACAAATCCCTATAAAGTGGTTGGATTAAAGATATAATTGCAGCAAGCAACACAGACCTCCACAGAGGGGCTGGACTATACAGCTCATGTTAAAAAACAGGTAATTTTCTGTTTATAACAGGAACATATAAGATATAATTAATCTTCCCTTCACTTAAAACTTCTATTTAATTTTTCGTAAAGGGCCAGTCACCACTATCAGGAATTGGTCTTACTGGTGCTTAATTTTACTAAGGGGGAGTGCTCCATCCCTCCCCAGGGCCACAAATATGAACCCACAATGTCAGAAAACAGGTGGGTTATCCTAAAAAGACTAGCTAACTGCAATATAATGCACAAGATGCCAATGAATCTGAGATGTTTACCAATAGATATAATACAACAGGATAGCAATGAACAAACTTAGGTGTAAGCTAGCGGAGTCTATGGTTGTATTACTAATTGTCCATGTGTAAATGTAGCATTTTTTATCCATAATGAGTTAATACAACTTTGACAATATACTTTGTGATTTTCATATTTGGGCACTGAAGAAGCCTATTCGGCGAAACATGTCTGCCCTTATTTGATTGCCATTCCAGTAAGAAAAATCATTCACTATATATGAAAATTGTGATTAAGGAAATCCAGGATGAATTTCAATGCTGTATAATTAATTGTTTTTATTCGTTTGCATGTGAAATATATGTCTTGTGGATCCATGAGGATCTTTTGTATTTAAAGGTGTATAATAAAAGTATGTTTTAAACTAAACTAGAGGTGTGGTGGGGGAGCTGGGTCCCTATTAAACACTGGGATTGGACCTAATCCCAAGCTAATTTATATGGGACTTAACTTGAAGTTGGACTGGCGGTCTTCAAACCCCCTCTAACTATAAGAATACAAGTATAGGTGGGCCACCACTTAACCAGGGCAGATCATCCTTGAGAGAAAATCTGCCTCGGTTCACAATTTACTATTATATTTCCATACAATCACGCAAAATCCACATGATAATTATGCAAAATGTCTTCTTGTAAGTATCTCATTAACTTATCATAATTGTGAAGTTGAATGATAAACGCATAGCAAGAAATCTTAAAAACTATGAAAAGGATATCAAAAGTCACAAATAATTTGTGTGGCCGCTGGCCAAAGCGGGGGCTCATCAGTGCTTACCCACACCAGGCTCTTTTGAATGGGTATGCACAGATAGAGGAGAGCGGGCAAGCAGCTGCAATCCGCGCATGCAACATGGAATAGATGGAAAGGGGAGTTTTAATGTGATCAGTGGAGGATTCACAGAGGGAGAATCACTATTTGAGATTCAGCTTCATTTTATTAGCCAACCCTATAGAGAGTACATACAAGGAATTATTTTTGCCATAGGAGATACTGACATGGAATCTTTGATAGTTACAAACTAAAAATAAACAGCTTACTATCACAGGTTGACTATCATATGCAACAATGAATATACAGTCATATATATATGACTATATATATATGACTGTATATACAGAGTCATATACATATACAGAGTCATATACATATACATAAAGTCATCCTCTTTGTGGGGATAAATCAAAATGAATTTACAGCTCAGCCACAGATGAAGATTTCCTGTGCTCGGGCACAAGGAAATACTTGTCATACAAGAAAATAATGTCAGTTGTCCAGCACATTTGGGTAAAACTTCAGGTTATTTGTATCTGTTCAAATTATCCAGACTCGGTCAAACAAAAATAACAGGTAGTAAAAGGAGCAAGCACCGTAGTACACAACACAGTAGCACAACGGAGTAGCCCAGGTTTAGGTATTGCCATCACATGTATATTTGGCTAGGCTATGTTTCCTCTGAGTCATAGCCACTTCCGCAGTTATGTAATGTGGAAAACATGCAGCACAATTCCAAGCAGATGCTTCCCCTGGTGATGTCACCTCCTCTCCTGCTCTCCAATGTCCTGTAGCTGCTCAGCTACCGCCTGTCTGCCACTCCCTGCACAGCTGCTGCCGCCAGCCTGCCACCCAATCAGCTAATGCCCACTGCCAACTCCCCTCACTGATCCCCACTCAATTGCCTCCCAATGCCCGCTGAGGGAAAGAGGCTCACTGACCCCTTGCTTCGGGTTGGCTGAGAGTGAGCACTCTCAATTGTGGGATTGTTTGACAAATAGCTGCCAGACAGTCCAGGGAAAAAAAATGGTTAATGAATACCCAGAACCATAGGTTAGGCACATAATTAGGCACACAAAATGGCTGAAAAACTGGTATATAACTTGGATGCTGAACATACAAAATGGCTGCAGGAGCCATCTTACCTAGTTTATAAGGGTTTGCTTGATGCTGAAAACATGTTTTTCACAGTTTTTATCTTGTTAGTTTAGTATATAGTTATCTGTGCTCACAGCTTGTAAAGTCATATGAGCTTAGTAAAATTCCACTGGATTCCAGCAAGTTCTCTAAATGTTTTCGCTGACGGGGGCTTGGCCACTCCCAGATGTAAAGAAATATTTTAATACAGAGTAGATGAATGGAGAAGACAGATACCTAAGGCACTTTGCAGGACACGGTCTCACTGTTGAATTGGAATATTTTTCTATTGTGCTCCATCTGTAGTGGGATGTTCTATAGACAGGTGAAGCCTATCAGCTTGGTAGTGATTAAGTGAATACTCAATTTCTGATTATAGCAGAACTGTCATTAGATAGTATTGAAATATTGAGCTGTATTAATAATCATTTCATTGGAGTATTTGATTGCATTTAGTTCAGAAGTATACTTCAAAACACCTATTGTTTGATATGCAATTAAGACTTATTGCATATTATTCAACTGAGTTCTTATTATTCAATTTGAAGTTTATTATTCAAATTATGTTCAATAAGGCTTCTAAAAATCTGGATCTAAGCCTGCACATATTCTTGTTAGCGGCGCTGGGTGCAGAAGTTTCGGGAGCCACAGATCAGGCAAGTAGGCACTTTTCTAAACATCCAACAGTTTGCATGCTTTATTTTAATCATTTAAGCTGTCCCCCCTCCCCCAGTTGGTCTTTGGATTGCTTTAACTTCATCCTGAATCCAAACTGAACCCCTATTAGCTTTATTTGTCACTTTACATTCCGCTAGCACAATAAGTAAAAGTTGTAAACATGTTTCTTCATCAGTCTGTGCCCGATCTACTTTGAGTTTATCTGTGACTCCTGGGCCTCAAAATGTTAAAGGCCAAGCCCAAAGCCCAAACCACACGACATGCAAAGTGAAGACATACCCAAAACCCTAAAATTCATAAGCAGAGTGTGAGAGGATCCCCTAATTCCAAATAATATAGCAGAATGAAAGTGATTCATCAACTCCAAATGAATAAAATTCAAGCATTTTCCCCCAGACTGCAAAACTAAGAGGCTGATTGCTCATTTATGCTAAACCATTACACAGTGCAACACGGACTGGGGGATTAAAAGACAATAAGTAAATAAAACATGGCAAAAGCCTCATTATGTATTTGTTAGTTCAGCTGCCGCTCTGGACTTCGGCATTCAGCAAGAACATTTACATTTCTTATATTATATAGAAGAAGCCTTGTGATTATTTGCCCTGCATTGGCAATAGTTGTCCTTTAGGTACAATAAATGTATCATCTCTGCATAATTTGTGTTTGCAAGTAGTTTTTCATTCAGCAAAAAATGAGTGTGCATTTGCATTTGCATTAACCTTTTACATTTGTGTGATAAACAGAGAAATATTTCATAGCACCTTGTACTCGATACTCAATCCTATAGAACTAGCAAAAATGTGTGAAGTGGTTCACGTCAGTATCTAATTTTCTTGCTGTAAAGTATTAAAATGATAAACTACATAAGCAATAAAGCATTTTAGAATGATGTACAGTGTGATAAACTAAGTACACATAATGGGGAAAGCAGGTTGCAAAGTAAGATGGGGCACAGACGTGTGGCAAGTGTCTACCAAGACAAGATTATAAGGGTCTTTTGGCCAATGGAGGTTTGGACTCCAAGTGCTGATATGTGATTACTGTATGTAAACAGGGCAGGATCTGCCCCTTGATTCCAGACACAATTTAGGAAATGAAGTTGTTGCAGTGGAGAACACTGACCAGGAGCATGGTCTTGGTATTGTTGGTATTTGATGCATAGTTATAGGGGAGCACCCAGAAGACCTGGTGGAGCACACTGTCATTGTGACTGCTTTTTGCAGCATTATTTAGCACATCATGGCCACTTTTTATTTACCTAGAATGTTTTTAGAAAACATACCCTGATATTTCTCACCAAAAAAGATTTCCTCCTGGCATGCTTTCCAAGTCTATTGACATAGAGCTAATTTCTAGATTGTGACCATTGTGAGCAACCTGCATGTTATTTTATGTTATTCAGGGATGACTTGCTAAAATGCCCGTTGTTGAAAAAGTTCACATTTGATCTCCCTGCAGTAAGCTTTCCTAGTTCAATTTACTTAGGAATTTTGAAGATCTGACGCCTGGCCCCATGCATGCCCTTCTATCGCTTCAGACCAAGGAAGAGCACTGAGGCAGCATCCAATTTTGTGTGAGTGCTGGGTGTAGCTGAGTAAAATCTAGATAGACATTTTTGGTGTCTGGCTTTACTAGGGCATGAGTGCAGTAAGAGAAGTTCACCTTACATGGTGGGTAACATAGAGAGGAAAAAGAAGTCATATAGATTACCTTAATGTACAGGAAACACGACATGCAGCAGAAAATGTGCAATAGAGACAACACATTGTTATAAATAACAGCGCAATCTACTGTCATAAATGTAAGCTGCATCACCCTGGCAATATAGATGCAGATCACATACAGCGACAAAGCCGTTGCACAGTATCTTCAATATGCAACACCCCTGGTACCCGAATTTATTTGCGACGAATCGCTATTAAAACGTCTATTTCTGGGCTTCCGAGAGCCTTCATAGGGTTGCAGAATGTTTTGCTTGGCTGTAACATGCATAGAATGCATGCTGGGTTAGTGAAATAATATTGTAAAGAAGTATGACATGCAGATCAGAGGCGTCACTATTAGATTCGCTGTTGGAGAGCGACACAATTAGAGAGCCTTGATGTGGCATCAGCATGATGGACCCATATATTGCCTGAAAGACACACAGTGGAGTTGGCAGCAGCATAGGGAGCCCAAATATTGCCTGAAAGAGACTCTGGAGTTGGAAGCAGCATTAGGAGCCCATACATTGCCTGAAAGACACACTCTGGACTTGGCAGCAGCATAGGGAGCCCATATATTGCCTGAAAAAGACACTGGAGTTGGCAGCATCATATGGAACCCATATATTGCCTTAAAAACACACCCTGGAGTTGGCAGCATCATAGGGAGCCCATATATTGCCTGAAAAACACACCCTGAAGTTGGCAGCAGCATAGGGAGCCCATATATTGCCTGAAAGACACACAGTGGAGTTGGCAGCAGCATAGGGAGCCCATATATTGCCTGAAAGACACAACCTAGATTTGACAGCAGCATTAGGAGCCCATATATTGCCTGAAAAACACACCCAGGAGTTGGCAGCAGCATTAGGAGCCCATATATTGCCTGAAAGAGACACCCTGGAGTTGGCAGCAGCATTAAGAGCACATATATTGCTTGAAAGAGACACTGGAGTTGGCAGCAGCATAAGGAAACCATATATTGCCTGAAAAACACATTGGAGTTGGCAGCAGCATTCGGAGCCCATATATTGTCTGAAAGACACATTGGAGTTAGCAGCAGCATAGGGAGCCCATATATTGCCAGAAAAATACACTCTGAATTTGGCAGCAGCATTAGGAGCCCATATATTGCCTGAAAAACACACCCAGGAGTTGGCAGCAGCATTAGGGGCCCATATATTGCCTGAATGACTCACCCTGGAGTTGGCAGCAGCATGAAGAGAACATATACAGATTTTGGGCACATATATCTTATCCTAAGAATATTAATAAAAATTAAGATTAACGTAAAGCATTTCCTCAATAATTACTTGTGGTCTGATGCGGAGGAATGTTTGTAACTGGAGAGCAGCGCCTTAAATCTGTTTTGCACTATCTATATTTCTTTAGTGTTGGTCTGGCACCATGATCAATCTACTCTGATGCATCAGGCATTGGTGGGTGAAATTCTTAGCTGATCCATGCCCGATTCATTTTCACGCAGGCCAGTCTCTCAAAAAAACATTTTTCAAGCGTACTGGAGCACATTGAATTGCCCTCATCAGAGCATCACATACGCACATCTAAGAGTTTCATCACTTTGTTCCTGTTAAAGTCTTCAGTTACTACTTAGTTAAAGGCCATAAATAGTTACACACCTGCTGCTGTTATCGACAAATCCTGTTTTAAGTGTAGTGTAGCGTCCTCCCCTCATATACGCACCAAGTATGTCTGTATAGGATGGGCACAGAGAAGTTGCAGAGGCCTAAATTCATCAAGCAAAGGTCACAGCAGACTAGGGGTGAGTGGCATCAGGAGTCTCAGTGAGAGGCCTGATCTCCCGGTATAAGCTAGCAGTCGTGTCTTGACCAGCAACCCATCTGCCATCATCGATTGGTTAACAAGATCATCCACTTCATCACAAGTGACATCTGACACCCCCAGTCAACTGTCAGTTATATCTTATGCTTTGGGTTCAGCTCCACTATTCAGTGAGGAAGATCTGATAATCTGAAAAATCAGCAGCTATTGCCCAGCCAAGAAGTGGAGGAGACACGCTCCACTTCTTCCACTAGGCGGGCAAGTAGTGATGAGAGGAGTGGCGTGGGAGGTGGTGTTGCAAGCGTTTTGGCTTCTTAAGCAGACACTGTTGAGGAACCTGAGGAGGACATCAGTGAGTTTTGAGGGCACTTTTAAAGGTTTGGAGTGATAGAGAGTGACAGATTAGTAACATATTAGTAACATAGTAACACATTAGTAATAGAGATGAGCGAGTAGTGAAATATTCGAAATTTCGAATTTCGATTCGAATAGACCGCGTTACTCGACTACTCGACCGAATATCGAATCCCATTATAGTCTATGGGAAAAAAATGCTCGACACTTGGAAATCTCAATTCGACCACTTGGAGGTCACCAAGTCCACCCTGAAACATCAGAAAATGATGCCAACACTGCTGGAATGCAACTGGGACAGCAGGGGAAGCATGTCTGGGTGCATATAACGCGCCCAAGTCGCACTATTACGCCACTATCACAGCCTCTCAACAATACACTCCAAACACAATATTACTTCTACGTAAAGTGAGACAAGACAAGGAAACCTTCTTTCCTCTACATTGCCATGGACCCCAAGCCAAACTGTACAAAAAAGAAGAACAAAATTCTGCACCCCTTAAAATCACGTTGCCTAATGACAACCACAGATGGCATAGGCAAGGGGGAAAATAAATAGACCCCACCCCTAATTGTCATTGTGTGTGTGTGAGATGTGGTCAGACATGTCCTCTTGTGTCATTGTGTCACCCCAGCAGTAAGGGAAGCTTAAAGGAGGAGGTTTGTTACAGTGTGTCACCCCAGCAGTAAGGGAAGCTTACAGGAGGAGGTTTGTTACAGTGTGTCACCCCAGCAGTCAGGGAAGCTTACAGGAGGAGGTTTGTTACAGTGTGTCACCCCAGCAGTAAGGGAAGCTTAGAGCTGAGACCTCTTAAAAATTGTGTGGAGGCCCAAGATCTGAGACCTCTTCAAAATTGTGTGGAGGCCCAAGAGCTGAGACCTCTCAAACATTGTGTGGAGTCCCACGAGCTGAGACCTTTTAAAAATTGTGTGGAGGCCCAAGAGCTGAGACCTTTCAAACATTGTGTGGAGTCCCAAGAGCTGAGACTAGAGATGAGCGAACGTTTGAAAAGTTCGATTCGGCCGATTCGCCGAATTTCACAAAGAAATTCGGGTTCGGCCGAATCGAACTTTTACGAAGTTCCCCATCATAAATGCCGGCATGGTGGGAGCCGGCCGGCGGGCCGGTAAAGCCGGCCGGCCCGCTCCCACCATGCCGGCATTTAAAAAACAAAAAAAAAAAAAAAAAGCATTTTTGCCGGCATGGTGGGAGCGGGCCGGCCCGCTCCGCTGTCAGCGGTACCGGCCGGCCCGCTCCCACCATGCCGGCATTTCAAAAAAAAGCAAACACTTACCTGCAGGTCCGGAGCGTGGAGGCAGGCGCCGCTCTCAGCTGTCATCTGAGGGCGCGTCATCAGAGGGCCGGCCCGCTCCCACCATGCCGGCATTTTTTTTTTTTTAATTTCAGGAAAAATTCGATCGGCACGAACCACAAAATATTCGGGTTCGTGCCGAATCGAATATTTCCTGAAATTCGGAGCGAATTCCAGTTCGTCCGAACCGGTTCGCTCATCTCTAGCTGAGACCTTTTAAAAATTGTGTGGAGGCCCAAGATCTGAGAACTCTTAAAAATTGTGTGGAGGCCCAAGAGCTGAGACCTTTTAAAAATTGTGTGGAGGCCCAAGAGCTGAGACCTCTCAAACATTGTGTGGAGGCCCAAGAGCTGAGACCTCTTAAAAATTGTGTGGAGGCCCAAGAGCTGAGACCTTTTAAAAATTGTGTGGAGGCCCAAGAGCTGAGACCTCTCAAACATTGTGTGGAGGCCCAAGAGCTGAGACCTTTTAAAAATTGTGTGGAGGCCCAAGAGCTGAGACCTTTTAAAAATTGTGTGGAGGCCCAAGAGCTGAGAACTCTCAAACATTGTGTGGAGTCCCACGAGCTGAGACCTTTTAAAAATTGTGTGGAGGCCCAAGAGCTGAGACCTCTCAAACATTGTGTGGAGGCCCAAGAGCTGAGACCTTTTAAAAATTGTGTGGAGGCCCAAGAGCTGAGACCTCTCAAACATTGTGTGGAGGCCCACGAGCTGAGACCTCTTAAAAATTGTGTGGAGGCCCAAGAGCTGAGACCTTTTAAAAATTGTGTGGAGGCCCAAGAGCTGAGACCTTTTAAAAATTGTGTGGAGGCCCAAGAGCTGAGACCTCTCAAACATTGTGTGGAGTCCCACGAGCTGAGACCTCTTAAAAATTGTGTGGAGGCCCAAGAGCTGAGACCTTTTAAAAATTGTGTGGAGGCCCAAGAGCTGAGACCTTTTAAAAAATGTGTGGAGGCCCAAGAGCTGAGACCTCTCAAACATTCCCCTCGATTCAAAGAGCAAAAGTTAATTGATTTCGTATCGAGAATCGTAAGTTTGGGTGGGTGTTTGTCATTTTTTCTTGTTTTTTTGCCCATTTCGTATTCGCACGATCGTTCGCGCATAGACGTATATGAACATACGCATTTCGTACGAGAATCGTATATTTTGCGTTAGTTCGTGTGTTTTTCCCGTCCAAATCGTATTATTTGCGTCCGATCCTATTTTTTACGTCCTTCACATGGGCTTGCGACCAATTCAGAGAGGTGATTGCTAATTGTTTTGAAGCCCATTAAAGAGCTGCTTTACGAAATGTTTGCCGGCAGCTATTTGGCCTCGGGAGTAGGATGGAGAGGAGCGAGTTTGTGGCACATCAAGGGCTTATGCTTTTTGGCATTGAGTTGATCGAGATGTCTGAGAGCAGATTGCCCCTGCGTCGTCGCATGAACATCGATAGCATGAATGATGTTGAGCTGTTCGAGCTGACCAGGCTTAATCGTGCTTCCCTCCATAAATTATATAGTGAGCTGCGGCCATGGTTAGCCCGCACCACAAGGAAGGGGCATGCAATTTCAGGTATGACCAAGATGCTTGGCTGCCTGCAATTTTTGGCGAACGGCTCGTTCCAGAGGCTGGGTGCCCTCTCCGTGGGGATGTCACAGCCTACGCTGAGCCGCGCACTATCTACATTTTTGGAAGGCATGGCTGCCATAACTCCAAAATATATATATTTTCCGGATGATATGGCAGCCAGAAACGCCATTAAGCTTGGGTTTTATAATGTGGCCGACATGCCCAACGTTATTGGTGCTATTGACTGCACACATGTGGCACTCGTACCTAGGGCTGCCGACGAGTATATATATAGGTATTGAGATTGGTTATTATGTTGGCCAACGTGTAATGTAACCTGTTTTCCTTTGCGGCAGCATATTTGTTTATCCCTCATTTGTGTAGCTGCTTTATCTAGGCTTTTCATTAGTCTTTCCCAATAGAGAGCAGACATGTATTTTTTTATTTTTTTTTTTTTTTTTCAAATATCAATTACCCTTTTTGTATGTTTTTGGCTCAAGGAATCGAAAAATGGGACACTCCCTTAATGTCCAGGCCGTGGTTGGTCCGGACATGCGTTTTATGAGTGTCCTTGCCGGCTACCCAGGATCGTCGCACGACTCGTATATCCTCAGGCGATCTGGGTTGTTTAGGAGATTTGAGGCAGGTGAATTTTCGGGTGCATGGCTGCTTGGTAAGTGTGTCCTATTTGTGTGCTATTAAATGTGGGATTAATCTTGTATTTGTTGATATGTTTGTATTTGAATTCTTTACATAAGCCAGAAACTGCCTTTTTGTTGGGTCATATATTATGAACTCCAAAAAAAAATGCTTGGCTCGCTTTGTCCTTCAGAATGTTTTCCCTTTAGTTAGGATGTCTGTAAGTTCCATGTCCCTAAATATATTGGTTGGGAGTTTATACCCAAGGATCTGTGAGCTTTTGCTCCTTTTGTAGTATTGGTCTTTAAATGTCAAAGTGGACTTAAACTGCATACATTGTAGTTTTCATATAAATGTGGATAGCCCCTCAGCAGCATCCTAATTGTAACATGTCAGAAACCTCTAAATATATTTAAATTCCAACTACCCTTGGCCGTGCAGATGTTTGTTAATTAATTGGTATATTGAAGTGCCATTTTTAATTATGTACTACATTAGTGGCAATATTTATTTTGCAAATGTGCCCTGGGTGTTTTTTTGGCCCTTTACCTTACATCATTATGATATATGTAAAATTCTTTGTGTTTGTTGTGTTGCCTTTTTAATTTTGATTACATTTAATTGTCTGTTTAAGGTGATTCCGGGTACCCACTTCTACCCTGGCTCATGACGCCTGTGCTGCGGCCCCAGGATGCCTCTCAGGAAGCGTACAACCGTGCGCACCGCAAGACCAGGGCTGTTGTGGAGAGGGCCTTTGGGCTGTTGAAGACACGTTTTCGTTGCTTGGACCATACTGGGGGCACCCTGCAATATGATCCCAAGAAAGTGATCGACATAATCATGGCATGTGCTGTTTTGCACAATTTTGCGATACTGGAACGTGTCCCACGTTATGTGGATAGCCTGCCCTCTACAGCCCTAGAGGATGATGTAGAGAATTTTGTTGGGCCACCCAGTGAGTCTGCCCAATCAGTTAGAGCAAACTTGATCTTGCAGCATTTTAGTTAATTTTATTTCGTGTCTCAACATTCTGTGTGTCTGTGTTATCCTTTTTGTTAAATATGTTGTTTTGCCGTAATGTGGCATTACCTCAAAGTAAAACATTTTTACCTTAATTGTTGCCTAATGTATTTCATGTAGTTTCCTTAGCTTGATATTTGCATTGTTACACCTCTTAAAACCAAAATTATCTGGTTTAGCCCAAGCTGTTTAAAATGTGTTCCCACTAAAAACGCCACAAGTATTGTAAGTGAGAATATTTTTTTACTTAGAAAAGTACAAATTATTGTGCTTAACAGAAAACATTCCACATACATCTGTGGTTACAAATGGATGACATAACCAAAAAAACATCGAGCACATCTACACCTGGAAGTGAGTGGCACAACCAAACAAGGACACCCAGTCCAAAGGCCAGCCTAGTCCAGTCATTAATATTGCCTGTGCCCAGGGATATTTGGGCATGGCCATAATGTCACACAAACATGTCTGCAAACAGGAGGAGCACCAACCAAATACATATTTAAAGCCATAAGTGGCCAGATACACTCCACATAGACCTATGGCATTGGCTAGTGGCCTTAAGCATTACTCTAAGGAGCTATATGGGAGCAAATACAAAACACAACCTGCATGAGCAACACAAAATGGATTGTTTGAAACCTCAAAGGACAAGTAAATACAGTGGGGGTTAAGAGAAAAGATGTCCCACACACCCATGGCTTAATAGGGTGGCTGCCCATAATACCCAGGTGGAGGTCCAGGTGGAGGTCCATGTGAATGGGACCTAGCCTGGGCCATGGCAGCATTGTGAATTTGAAACTGCTCCACAATGTTTCTCTGCATATTGGTCATCTCAGCCATGGCTGACTGGATGCCATTACTTGCAGTGACCACGTTGCTGTTGAGGGTACGCAACTCCGCGAGGATGCCCTGTAAACTGGTATTGATGGTGACCATGTCGGCATGCCTTTCCTCACGCTCTGTAACGAGCTGTGCCTCATAAGAGTCCCTTTCTTGGGTCCATAATTGAAGCAGGGCACTCTGCCTCCCCTGGGAAATTGTGGGGCGGCGTAATGGAGTCCGCCGCACAATTACCCTGGCTCTTGGGCGTGCCCTGCCGCGTGGTGTCGTCCCCTCAACAGCAACAGGCCTGCTTTGCAAATCCTCAGCAGCAGAGTGAACACTGGGGACTGTTGTGTCAGTCTCCCCATGTGCATGCACAATGGATGGAGATTCACTCTGCTGCTGAGGATTGGCCAGAGAAACATTATGGAGCAGTTCCAAATTGGGACCCAGGGGGAGGTCATCCGACGTGCCCTGCATGGAGACATCATCATCTTCCTCCATTTCCTGGATCTCTTCCATGAGTGTGCAGGTCTGTAGGGACATATAAAAAAAAAAGTGTAAGTTGGCGTCCAAATTTGGGATTCCCACAGTTTAACACATTCTTAAGCACTTGGTAGTATTTATGGTACTAAATTAACTTACCGGAAATCTCGGATCTGGGCTCCTATGCTGTACGGACCTGGTAGGCATAACCAAACTGGGGGGTGAGTTTACCCTTGCTGAGGGATCATGCTGGGCTGAAGAAGAGAAAAACAAACAAGGTAAACACACACATAATCATTTTTTGGATAGGTAATCAAATAAACCACTATTTGTAATATTAAGCAACTCTAGAGCAATGGGGACATTTGTTAAAAGACACGCAAGTTTAGCTAGGTGCAATGGCTCGCGAAAACTGCTAACTGACCTCAGTTCTAAGTCAGGAAGTGTACCCAGTCAGCATACAACTTGCAACGCACATTTTTGGATTTAGAGTACCATTCGCTAGGTCCGGGGTACTCAAACAATTCTTGTAAAGGTCCATTTAAAGGTATGTGGTGAGAGGTGAATGTCTGGCCATGGGGCTGACGCAGGGGGTGTCTAGTTAGAAATAAACACACTGGTGGAGGGGCTTGAGATTTCAAAGTGCAAACTAATAAAGGCTGCTTGCCCTTGCTGGGCTGGATGGGGCAGAGCTGAGGGGACAGGGATTGGATGGCTAAAGGGGGGAGTTCACGAATTGATGGTGATGGGATGGATGGAGCAAATCTGTTACAAATGTATGGGGCTTATGTGGGGGGGGGGCATGGGGGGACTGTGGCAGATGGGGCAGAGCAGGGGCAGCGGGACACGATTGTGCCAAGAGAAAGATGTACCAAGTTACTGTGTACCTTGCAATGCCACTTCCTGTGCAGTACTTCATATTGCAATGCTATGTTTCAGGGAGCCATGACATTGGGCAGGAGAACAACCACTACATCGCCGATCAAGGGGGCAGCTCTGAGCACGTCAACACAGAAGTAACTGAGTGCAGGGCTGTCTGGGCAGGGGTCCTGGAATCTGGTGCCAAGGTCCGCATTGGGACCCCGGCCCGCCAGTTGAGTCTCGCTGCTCTAGGTCAGATATGTTTGGGGGTGGGTAATTAAATTGTTAACTCAAACACAACTCACACAACAAATAGGCAACCCATCCATAATGATGTGTGTTTTGTGATTGATTCAAAATATATCACTTTTCAGGAGAAACTTCATGACTTGACCAATACAATTTGAAATTTGATCTTTGCCATAATGGATGTGGTCCTAAATGTGTGATTCACAGGGACCAAAAGAGGACACAAACAGGCACAGTAGTGCGAGGCCAAGCAAGGCAAACCATAGGGCCATCCCGTCATCTTGTTACTAGTGAACTTTAGATTATTTAGCAAACAGGCAAACATGCAGATTTAAGAGTACTCACCGTGGGTACGGGTCGGTGAGTCTGTGTCCCTTAGACCAGCATGTCCACCGACTGCGACCGGATGGAGAAGTCCCAGCACAATCTCCTCAGCAGGGGTAAACTCCAATTTTGAAGGAAAGCCACCTCCAGTTTTCAGGCTGAAAAGAGAAAATCGTTTGGTACTCAGAAAAGGTGCATACAGTACATCCTAAACATTATATTTGGAGACATCATTTATTTACCTGTAATTATGCCTTTTAATTTCTTTTTGCCGTACAGCATACTTCAGATCAGAGATTTTCTTCTGAATTTGGGACACATCTTTCCTCTCTTCCCCCGCTGCGTTTACTTGTCGTAGGATGGTTTCAAACAATTCCATCTTGCGCTGCTTTGTGGTGTGTTTTGATTTGCTCCCATAGAGCTCGTCATAGTATAATGTAAGGCCACTAGCCAATGCCATATTTTGGTCATGGGAGAATCTCCCACTCAACTGGCCGCGGCGCAATGTGCGGCCAGATGGTTGGCTTGGCTGCTCCTCCATGTGTGCAGACACATGTGGTGACATTATGGCCTGGGGCTGGGTAGGGGAATGGCCGGATTGTTGGCTTCCCAATGACTGGACTGGACTGGCCAAGGGACTGGGTGTTCTTGCGTGGCTGGCCACCGAACTTCCAGGTGTAGATGTGGTCATGGTGGAAATTCTGGGCCCTCTTGGGGGGCTATGTTCCCGGCTGGTGCCAGGTCGGGGGCTCTGTTCCCGGCTGGTGGCAGGTCGTGGGCTTCTGGCCCTGCTGCGGGCCCTGTAGGGGCTTCTGGCCCTGGATGGGGTTCGGCGGGCCCTGGCTGGGCTTCTGGCCCTGGATGGGGTTCTGCGGGCCCTGGCTGGGCTTCTGGCCCTGGATGGGGTTCTGCGGGCCCTGGCTGGGCTTCTGGCCCTGGATGGGGTTCTGCGGGCCCTGGCTGGGCTTCTGGCCCTCGATGGGGTTCTGCGGGCCCTGGCTGGGCTTCTGGCCCTCGATGGGGTTCTGCGGGCCCTGGCTGGGCTTCTGGCCCTGGATGGGGTTCTGCGGGCCCTGGCTGGGCTTCTGGCCCTGGATGGGGTTCTTCGGGCCCTGGCTGGGCTTCTGGCCCTGGATGGGGTTCTGCGGGCCCTGGCTGGGCTTCTGGCCCTGGATGGGGTTCGGGCCCTGGCTGGGCTTCTGGCCCTGGATGGGGTTCGGGCCCTGCTGCGGGGCCTGGGTTGCCGAACTGCCCTACTTGAACCCATGGCCGGTGTGGGCTCCCTTGTGCGGCCTCTTCTGGGGGCAGAGGTGGTGGGTGCTGCTGTTGCCTGCTTTTTGGCTGCAGGGGCACGTGGCTTGGGGCCCCTTTTTTGGGTTCCAGAGGGTCCAGTGTCCCTTGGTGGGGCAGAGGTAGTAGTCTTGGCTCTCAGCTTTATCCTACCTTGCTGGGACCTGGTTGTTGGGCCCTCCGCGGTCTGGCTTTGCTGGGGTCGCTTGGAGATTGCCTTTTTAGGTGCCATCTTCCACAAATGCTCAAAGAGAATGAGCTTTGGGTGCAGGGACCTTTAAATAATGAGCCCAGCGTGTGACGCCTATGCGCACGACTACGCGCTCGTACGAACGTACGTTCGAGCGGAACCAGGAAACCGCTGGGGTTTCACTTATCTGCTGCCTTGAAGAAGCATAAAGATGGCGCCCACTATCTTCACCCGTCAACAGGAAGAGATCCTCATGCTGGTAAGTGGCTGCCTGTGCATTTTAATCGAATAGTCAATGATGGCCTAAATGTAAATGATGCGTTTGGAACTAGTTTGGGGTCTCTTAATGTTTAATAACTGGCTCCTCACACTTCATCCTCAAGGGCCGAGCCTGGCCACGTTTTCACCTGTCTATGCTGATGTCCTAATTAGGGCAATTGCTCAGGCTTAGCAATAGTTAATTAACCTGTGGAGTAGCGGGGCTAGCTGGCAAACCTGGCCTGTCTCGGACCTTGATGCGGATGTTTGAGGAACACTGTTTTCCTAAGCCATAAAAACACAACGGGAAGCCACACACGTGGTCCAAAAGCCTAAGCATAAGCCTACATCTTGGATGTTTAAACCATCCTAACATGCCATAGATGCAGGTGGCCTGATTCTTGATGTTGGCTATTATCTGTATGTACATGGTGTGTGATACATATAACATAAGACCAGACTCTCATTCACAGTCAACGTCCTCTTTAAGGCACTCCCCAAAAATGGCTGCCACTCTAAATGTGTGTGTTAATGACATGAAATTCTCAACTTGTGATGCAACACATATGGGTCTGTGTGTAAAAGTAAAAGCTCTGTGTCCATTATGTTTTTCAGATCATGCTTCAGCGCCGGTATGACTTCGCGCCCAATGTGTGCGAGAAAAGGGACATCGCCCGGGAGATCATCGCGGAGATACACCGTGTCACCAGCACCACCTTCACTCACACCCAGATAATGCAGCATTGGTCGGACCTGAAACGTCTGCACATGCCCCGGGTGCGGAGGTTTTTTGGAATCCATTTCCCAAGTAAGTACAAAGCAATTGCATGGTATATGTTCCAAATGTATAAGTTATGCCTTTATTTATAATGACTTTTCTTTGGTAGTGTTGGAAATGGATTTCAGAATTCGCCGCACCCGGAGGCGTACAGGCCGACCAGTGCTGCATGAGTCTGCATCTGTGAGTGAAGGTGGTGGATCTCCCGGGCGACGGACCTACCCCTCCTCTGTGGCCTCCTCAGACCAGCCCCTGGACCTTACCACAGAGGAGGGGCCCAACCGCGTGGGCGTGGAGTCATACCTGGCCAGGCATGGGGAAGGCTCTGGTATGTCACTCTTCATGTATAGGCACAAAGATATACATGGCAGGCCAAAAACTAAGTTATCCTTTATTATGTATTTGTAGAAGCTTCTGGTGCGGGTGAGATAGTGGAGGAGGAGGCAGCAGAGATGCTGGAAGTCGATCCTGGCGAAGGTGAGTGATGTCAGCCAGACTGGGAGCCAGATATGTTGGGAATAGTGACTCTATACAAGTACTAACCAAATGTCACATGTTTCTCCAGGGACTTCTTCACAGCATAGCCAGGACCAAGGGCAGCCTGTTGGCCCCAACCAGCCATCTGTCGGCCACCAACTCCGTAAGTCTCCATGCCATTATTCATATTAATGTTTGGTTAGCTAATAACACACACATAACTAAAGGCGTAGCCAATGTGTAGTTCACACTTTCATGTGGGCACTTCGTTAGCTTAAAGAGGACCCTAACTTGTATTAAGAACATAAGAATTAGCCAACACACTGTACCTACAGATTAGAAACATGGAAAAACACCCTTCAGCCATCTAATGCATGTTATTAGACTGAACAAAACCAATATTGCGGAATATGGAATGCGCAATATTTACAGGCAGCATGGGATACAGATTGAAAAAAGGAAGGTGCTGCCATGCATTGTGGGAGTGATGACCTTTCCCTCAACCCAGCTATGCTCTGGAATCCCAACGCACCACTGTAACCTACTCCCCTGTACTTTATCCAACTCTCCACTCCTCATTAAGTGTTATGCTTCAGAGTCCAGATGGCGGCGCTGTAATCAAAAAACATCCCAAATTTACTTTGATCTGGTGCAGAATCATTTGGGAATAGTTATTGGTTTTCATTAAATAATGTGGAAGGTCCGCTTTAAGGAGTTTAAAGACTTACCTGTGGGAAATGCATTAACTTTATCCCTTGGAAGAATGACATATGTCATGCATTTACATGTATTTGATTAACCCCAAATCTATTTCCAGCATACAAACCGGTCTGGGACTCCTATTTATGTTTAATTCTCTATTGGTTACAGGGATGATCCCAAAAACATTGGCTGGGAAAAAAAAAAAGAATAAAGGAGTTGGTGGCCGAGCTGCTGGCCATACAGGCGACGTTGGGGCCAACAGATGAAGAAGAGGAGGAGGATTAGTGCCCTTGGTCCTGGCTACTTTTGTTAAAAGTTTTAACAAGTTTATAATTGTTTAAAAATGTTTAAAGTTTTTGGTTTTAAAAAAAAAAAACAATTTTATCTCTGTTTTTAAGGAAACAAAAAAAAATTTTTAATATGTTTGTAAAAAAAAAAAAAAAAAACAAAACAAAAAGGGGTTTTAAACAAAACACCCCAATAAAAAAATTATGTTGAAACCAAAAATATCCCAAAAAAAAAATTAATTTAAATAAATTATATTTTAAGACTTCATAAATGTGTCTTTTCTAATATGCGCAAACAAAAACAATTACACAAACAAGAAAAAACACGCTTAGAAACATATAGACATATGTACATTATGTGGTTTGGGTAAGTTTTAGGGTCGTCAACATGAAGAAGGATGCAAGCGCCAAGGGGTTTAGGTAAGTTTGAGGGACCGAGAAATGAAGTTGGATGCAAGCACTAAGGGGTTTAGGTAAGTTTGAGGGACCGAGAAATGAAGTTGGATGCAGGCGCTAAGGGGTTTAGGTAAGTTTGAGGGACCGAGAAATGAAGTTGGATGCAGGCGCTAAGGGGTTTAGGTAAGTTTGAGGGACCGAGAAATGAAGTTGGATGCAAACGCTAAGGGGTTTAGGTAAGTTTGAGGGACCGAGAAATGAAGTTGGATGCAAGCGCTAAGGGGTTTAGGTAAGTTTGAGGGACCGAGAAATGAAGTTGGATGCAAGCGCTAAGGGGTTTAGGTAAGTTTGAGGGACCGAGAAATGAAGTTGGATGCAGGCGCTAAGGGGTTTAGGTAAGTTGTAGGGACCGAGAAATGAAGTTGGATGCAAGCGCTAAGGGGTTTAGGTAAGTTTGAGGGACCGAGAAATGAAGTTGGATGCAGGCGCTAAGGGGTTTAGGTAAGTTTTAGGGACCGAGAAATGAAGTTGGATGCAAGCGCTAAGGGGTTTAGGTAAGTTTGAGGGACCGAGAAATGAAGTTGGATGCAGGCGCTAAGGGGTTTAGGTAAGTTGTAGGGACCGAGAAATGAAGTTGGATGCAAGCGCTAAGGGGTTTAGGTAAGTTTGAGGGACCGAGAAATGAAGTTGGATGCAAGCGCTAAGGGGTTTAGGTAAGTTTGAGGGACCGAGAAATGAAGTTGGATGCAAGCGCTAAGGGGTTTAGGTAAGTTTGAGGGACCGAGAAATGAAGTTGGATGCAAGCGCTAAGGGGTTTAGGTAAGTTGTAGGGACCGAGAAATGAAGTTGGATGCAGGCGCTAAGGGGTTTAGGTAAGTTTGAGGGACCGAGAAATGAAGTTGGATGCAGGCGCTAAGGGGTTTAGGTAAGTTGTAGGGACCGAGAAATGAAGTTGGATGCAAGCGCTAAGGGGTTTAGGTAAGTTTTAGGGACCGAGAAATGAAGTTGGATGCAAGCGCTAAGGGGTTTAGGTAAGTTTGAGGGACCGAGAAATGAAGTTGGATGCAGGCGCTAAGGGGTTTAGGTAAGTTGTAGGGACCGAGAAATGAAGTTGGATGCAAGCGCTAAGGGGTTTAGGTAAGTTTGAGGGACCGAGAAATGAAGTTGGATGCAAGCGCTAAGGGGTTTAGGTAAGTTTCTGGTTGAGGGTGCGCATGCGCAAGATCTTATAAACATACGAACGCACGAATCTAAGAGGCCAAAAACCAATGAAAACCAGAGGCAAACGCAAGTAATTGGAAGAGGTGGACGATGGAAGCAGCAGAAAAAACAGGCTGCCGCCGCAACAGGTGAGCACATGAACGTGATTTTTACGATTGCCAACTGACTGAGGCAAGTTCGGGAGATATCATACGAACGGACGTATATTTTAGGATAGAAACGTATTTGCTTATTGAATCACTCGCAAGTTCATACGAACGCACGAGCGGACGGGAAAAATAGGATGATCGTGACCCAAATCCAAGCTGTTACATGTTTCTTTGAATCAACCCAATTGTGTGGAGTCCCACGAGCTGAGACCTCTTAAAAATTGTGTGGAGGCCCAAGAGCTGAGACCTTTTAAAAATTGTGTGGAGGCCCAAGAGCTGAGACCTCTCAAACATTCCCCTCGATTCAAAGAGCAAAAGTTAATTGATTTCGTATCGAGAATCGTAAGTTTGGGTGGGTGTTAGTCATTTTTTCCTGTTTTTTTGGCCATTTCCGACTCGCACGAGCCTACGTACGAATGCGTATATGCTCTTACGATCAGCGGAAGTTCGTTCCTAAATTTTAGGATCAAAACGTAAAACTTAGGATCAAATCCTAAAACTTACGATCAAAACGTAAAACTTAGGTTAATTGGATGTGTTTAGGTGTGATTCAGAGAAACCTCTAAACGCGTTTTAAAAGAAAGCCACAGCCGACACCTTTTAGCAGCCGGATTGCTGTTCGTGAACAGGTTTTTTGGCTATGTGGAGGAGTCTGCGCGTCTTGTGCTCCAATGAACTGCATGTATCAGCATGGCCGAGGCCATAAATTGTATGGCAATGCATACCTGATTCATGTATGCCTTATAAAAGCATTTTAATGTGGACCTTAATTAGTCCTTTGCATGTAAACCTTTATTTTGCAATATATTTGCGTTAATTAAAGAAACTTATGTCCTTTGTTATTTTTTTTAAAATTCAGGTACTAGAATATTATTTTTAGATTGCATTTATTGGTGTAGTTGTTTACCTTTGCTTTGTTTAATTATTTAAGCACATCTTTGGTCAGATGCATCACACTTACTGAGGAGAGGAGAGCGGGATAAAGTGCAGGATGTGGGTTACTGCTGTATTTTGCACAGACACAGCAGAGCTGGGGGCATGGAAAGGTCAGAAATCAAAGAATCCAGAGCAACACAGTCACAAGGCCCTTTCTGTTTGCAGGCTGCCCGATAATACCTGAGCCGCCATCTTGGCTGTTTCTAGGCTCATAACATGCAGAAGTTGCTGGGTGTTTTTTAATATTTGTGAGCAATCTGTATGTAGAGGGTGTGGGTAACCACACTAAAAATTTAAAGTTGTACCATTTGAAGCATAAATATTAAAATTAAATCCACAAGTAAAAAATGCAAGATAACTAAAAATTAAACAAAGTAAGATTTACTTATGCAAATGCATTCATTAATGGTTGGTTACTACAAAATGAATGAAATATAGAAAAATAAAAGACCAAATATTTAGAATGCACTTTAATGAGGTAAGTTTGTAGTGCGGAGCCGCAAGATCAGAAGGATTTACGTCCAGACAAAAAAGGAAAAAGGGCAAAACCAATGAAATGAAACGGAAAATTCAGGATGGAAACTGACATAGGTCTGATTCTCGAACTGCCATACGAACGGACGTATATTTTAGGATAGAAACGTATTTGCTTATTGAATCACTCGCAAGTTCATACGAACGCACGAGCGGACGGGAAAAATAGGATGATCGTGACCCAAATCCAAGCTGTTACATGTTTCTTTGAATCAACCCAATTGTGTGGAGGCCCAAGAGCTGAGACCTTTTAAAAATTGTGTGGAGGCCCAAGAGCTGAGACCTCTCAAACATTGTGTGGAGTCCCACGAGCTGAGACCTCTTAAAAATTGTGTGGAGGCCCAAGAGCTGAGACCTTTTAAAAATTGTGTGGAGGCCCAAGAGCTGAGACCTCTCAAACATTGTGTGGAGGCCCAAGAGCTGAGACCTTTTAAAAATTGTGTGGAGGCCCAAGAGCTGAGACCTTTTAAAAATTGTGTGGAGGCCCAAGAGCTGAGACCTTTTAAAAATTGTGTGGAGGCCCAAGAGCTGAGACCTCTCAAACATTGTGTGGAGTCCCACGAGCTGAGACCTCTTAAAAATTGTGTGGAGGCCCAAGAGCTGAGACCTCTCAAACATTGTGTGGAGTCCCACGAGCTGAGACCTCTTAAAAATTGTGTGGAGGCCCAAGAGCTGAGACCTTTTAAAAATTGTGTGGAGGCCCAATAGCTGAGACCTTTTAAAAATTGTGTGGAGGCCCAAGAGCTGAGACCTCTCAAACATTGTGTGGAGTCCCACGAGCTGAGACCTCTTAAAAATTGTGTGGAGGCCCAAGAGCTGAGACCTTTTAAAAATTGTGTGGAGGCCCAAGAGCTGAGACCTTTTAAAAATTGTGTGGAGGCCCAAGAGCTGAGACCTCTCAAACATTGTGTGGAGTCCCACGAGCTGAGACCTCTTAAAAATTGTGTGGAGGCCCAAGAGCTGAGACCTTTTAAAAATTGTGTGGAGGCCCAAGAGCTGAGACCTCTCAAACATTGTGTGGAGGCCCAAGAGCTGAGACCTTTTAAAAATTGTGTGGAGGCCCAAGAGCTGAGACCTCTCAAACATTGTGTGGAGTCCCACGAGCTGAGACCTCTTAAAAATTGTGTGGAGGCCCAAGAGCTGAGACCTTTTAAAAATTGTGTGGAGGCCCAAGAGCTGAGACCTCTCAAACATTGTGTGGAGGCCCAAGAGCTGAGACCTTTTAAAAATTGTGTGGAGGCCCAAGAGCTGAGACCTTTTAAAAATTGTGTGGAGGCCCAAGAGCTGAGACCTTTTAAAAATTGTGTGGAGGCCCAAGAGCTGAGACCTTTTAAAAATTGTGTGGAGGCCCAAGAGCTGAGACCTCTCAAACATTGTGTGGAGTCCCACGAGCTGAGACCTCTTAAAAATTGTGTGGAGGCCCAAGAGCTGAGACCTTTTAAAAATTGTGTGGAGGCCCAAGAGCTGAGACCTCTCAAACATTGTGTGGAGGCCCAAGAGCTGAGACCTTTTAAAAATTGTGTGGAGGCCCAAGAGCTGAGACCTTTTAAAAATTTTGTGGAGGCCCAAGAGCTGAGACCTCTCAAACATTGTGTGGAGTCCCACGAGCTGAGACCTCTTAAAAATTGTGTGGAGGCCCAAGAGCTGAGACCTTTTAAAAATTGTGTGGAGGCCCAAGAGCTGAGACCTTTTAAAAATTGTGTGGAGGCCCAAGAGCTGAGACCTCTCAAACATTGCGTGGAGGCCCAAGAGCTGAGACCTCTTAAAAATTGTGTGGAGGCCCAAGAGCTGAGACCTTTTAAAAATTGTGTGGAGGCCCAAGAGCTGAGACCTCTCAAACATTGTGTGGAGGCCCAAGAGCTGAGACCTTTTAAAAATTGTGTGGAGGCCCAAGAGCTGAGACCTCTCAAACATTGTGTGGAGTCCCACGAGCTGAGACCTCTTAAAAATTGTGTGGAGGCCCAAGAGCTGAGACCTTTTAAAAATTGTGTGGAGGCCCAAGAGCTGAGACCTCACAAACATTGTGTGGAGGCCCAAGAGCTGAGACCTTTTAAAAATTGTGTGGAGGCCCAAGAGCTGAGACCTTTTAAAAATTGTGTGGAGGCCCAAGAGCTGAGACCTTTTAAAAATTGTGTGGAGGCCCAAGAGCTGAGACCTTTTAAAAATTGTGTGGAGGCCCAAGAGCTGAGACCTCTCAAACATTGTGTGGAGTCCCACGAGCTGAGACCTCTTAAAAATTGTGTGGAGGCCCAAGAGCTGAGACCTTTTAAAAATTGTGTGGAGGCCCAAGAGCTGAGACCTCTCAAACATTGTGTGGAGGCCCAAGAGCTGAGACCTTTTAAAAATTGTGTGGAGGCCCAAGAGCTGAGACCTTTTAAAAATTGTGTGGAGGCCCAAGAGCTGAGACCTTTTAAAAATTGTGTGGAGGCCCAAGAGCTGAGACCTCTTAAAAATTGTGTGGAGGCCCAAGAGCTGAGACCTTTTAAAAATTGTGTGGAGGCCCAAGAGCTGAGACCTCTCAAACATTGTGTGGAGGCCCAAGAGCTGAGACCTTTTAAAAATTGTGTGGAGGCCCAAGAGCTGAGACCTCTCAAACATTGTGTGGAGGCCCAAGAGCTGAGACCTTTTAAAAATTGTGTGGAGGCCCAAGAGCTGAGACCTCTCAAACATTGTGTGGAGGCCCAAGAGCTGAGCACTTATTAGTGCTGCAGCTACGGCTGCTTTAGTGAAGGGTAGCTGCTGCTGCTGGAATAGGGACAGAAAGACTTCAGTGGTGTATTACCACCTATATACAAAACTATATACACTCTGCTCAAAACGGCTGTTTTAGTGAGGGGTAGCTGCTGATGCTGGAATAGGGACAGAAAGACTTCAGTGGTGTATTAGCACCTATATACAAAACTATATTTTGCACTACTGTTTTGTGTCCTCTGTGCCAACAAAACACTGTTTTATACACGGTGCGTATAGGCACCATTTCACCTTCTGGCAGTATACGGCTGTATAGCCAGGTGTTTTTCTTAAAAATATTTTTTATATTTGGCACTACTGTTTTGTGTCCTCTTTACCAACAAAACCTTGTTATATACCCGGTGCGTATAGGCACCATTTCACCTTCTGGCAGTATACGGCTGTATAGCCAGGTGTTCTTCTTAAAAATATTTTTATATTTGGCATAACGCGTGGCCAAAAAAGTAAAACGTCTGAAATGCGGAGGGCTAGCGCAAAGGGACGTGGACGAGGACGGGGGCGCGGAAATGCTGGTGGGGGCACAAACCGCGTTGAAGCCAGTGGGGATGCAATGCGTGCTGGTGAGGGGCAGCCAGCATTACGCTCATCCAGCTTCCCTGCCTTTATGGGACAGTTATGCGGGGGGCGGGGTACACCTCTGTTAAAGCCTGAGCAGCGTGAACAGGTGGTGCAATGGATGGCCGATAACGCTTCCAGTCACTTGTCCACCACCCAGTCATCCACACAGTCTCACTCTGACCCTCCTTCCTCCCAACCTGGCCAACAGAGTCAGCCCACCCTTGACCCCTCACAGGACCTCTTTTCGGGTCCTTTTCCAGATGTGCTGCAAGAATCCCAGGAGCTAGCAGAGGAATTTGTTTGTAGTGATGCCCAAACACTTGAGTATCCGCCATCTGCTAGTGATGTGGACCCGGAACCAGCATCTGCTATCATGAGCGATGATGATGATGAGACGCAGTTGCCATCAAGGGAGGCTGTTGGAATGTCCAGTGGGCAGGAGGAGGAGCAGAGAGAGGAAGTGGAAGAGGAGGTGGTGGACGACGAAATGACCGACCCCACTTGGACAGGGGTGATGTCCAGCGGGGGAAAGCAGTGGAGATGCGGTCTGCGCATCACCGAATAAGGCAGCAAGAGGCAGAGGACAGTCCAGAGGCAGAGGACAGTCCAGACAGAGAAGGCAGGCCACAGCCAGCAGGGCCGAAGCTCTTCCCGGCAGCAGGCAGTCGCGCGAAGCTCCCCCATCGAGGCCTCGTACTTCTGTGGTGTGGAGATTTTTTAATGTTTGCGCGGATGACAAACTGAGCGCGGTTTGCGCAATCTGCCACTCAAAACTGAGTAGGGGCTCTGAGAAGAGCAATCTGACCACCTCAGGCATGCGCCGTCACTTGGAATTCAAGCACTGGGCTGAGTGGGAGAGAGCAAACGCAATACAACCTGCGCCCCGTCTTGCTGCCACTGCCTCTTCCCCTTTGTTGTGTGCTGCCACTGTGGTCCAGACCTCCAGCCAGGACACCTCCACATCTGCCTCTGCCTCGGCTACTTTGGGGCCTTCTCCTTCAGCCCCCCCTTCCCCCGCATCTTCGTCTGCACCTTCCATCTCCTCGTGCCATCAACTGTCCATCTCGCAGGCGTTCAACCGCAGGCGGAAGTACGCCTCCAGTCACCCCCAAGCCCAAGCCTTAACCTGCCTCATCTCCAAACTGCTGGCCCTGGAGATGTTGCCGTTTTGGCTTGTGGAGACGCAGGCCTTCCGCGACCTGATGGCGGCTGCCGCACCTCGCTATTCCGTCTCTAGCCGCCACTATTTTTCCCGGTGTGGCGTCCCCGCCCTGCACCAGCACGTGTCGCGTAACATCAGGCGGACCCTGAGGTACGCAGTCAGCGCAAAGGTCCACTTGACCACCGACTCGTGGACAAGCGCTTGCGGCCAAGGACGCTACATCTCTTTGACGGCACACTGGGTGAATGTTGTGGAAGCGGGGATGGGGTCGCAAACAGGGACGGCCTACATACCACCCCCGCCCAAGATTGCCAGCACAGGTTCTGATAGACCCCCCTCCTCTTCCTCCTCCTCCTCCTCTGCCTTAACATCGCCCTCAGCCCCTAGCTGGAAGCGTTGCAGCACTGGCACGGGGAGACGTCAGCAGGCGGTGCTTAAGCTCATCAGCTTGGGCGACAGGAAGCACAGCGCCGCAGAGGTGAGGCACGCCATATTGCAGCAGACAGAGATGTGGCTGTCGCCGCTGCAGCTAGGACCAGGCATGGTCGTGTGCGATAACGGCCGTAACCTGGTGGCGGCTCTGGAGCTTGCAGAACTCAATCACGTACCATGCCTGGCCCACGTTTTTAATTTGGTAGTACAAAAGTTTCTAAAGACTTACCCCAACCTGGCAGAGCTACTGGTCAAAGTGCGGCGCTTGTGCGCTCACTTTCGGAAGTCAACTGTAGCTGCTGCTAGCTTAAAAAAAAATCCAGCAACGCCTCCATTTGCCTCAACATCGGCTGTTGTGCGACCTGCCCACTCGCTGGAATTCCACCTATTGCATGTTGGCCAGGGTGTGTGAGCAGCAGAAAGCATTGATGGAGTACCAGATGATGCATCCACGCGTGCCTCCAACTCAGCTCCCTCAGTTTGCCAACCACGAGTGGCCATGGATGGCAGACATATGCGATGTATTGCGTATCTTTGAGGAGTCCACTAAGAAGGTCAGCAGCGAGGACGCTATAGTGAGCGTAACCATCCCGCTCCTAGGCGTCCTTAAAGAATCGCTCATCGCAATAAGGGAGAACGCATTGCACACAGAGGAGATGGGGGTAGGAGGAGACGCAACGCAGGTAGACAGTCAGACCACACTTTTGTCTGCTGCTCGGTGGCAGTTGCAGGAGGAGGATGAGGAGGAGGAGGACAACGTGGAGGTGGCTGTGGAAGAGGATGCTGGCGGCGAGGGTAGCAGTCAGGCTGTGTGCGTCCCATTGGTTCAGCGCGGATGGGGCGGAGAGGAGGAGGAAGAGGAGGAAATGGAAAATGATCCTTCTGGTGGGGGCAGTGAGGTCATGCCTACTCAGAGTCTGGCACACATGGCTGACTTCATGCTGGGCTGCTTTTCCCGGGACATACGTGTTGTCCGGATATTGGAGAACAAACTATACTGGGTCTTCGCACTCCTGGACCCCCGGTATAAAGATAACTTCTCCTCTTTTATTCCGGTAGAGGAGAGGACGAATCGATTACTGGAATACCAGAGGGAACTCTTGCAGAACATGATGCAGATTTTCCCACCCAGCATCGCTGGCGGCAGAGAGGAGAGTGTCTCCCAGAGTCTGACAACATCGATCAGGCCCACAGCCACCAGGGGAACACTCTCCAAGGTGTGGGACACGTTCATGTCACCCCCTCGTGCAACTTCCATCACTGCGGGGCCCGCTATCAGCAGGAGGGACAAGTATCGGCGGATGTTGCGGGACTACCTGGCAGACCACACCCCTGTCCTCCCCGATCCCTCGGCGACCTACACTTACTGGGTCTCCAAGTTGGACACGTGGCTGGAACTGTCCCTGTACGCCTTGGAGGTGCTTGCCTGCCCTGCCGCCAGCGTGCTATCAGAAAGGGTGTGTTCAGCGCAGCCGGGGGCATTATAACCGATAAGCGCAGCCGCCTGTCAACCGACAGTGCCGACAGGCTGACGCTAATCAAAATGAACAGCAAGTGGATTGACCCGGACTTTGCTTGTACAACAGTGGAAAGCAGCCAAGAGTGAAGTGCCATCTGTATGAAGTGCCATTTCCTCCTCCTCCTCCTCCTCCTCCTCCTCCTTAACCGCCGTAGAATTGCTGTATTAATGAAAAAAATTATGGCTCACCTCTTAGGCTTAATACAATCAATTTTTAAGAGGTCTCAACTCTTGGGCCTCCACACAATTTTTAAAAGGTCTCAGCTCTTGGGCCTCCACACAATTTTTAAGAGGTCTCAGCTCTTGGGCCTCCACACAATGTTTGAGAGGTCTCAGCTCTTGGGCCTCCACACAATGTTTGAGAGGTCTCAGCTCTTGGGCCTCCACACAATGTTTGAGAGGTCTCAGCTCTTGGGCCTCCACACAATTTTTAAAAGGTCTCAGCTCTTGGGCCTCCACACAATTTTTAAAAGGTCTCAGCTCTTGGGCCTCCACACAATTTTTAAGAGGTCTCAGCTCGTGGGACTCCACACAATTTTTAAGAGGTCTCAGCTCGTGGGACTCCACACAATGTTTGAGAGGTCTCAGCTCTTGGGCCTCCACACAATTTTTAAAAGGTCTCAGCTCTTGGGCCTCCACACAATTTTTAAAAGGTCTCAGCTCTTGGGCCTCCACACAATTTTTAAAAGGTCTCAGCTCTTGGGCCTCCACACAATTTTTAAAACATAGCAGCCCTAATAAGGGCTCTCAATGACTCTCTTATCTTCTGGTAGCTGGTATATATGGTGGTAAATGCGATATTCTGAGCTTCTGGGGCCCTGCCTGCCTACATAAGAGCTATATACTGTTCAGCATAGTAGCCCTAATAAGGGCTCTTAATGACTCTCTTGTCTTCTGGTAGCTGGTATATATGGTGGTAAAAGGTATATTCTGAGCTTCTGGGGCCCTGCCTGCCTACATAGGATATGAGCTATATACTGTTCAGCGTAGTAGCCCTAATAAGGGCTCTTAAGGACTCTCTTTTCTTCTGGTAGCTGGTATATATGGTGGTAAAAGGTATATTCTGAGCTTCTGGGGCCCTGCCTGACTACATAGGATATGAGCTATATACTGTTCAACATAGCAGCACTTATAAGGGATTAAGGACTCTCTTGTCTTCTGGTAGCTGGTATATATGGTGGTAAAAGGTATATTCTGAGCTTCTGGGGCCCTGCCTGACTACATAGAAAATGAGCTATATACTGTTCAACATAGCAGCACTAATAAGGGATTAAGGACTCTCTTGTCTTCTGGTAGCTGGTATATATGGTGGTAAAAGGTATATTCTGAGCTTCTGGGGCCCTGCCTGACTACATAGGATATGAGCTATATACTGTTCAACATAGCAGCACTAATAAGGGATTAAGGACTCTCTTGTCTTCTGGTAGCTGGTATATATGGTGGTAAAAGGTATATTCTGAGCTTCTGGGGCCCTGCCTGACTACATAGAAAATGAGCTATATACTGTTCAGCATAGTAGCCCTAATAAGGGCTCTTAAGGACTCTCTTGTCTTCTGGTAGCTGGTATATATGGTGGTAAAAGGTATATTCTGAGCTTCTGGGGCCCTGCCTGACTACATAGAAAATGAGCTATATACTGTTCAGCATAGTAGCCCTAATAAGGGCTCTTAAGGACTCTCTTGTCTTCTGGTAGCTGGTATATATGGTGGTAAAAGGTATATTCTGAGCTTCTGGGGCCCTGCCTGACTACATAGAAAATGAGCTATATACTGTTCAGCATAGTAGCCCTAATAAGGGCTCTTAAGGACTCTCTTGTCTTCTGGTAGCTGGTATATATGGTGGTAAAAGGTATATTCTGAGCTTCTGGGGCCCTGCCTGACTACATAGAAAATGAGCTATATACTGTTCAGCATAGTAGCCCTAATAAGGGCTCTTAAGGACTCTCTTGTCTTCTGGTAGCTGGTATATATGGTGGTAAAAGGTATATTCTGAGCTTCTGGGGCCCTGCCTGACTACATAGGATATGAGCTATATACTGTTCAACATAGCAGCACTAATAAGGGATTAAGGACTCTCTTGTCTTCTGGTAGCTGGTATATATGGTGGTAAAAGGTATTCTGAGCCTCTGGGGCCCTGCCTGACTACATAGGATATGAGCTATATACTGTTCAACATAGCAGCACTAATAAGGGATTAAGGACTCTCTTGTCTTCTGGTAGCTGGTATATATGGTGGTAAAAGGTATATTCTGAGCTTCTGGGGCCCTGCCTGACTACATAGAAAATGAGCTATATACTGTTCAGCATAGTAGCCCTAATAAGGGCTCTTAAGGACTCTCTTGTCTTCTGGTAGCTGGTATATATGGTGGTAAAAGGTATATTCTGAGCTTCTGGGGCCCTGCCTGACTACATAGAAAATGAGCTATATACTGTTCAACATAGCAGCACTAATAAGGGATTAAGGACTCTCTTGTCTTCTGGTAGCTGGTATATATGGTGGTAAAAGGTATATTCTGAGCTTCTGGGGCCCTGCCTGACTACATAGAAAATGAGCTATATACTGTTCAACATAGCAGCACTAATAAGGGATTAAGGACTCTCTTGTCTTCTGGTAGCTGGTATATATGGTGGTAAAAGGTATATTCTGAGCTTCTGGGGCCCTGCCTGACTACATAGGATATGAGCTATATACTGTTCAACATAGTAGCCCTAATAAGGGCTCTTAAGGACTCTCTTGTCTTCTGGTAGCTGGTATATATGGTGGTAAATGGTATATTCTGAGCTTCTGGGGCCCTGCCTGACTACATAGAAAATGAGCTATATACTGTTCAACATAGCAGCACTAATAAGGGATTAAGGACTCTATTGTCTTCTGGTAGCTGGTATATATGGTGGTAAAAGGTATATTCTGAGCTTCTGGGGCCCTGCCTGACTACATAGGATATGAGCTATATACTGTTCAACATAGCAGCACTAATAAGGGATTAAGGACTCTCTTGTCTTCTGGTAGCTGGTATATATGGTGGTAAAAGGTATATTCTGAGCTTCTGGGGCCCTGCCTGACTACATAGGATATGAGCTATATACTGTTCAACATAGTAGCCCTAATAAGGGCTCTTAAGGACTCTCTTGTCTTCTGGTAGCTGGTATATATGGTGGTAAAAGGTATATTCTGAGCTTCTGGGGCCCTGCCTGACTACATAGAAAATGAGCTATATACTGTTCAACATAGCAGCACTAATAAGGGATTAAGGACTCTCTTGTCTTCTGGTAGCTGGTATATATGGTGGTAAAAGGTATATTCTGAGCTTCTGGGGCCCTGCCTGACTACATAGGATATGAGCTATATACTGTTCAACATAGCAGCACTAATAAGGGATTAAGGACTCTCTTGTCTTCTGGTAGCTGGTATATATGGTGGTAAAAGGTATATTCTGAGCTTCTGGGGCCCTGCCTGACTACATAGAAAATGAGCTATATACTGTTCAGCATAGTAGCCCTAATAAGGGCTCTTAAGGACTCTCTTGTCTTCTGGTAGCTGGTATATATGGTGGTAAAAGGTATATTCTGAGCTTCTGGGGCCCTGCCTGACTACATAGAAAATGAGCTATATACTGTTCAGCATAGTAGCCCTAATAAGGGCTCTTAAGGACTCTCTTGTCTTCTGGTAGCTGGTATATATGGTGGTAAAAGGTATATTCTGAGCTTCTGGGGCCCTGCCTGACTACATAGAAAATGAGCTATATACTGTTCAACATAGCAGCACTAATAAGGGATTAAGGACTCTCTTGTCTTCTGGTAGCTGGTATATATGGTGGTAAAAGGTATATTCTGAGCTTCTGGGGCCCTGCCTGACTACATAGAAAATGAGCTATATACTGTTCAACATAGCAGCACTAATAAGGGATTAAGGACTCTCTTGTCTTCTGGTAGCTGGTATATATGGTGGTAAAAGGTATATTCTGAGCTTCTGGGGCCCTGCCTGACTACATAGAAAATGAGCTATATACTGTTCAGCATAGTAGCCCTAATAAGGGCTCTTAAGGACTCTCTTGTCTTCTGGTAGCTGGTATATATGGTGGTAAAAGGTATATTCTGAGCTTCTGGGGCCCTGCCTGACTACATAGGATATGAGCTATATACTGTTCAACATAGCAGCACTAATAAGGGATTAAGGACTCTCTTGTCTTCTGGTAGCTGGTATATATGGTGGTAAAAGGTATATTCTGAGCTTCTGGGGCCCTGCCTGACTACATAGGATATGAGCTATATACTGTTCAACATAGCAGCACTAATAAGGGATTAAGGACTCTCTTGTCTTCTGGTAGCTGGTATATATGGTGGTAAAAGGTATATTCTGAGCTTCTGGGGCCCTGCCTGACTACATAGAAAATGAGCTATATACTGTTCAGCATAGTAGCCCTAATAAGGGCTCTTAAGGACTCTCTTGTCTTCTGGTAGCTGGTATATATGGTGGTAAAAGGTATATTCTGAGCTTCTGGGGCCCTGCCTGACTACATAGAAAATGAGCTATATACTGTTCAGCATAGTAGCCCTAATAAGGGCTCTTAAGGACTCTCTTGTCTTCTGGTAGCTGGTATATATGGTGGTAAAAGGTATATTCTGAGCTTCTGGGGCCCTGCCTGACTACATAGAAAATGAGCTATATACTGTTCAACATAGCAGCACTAATAAGGGATTAAGGACTCTCTTGTCTTCTGGTAGCTGGTATATATGGTGGTAAAAGGTATATTCTGAGCTTCTGGGGCCCTGCCTGACTACATAGAAAATGAGCTATATACTGTTCAGCATAGTAGCCCTAATAAGGGCTCTTAAGGACTCTCTTGTCTTCTGGTAGCTGGTATATATGGTGGTAAAAGGTATATTCTGAGCTTCTGGGGCCCTGCCTGACTACATAGAAAATGAGCTATATACTGTTCAGCGTAGTAGCCCTAATAAGGGCTCTTAAGGACTCTCTTGTCTTCTGGTAGCTGGTATATATGGTGGTAAAAGGTATATTCTGAGCTTCTGGGGCTCTGCCTGACTACATAGAAAATGAGCTATATACTGTTCAGCGTAGTAGCCCTGATAAGGGCTCTTAAGGACTGTCTTGTCTTCTGGTAGCTGGTATATATGGTGGTAAAAGCTATATTCTGAGCTTCTGGGGCCCTGCCTGCCTACATATGAGCCATATACCGTTTAGCGTAGTAGCCCTAATAAGGGCTCTTAATGACTCTCTTGTCTTCTGGTAGCTGGTATAGATGGTGGTAAAAGCGATATTCCGAGCTTCTGGGGCCCTGCCAGCGACAGCCTGTCTTTCCCTGCTGTGAGCGTCTGTCCCTCACTAAGTTCAAGCTGCTAATGCTGACGAAGAGGAAGTGCTGAGTTTTGTATATTCGAGGTCACATGGTTTTTCCAGCCAATGCGTGTAGACGCCGTTTTCGCGATGCCAGCGTCCTCCCAGGACCTGTCCCACCCCCCCTGCATGGTGATTGGTGTAAAAAACGCGCCAGGGAAGGTGGGAGGGGAAACGAATTGTGAGTGCGCCATCGCCGCTGTACTCGATCGAAATCGAGTATGACGAACAGCGTAGTATTCGATCGAATACCGGCTCGGTCGAATACTACTCGCTCATCACTAATTAGTAACATATTAGTAACATAGTAACATATTAGATATTAGTAACATAGTAACATATTAGTAACATAGTAACATATTAGTAACATAGTAACATA
Source organism: Gastrophryne carolinensis (assembly GCA_027917425.1). Lineage (NCBI taxonomy): Eukaryota > Metazoa > Chordata > Amphibia > Anura > Microhylidae > Gastrophryne > Gastrophryne carolinensis. The sequence goes on from CM051238.1 coordinate 67,914,682, forward strand.
TTAGTAATATAGTGACATATTAGTAACAAAGTAACATATTAGTAACATAGTAACATATTAGACCTAAATTCATCAAGCAGAGGTCGCAGCAGACTAGGGGTGAGTGACAGCAGGAGTCTCAGTGAGAGGCCTGATCTCCCGGTATCAGCTAGCGGTTGTGTCTCGACCAGCAACCTATCTGCCATCATCGATTGGTTAACAAGATCATCCACTTCATCACAAGTGACATCTGACACCCCCTGTCAACTGTCAGTTATATCTTATGCTTTGGGTTCAGCTCCACTATTCAATGAGGACAATCTGCTAGAGAAAAATCAGCAGCTACTGCCCAGCCAAGAAGTGGAGGAGACACTCACCACTTCTTCCACTAGGCAGGCAAGTATTGATGAGGAGAGAGGAGTGGGAGGTGGTGTTGCAAGCGTTTTGGCTTCTTAAGCAGACACTGTGGAGGAACCTGAGGAGCACATCAGTGAGTTTTGAGGGCACTTTTAAAGGCTTGGAGTGATGGAGAGTGACAGATTTAGCGCTCATCATGGTGGCAGAAGGGGAAAGTATGGAGGCAAATGTGCTCGGGGTAGACCACTTGCTGTGCGGCAGGCTACCTTCCCAGGAGGTAGTGAAAGAAGGTCCCTGGCGGCGGCAGCAGTAGCAGTGAATTAGTGCAGGCTGCTGGTAGGAAAATCAGCTACTTGGCAATGTGGCAGTTTTTCATTAAGCATCCGCAGGAGGTTAACATGGCTATATGAAAGATGTGTAGGCAGAAGGCGAAGTGTGGCCAGGGTCCCAATGTTGGCCCCACAGCCATGCGTCAACATTTACAGCGTCACCATAAAGCGGCCTGGGAGAGTTGGCTCCAAAGTGGTGGTCCAGCCTGCTGCATTACACAGTGGCACGCCGCTCCCTGTTCCAGCCAGCCAAGGCTCCACCACCTCCTGTGTGTCATACCCATCCTCTGTTGCTCCAGATGCTCCTCCTCCTCTTAATCCGAGTCAGTCATTCCGCCAGCAATCCATTGGCCAAGTCATGTCCAAGAGACAACAGTATGTGCCCACTCATCCATCGCGCAGGAGCTAAATGTGCTCCTGTATAAGTTGCTGGTGCTGCAGTCCCTCCCTTTTGAGGTCGTGGACCTTTCAGAGAACTGATGGCTTGTGCTGAGCCGAGGTAGAGAGTCCCAAGCTGTCATTTCTTTGCGAAGAAGGCAGTACCAGCCCTGTACAATTTTGTTGAACAGAAGGTGGGCCAGTCCTTTAGCCTGTCAGTGTGTACCAAAGTCCATGGCAGTGCCTACGTCTGTAGCTGTAACTACGGTCAGGGACAATACATATCCTTTAAGGCCCACTGGGTGATTGTGGTTCCTGTACAACCATAACAGCAACTTGGACAGGTCCCTCTGCTGTGGCCTCCATGCTCCTAGGCTCCTAGGAAAAAGTGCCTAATTGTCAACATTTATCTTATTTGAACACATTTATAATAATAACATATAATAACATATAACATAACAACAATAACATGTAACAAAATAACAATAACATATAAAATGTATCAAATGTTTTCTTTTGGTTAATTTTGTATTTTTTTAATTTTTTTTTGTATAATATTTTGTATTTTTTAAAAATATATATTTTTTAATTTTGTAATTTTTTTTTTGTATTTTGTTTTTTTTTTTCAATTTTAAATCATGGTCTTTTTTTTTAATATTTAGTTATTTTTTTACAATTTTTTTTTCCATTTTTAATTTTTTTTTCTGTATTTTGATTTTTTATATATATATATATATATATATATATATATATATATATATATATATATATTGTATTTTTCTTTATTATTTTTTTTCACTGACCTTCCAGCCTACCATGTGTGCAGGACACGGCGGTTTCACGCTGTTCATCACATGGTTTGCCTAGAGCCACACATGGGAGGAACTGCTAAAAATCATACATCAATAAATGAAATCATGGCTTACTCCACGAAAACTGCAAATGGGAACCATGGTGACTGACAATGGGAAGAACATCTTGTCCGCGCTGCAACAAGGAAGCCTGAGCCATGCGCCCTGTATGCCACACGTGTTTAACCTAGTTCTGCAAGACATCCTAACAACGGGAAGGAAACTTTGCATGCACTTCAGCCACTCCTACACCACCAAGCACACCCTTCTTGAGCTACAGAGTCAGAACGGTATCCTCCAACATAGTCTGATTTGCGATGTTTCCACCCATTGGATCGACTATACGAACAGAGAAAAGCCATCACGGATTTCTTGATGATCCAAGCGGATAGAGGGACTCCCCTGTGTAACTTCAATGTAAACCAGTGGCAGCTCATACGTGACACCTGTCGTTTGCTCAGGCCCTTTGAGGAAGCCAATTATTAGTCAGTAGCCAGGACGACGGGATGAACTATGTGATTCCACGGCTTCATGTACTACAACACATGTTGGAAACCATGGCTGGTCAGGGCACTGGAGACATGGTTCCTACATTTCACGGCCAGATGAAGCCTGTGAGGGCTGAAGTGGAGGAAGAGGGGGTGGGGCACAGCGAAGCACAGTTTAGGTTTTGACAAAATGGCCATTTTATCTAGTCATCTGACAGGAGAGGAGGAGCAGGAGCAGCCAGAGGAGCTAGAGGGCTGTGAGGAAGGCGAGACAGAGGACCCAGACACAGTTTGGTAGTATGCAGTGGAGATGGAGACAGGTACTCCCTCCGAGTCACTTGCACAAATAGCACGATGCATGCTCACGTGCTTGCGTAGTGACCGCAGAAATGTCTCCATTCGTCAGCGCGATGACTTCTGGCTGTCCACCTTATTGGACCCTCACTACCGGCACAAAATGGGGGCATTTTTTACACCCATTGAGAGGGAGGACAAATTACCTACTACAGAGACATTCTACATAGTCAGTTGGCCGATGCCTATCTGGGCCATGGTCCATACTCTTGCAGGTCTGACTCGGGGGGACCTCTGCACTCACCTTTCACTGCCATGGCTGCTGGGGGGGTGGCAGCAGCAGCAGCTCCATCAGCAGCAGCCTGAGTCTTCAGTCACTAATGAGTAGATTTCTTCACCCATATAGTGAGGCTAATCATGAGCAGCAGAAAGACCTGGAGCAGGCCCTGAACCAGCAGGTCGTGTCATACCTTGACATGACCATGCCAACGCACCTTGAGGACCCGCTGGACTTCTGGGCAGCCAAAGTTGACTTGTGGCCGCAACTGCCAGAGTTTGCTCTGGGAAAGCTGTCCTGCCTGGCGAGTAGTGTGCCATCTGAGCGGGTGTATAGTGCGGCGGGGGCCATAGGAGTACTCGTCTGTCCACGAAAAATGTGGAGATACTCACCTTTGAGAAGATGAATCAGGCATGGATCAGCCCGGATTTCCAGCCTCCAATGGCTGATCCATGGTAGTAGCTGATGCATGGTAGCTCCTTATGCTGCTCCAACTGCAGGTTGTGTCTTTCAGGCAATATATGGGCTCCCTATGCTGCTGCTGCCAGCTCATATGCGTGTCTTTCAGGCAATATATGGGCTCCTAATGCTGCTGCTGCCAACTCCAATGTGTGTACTCTTAGAAGACACATGCTAGCATATTTAGGATGCCCCCCCCCCCCCCCCGGTTAAAGGCAATGGCTGCTGGCAATTTGACAACGTGACTTTCTTTACAACATGCAACCAGTTAGTAGACAGGTACTCTTGAAATATCTCTGCTGGTGTTTGGGATTCCCTCTCTTCAAATACACAGGTTGGCTGCTTTTATAGTGGAAATGTGACTTTCTTTACAACATGCAACCAGTTAGTAGACAGGTACTCTTGAAATATTATGCTAGTGTTTGGGATGTCCCCTCTTCAAATACACAGGTTGGCTGCTTTTATAGTGGAAATGTGACTTTATTTACAACATGCAACCAGTAAGTAGACAGGTACTCTTGAATATTTATGCTAGTGTTTGGAATGAACCCACTTCAAATACACAGATTGGCTGCTTTTATAGGGGAAAAGTGCGTTTGTTTACAAAATGCAACCAGTCAGTAGACAGGTACTCTTGAAATATATATGCTAGTGTTTGGAATGTCCCCTATTCAAATACACAGGTTGACTGCATTTATAGTGGAAAAGTGACTTTGTTTACAACATGCAACCAGTTAGTAGACAAGTACTTTTGAAAAATGTATGCTAGTGTTTGGGATGCCCCCTCTTCAAATACACAGGTTGGCTGCTTTTATAGTGGAAAATTGCCTTTGTTTACAAAATGCAACCAGTTAGTAGACAGGTACTCTTGAAATATATATGCTAGTGTTTGGAATGCCCCTTCTTCAAATACACAGGTTGACTGCATTTATAGTGTAAAAGTGACTTTGTTTACAACATGCAACCAGTTAGTAGATAGGTACTCTTGAAATATTTATGCTAGTGTTTGGCATGCCCCCTCTTCAAATACACAGGTTGGCTGCTTTTATAGTGGAAAAGTGACTTTGTTTACAACATGCAACCAGTAAGTAGACAGGTACTCTTGAATATTTATGCTAGTGTTTGGAATGAACCCACTTCAAATACACAGATTGGCTGCTTTTATAGGGGAAAAGTGCGTTTGTTTACAAAATGCAACCAGTCAGTAGACAGGTACTCTTGAAATGTATATGCTAGTGTTTGGAATGCCCCTTCTTCAAATACACAGGTTGACTGCATTTATAGTGTAAAAGTGACTTTGTTTACAACATGCAACCAGTTAGTAGATAGGTACTCTTGAAATATTTATGCTAGTGTTTGGCATGCCCTCTCTTCAAATACACAGGTTGGCTGCTTTTATAGTGGAAAAGTGACTTTGTTTACAACATGCAACCAGTTAGTAGACAGGTACTCTTGAAATATCTCTGCTAGTGTTTGGGATTCCCTCTCTTCAAATACACAGGTTGGCTGCTTTTATAGTGGAAAAGTGACTTTCTTTACAACATGCAACCAGTTAGTAGACAGGTACTCTTGAAATATTTATGCTAGTGTTTGGGATGCCCCCTCTTCAAATACACAGGTTGGCTGCTTTTATAGTGGAAAATTGCCTTTGTTTACAAAATGCAACCAGTTAGTAGACAGGTACTCTTGAAATATATATGCTAGTGTTTGGAATGCCCCTTCTTCAAATACACAGGTTGGCTGCTTTTATAGTGGAAAAGTGACTTTGTTTACAACATGCAACCAGTAAGTAGACAGGTACTCTTGAATATTTATGCTAGTGTTTGGAATGAACCCACTTCAAATACACAGATTGGCTGCTTTTATAGGGGAAAAGTGCGTTTGTTTACAAAATGCAACCAGTCAGTAGACAGGTACTCTTGAAATGTATATGCTAGTGTTTGGAATGCCCCTTCTTCAAATACACAGGTTGACTGCATTTATAGTGTAAAAGTGACTTTGTTTACAACATGCAACCAGTTAGTAGATAGGTACTCTTGAAATATTTATGCTAGTGTTTGGCATGCCCTCTCTTCAAATACACAGGTTGGCTGCTTTTATAGTGGAAAAGTGACTTTGTTTACAACATGCAACCAGTTAGTAGACAGGTACTCTTGAAATATCTCTGCTAGTGTTTGGGATTCCCTCTCTTCAAATACACAGGTTGGCTGCTTTTATAGTGGCAATATGACTTTGTTTACAACATGCAACCAGTTAGTAGACAGGTACTCTTGAAATATTTATGCTAGTGTTTGGAATACCCCCTCTTCAAATACACAGGTTGGCTGCTTTTATAGTGGAAAAGTGACTTTCTTTTCAAAATGTAACTAGTTAGTAGACAGGTACTCTTGAAATATTAATGCTAGTGTTTGGGATGCCCCCTCTTCAAATACACAGGCTGGCTGCTTTTATAGTGGAAAAGTGACTTTGTTTACAAAATGCAACCACTTAGTAGACATGTACTCTTGAAATATTAATGCTAGAGCTTGGGATGCCCCCTTTTCAAATACACTGGCTGGCTGCTTTTTTAGTGGCAATATGACTTTGTTTACAAAATGCAACCAGTTAGTAGACAGGTACTCTTGAAATATTTATGCTAGTGTTTGGGATGCCCCCTCTTCTGATACACAGGTGGGCAGCTTTTATAGTGGAAATGTGACTTTGTTTACAACATGCAACCAGTTAGTAGACAGGTACTCTTGAAATATTAATGCTAGTGTTTGGAATACCTCCTCTTCAAATACACAGGCTGGCTGCTTTTATAGTGGAAATGTGACTTTGTTTTCAAAATGCAACCAGTTAGTAGACAGGTACTCTTGAAATATTTATGCTAGTGTTTGGGATGCCCCCTCTTCAAATACACAGGTTGGATGTTTTTATAGTGAAAAAGTGACTTTGTTTACAACATGCAACCAGTTAGTAGACAGCTACTCTTGAAATATTTATGTTAGTGTTTGGGATGCCCCCTCTTCAAATACACAGGTTGGCTGCTTTTATAGTGGAAAAGTGACTTTCTTTACAACATGCAACCAGTTAGTAGACAGGTACTCTTGAAATATTAATGCTAGTGTTTGGGATGTCCCCTCTTCAAATACACAGGTTGGCTGCTTTTATAGTGGAAAAGTGACTTTGTTTACAACATGCAACCAGTTAGTAGACAGGTACTCTTGAAATATTTATGCTAGTGTTTGGGATGCCCCCTCTTCAAATACACAGGTTGGCTGTTTTTATAGTGGAAAAGGGACTTTCTTTACAAAATGCAACCAGTTAGTAGACAGGTACTCTTGAAATATTTATGCTAGTGTTTGGGATGCCCCCTCTTCAAATACACAGGTTGGCTGCTTTTATAGTGGAAACGTGACTTTCTTTACAACATGCAACCAGTTAGTAGACAGGTACTCTTGAAATATTAATGCTAGTGTTTGGGATGCCCCCTCCTCAAATACACAGGCTGGCTGCTTTTATAGTGGAAACGTGACCTTGTTTACATCATGCAACCAGTTAGTAGACAGGTACTCTTGAAATATTTTATGCTAGTGTTTGGGATGCCCACTCTTCAAATACACAGGCTGCCTGCTTTTATAGTGGAAAAGTGACTTTGTCTACATCATGCAACCAGTTAGTAGACAGGTACTCTTGAAATATTTATGCTAGTGTTTGGGATGCCCCCTCTTAAAATACACAGGTTGGCTGCTTTTACAGTGGAAATGTGACTTTGTTTACAACATGCAACCAGCTAGTAGACAGGTACTCTTGAAATATTAATGCTAGTGTTTGGGATGCCCCCTCTTCAAATACACAGGCTGGCTGCTTTCATAGTGGAAAAGTGACTTTCTTTAGAACATGCAACCAGTTAGTAGACAGGTACTCTTGAAATATTTATGCTAGTGTTTGGGATGCCCCCTTTTTCAATACACAGGTTGGCTGCTTTTATAGTGGAAAAGTGACTTTCTTTACAAGATGCAGCCAGTTAGTAGATAGGTACTCTTGAAATAGTTATGCTAGTGTTTGGGATGCCCCCTCTTCAAATACACTGGTTGGCTACTTTTATAGTGGAAACGTGACTTTCTTTACAACATACAACCAGTTAGTAGACAGGTACTCTTGAAATATTATTGCTAGTGTTTGGGATGCCCCCTCTTCAAATACACAGGTTGGCTGCTTTTATAGTGGAAAAGTGACTTTCTTTACAAAAGCAACCAGTTAGTAGACAGGTACTCTTGAAATATTTATGCTAGTGTTTGGGATGCCCCCCTTCAAATACACAGGTTGGCTGCTTTTATAGTGGAAAAGTGACTTTCTTTACAACATGCAACCAGTTAGTAGACAGGTACTCTTGAAATATTAATGCTAGTGTTTGGGATACCCCCTCCTCAAATACACAGGTTGGCTGCTTTTATAGTGGAAAACTGACTTTTTTTTCAAAATGTAACTAGTAAATAGACAGGTACTCTTGAAATATTAATACTAGTGTTCGGGATGCCCCCTCTTCAAATACACAGGCTGGCTGCTTTTATAGTGGAAAAGTGACTTTGTTTACAAAATGCAACCAGTTAGTAGACATGTACTCTTGAAATATTTATGCTAGTGTTTGGGATGCCCCCTCTTCAAATACACAGGCTGGCTGCTTTTGTAGTGGAAAAGTGACTTTGTTTACAAAATGCAACCAGTTAGTAAACAGGTACTCTTGAAATATTTATGCTAGTGTTTGGGATGCCCCCTCTTCAAATACACAGGTTGGCTGCTTTTATAGTGGAAACGTGACTTTCTTTACAAAATGCAACCAGTTAGTAGACATGTACTCTTGAAATACTTATGCTAGTGTTTGGGATGCCCCCTCTTCAAATACACAGGCTGGCTGCTTTTGTAGTGGAAAAGTGACTTTGTTTACAAAATGCAACCACTTAGTAGACAGGTACTCTTGAAATATTAATGCTAGAGTTTGGGATGCCCCCTTTTCAAATACACTGGCTGGCTGCTTTTTTAGTGAAAATATTACTTTGTTTACAAAATGCAACCAGTTTGTAGACAGGTACTCTTGAAATATTTATGCTAGTGTTTGGGATGCCCCCTCTTCAAATACACAGGTTGGCTGCTTTTATAGTGGAAAAGTGACTTTGTTTACAACATGCAACCAGTTAGTAGACAGGTACTCTTGAAATATTTATGCTAGTGTTTGGGATGCCCCCTCTTCAAATACACAGGTTGGCTGCTTTTATAGTGGAAACGTGACTTTCTTTACAACATGCAACCAGTTAGTAGACAGGTACTCTTGAAATATTAATGCTAGTGTTTGGGATGCCCCCTCCTCAAATACACAGGCTGGCTGCTTTTATAGTGGAAACGTGACCTTGTTTACATCATGCAACCAGTTAGTAGACAGGTACTCTTGAAATATTTTATGCTAGTGTTTGGGATGCCCACTCTTCAAATACACAGGCTGCCTGCTTTTATAGTGGAAAAGTGACTTTGTCTACATCATGCAACCAGTTAGTAGACAGGTACTCTTGAAATATTTATGCTAGTGTTTGGGATGCCCCCTCTTAAAATACACAGGTTGGCTGCTTTTACAGTGGAAATGTGACTTTGTTTACAACATGCAACCAGCTAGTAGACAGGTACTCTTGAAATATTAATGCTAGTGTTTGGGATGCCCCCTCTTCAAATACACAGGCTGGCTGCTTTCATAGTGGAAAAGTGACTTTCTTTAGAACATGCAACCAGTTAGTAGACAGGTACTCTTGAAATATTTATGCTAGTGTTTGGGATGCCCCCTTTTTCAATACACAGGTTGGCTGCTTTTATAGTGGAAAAGTGACTTTCTTTACAAGATGCAGCCAGTTAGTAGATAGGTACTCTTGAAATAGTTATGCTAGTGTTTGGGATGCCCCCTCTTCAAATACACTGGTTGGCTACTTTTATAGTGGAAACGTGACTTTCTTTACAACATACAACCAGTTAGTAGACAGGTACTCTTGAAATATTATTGCTAGTGTTTGGGATGCCCCCTCTTCAAATACACAGGTTGGCTGCTTTTATAGTGGAAAAGTGACTTTCTTTACAAAAGCAACCAGTTAGTAGACAGGTACTCTTGAAATATTTATGCTAGTGTTTGGGATGCCCCCCTTCAAATACACAGGTTGGCTGCTTTTATAGTGGAAAAGTGACTTTCTTTACAACATGCAACCAGTTAGTAGACAGGTACTCTTGAAATATTAATGCTAGTGTTTGGGATACCCCCTCCTCAAATACACAGGTTGGCTGCTTTTATAGTGGAAAACTGACTTTTTTTTCAAAATGTAACTAGTAAATAGACAGGTACTCTTGAAATATTAATACTAGTGTTCGGGATGCCCCCTCTTCAAATACACAGGCTGGCTGCTTTTATAGTGGAAAAGTGACTTTGTTTACAAAATGCAACCAGTTAGTAGACATGTACTCTTGAAATATTTATGCTAGTGTTTGGGATGCCCCCTCTTCAAATACACAGGCTGGCTGCTTTTGTAGTGGAAAAGTGACTTTGTTTACAAAATGCAACCAGTTAGTAAACAGGTACTCTTGAAATATTTATGCTAGTGTTTGGGATGCCCCCTCTTCAAATACACAGGTTGGCTGCTTTTATAGTGGAAACGTGACTTTCTTTACAAAATGCAACCAGTTAGTAGACATGTACTCTTGAAATACTTATGCTAGTGTTTGGGATGCCCCCTCTTCAAATACACAGGCTGGCTGCTTTTGTAGTGGAAAAGTGACTTTGTTTACAAAATGCAACCACTTAGTAGACAGGTACTCTTGAAATATTAATGCTAGAGTTTGGGATGCCCCCTTTTCAAATACACTGGCTGGCTGCTTTTTTAGTGAAAATATTACTTTGTTTACAAAATGCAACCAGTTTGTAGACAGGTACTCTTGAAATATTTATGCTAGTGTTTGGGATGCCCCCTCTTCAAATACACAGGTTGGCTGCTTTTATAGTGGAAAAGTGACTTTCTTTACAACATGCAACCAGTTAGTAGACAGGTACTCTTGAAATATTAATGCTAGTGTTTGGGATACCCCCTCTTCAAATACACAGGCTGGCTGCTTTTATAGTGGAAATGTGACTTTGTTTTCAAAATGCAACTAGTTAGTAGACAGGTACTCTTGAAATATTTATGCTAGTGTTTGGGATGCCCCCTCTTCAAATACACAGGTTGGCTGCTTTTATAGTGGAAAAGTGACTTTCTTTACAACATGCGACCAGTTAGTAGACAGTTACTCTTGAAATATTAATGCTAGTGTTTGGGATGCCCCCTCTTCAAATACACAGGTTGGCTGCTTTTATAGTGGAAATGTGACTTTGTTTACAACATGCAACCAGTTAGTAGACAGCTACTCTTGAAATATTTATGTTAGTGTTTGGGATGCCCCCTCTTCAAATACACAGGTTGGCTGCTTTTATAGTGGAAAAGTGAATTGTTTACAACATGCAACCAGTTAGTAGACAGGTACTCTTGAAATATTTATGCTAGTGTTTGGGATGCCCCCTCTTCAAATACACAGGTTGGCTGCTTTTATAGTGGAAAAGTGACTTTCTTTACAACATGCGACCAGTTAGTAGACAGTTACTCTTGAAATATTAATGCTAGTGTTTGGGATGCCCCCTCTTCAAATACACAGGTTGGCTGCTTTTATAGTGGAAATGTGACTTTGTTTACAACATGCAACCAGTTAGTAGACAGCTACTCTTGAAATATTTATGTTAGTGTTTGGGATGCCCCCTCTTCAAATACACAGGTTGGCTGCTTTTATAGTGGAAAAGTGAATTGTTTACAACATGCAACCAGTTAGTAGACAGGTACTCTTGAAATATTAATGCTAGTGTTTGGGATGCCCCCTCTTCAAATACACAGGTTGGCTGCTTTTATAGTGGAAAAGTGACTTTCTTTACAAAATGCAACCAGTTAGTAGACAGGTACTCTTGAAATATTTATGTTAGTGTTTGGGATGCCCCCTCTTCAAATACACAGGTTGGCTGCTTTTATAGTGGAAAAGTGAATTGTTTACAACATGCAACCAGTTAGTAGACAGGTACTCTTGAAATATTAATGCTAGTGTTTGGGATGCCCCCTCTTCAAATACACAGGTTGGCTGCTTTTATAGTGGAAAAGTGACTTTCTTTACAAAATGCAACCAGTTAGTAGACAGGTACTCTTGAAATATTTATGCTAGTGTTTGGGATGCCCCCTCTTCAAATACACAGGCTGGCTGCTTTTGTATTGGAAAAGTGACTTTGTTTACAAAATGCAACCAGTTTGTAGACAGGTACTCTTGAAATATTTATGCTAGTGTTTGGGATGCCCCTTTTTCAAATACACGGGTTGGCTGCTTTTATAGTGGAAAAGTGACTTTCTTTACAACATGCAACCAGTTAGTAGACAGGTACTCTTGAAATATTAATGCTAGTGTTTGGGATACCCCCTCTTCAAATACACAGGCTGGCTGCTTTTATAGTGGAAATGTGACTTTGTTTTCAAAATGCAACTAGTTAGTAGACAGGTACTCTTGAAATATTTATGCTAGTGTTTGGGATGCCCCCTCTTTAAATACACAGGCTGGCTGCTTTTATAGTGGAAATGTGACTTTGTTTTCAAAATGCAACTAGTTAGTAGACAGGTACTCTTGAAATATTTATGCTAGTGTTTGGGATGCCCCCTCTTCAAATACACAGGTTGGCTGCTTTTATAGTGGAAAAGTGACTTTGTTTACAACATGCAACCAGTTAGTAGACAGGTACTCTTGAAATATTTATGCTAGTGTTTGGGATGCCCCCTCTTCAAATACACAGGTTGGCTGCTTTTATAGTGGAAAAGTGACTTTGTTTACAACATGCAACCAGTTAGTAGACAGGTACTCTTGAAATATTTATGCTAGTGTTTGGGATGCCCCCTCTTCTAATACACAGGTTGGCTGCTTTTATAGTTGAAAAGTGACTTTGTTTACAACATGCAACCAGTTAGTAGACAGGTACTCTTGAAATATGTATGCTAGTGTTTGGGATGCCCCTCTTCAAATACACAGGTTGGCTGCTTTTATAGTGGAAAAGTGACTTTGTTTACAACATGCAACCAGTTAGTAGACAGGTACTCTTGAAATATTTATGCTAGTGTTTGGGATGCCCCTCTTTAAATACACAGGTTGGCTGCTTTTATAGTGGAAAAGTGACTTTCTTTACAAAATGCAACCAGTTAGTAGACAGGTAGTCTTGAAATATTAATGCTAGCACGCTTTTTAAAGAATGACACCAGAAAAAGGAAAAGCTAATTAGGCAGGTGTGTCATTAACCTCTAAATAGGCTTGAAAGCTAATGCAAACACTTTAAACGTTCCCTGTCTTTCTCTGTCACTGTCACAGCCTCTCTGCTTCTCTATCTGTCCCTCGCTTCTTCTGTTCTTTGTCTATCTATCTATCCCTCGCTCTCTCCCTGCCTGATCTGCTCTGGCCGCAATACAGTGTCAGAATGATCTTTCCCAAAATGGCTGCCACTTATAAAGGTCTGTGACAAGGTAAGCCTGTCTGCTCATAGGTAGCATGTGACCCCTATCTAGGATTCCTTGCCCCATGGGACAGGTCCTGACATGTGGATCCACCATTTCATATGGGCTGGATAGCAGTAGATGGAGTTTTAAGGAAGCGATACGAGCTATCGTATCGCGGTGATATTCGGAATCATAACAAATCAAGTTTTTCCTGAAACTCGTAACGAATTTGCGTTCGCCAGAATCGATTCGCTCATCTCTATTTCCAGCCACAGCTCTCCAAGTATACACATGCTGCCAGTCTGCTGGAGAGGTGCAGCTCCCAGGGCCAGGAGTAAGTATTGAGAGTACCTGTTTTTCACCCATAGTAGGCCTTTAAGCATTGTATATTTTGCTGAACTTTGTGGGATAGCCTTGATCAGGTAAGTTGAAATATTTGCATAAAGGACTCAAAATTAACCACACTAAACACAGAGTGCCTTGTCGGGGCAGTGTGGCTTCCACATATATATATGCAACCAAATCTCTGTCTTTCCACATAGCTAGACATGTTTGTTGCTTGATATTTAGATGAGAGGGTTAAACTGGGCGGTAAATTAGTTCCCAGGCCCTGAATAATAATAATAATTTTGTATAAATTATAGTGATTGAGCTGCTCCCACCCCCCTTTTATTTATTTGCATAAATGTCCCATTTTTTTTTATGAGCAATGTCAGAGCAGCCACTTGATACCATCCACAGACGCCTCTAACTGCTATCCTGAGCCTTCCTGGTGAGAGCTTCACATTAAACTTTACAGTAACTGTATTTGCTGTCTAGACATCCACTTGGCAAATTAAGTTCAATGTGGAGAAGTGTAAAGTGATTCACTTGGGGGCTAATAATCTGCAGGCCACATATGTCCTTGGGGGAGTAAAGCTGGGAGAGCCACTAGTTGAGAAGGATCTGGGGTACTAGCAGCTGCTTCTAATGCAACCAAGATATTAATTATCAGGCATTAAAAGAGGCATGGAATCACAAGATGTAATATTGCCTCTTTACAAGGCATATGTACACCCTCACACATAAGATAAAGCAGCCTTGTCCTAATACATGCTCCACTGTGGTCTGATGCAAGGCTAGGTCACAATGAAAAAGAACCTATTTATGAAGAAAGAATACAAGTTCAGTCTTGAGAGGGGAGGTCTAAGGGGGGACATAATTAACCTGTATCAAAATATCAATGGGCAATGCAAAAACTAATTCAGGTAAAATTCTCTCAAAAGACAAGGGTGCATTCAATCATCTTTTTTACCATAAGAACTATACACCTGAAGCTTGTAACAGCATCAACAGCTGACAGCTTCAAAACAGGATTAGATACTTTTCTATCAAAAAATAACATTAACAGTTACTGTTAGCGGTCATCACTAAAATAAATAAAAATAACTTTCCACTGTTCTTTGGTTGAACTTAATGGACATATGTATTTTTTCAGCCATACTATGGAACTATGTAACCTTCATCAATATTGCATGTGGAAATATCTGTATGTTAAAATAAATAAAAAGAGCTAAGATGCTTGCTTACTTTTTCACCGGTCTATACAATGTTGGACTGGGATTTCTTGGGCCCACCAGGGGGCCCACACGTCACACTTATATGCAAGTAATGGTCAGCTTATATTTAGGGCCCATGCACAGAAACATTATGCCAAACTTTATTGTCTTTGTGTTTGTGCACTTAGAACACAAACAAGCAATATGTAGTTCAGACTATAGTGACTGAGGCCCTCAAATGGATCCCTGGAACCAGGAGTCAACCAAGGGATTCTCTGGCCCTGGTAACCCTGTGGGCAAGTCCAAGCATGTGACTATAAAACAGGAAAATATATGCAAATATATATACCGTATATGCAGTGACTAATAAAGAAATGTGTAGCAAACATTTTCTAAAGAAAGTCAGCAGTGCCTTCTCTAGAATACTGAAGCAAAAAAATCAGCAAGAACAGTACTGCAAGAGGTTAATGAGTAAGTCATTTATAGAATCTGCTCATTATACATTGGTAATGTCAGCAAATAACATTTAAGAAGGGCAAAGCGATTCTCAGTTTGGCTATTAATATTTTATCATGCAGGTGCAGGTTTGTGATTATTTAGCAAGTTTAGTAGGAAGTTAGCCAAGAAAGGGTAATAAATACCATCTGACAGTTGTCGCCGTTTTAAAACAACTGGTTTACACCATCGTTTAGTCATCTGGAAACAGGGGCCTGCGGGCTGGCAGATACTGTAGGTGCCATCTTGTTTAGGCAACCTGGACAGAGACTGTAATCCTGAGAGGAGGGGATCAATCTCCTCAGTAGAACATAGGATATACTTGCCCTCTAATGATCATGCTTTAAAATGAAAAGGACCTTTTCCTCCTTTTCGATATTTACCCCATAAATTGTAGCCTAGGTTGGCTCTAAGGCAAACCCCTCACACTCACATTTCATGATCCTGCTTATGACAAGTTGGGATTTTTGTCAGCATTGGTGAATTGCTGGACCTCATAATCCCCATTTATGAAAAGACACTGCCCAGAGAACCTACCTCTACTAACTGTAGAGATCCAACAAAGGTGAAAAACATTAAAGACGTCTCTTAAACATTAGAGCAATTCCAGGTCCCATGCAGTTATGCTCCAAGCTTCTTTCAGAAAAGAAATCCATAATTTCTCTGAAGCATTGGTTAACCCTTCTAGTGCCAGCTACATGAGTCTCACGTAGCTGCCTCTCCAACCGTTAAGTGCCAGCTACGTGAGACTCACATAGCTGACTTTAGAGCCCCATAAAAAAAAAAGTAAAAAAGATACAGACTTTCCTGACCCCTCGTTTAAAAGTGCCAGCGATTGTCTTCAATCATCGCCTGTTTAATTTCCGCCCCGGGCCTCTGATCTTCAGGAGGGGGCCCAGAATAGCCCCCCCCCGTGCCATCTGAAAGAAAAAAAAAATAAATTAAAAATGACACAAACTCACCTGACAGCCCGATCGCTCTCCCTGGGTCTTCTCTCTGATCCCCCCCCCCCTGGACTTACCATGCTTCGGGTGAGGACCCAGCAACGGGCCCTCACCATCCTCTTCGGCTGGCACTGGTCCGCCCCTAGCTCCGCCCACTTGTGGGAGGAGCGGGATGACATCATTCCGCTCCTCATATACCGGCACCCAGCTCCGATCTGTCACTTGTCAGTAGCGTTCGGAGCAGGGAGGGTGGGAGGCAGGGAGGCTCTGATCTCCCTGCCTCCCACCCTCCCTGCTCCGATCACTACCGACAAGTGTCATCGCGGGACACGGGATCAGAGGTAAGTATAAGTGAAAAAAGAATAAATAAAGAATTTTGTGTCTGTGTCTTTATTTTTTACTTAACCCTTTGTGAACTGGTAAGGGGTCCATGAGACAATCACCTGCGGCTAGCGGGTGACTTGCCAAAACTCCCAGCCCCCCATTACCTGCCTCCCCAACGGCCGGGGGGGGGCAGAAGGGCCCGGGCCACTTAGTGGCTATGTGGGCTAGTAGCCTGCAGGGCCAGGGGCCACCAACGCTGGCCCCTGCGCCCTGTTCTACAAGCCCCCATAGCTGGTCCGGGTCGGTAATGCTGGGTAAGGGGGACCCTACGTCATTTTTGGGGGGGATTTTAAGGGTTTTCAACCCTTAAAATTCCCCAAAAAAGATGTCCCCCCCCCCCCCCCTATGACCCTATGTCATTTTTTTTTTTTAAGTTAACCCCTTACAACTATGCAATCATATTGCATAGTTGTATCCTATCTGAAATCTCCTAAACTGCTGTTTCACTTTGGGGGAGTTTCCTGGGCAGGAAAGGGTTTATACCAATACATATGTGGTACCGTTGTAACCGTTGGAAATAGGGCTTACACACGCAATAATATTTTATTAACAAACTTACATTTTTTACTACAAAAAAAACTACAAATTGTAAAAAATAGATTTTTTTTTATTTTTTTGCACATATTTCACCCAAAAGTATTGAGAATACACTAAAAAAAGGCCAAACAAGACATTTCATGTTGAAGCCCAGACTCTGTTGAAAAAAACAATATATAATTTTCCTGTAAAATCCCTGGAAATCCCTTCAAAAATCAAGGTTGAACATGTGTAGCGCAAAAACGTGAAAAGTAGTCTGGCAACAGAGGGTGACAAAAAATCTAGGTAGGCTGGCACTTAAAGGGTTAAAGCCATAGCATCAATAGCCTGTCCGAGAATTTCAGGAGTCAACAGCAAACTTCACTATTGATAGAGTGAGGCAAATTGAACCCAATCCTGTGCCAACCTTCTAGCTGTGTGCAGAATTATTAGCTGTACAAAAAGCTGAAGTAATCCAAGATGGATTTGATATTGCAAATGTTTCCTCTTCATTCCACATAGGTAACGTACAGTGTTGTTCACCGTATTTTTCGCTCTAGGTTTAGAGCAAGACAATACATTCTCTCCATAAGACACCCCCACCACTTTTCTGCATCTTATGCAGTAAAACATGCAGTATATGTGTACAGTACATTAGCAACAGAGTAGAATGCACCAAAGCAATCACCTCTGTGCTTCCCCAGCTAATTGTCAAACAAGACCAACAGTGGCCCATGATGACCATATGTAGCATTATTTTCAAGATTATATCATCTCATATAAGGATCCTTGTTTAATTCCTGCCAACATCACCTATAAGCTGGTAGAAGGTAGTGAATCTCACCCTGACCAGACCTCACAAGCAAGTCAGATAAAAAATCTCCTCACACCCCCAGCCCTTTGGGGGCAGAGGGACCTAACACAAACAGGAATGCAGCGCAGCCCTTAGGAGTCTAGGGGCAGAGCAGAGCACACACATGTACATGACAATGCTATGCCAGCAGTTCCTGCAGCTGCAGCTGCTAGTCTCTGACACCTTGCCCTGACTTCTGTCTCACTACTGGTCTCTGTTGCAGCTGCATTTGTTCCCAGATGTATTCTGGTCCTTACCAATGGTCTCCATAGCTGTCTGTGGTCTACACTCTCTAATCTGCCCTCTTCTGTACCTGCCTCAAATAGGTGCTTGGTCCTCACTTTTGCCTCATCTGCTGCCAGATTCTGCTGACTGTCCACTGGGTCCTACTCTATTGAAACTGCCTTGGACACCACAGTTTCTGTGGGGACACAACAGTGTACCCTAAAGTGTGTTCTAAAGCCATTTACTACTCATCCAAAGGTATTACAACAATAGTTAAATATCTTCAAAGATGTGTAGCACTTTCTTTGGACTGGTTACCTTCATATGGTGGCACTTAATAATATAATTCCAATAGGTAGAAACATAATGTATGTCCTACTCTGTCTATAGACATAATCACACATCATTTTAGAGTTAGGAATAAAAGTATGTGACAGCTCTGGGAAATAATTACTAACAAAATGTGTCCTATCCCACTGGTATCAAGTTCATTAGAGATTTTGTGAAACATTGTAATAGTTCAGGAACACAGTTTGCGAGTCCTAATTAAGGTGTGTTACTTTGATTATTTTGGCACAATTCATTTGATTTTTTTTATAAGCTTTTGACAGATCTCTGATTATCTGCACATCGTGTCAGAAGAACTTTGTGTTAGCAATTACAGAACATCACTAAAATACATCTAAGCTTCAGCACATGCCTGTGACAGATAATTTTAAAGAGTTAGATGTATTCATGGGGAAAATGCGACAGGCACTCTTGCGGTGAGTGTTTAATCAATATTAACCAGCTATTTTGTTTCTCTTTTTTATGGCAATGAAGAGGCTGTAGAAAAAGCAAACAACTACTTAAAATAGCAGTATTGCAAGCAGTATACACCTTTTACCTCGATTTGTTATTCCATAAACATGGACTATGAAAAATGGTGTCATAAAATTAAAATATGCCATAAAGAAAAGTGTTGCATGGAACTAAAATGTGGCACATAAAAGTGTAAGCAACTTGTCACAAGGAATTTGGCAGCATTTCTCTTACTGACTTTTACTGAGCCGCTATCTGTTGAGGAAAATTGTCAAAAAGTGTCAAGAAAGAATAGTAGTGCAATGGATGAAGAAAAAGATGAATTTATTTTTACTTTGGGCATAACTTCGAAAATATGGATGACGGTTTCTTTATATGGGGGAAGCATGGGAAATATGGGGAAGAGTTACCAGGCATTGGATGATAAATTGAGTCAGTGAGAGTAAAACATATGGAGACCATAAATTGGGGCAGTCAACCCACACATTGGAGATGTATTTTGTGTCAATTTAAGTTCAAAGTAGGAATAGGATAATAACTCAATAATTGAGAAAAGGTGATGTTTATGTCCTGGAACAAGGTGGGATTAAAATCCGCTATAAAGAGAAGAAAAGTGTTCAACCATAAACAAAAACTGAAACCTAATATATTGTTTCTTCAAGAAACTCACTGTGAGAAACAGCGTAGGTTTTCTCTTGGAAATAATATTTATCAATATTGTTTTGTGGCTTCTTCTTTTTAAAAAAGGGGGTGGCCATTCTATTTCATAAAGATCTTTGCTATGTTGTCCAAAAAACTTAGTAGACCCAGAGGAAGGATATCTTTATCTGAATGTACAAACTGAGGGATATGGCTATAACTTAGTAAATATACATGCACCCAATGGATCATCAAATGCTTATTTTTTAGATCTTGCTTATATCTAAAAAAGAAAAAAGAATAAATTCTTTATTCTTGCAAAACTGCAGAAAGGGAGTGCTGTCGGGGGGGGGGGGGGGGAGTGGGGGGCGATTTCAATATGGTACAAAATACATATATGGACAAGTCTACTCATTCTTATAAAATGGAGAGTTTTATGTTCTTTAAAGCAATTATACAAAATGCTAATTTAATTGATACTTGAAGAATAAGTTTTTTCTAGAGTTGATTGTTTTCTTAATTTCATCTATACTTTTTGATATAATAGCGACGACTAAAATTGAAAATATAATATCTGATCATGCTCCGATCTACCTCCTCACTGAGGATGTCATGGTTTCGTTTTCAAAATTATAACTGGAGATTTCCTTCGTATCTTTATAGATCAGAAGTATTTAAAAGTGAATTGAAGCTACCATGGGAACAATTTGAGAAAGATAACTATAAACAAAGATAATTCAACTTTATTTTGGACTACCTCTAAAGCAGTATTAAGATATCATATTATTAAACTGGTCTAAAAAAAAGGAAAAAATAATCCTTTAAAAAAAAAATCAAAGCTTTAAGTTAAAAACTCTTCAAAGCCTGTGTAGGATTACAGAAGAAAGATAACCCAGAAAATGGGAGATTATATCTGGAATCTAAAAATTGTCTAGAATTATTAACTCAAGACTCCACCCTATCCCAAATAGAATGGCAAAAAAGAAAGTATTATACATGGGGTAATAAACCCAGGAAAATTGATGGCATATTTAGTTAAGAAGTTGAGCAAAGTACAATGATTATAAATATCCAAACACCAAATGGAGCTAAGAGCTGGAGGTCTGAAGAGATAGCTAGGTGTTTTTGTAAATAATAAACACATTTTAGGTGAAAAGATTAGGGATATTATTAAGGGAGATTGGTCCATAAATTGTGTAAAGAAGATCCAGTTTTATCAATTTTCCTCCCCTTTGTAGGAAAGTTTTCCTTTCAGAGGGGAGAGAAATCTAGAGACTTTTTTAAATTGAAAAAGCAGGGTTGTAGGATGGTAAAGGATATCCTACCTGACAGTGGAGAGGTGTTATTGTATGATGAGGCAAAATAATAATGTGCTCACTTAACAGAAGCAGATGCGGAGCTATTCAACAATGCTGGCAAAAGAAAGAAGTACCATCGGTGGAATTGATTGAGTTAAAGGTAGCCTTTTTATTTAAAATGGAATGGTTAGAAGCTATACTGGATAAGGAGAGAAAGGTTAAGACATTTCTCTTTGATTGGAGCTATTATATTTATCAACAATCATCCAAAGCAGGAGAGGCTATAAAAGAAAATTTCAAATAAATAACATAATACTTAGGCAAATTAAATATGAGAAGAGATACTATTGGTCTTTAGCTGGTTTCAAGTATGAAGTAATCCACTGGATTAGTCGGGGAGACCGATTCATCAATAGCGCCAGGTAGCGACAGATGAGCGACTGTAGCGTGATTTTTTCAGCGCCAGCCAGTATTCGCTGTGCTTGGCCGGCATTAGCTTGATGACAGCGACTCAGTCGGTGTGCGGTAATGTTGAATACGGGCTGGGGGGTCGCTGTTTCACAGGTCCAGCGTTGTATGTGAGCGCCTGACAACGAATGGCCAGAGCGAACGGCTAGCTTCATATTCATCAACAAATCACGCTCCGAATGTGCTGTCGCTGTCCATTCCTTGTTTAAACCCCAGAGCGCTGGCGCCGATCTGTATTAACTAGTTTTTAACCCCTAAACAACCATATTTTTTGAATGTAACATTATACATGTTTTTAGAATCATTTTGTTATATGAATACATTAATCTCAGACCTGTTAGATCAATTCTGCACATATTTTTTTTATTTTTTTTTTTGACTTAAAAATAAATCCTAACATTGCAGAAGTGTTCTCCGATTTTTTGACATTAAAAAAAAAAAAAAAAAAAAAAATACCAATTAATTATGAATAATTATAGCTTGCTCCATTGAAATGCATTGGACATCGCCAGGGAGCGACAGCTCATACCTGGCGCTGTGAGGGAATTTGCAGCGGCGCTGTTCGGTCCAGCCGGCTTCATGATGAATGCCGCGCTAGCCGTCGCTCTTGCCGGCGCTAGCCTCATTTTGCTTGATAAATGCGTCATTGTGACCGCCGCGGGTGTACTTGAGTCGGTAGTCGCCGTTAGCTGCCGCTACCTGGCGCTCGTCAGACACTACCTGGCGCTATCGCTTGATGAATAAGGGCATATGCTTGTACTCAGTGGTATAAATAATATGGATCCGCCGATGCATCCTGGGAGAAACAGGCATTATAAAATAGTTATATGTATAAAATAGATACATACAAAGTTTGAGCTATGGCTAAGTAATCATTTGTATTGAGCGAACTGAACAGAAGCTTGCATTTTTTCTATCTGTATGTATACATCAAATTGTATCTATAGCTCTATTTTTTCTGTAGAAGAATAAATTGTATAAACACAAATGTTTTAAAAAAAATGTTTTAAAAAAATGGGAAACCCCCTATGTGTATATTCAATATAATAGAATTGGCTCTGCCCCCTATAAATTGAGGGGCGCCCCGCTAACCTGAACGCAAGGACTAAGAACACGGAAATACAACAATTGGTTGAATGCTAGGCTGGCCAATAATATACAGGCAACATTAGCCAAAAACACTTATTTAATTATTATCAAAAAATTGTGGCACAAGACAAATGCATATATAGAAAGACTTAAGTACACACATCAATTTAAAACCGCAATTGCATGTTAAAATACAAAGACAATGAGGTAGGGGCCCCTGCCAGGCCGACCTGGACTCCACACACACACCTACACTCACACTGCTCACACAAAAAATTGCTGGCCAGCATTAATCAAGGGGACAATAAACTCTCCTCCATTTCCACCTGAAGATGACGTAGCTGCAAGTGAACAAATCCTTTTGTCCGGGAATTAGCTATAAACCACTGAGAGAAAGTCCAAGCACTTATGCCTGGATGCTGTTGCGCTAATTTCAACACAGGCTCAACTCATAGAGCACTTGGGTGCAAGTCGTATTACTCCAGCTACACGCATGAAGCGCAGTGTACCAATGCATATATAGGAAGGTACAACAGACCATCAGCATTTGTATCCACAGTCTCAGCAGGATTTAAGTTGTTAGCTGCTATACAGGTATGCAGGTGTTAGTACCTGGGCGTTCTGGAGCAATTAAAAAGCGCTTAGTATGGAGCTCAATGTACACAGCACGGCCCCAGCTGAACACTCCAGTCACAGCTCAAATGTACATGTAAGTAGGGGCACAGCGGCCCATCACCCCTGCACCTTGAGGCAGTATCGCCAAAAAAGTTCTCACCACTCCCGGATTTGCAGAAGATTCACAGGGGCTTCCAAGCAGCTCCTAGCATGTCACATTCAGGGATTACTTCCAATCGCGGCCACCACGGCCATTCGTGCGTGGTGGGCGTGGTCAGTGGAGCAGTGTGAGTGTAGGTGTGTGTGTGGAGTCCAGGTCTGCCTGGCAGGGGCCCCTACCTCATTGTCTTTGTATTTTAACATGTATTTTAACATGCAATTGCGGTTTTAAATTGATGTGTGTACTTAAGTCTTTCTATATATGCATTTGTCTTGTGCCACAATTTTTTGATAATAATTAAATAAGTGTTTTTGGCTAATGTTGCCTGTATATTATTGGCCAGCCTAGCATTCAACCAATTGTTGTACTTCCGTGTTCTAAGAATAAACTGTGTCATATAAATTGTAATACAGTTTATTTTCAATAAAAAAGAAATATAAAAAAAAGTAAGACAGGAAATTAATCAACAAGTGTCGTTCTCTGCTTTATAAATGTATCCTAGTGGAATGGAAAAGACCATTAGTGATCAGCTCCAGAAAAGTGGTGCATATGATGAAAGAGGCACTCAAATATTTTTATAACCTTATAGTAAAAAAGATAGTAAAAAAGGCAGAAAGGGCACAACATCTTGGCAAGAAATTCTGACAATATTTTATAAATAAAGCCAGTTACTGTAGTAGTAGTCTATGGGGGAAACATATGAACCATCAGTGCCATTAAATTAAAATGAGCCCTACTTAAGTCCTCCAACATCCTCCAAGGTCTTGATGATGAGAATATAGGTCATGGGTATACATGATGATGCAGTTCACATTAGAGGCCAAATTTAGGCTCAAAATAAATCCTTCTACTTGCCTAGAAAAAAGAGGTAGTCTAAGTAGCAGCCTCACGAATGTAGTGTATACAGTATTTATACGGAGATATTATCACAAGTTGTAATAAGATTTGGTACCAGGTCATTGTTACTTGTTACTTGTTCAAGGTGAGAATCAGCTTGACCAAACAAATTATTCATGCATTCGAAAAAAAATTTGCGGGAAATGCCAAGAAGCTGTGCTCTAATAGTATAACATCCTTTCCCATCCTTTAACCCTTTAAGTGCCAGCCTACCTGGAGATTTTGTCACTTTTTTATTTCACTGTTTTGCACTACACATGAATTCCAAGGAGAATTTTATATTGTTTGTTACCGGAGTCTGTGCTTTAACATGAAATGTCTTGTTTGTCATTTTTTAGGTGTATTCTCAATATTTTTGGGTAATATATGTGCAAAAAAAAAAAAAAAAAAAAAAATATATATATATTTTACAATGTGTAGTGTTTTTTGTAATAAAAAGTGTAAGTTTGTCCATAAAATCTTATTGTGTGTGAAATTCCCATTTCTCCCTGGTACAATGGTACCGCATATGTATTGGTAGACACCCTTTCCTGGCCAGGAGACTCCCCCAACTGAAACAGCACTTTAGGAGATTTTCAGATAAAATTCAACTGTGCTACGTGCTATGCGCACCTTGCAGTATTTGAAGAAAAACAACCCTTTACATTTGAAATGCCCCCACAAACTATTCTCTGCAAGAGCACACTTCAAGCTTTCTAGGCGTACCAGGCTTGTTGATGTGGGTGCAGTTTTCTGGAAGCAATCCCTGATTAAATTCTTTGGTTGCACAGAGTTTCCCAAAAAAAAAAAAAATAATCAGAATCAAAGCCACATTTTCCTAAAACAGCTATATAAAACAGGAAAAAACAAGTAAAAACTTAAAAAGCAACATCCCCGAACAGAACAATACCCAATATGCATAGGTACTGTCAAGGGAAGAGTTGCCAAACACCCCAAAGTAAAGCATGTGTGTAAGGTTAATTTTTCTTGAAAATTACATCTCTGCAGACAAAGTGCATATGTTAAGCTTTCTAAGAGTACCCAGCTTGTTGTAGTGGGTTCATCTTTCTGGAAGTAATCCCTCGAATAATTCTTAGGTTGCCCAGGGTTTCCCAAAAAATGTATAAAAAGCAGAACAAAAAACACATTTTTCTAAAATATCAATATGCAAACCAAAAAAAACCAAGCTAAATCTGAAAGTGCAAGGTCCTCCGAGGAAAACAATACCCAACACGCATAGCTACTTTTAACCCTTTTAATTGCTAGCCTATTTGAAATTTTATCACCCTCTGTTGACATTTTTCACCAGTTTGCACTGTTTAACCGTGAATTTTGCCGGAATTTCCAGGAAAATTATATAAATATTTTTTTTGCAGCAGAGTTTAGGCTTTAACATGAAATGTCTTGTTTGTAATTTTTCTACTGTTTTTCCAAATATTTTTGATTAAAATTGTCTCCTTTTTTTAAAGAAAACATGTATTTTATTAAAGAAAACCATATTGCATGTGAAAGCCCCATTTCTCTTGATTATAACAGTACCACATATGTATCGGTAGCCCCCGTACCTGTCCAGGTGACCCCCAAAACTGAAAAGAGCCCTTTACAACATTTACAAATAAAATTCAACTACCATATTGTTCGCCCTATAAGACGCACTTATTTTTCCCCAAAATTGGGGGAAAAATGTCTGTGCGCCTTATCGGGCGAATGTTAAAAAAAAAAAAAAAAAAACTCACCCGTTCCCGGCGCTCCCGCGTTGTCTGCCACACTGCGAGAGGCCAGAGGAGCGGCGGGGGCTCTGTCCCGGTCCCGCCGCTGCGATCGCTGTCTTTTCAGGCAGCAATGACAGCGGCGGGGCCAGAGACAGAGCCCCTACCGCTCTTCCATCTGCTGCC
The DNA here is from genome assembly GCA_027917425.1 of Gastrophryne carolinensis. Lineage (NCBI taxonomy): Eukaryota > Metazoa > Chordata > Amphibia > Anura > Microhylidae > Gastrophryne > Gastrophryne carolinensis. Next base: position 67,940,447 of record CM051238.1, read on the forward strand.
TCTTCCGGGCTCAGAGCACACGCGAGCACGAAGGTCCGGGCAGTGGGTGGGCGTGGCCTGCACCGGTGCAGGCCACGTCCACCCGCTGCCCGGACCTTCGTGCTCGCATGTGCCCAGGAACAGCAGATGGAGGAGCGGCAGGGGCTCTGTCTCTGGCCCCGCCGCTGTCATCGCTGCCTGAAAAGACAGCGATCGCAGCGGCGGGGCCGGGACAGAGCCAGCTCGTGAATGGGGTGGGCGTGGCCTGCGCCGACGCTGCGGCGCAGGCCACGCCCACCCCATTCACGGAGCCGGCCGCTCAGCGCAGAGGTGTCAGCGGACAGGTGAGTTTAACTTTTTTTTTTATATACATGGCGCCTGCCTATACTAATGGGGGGAGGGGGGTGGGAATGGGGTTAGAGGGGCCACATAGCCTATTCTAATGGGGGGAGAGGGGCCACACAGCCTATACTAATGGGGGGGAGGGGGATGCCACACAGCCTATACTAATGGGGGGGAGGGGGATGCCACACAGCCAAATTGGGATGCCACACTGTGTGGAAACCTGGACCAGAGCCCAATCAAAGTGGACTGAAAAAAAATTAGCAATTTGGGAAAACATTTAAAAAGTTCAAAGGTTGGGAAAAAAGTAGGCGGCCCTGGAAGAGTTTGTGGAGAGGAGGAGGGTCCTACTTCATTTTGCACACCATAATACAGGTTCTCCATGTTCAGGTGTACAAGCACAAATGTGGGGGAGACCCTAGTTATGATATAACCTGTGTCCCATTCTGGATTTCATGGCCATGATGACTGATGCCTGAGTCCAGGGACCATTACAAATATGGTGTCCTCAAGCTGGGAAACATCTGTGAGAGACTGGATGGCGCAGGTAAGACAGGATATAGGCAGGTCAGGTAAAACAGACCCAACCCTACTCCTTCCCTGTGTCAGGAAAAGTTCCTGGTTCACATGAACAACTGGTGGCTGATTCACTACTAACGCCAGGTATTTCCAGAAGAGGGTCTGTATAGCAGCGCTTAGAACAACCATTAGTAGACACTGTAAGCAGGTATTGAGCGCTGTAACAGAGCATCTCAGTTGCTGTAGTAACGTGGCCAGCATTGATGAATGTGATGTATGTTGGGTGCTGTAGCGAGTGGGAGGTAGTGCCAGCTCAGTGTGTCTGGCACTCTGCACTCCACACCATATTTAACAAAACACTAGACACGCACAGCTTCAGCGCTCTAAAGCTGGGCGTTGTAGCACAGAGCGTCAGACGCTGTGTAATTAACCCTTTCGCTGCCAGCCTACCTGGAGTTTTTGTCACCCTTTGTTGCCAGACCATTTTGCACTATTTTGCGCTCCCCATGTTCAAATGTGATTTTTGAAAGGATTTCCAGGGACAGAAAAATTATATATTGTTTTTTTTCAGCATAGTCTGGGCTTTAACATGAAATGTCTTGTTTGTAATTTTTTAGGTGTATTCTCAATATTTTTTGGTGAAATATGTGAAAAAAAAAATCTTATTGCGTGTGAAATCCCAATTTCTCCCGGTTACAGCGGTACCACTTGTGTATAGGTAGACACCCTTTCCTGCCCAGGGGACTCCCCCAAACTGAAACAGCGCTTTAGGGGATTTTCAGATAAAATACAACTATGCTATGCGCTATGCGCACCTTGCAGTTTTTCCAGAAAAACAACCCTTTACATTTGAAATACCCCCAACAAACTATATATTATCTGAAAGTACACATCTCAAGCTTTCTAGGTGTACCAGGCTTGTTGATGTGGCCACAGTTTTCTGAAAGTAATCCCTCAATGTAATCTTTGGTTGCAAAGAGTTTCCCTAAAAAAAGGATAAAAAAGCAGAATCAAAGCCCCATTTTCCTAAAAAATACTATAAACAAACAAGAAAAAACAAGTTTAATCTGAAAAAGCAACATCCTCCGAACAGAACGATACCCAACATGCATAGCTACTATCAAGGGAAGTGTGAAACAGAACCAATGCCGTACTTGGGAATGCCTCAATTGAGGTAAAACCTTGTTTGGAATTAGTTTAGGCGCGCTTGAACCACGTGTCAGAAATAATGCTCTGCCTAGTCAAGGATATATGAATTATCCACACAGGACAGATATTCTCTGATGTGTTGATATATCTGCCAGGGTAAACTTTAGTACCGATTTATCAGTATATGACTAGCAGAATAATAATTTCATATATAACTGCTTATATCATCCAAAAAAGGCAAGATATTAATGTAGTACAATATTATGAAACAATGGTTTTGTTTGGGCACTTACCGCCGCGGCCCGGGGGTTCGTAACCTTCCCAGGGCCTCTGATGGTGTGTGTCTCAGGTAAGTGCAAAACCGCAGTGTGAAAATCCCTTTTAGTTGGTTATGCTTTCAGGTGTCTGGACGTCTGGATAATCCTTAGATGAATCGGTGGTTGATTTTTACCTTCAAACACACTTTTAGGTCCAGGTATAAAGCAAACCTTAATTGTGCTGGTTTTAGATCATCTTTAGTTAGATCTTCCAACTCTCAATAAACACACCTTGAAGTAAAGTGCGATTTCTTTATTTGATTTAAAAAGCTTAAAGCTGCGCCAATAAAAATATAATGGGAATAGGAATGGGGGAAAGGATAAGGTCAGTGAGGGAGTGTGGGCTCCAACAATCCTCCAAAGTAAAGCGCTCTGTGATGTTCAATGTGAGTGAACACCGAAACGTTGGGATGAGTGAGTGAGCTGAGCTGTGAGCTGATGTGTTGATATATCTGCCAGGGTAAACTTTAGTACCAATTTATCAGTATATGACTAGCAGAATAATAATTTCATATATAACTGCTTATATCATCCACAAAAGGCAAGATATTAATGTAGTACAATATTATGAAACAATGGTTTTGTTTGGGCACTTACCGCCGCGGCCCGGGGGTTCGTAACCTTCCCAGGGCCTCTGATGGTGTGTGTCTCTGGTAAGTGCAACTAAAGATGATCTAAAACCAGCACAATTAAGGTTTGCTTTATACCTGGACTTAAAAGTGTGTTTGAAGGTAAAAATCAACCACTGATTCATCTAAGGATTATCCAGACGTCCAGACACCTGAAAGCATAACCAACTAAAAGGGATTTTCACACTGCGGTTTTGCACTTACCTGAAACACACACCATCAGAGGCCCTGGGAAGGTTACGAACCCCCGGGCCGTGGCGGTAAGTGCCCAAACAAAACCATTGTTTCATAATATTGTACTACATTAATATCTTGCCTTTTGTGGATGATATAAGCAGTTATATATGAAATTATTATTATTCTGCTAGTCATATACTGATAAATCGGTACTAAAGTTTACCCTGGCAGATATATCAACACATCAGAGAATATCTGTCCTGTGTGGATAATTCATATATCCTTGACTAGGCAGAGCATTATTTCTGACACGTGGTTCAAGCACGCCTAAACCAATTCCAAACAAGGTTTTACCTCAATTGATGCATTCCCAAGTACGGTATTGGCTCTGTTTCACATTTTTCATGATAAGAATTGACCTCTTATACTAGGCAGCGGCTCACACTCTTTTCAGCGCTCTCTCTCACATTACTTTTTGCAATACTGTCAAGGGAAGAGTTGCCAAACATCCCAAAGTAAAGCATGTGCGTAACGGTAATTTTACTTGAAAATTTCACATGTTAAGCTTTCACATTTTAAGCTTTCTAAGCATACCCAGCTTGTTGTAGTGGGCTCATCTTTCTGGAATTAATCCCTCAAAGAATTCTTTGGTTGCGCAGGGTTTCCCTACAAAATGTATAAAAAAGCTGAATAAAAAACACCTTTTCCTAAAATATAAAGTCAGAAAGCACAAGGTTCCCCGAACAGAACCCAACATGCATAGCTACTTTTAACCCTTTTAATTGCCAGCCTACTTGAGATTTTGTCACCCTCTGTTGACAGGTCATTTTTCCCCATTTTGCGCCATTTTTGCTGGAATTATCTGGAAAGTTATATATATTTTTTTGCAGCAGAGTTTAGGCTTTAACATGAAATTTCTTGTTTGTAAATGTTATTCTGTTTTTTACAATATCGTTATTAAGTAAAAAAAAAAAAATAAATAACATTTTATTTAGAAAATTGCCTCCTTTATTTTAAATAAAAAAATTATTTTATTAAAGAAAACCATATTGCATGTGAAAGCCCCATTTCTACCGATTAGAACGGTACCACATATTTATTGGTAGCCCCCCATCCCTGCCCAGGAGACCCCCCAAACTGAAATCCCCCAAAAAATGACATGGGGTCCCCCTTACCCGAAGTAACCAGCCCAGGACCAGCTATGCAGGGCTTGTAGGAACAGGGTGCAGGGGCCAGCTTTTGTGGCCCCTGGCCCTGAAGGCTACAAGCCCGCATACCCATGGCCACGGGCTCTTCTGCCCCCTCCCTGGGCTTTGGGGAGGCAGGTAATGGGGGTGCTGGGGGTTAATGACAAGTCACCCGCTAGCCGCAGTTGACTTGCCAGCCTCCAGCCTTGTGAACTGGTATAGGGATCTCATGGACCCCTTACCAGTTCACAAGGCATCAAGTGTAAAAATAAACACACCACACACACACACACACACACACACAGAAAACAAAAAATGTATACTGTATATATTTTTTTAATACTTACCTCCCATCCATCCTGGAGCACTGTGTCCCTTTCCAGTCACTGCCTCCTGCTCACCTGCTGGAAGCATTATATAGCTGCTGGGTGACAGAACATAAGGAGGTTAATTAAAAAAAAAAAACTACATAGGGTTCCCCCTCCCAGGGTGGGGGGGGGGGGCATTTTTGGGGGGATTTTTAAGGGTTAAAAAACCCTTAAAAATCCTCCCAAAAATGACATGGGGTCCCCCTTACCCAAAGTAACCAGCCCAGGACCAGCTATGCCACTTTAGTGCCAGACCTGTAAATACAATTCTGCATAAAAATATAAAAAGTCAAAAAAAGTTTTTAAAAGTGTTTGTTTGCAGCCAGGAGAGGTCACACAATGATTTGAGCAAAAAAAAAAGGCAAACATGCTATTTATACACAACTAATGAACCCCATTGAAATGTATGGGAGAGCGCTACAGAGCAACAGGTACTACATGGCGCTTTGGAACCTAGAACACCAGCACTATACGCTGAGCCACCTGTAATAATACATGTGACGCTACATGGCGCTGTTAGATGCGCTCACCAGATTTGCTTTCTTACATGTGGCTTTGTGTACAGCGCCCGGCATTCACCAGACGCTGCCTGTCACTACGAGGCACTACCTGGTACTATCCCTTCTTAAATAATCCTAAGCTAATTCCCATTACTAAGCCCTGATTTAGAGAAATAGTTATTTTTTATAGTGGGGCTCTCTCTGGTGGAGAACAGGAAATGGCAACAAACACTTACATCAGTTGCACCAATTTGAGTCATGTTTTACTCTAGTGTTCGGCTTCCATGCCCATTTTCTTCACATATAGGGACTGCCCAAATAAAAATTCCCAAAATGGACCCAAAGCCATTTTCAACTGGAGGTCCTCTTTAATTTAAGAGGCTGGGCAATTAGAGAAGAGAGTGAGTAAAGTAAAAAAAATAGTAACAGGCTGATTACTAGCAGCAGGTAGCGACAGATGAGCATCTGTAGAGCGGATTTCCGAGCGCCCTCTAGTAGTCGCTGTGCTCGGCTGTGGTTCGCTAGTTCAGAGCATCTCAGTCGTTGTGCAGCATTGATGAATACCTTGTGGGGAGTCGCTATATGAGCAGTACAGCGCTGTATGGGAGCGAATGGTAGCGACTGGTCAGTGCGACCGACTCACACCATATTCATCAAAAAAACAGCCTCACACACCTCCGGGGGTCCAAAATGCTTCGATGTAGCCCAGAGCGCCGGAGGCTGTGTGATTAAAGTCTGTTTTTGAACATCTATCCACCAGTAATAAAGTGAAAACATATTGAATTACATTGTTATAACATTGTGACATGAACACATTAATGCCAGACCTGTCATGTCAATTCTGAAAAAAGTTTGAAAAATGGCTTTTTCAAGGCCAGGAGAGGTCACAACATTATTTGAGAATAAAAAAAAAATAATATTAATAAAAAACCCGTTTAACCCTTCTAGCGCCAGCTACGTAAAATTCACGTAGCTGCCTCTCCTGTCGTTAAACGCCAGCTACGTGAATTTCACGTAGCTAGCGTTCCCTTACCTTCCGGGCCATCGGGGGGGCATCAGCGGGCCAGTTGCTGTGGAGCAGCTTGCAGGGAGTCCAGGGGTCAGGGGGAGGTGACCTGGGTGTGAACCAAGTCACCCGATCGCTCCCCTGACCAATCAGCAGGGGGCGCACGGCAGCTGTCATCAGCCGGCGCCCCCTGCTTACCTCATCAGATGACGCTGGAGCAGAAACCTTTCCGGAGCCCAGGGGGTCAGGGCGACCGTAAGTAATACCGATCCCCGCCCCCCCCCGCCCGATCGCCCGCCCCCCCCCCGCCCGATCGCCCGCCCCCCCCCCCCGCCCGATCGCCCGCCCCCCCCCCGCCCGATCGCCCGCCCGCCCGCGCCGCTGATCATCTGTCTGTCGCCGCCGCCAGGTAAAGGCGATCGTTATGGAATGCTGCCATCCATCCATCCATCCATCCATTCATCCTGTCACCCCCCATGCAGCCATCCATTCATCCTGTCACCCCCCATGCAGCCATCCATTCATCCTGTCACCCCCATGCAGCCATCCATTCATCCTGTCACCCCCATGCAGCCATCCATTCATCCTGTCACCCCCATGCAGCCATCCATTCATCCTGTCACCCCCATGCAGCCATCCATTCATCCTGTCACCCCCATGCAGCCATCCATTCATCCTGTCACCCCCATGCAGCCATCCATTCATCCTGTCACCCCCATGCAGCCATCCATTCATCCTGTCACCCCCATGCAGCCATCCATTCATCCTGTCACCCCCATGCAGCCATCCATTCATCCTGTCACCCCCATGCAGCCATCCATTCATCCTGTCACCCCCATGCAGCCATCCATTCATCCTGTCACCCCCATGCAGCCATCCATTCATCCTGTCACCCCCATGCAGCCATCCATTCATCCTGTCACCCCCATGCCGCCATCCATCCAGTCACCCCCATGCCGCCATCCATCCAGTCACCCCCATGCCGCCATCCATCCAGTCACCCCCATGCCGCCATCCATCCAGTCACCCCCATGCCGCCATCCATCCAGTCACCCCCATGCCGCCATCCATCCAGTCACCCCCATGCCGCCATCCATCCTGTCACCCCCATGCCGCCATCCATCCATCCATCCTGTCACCCCCATGCCGCCATCCATCCATCCATCCTGTCACCCCCATGCCGCCATCCATCCATTCATCCTGTCACCCCCATGCCGCCATCCATCCATTCATCCTGTCACCCCCATGCAGCCATCCATCCATCCATCCATCCATCCTGTCACCCCCATGCCGCCATCCATTCATCCTGTCACCCCCATGCAGCCATCCATCCATTCATCCTGTCACCCCCATGCAGCCATCCATCCATCCATCCATCCATTCATCCTGTCACCCCCATGCAGCCATCCATTCATCCTGTCACCCCCATGCAGCCATCCATTCATCCTGTCACCCCCATGCAGCCATCCATTCATCCTGTCACCCCCATGCAGCCATCCATTCATCCTGTCACCCCCATGCAGCCATCCATTCATCCTGTCACCCCCATGCAGCCATCCATTCATCCTGTCACCCCCATGCAGCCATCCATTCATCCTGTCACCCCCATGCCGCCATCCATTCATCCTGTCACCCCCATGCCGCCATCCATCCAGTCACCCCCATGCCGCCATCCATCCAGTCACCCCCATGCCGCCATCCATCCAGTCACCCCCATGCCGCCATCCATCCAGTCACCCCCATGCCGCCATCCATCCAGTCACCCCCATGCCGCCATCCATCCATCCATCCTGTCACCCCCATGCCGCCATCCATCCATCCATCCTGTCACCCCCATGCCGCCATCCATCCATCCATCCTGTCACCCCCATGCCGCCATCCATCCTGTCACCCCCATGCCGCCATCCATCCATCCATCCTGTCACCCCCATGCCGCCATCCATCCATCCATCCTGTCACCCCCATGCCGCCATCCATCCATCCATCCTGTCACCCCCATGCCGCCATCCATCCATCCATCCATCCATCCTGTCACCCCCATGCCGCCATCCATCCATCCATCCTGTCACCCCCATGCCGCCATCCATCCATCCATCCTGTCACCCCCATGCCGCCATCCATCCATCCATCCTGTCACCCCCATGCCGCCATCCATCCATCCATCCTGTCACCCCCATGCCGCCATCCATCCTGTCACCCCCATGCCGCCATCCATCCTGTCACCCCCATGCCGCCATCCATCCATCCATCCTGTCACCCCCATGCCGCCATCCATCCATCCATCCTGTCACCCCCATGCCGCCATCCATCCATCCATCCTGTCACCCCCATGCCGCCATCCATCCATCCATCCATCCTGTCACCCCCATGCCGCCATCCATCCATCCATCCATCCATCCTGTCACCCCCATGCCGCCATCCATCCATCCATCCTGTCACCCCCATGCCGCCATCCATCCATCCATCCTGTCACCCCCATGCCGCCATCCATCCATCCATCCTGTCACCCCCATGCCGCCATCCATCCATCCATCCTGTCACCCCCATGCCGCCATCCATCCATCCATCCTGTCACCCCCATGCCGCCATCCATCCATCCATCCTGTCACCCCCATGCCGCCATCCATCCATCCATCCTGTCACCCCCATGCCGCCATCCATCCATCCATCCTGTCACCCCCATGCCGCCATCCATCCATCCATCCTGTCACCCCCATGCCGCCATCCATCCATCCATCCTGTCACCCCCATGCCGCCATCCATCCATCCTGTCACCCCCATGCCGCCATCCATCCATCCTATCACCCTCCCATGCAGCCATCCATCCTGTCACCCCCAGGCGATCATGTGCTCCCTGGCGGCCGCGCTCGCACCCACCTGGCCTCCATCTCGGTCGGCTCTGACAGCTGGCATCTTGATTGGCCTCCTCGCCCTGCCTGCCCCGCCTCAGCCATTGGTTAAAGAGCATTGCCAGCGCGGGACATGAGAGCAGGCCACCGGACTCCGCCCACCTACTGGGTCAGGGACGTGTGACTGACTGAAGTGCTGAGGAAGAGACCCCGGAAGAAAAGGTATTTAAAAAAAACTAAAAAAAAATAGATGTTGATTTTGGAGAGGAAGTGTGTGTGTATATGTGTGGTTTTTTTTTTCAGTTTGGTCACGGGGCTCCCGAGCGCATGCCCATAGGGGCGCCCGTGCCCCATGACCAACAAGTAAATCTGGCCAGTTCGGTGGTTCCGGCGCCCTTCCCCAGGGGAAGACCAACCTCCACAACAACCAGTATAACCAGTGAGTTTCAGGAAGGCTTGCGTCCAGAAAGCTGCAGCTACAACAACAAGCCTGGTACTCCTAGAACGCTTGAGGTGTGTACTTTCAGGGAACATGTGGTTTGTGGGGGGTATTTTTAATGAAAAGTGATGTTTTGGTTGAAAAAGCGCAAGGTGCGCACTTTGTCTGCAGAGCAGGAAATTTCAATGGAAATGCCCGTTATGCATACGCTTTGCTTTGGGGTAATTGGCAACCCTACCCTTGGAGGTAGCTATGCATGTTGGGTATTGTTCTGTTCAGGGGACCTTGCCATTTCAGATTTGATTAGTTTTTTTTGGTTAGCGCATGTTTTTTATAGAAAAATTTGGTCTTAATGCTGCATTTTTGCTATTTTTTTAGGGAAATCCGGTACAACCAGTGAGTTTCGGGAAGGCTTGCGCCCAGAAAGCTGCAGCTACAACAACAAGCCTGGTACGCCTAGAACGCTTGAGGTGTGTACTTTCAGGGAACATGTGGTTTGTGGGGGGTATTTTAATTGAAAAGTGGTGTTTTGGTTGAAAAAGCGCAAGGTGCGCACTTTGTCTGCAGAGCAGGAAATTTCAAGTGAAATGCCCGTTATGCATACGCTTTGCTTTGGGGTAATTGGCAACCCTACCCTTGGAGGTAGCTATGCATGTTGGGTATTGTTCTGTTCAGAAGACCTTGCCATTTCAGATTTGATTAGTTTTTTTTGGTTAGCGCATGTTTTTTATAGAAAAAATTGGTCTTAATGCTGCATTTTTGCTATTTTTTTAGGGAAATCCAGTACAACCAGTGAGTTTCGGGAAGGCTTGCGCCCAGAAAGCTGCAGCTACAACAACAAGCCTGGTACGCCTAGAACGCTTGAGGTGTGTACTTTCAGGGAACATGTGGTTTGTGGGGGGTATTTTTATTGAAAAGTGATGTTTTTGTTGAAAAAGCGCAAGGTGCGCACTTTGTCTGCAGAGCAGGAAATTTCAATGGAAATGCCCGTTATGCATACGCTTTGCTTTGGGGTAATTGGCAACCCTACCCTTGGAGGTAGCTATGCATGTTGGGTATTGTTCTGTTCAGAAGACCTTGCCATTTCAGATTTGATTAGTTTTTTTTGGTTAGCGCATGTTTTTTATAGAAAAATTTGGTCTTAATGCTGCATTTTTGCTATTTTTTTAGGGAAATCCGGTACAACCAGTGAGTTTCGGGAAGGCTTGCGCCCAGAAAGCTGCAGCTACAACAACAAGCCTGGTACGCCTAGAACGCTTGAGGTGTGTACTTTCAGGGAACATGTGGTTTGTGGGGGGTATTTTAATTGAAAAGTGGTGTTTTGGTTGAAAAAGCGCAAGGTGCGCACTTTGTCTGCAGAGCAGGAAATTTCAAGTGAAATGCCCGTTATGCATACGCTTTGCTTTGGGGTAATTGGCAACCCTACCCTTGGAGGTAGCTATGCATGTTGGGTATTGTTCTGTTCAGAAGACCTTGCCATTTCAGATTTGATTAGTTTTTTTTGGTTAGCGCATGTTTTTTATAGAAAAAATTGGTCTTAATGCTGCATTTTTGCTATTTTTTTAGGGAAATCCAGTACAACCAGTGAGTTTCGGGAAGGCTTGCGCCCAGAAAGCTGCAGCTACAACAACAAGCCTGGTACGCCTAGAACGCTTGAGGTGTGTACTTTCAGGGAACATGTGGTTTGTGGGGGGTATTTTTATTGAAAAGTGATGTTTTTGTTGAAAAAGCGCAAGGTGCGCACTTTGTCTGCAGAGCAGGAAATTTCAATGGAAATGCCCGTTATGCATACGCTTTGCTTTGGGGTAATTGGCAACCCTACCCTTGGAGGTAGCTATGCATGTTGGGTATTGTTCTGTTCAGAAGACCTTGCCATTTCAGATTTGATTAGTTTTTTTTGGTTAGCGCATGATTTTTATAGAAAAATTTGGTCTTAATGCTGCATTTTTGCTATTTTTTTAGGGAAATCCGGTACAACCAGTGAGTTTCGGGAAGGCTTGCGCCCAGAAAGCTGCAGCTACAACAACAAGCCTGGTACGCCTAGAACGCTTGAGGTGTGTACTTTCAGGGAACATATGGTTTGTGGGGGGTATTTTAATTGAAAAGTGGTGTTTTGGTTGAAAAAGCGCAAGGTGCGCACTTTGTCTGCAGAGCAGGAAATTTCAAGTGAAATGCCCGTTATGCATACGCTTTGCTTTGGGGTAATTGGCAACCTTACCCTTGGAGGTAGCTATGCATGTTGGGTATTGTTCTGTTCAGGGGACCTTGCCATTTCAGATTTGATTAGTTTTTTTTGGTTAGCGCATGATTTTTATAGAAAAATTTGGTCTTAATGCTGCATTTTTGCTATTTTTTTAGGGAAATCCGGTACAACCAGTGAGTTTCGGGAAGGCTTGCGTCCAGAAAGCTGCAGCTACAACAACAAGCCTGGTACTCCTAGAACGCTTGAGGTGTGTACTTTCAGGGAACATGTGGTTTGTGGGGGGTATTTTAATTGAAAAGTGGTGTTTTGGTTGAAAAACTGCAAGGAGAGCAAAATGGTTGAGTTTTCTTTCAAAATTGGCTCAGTCGCTATTTTCAGTTTTACGTGTCTCCTGGGCAAGAAAGGGTGTCTACCAATACATATGTGGTACTGTTGCAATCGGGAGCAATAAGGCTTTTACACACAATATGATTTCCTGAAATAACTTGCATGTTTTATTAAGAAAACGCACTACAAATTGTAAAAAAAATGTTTTTTTGGTTTTTTTTAACATATTTTCCACAAAAATATTTAAAAAACACTGACAATCTTACAAACAAGACACTTCATGTTAAAGCCCAGACTGTGCTGAAAAAAACAATATATAATTTTCCAGGGAAATACTGGGAAATCCCTTCAAAAATCACAGTTGAACATGTGGAGCGCAAAATAGTGCAAAATGGTCTGGCAACAAAGGGTGACAAAATCTCAAGGTAGGCTGGCGGTTAAAGGGTTAAAGAGAAGTAAAAGTACGTCCATTGAAATGTGTGGGGGAGCGCCAGGTAGCAAGAGGTAATACGTGTCGCTTTGCACGGCTGACCGCTGGCGCTGTACGCTGAGGCTGGGATAATGATGAATCATACGCTACATGGCGTTGTTTCAGTCGCTCAGCAGAATCCGCTTGATAAATTTGTAATTGCGTGCCGTGTCCGGCGTTCACCTGCTGCTACCTGTCATTTACAAGGCACTACCTGATGCTATCACTTTACGAATAAGGCCCTAAGATTCAAATGAAAGCCAAAATTAAGAGATAAGAGGAGAGTAGAAAGCACCACAGTGTCTTGCCCCCATTAGATTGGAAACTGGCAGTGTAAAGTGGTCTAATAACACCTTGTTATTTATGTTACCTTGATACGTATAGTGATGTGTTAATGCCTGATATATTGTGAACAAATCATTGAAAATGGAGACTGGAATGCTCTAATAAAGCTTCATTGATTAGCAAGTACTTAGGCTCTTATTTATGAAGGAATAGCGACAGGCAGCGACTGGTGAGCGACCGGTAATGACGGGCACCGCCACGAGAACGCCGGCTCCCCACCACAATCACACATTTATCAAGCCAATCCTGCTTAGCGACTGAGATAGTGCCATATAGCCACTCATTCATCATTATTCCAGCCTCAGCCCACAGCGCCAGCGTCCGACCTTGAACAGCGACAGGTATGACCTCTCGCTACCTGGTGCTCTCCAATGCATTTCAATGGAACAATCTTTAAATATTCATAATTAATTGTTATTAATGTTTTTTTTTTTTTTTTTAATGTGAAAAATTCTGTGACCACTTCTGCCATGTTAGATAATTTTTTTAAGGTAAAATAAAAAAAATTTGGGCAGAATTGATATTACAGGTGTCTGATATTATTGTATTCATATTACTACATTCTTTAAATTTTTTATTTTTTTTGGTTTCCAAAAATATGGTGGTTTGGGGGTTAAAAAACGACTTTTAACACATCGCCGCCAGCGCTCTGGGGTTTAAACATGCATTTCACAGCGCTTGAATTTTTTGAGCGTGATTTTTTGATGAATATGGTGGGAGCCGGTCGCTCTGACCAGTCGCTATCATACATCATACATACCCATACATCGCGGAACCTGTCAAATAGCGACTCGTCAACCCGTATTCAACATTACTGCACACCGACTCAGTCGCTATCAACAACCGAACAACGGCCAAGCACAGCGACTACTAGTGGGAGCTGTGAAAATACTGCTACAGTCGCTCAACTGTCGCTACCTGCCGCTATTAATGAATCGGCCTCCCCGTCAAACACCATCTCTCCTTACCACTTAAAAATTCCCCCATTCTGTATAAATAGATTGCCCACATCCAAAATCATCCTACCTGCACCAATTGTGTTTTTTTTAGCCTTTTAACATCCAAGATAGCGGCCCCTAGAGTCTCAGGCAGGAAGTGGGGGAAAGAATAACAAATAAGCAACAAACTTAAAAAATATTAATTTAAGTTGCTTGGGAATAGTTTTTGGGCTTTTCATTAAATGATGCTGAAGGTCTGGTTTAAAGCGGTCCAAAACTGAACTTGTGAAATGCATTTGCCGATACTCTCTTCTTAGGGTGTAAAACTAGAAATGGATATTTTCACCTATTAAATCGCCCCGGAACACTGTTTTTTTTTTCTCTCTCTGTAGAATTTCAGGTGATTAGTCATTACATAAGTGTGGCAATGACATCATTGCCACACACATCAGTGGCAATGAATGAAAGAGGCGGAGCTTTATAGCTAAAACAGGCGCCATTAATTGGGATTAGAGTGAAGCAGGAGCAGTGAAAATAGGCAAAAGTTACTATTCGTGGGGGGAACAATTCAGGGGATGCTAGTTAAAAATGTGGGTTTTGGTCCGGTATCCATCATATCCAGAGTACAGCAGAGGACAATGGAGAAATACTTAATGGCGTAAATACTTAATAGTATATTGGGGTTGCTCTGTCAGCTTTAGAACTGACAGCTCAAGAAGGGATTAAGCCTGTTGATGGTAAAGTAATGCTTTTTTTCAAATCACTTTTACAAACCCTTTAAATGGACTGTAATATGGTATTCAAAAGAAATAAAAGATAAGGGGATAAATATGTTTTTTTAGGCACTGCACAGCTTTAAAGTAAACCAAGAGTACCACTTTCCATGATTTGCAATAAAACATTTTAGCAAGGCTTGAAACATATTTTTAGACTGAAATGGTTAGTGATTCCGCTTTGCATTTACTGTGAATAATGTTTTATTTTGGCTGTATTTTTTCTGTCTTTCTTTTGTGCCTAAGGTCTCATTACAGGTCAATGGAGCTATGATGGCTCCCCCGTGGCCCCCTTTGCACATTTTACAATAAACCATTGAGAGACTCTTTATTATTAGCACAGACAAGGAAGCTAATAAAAATCATTTCAGGGCTTCACATGCTAGGAAGTGTGTGGCAGAAGACACGCAACAACGTTTTCACATCTCTAGACTTAAATGCTCTTTGTCAAAAACATGCTCTGCTCCACTGAGGAGATGGCAATTTGCTGCCTTCTTAGGATAATTGAATGAAGTCAGGGATGGTCACATTTGTAGATGTGAATTTTCAAACTTCAAGGCTTCTGTTCTCTGCGTGTGTCACAGACGCTATGTATTTGGGAACTTATTTACCGTTGACACATCAGGGCAATCAAGAAACAAAAATATATTTGATGAAATATAGAAAAAAAGAAAAAATAAGCTAAGGTTTTTAACTGTAGTATGGTAAAACATTTGGTTAGCTCACCCAGCACAATACATCACCCTATGGATTCCAGCGCACCAGAGCAGGATAAGGGGGGGGGCAAAAGGAGTTCCGGACCCCAGGCTCTTCACCGCTTCACTGCACCAATTATTAATGAGGGAAGCAATCTGGCAACTTGGCCCTGTGTATTTTTTAATAACACTACTTGGGCATGTCTGACAACTTTTCAGGGTGCGAAAGAGGGACATTTGTTAAATTATGAGACGCCCCTCATTTGATTTGATGGATAGGAGATAGGATGTACAACAACAAAAACACTTTGAATAGTAAAATGAACAATTTGCATGTTACACCTCAAAGAGGGACAAATGAGAATAATGAGGGACAGGTGGACACAGATTCAGAAGAGGGACAGTCCCACCAAATCAGGAACACTTTGGAGGTATGACTTGGTGGCCCAGCAGAGACCTGTGGCATGGAACTGCATACCCTCTGCACCATAGAGCTGGTGCTGATGTCCTGTTTAATTGCTGCAAATGATTGGTGGATCAATATTTGCTCTCCCCACTTCCCCTACTGGTCCTCCATTCACATAAGCTGTATGCAAAACTATCTAGTCAATGCACAGGGATTGGTCAGTATGTGAATAAGAAGCACCAGTAGCAGTTTGGTCCAGTTACGCTGGGCTGGACTAAAAGATGAAGAAAGATGACAGGCTTAACCTAAACTTATGATTCTTACATTTTTAGGTCTTGCTTTATCTGGTGGGGATGCTATATAGTGTCTTTAAAGTGGACCAAAACCCAGGATTTTGACTATCCTGGGTTTTGGTCTATTTCCCCCGGGGCACTCCGATCTGGGGTGCCCCGCTAAGTGAAACCCCCCCAGAGATTGCGCATTAACTCACCTCAACCTGGTCCTAGGGCGAATGCGCAGGCGCACGTCCAATCAGCGGACTCGGAGACACTGAGCTATGGACGTGTAACCCGACATCTTAGCTCTGAGCACGCTGGCGGCCGCATCTCGCGCTTCCCTCTAACAGGGAGCATGCCCGCGTCGGCCATTCACAAATGCGCATGCAGCGTTGGCGACCTGGGGGGTTTCACACATCGGGGCATCCCGATTTTGGATGCCCCGGTGGGAGGGAATGGATCTATAAGATTCTCGGACCGATCCAGCTGGGTTTTGGTCTACTTTAAGCTACAGTTACTTATGAGGAGCCTCCAGTGGTTATTCTACCTAGGGTCCTTCAACACACACAGTGTGGTCTGTGTACTCTGGCTCCCATCGAGCCTCCCTTTAATTTGGCCTTGCAGCTCCCCACCACCACCATAACACTTTCAATCCATATTAAATGCTCATGCATGGCACATGGAGAGCATTGGGGATTATTTGCCTTGCTCAAGAGCATTTATTATTTATGTCCTAACCGGAAATCAAACCTGCAACCCTCCAGTCACAAAACTTCCCCTTAAAGGAGCACTATCATGAAAATTTGCATAAAAAAAGATAAATAATTAAATAACCACACAATACCTTCTAACATGTGTATAAATAATGTGTCAATAGAAAAAGAAAAAAAAAAATGTATGCCTTACTTTTAAATTGTACAATGACAATGGTTCAGTCCATTCGCTGAATGGGGAGGATCTGCTGGGTTTTATTCAGTGAGCCACCTCATTTAGCCCAGTGGTCTCCTAGCAACAGATTTTGTGTGTGTGTGTGTGTGTGTGTGTGTGTGTGTGTGTGTGTGTGTGTGTGTGGTGCTGCTTCTGTGATGAGACCAATAGGTGACTCGATAAATATATAAAATATCTGCAAAATTTACTAAACTGACTGAAAAAAAATCTACTTTGAACGACTGTTCAGGTATATATAAAGGTATTAGAGTGGAACAAAAACCTGAGTGGCCGACCCTGGAGTATAAAAGACTCCAGTGCCGGTGACTGGCCTTCCCCTGGCCATCCTAAATCTGGATGCCCCACTGTGGAAAATGCCAGCCAGGTCACCACTAATCCCACCATTTCCCTGGCTTCCATGGCAAAGTAAATAGCTGTGGCCACATCTTCATAATCTCTAGGCTGAGGAGCATTCCCATGGATGGCTGAGCAACCAGGGTTGTTACTGCTCCAGCTCCCCATGGCCAAGCTCTGCGTGCAAACAGAGCCAGCCAAGCAAACAGCGCTGATTGGACGGGAGCCAATGCATGTGCCATGGGACAGGTACGTTTTGACACGCAAACGGGGGGGTTTCACATAGTGCGGCATCCCAAATCAGGGTGCCCCTGGGAGCAGGAAACAAAACTCTGGATAGTGAAAATCCTGGATTCTGTTTTGCTCAAAACACACAAAGCTGAAAGGAAGAATACGTGGAAAAAATGCGTTGTAAGAATATGAAAGAGAAAATGGGAAACTAAAACATAATGCAGCAGAGGTAATATGAAAAAATAAAATAATAATACAAATAATATATGTCAAAATAAAAAATGTTTAAAGCAAGAAAACAGGATGTAAACACAAAAATCCAATTCTGAGTTAATTACAACAAAAATAAAACTGTAGGGCATAGGATTTGAACGCAAGACTCTCTAAATCATAGTCCAGCACACTACCAATGGAGCTATATAAAGCTTACTGAAATCAAATCACTGTTTTAGCTATATAGCCTTCTGTTTCAATGTGTCTCTCTCTTTGCTGGACGGCTGCCTAGCGCTGAATAGCTGACTGCCTCACTATGTCCTCGATACTCTCAACATAAATTAACACAGCCTCCTCCAGATGTTGGTCACTGCCTAGGACTAAATAGCTGACTGCCTTCCTATGTCCTCGCTTCTATCAACATAAATCAACACAGCCAGTGGACTAAGGCCCTTATTCATCAAGCGATAGCGCCAGGTAGTGTCTCACTAGCGCCAGGTAGCGCCAGGTAGCGCCAGCTATCGGCGGCTACCAACTCCAGAACGCCCGGCGGCGGACACAATCACGCATTTATCACGCTAAATGAGGCTAGCGCCGGCAAGAGCGTCGGCTAGCGCGGGATTCATCATGTAGCCGACTGCAACGAACAGCGCTGCTGCTAATCCCATCACAGCGCCAGGTATGACCTGTCGCTACCTGGCGCTCTCCCATACATTTCAATGGCAGACCCTGCAATGTTTTTTTATGTGGTTTTTGTGTTCTTGTCTTGTTTCAAAAATTCAACACATGTTGTTTCGGATATGTTTGATTAATCTGGCTTGTTTTTATTGTTTATTTGAGGAAAGATGTAATTTTTACACTGGAATGTTGTTTGTGAAATCTAAAATGCATCTCCTCCCACAAAACACATTAGGCTCAAAATAGCTTGCTTTCACAACACACATGGCTAGTAAAGCTACTTTTTAGTCACTCATGTTTGGCGCTCACGTTCGCTCATTGAAATTGTCAGCGCCCAAGCTATTCGGCAGCCCTGGCCTTGATGAATCTGTGGTGTTCAGAGTTTGTGCCGTCGCTGTTTTGATTCGCTATGTAGCGGCGCTAGCGGCGCTGTGCTGCGCTGAGCTGTTCATACATGTGCCTTTCTGTCATTTTGCCTGAATTCACTTGCAGCGACCCCAGTCGTTCTTAATGAATACACTGTAGTTGTGAGCGTGCATGTCCACATTCTTCTGGATTTGTTCATGCGTACAAGCTCATAACAACCCGTTATGCATTCTCCTGTGTGTCACATTATCATGTAGTTGGCTAGTTTGCTTGTGTTATTATTTTATGAAGGACTATAAGATTGTTATTTGTAAGCAACCAGCTTTGTTTTTTTGCTGACGTATGCATTACAGGATATTGATCACCCAGCTAAATCAAGCTAATAATTAATGGCGTCTTGGCCAATAACTTGTTGTAATGCGTAAAAATCCTCTTTTCGCCACTTTGCTTGCACATAGCGGATATTAGCTAGTTCTGGTGCGCGGATGTTTTTTTTTTTTTGGGGTCTGGCGCTTTCGTCCTATCCACTTCCGGTTTCCTCCTTTGCGTTTCAAAGCAACATAAAGCTAAAAATTATTTGCGCTTTCGCCCATAGCTTGTTGTAATGCGTAAAACGACTATTTCCGCCACTTAGCTTGCACATAGCGGATATTATCTAGTTATGGTGCGCGTGTTTTAATTTTTTTAAATTTTTTTTAACTGCAAAAAAGCCACATTAAATATAAATACTAACTGCACTTTTTCTTCTTTTTCAGGCACCCCGATAAAAATCCAGAGGATTAACATTTTCTCTTTCTCTAAAAATACATTTAAAAAATAAATAAAAAAAACAAAAAAAAAAAAGTTGCAATGTGTTTACTTCTGAAGGTACTAACATTGATTTCAAGCCCACAGCAAAGCAAAGCGCAGGCGCTGTGTTGAATAGCGTGTGTCAAAATGACAGCGCCTACAAAGCTGATCCCAACATCATATTCACCAATGTAGGCATTGTTCCCAACAACGCCAGGTAGTGACTGAGGAGGCCTGCTATAGCGAATCGCTACCTCCCGCGGCGTACGCTAGCCGGCTCATAGCGCCATACTTCAGGTGCTCATCTGTCGCTACCTGACGCTATTACTGAATCGGCCTCTAAAACTCTGCACATCCCCCCCCCCCGCTGCCCTCTTGCCTTCACTATGCTGCGCCGCACATATCCACATGCAGCGTCAGGAACACGTTCTTCCCCCACTGAGCATTTGGTTTGTTCCCAGGTGACACTCCCTGACACCCAGCCGATATTTACAGCAGCTACCACTCGACAGTTGCCCAATATAGATGTACTTTTTATCCCCACTTTTACTGCCTACTTCACCATTTACTTACATTCTAAGTACCATTTAATTATAAGTTCCCGTAAGAAAATTGCAACAGTGTTTCTTTAATAGCAGTAGCATAGCCAAACATGGAAGTGGGTTGCCCTCGTCCAGTTTTGAACCCAGGTCCTTTGTAACTGCATGCTATGGACTCCTACAGCAGCTCACTTACCTGACTACTTGGCTGTCCAGTGTCAGTCTTGGCAATCATGTTCTGTTTGCCTGTCCCACCTCCTCCCAACTGCTGATAATCTCCCAACAACCTCCTGATCTTTTTACACCTGGGTCTGAGTAGACAATTTAATTGAATGCCATGTTTTACTATAGCTTTGGATTATTCCTCCTTTACAATGGTCCCTGGGTCTTAGCGTCCTCCATAGGTCCTGGAGGCAGCTATCTGGGTTATGCCCATCTCTCCTCGCTATTCTTTGGACATCCTGCACTAACATCAGCTTCCACTCCAGCTTAACAACTGGTTCTGAGTAGTGCACAGCAGCCAATCAGCCCTCTTCCTTCACTCCCAAACATTGGCCCAGCTGGTAGTTAGGGAAAAGTGCTGCCGCCTGCTGCAGCAGCTGACGGACAGTTATGGCTTTCTTTTTTTTTAAATTAAACTGTCCTTGTAAGGATATTTATATTGAGAAAGTGGCTGGAGTGAGGGCTAGATAAGTTGGGTGTAAGTACTCAGTAATAGCACTTTCTCCAAGCACTTGGGTGTCAGCACTCTGTAATAGCACTTGGGTGTAAGTAGTCTTTAATAGCGCTGGCTAGTGGCTACAACCACTAGGGTGTCAGTACTCTTTAATACCAATTGTTATTGGAATATGCAATAGGTAAGCGAGATTAAGGCTCTCCTGAAAAAAATGTGTAATGTGCACTGGTTCAAACCACTGGTGTGTCAGAATGGTTTAATAGCACTTGCTCCAACCACTGGGGTGTCTATTCTTCAGTATGGGGTATTCAGTTAAGACCCTCTTGAAAAAAAACATTTTTGTGTAGTGTCCCTTGGATGTCAGTACTCTGTAATAGCACTTTCGCCAACCACTTGAGTGTCAGTGCTCTTTAATGCCATTTCTTATTGGGGTATGCACTGGATCAGGGCAGTTAAGGCACTCTTACAAAAAATACACTTTTGTGTAGTGTGCACTGGTTCAAACCATTGGTGTGTCAGTACTCTTTAATAGCACTTGTTCCAACCACGTGAGTGTTTGGAACATGCATTAGGTCAGGGCAGTTAAGGAAAAAAAAATAATTTTGTGTAGTGTCCCTTGGGTGTCAGCAATCTTTAATAGCACTTGCTCCAACCACTTGGGTGTCAGTACTCTTCAATACCAATCGTTCAAACCACTTGGAGGTCACTGCTCTGTAATACCAATTGTTCAGGTCCCTTGGGGGTTACTGCTCTGTAATACCAATTGTTTAGGCCACTTGATGGTCACTGCTCTGTAATACTGATTGTCACTTGGGTGTCAGTACTCTTTAATAGCACTTGCTTCAACTATTTGGGTATCAGTACTCTTTAATACTATTTGTTGTTGGAGTATGCACTGGGTCAGGGCAGGTAAGGTCCTCTTGAAAAAAAAAGTACTCTTTAATAGCACTTGGGTGTCGGTACTCTTTAATACCAATTGTTACTGGGTCAGGGCAGTTAAGGCCCTATGGTGAACTGAAACTTGAAGCACTGTGTGTCATCCAGGGTTTTTTTTTCAAGTACCACTTTCCAGTTTCTGATCAAGTATCACCTGGGTGTTGTGTGAGCATTGGCAGTCACCTAAACCCTTAATCAAAACATTAAAAAAACACATTTTTAAAGTGAATGAATCACACAAAAAATGTACAGCTTTTTATTTGCAGCTTTGTCGGGTACCACCTGTAGCACCTCAAGTACTACCAATGATGCAAGTACCACCTGTTGGGAACCCCCAAACTAATCTATCAATGTTTCAACTTGGTCTGGCCTTACCATTCTGGCAGTGGTATTGGGGCCTACAGGAATATGCTGCAAAACCTGGAATCTACTGGCACCACAGTAAAGTGTAGCAGTCACAGATGTAACACGTCCTCTCCCTGCAGCACCAGCTACATCACCACCAGCAGCAGCACAACACACATGTTCCTTTTCCTTATTTGCTAATTTCTTAATTTCATAACTATTTAAGTTACTGATATTGACCTGCCCCCTTAGTATATCAGCCACCTGTCCCTGACATGTAAAGGACAATTAGATCAGAATCAGATGTTTTTCTCTCTCCCATAATACAGAGGCAGCCTGTTCCTGGAAGTGGCCTGAAAAGGACAATTAGCAGATGTTTTTCTCTCTCCCATAGTACAGAGGCAGCCTGTCCCTGGAAGTGGCCTGAAAACAATTAGCAGAGGTTGCTAGTGCAAGTGCAATGAAATGGACAGTTAGCTTTGGAAATGGACTCCACCCGTATTCTCTATTTTTTTGTTTTCTGTTATTGTTTTGAGTACTATCCCAAGCTCATTTTATGCAGGGCAATCGTCCTGGTGTTCCCATCGATTTGAAGCACTTTATCTTTTGCTACCTCCATTTTACAGCCATTTTTGGGCAACCAAATTCTTGCCCCCATTGGCTTCAAAGGGGTTCAGGTTCGGGTCAAGTCCGAGGACCCAAACCAGACTTTATTGGCAAGTTCGGCCAAACTTCAGCAGGTTTACCATGCCTAGAAATTAAATGTTGAAAAAACAACTAGAAAGTGAATTTTCTTCAACTCTTGTGAACTGTATTCTTCTTCCATATAAGAAGAGGATAAAGTTTAGCCTCACTTCTATAAGATTCCCCCAGGCTAGATTATATTATGCCAAGATCAAGGAGTAAATCTTCTCCCTCAGAAAAAGTTGAAAGTAACGTTCAAACAAAAAGGGAAAGTCCATTTGATGTTCTTCTAAATCAACTTAGTCAAGAGCGGTTTTATTTATATCAGTTCTTTTATTGTCAAGTCTAGATCTCTGATTGATTCAGGAAGGCCTCGCACCCTAAAATTATATCCTCTAGACCTATTTTCTTGGTCTTGCATTTTAGATTGAGATTGGTCTATCTAATGCTGCATTAATCCCATAATCTGCTCATGTTGATTGATTCAAGTTACAGTTTTCTTCACCTTTCTTTCTATAGTATAAATTCTTTGCCCTATATTCTCAAAATCTATTTTCAAATCAACAGTCAGTTTATCATGAGCCATTTTAAGCAGCAGCAGTAGTGATATATGTGATATAAGGTCTTTATCTTGCTTTCTTATTCTTTGCTTTAATGGAATTAGGGAATCCTTGCTGTGTAAAACCCCAGGGATTGCCTGGAATACGGGAGGGGGGACTTTCTATAGTTCGTCTAAGGCAGCAGAGACACTAGATTAACTTCTGACTATTGCTAAGTCAGTCTGGCAGCAAAGTTTGCTGACTTATCTGTATCAGAAGCCTCCAATGTCATACTCTCATTCTCCCAGTAAGGGTTTGTATCTGCCATTCAAACTCTTTGGGGCAGGGTATACACATGCATTGTCCATTTTTAGTTCTGGTTCTTGGGGATTAGCAGAAACACAGAAATATTGATTTTGATGCTTTCACAGATTTTGGAATTTAGAACCATATCTAATTATTTCCTGTTCTATAAGTACTCTTGATTCCACAATCTAAACAAAAAAGCGTTCAGAAAAGATGTGTCTCTTATAAAAATTCCCGGGAAACATTTTCAGGTATAACACAACACTTTGCGAATCCACCACCACAAGGGTCAACTGGGTACCATCAACCTTATTGCATAATTGCCTCCATACTCATATCCCATTTCACAGATGGTATGAAGAAGTCTTAAACCGGACCTTCACCCTGAATAAGAGCATATCTTATATGTTTCCCCACTCTGTACATACAGATTGCTCACATTAAAAATCATCCTACCTGCATGTTATGTGCCTTTAAACATCCAAGATGGTGGCCCATGGGGCATCAGGCAGCCTGCAAACAGGAAGTGTCTTCTGACTGTGTTGCTCTGCATTCTGGGATTGCTTTTCTTTTCACTGACCCCAGCTCTGCTCTGCCTGTTCAGAGCACAGTTATAACACCACCCCCTGCACTTTATCCCGCTCTCCTTAGAATTTGAGAAGCATGACTTCCAAAGAAAGGCAGCAAGTGTCAAAATCCATGTGCCTTTTCATGTCCAGTCCTTGTTTTTAGGTAAATCTAAACCATGGTGCTTCATTTGCGTCCCCCTCTTCTCCTTCCTTGCTTAAGCGAGGAGCGGTGCATCAGCAAATTCCTGACCAAGAGAAAGGAAGAGGGGGAGGCGAAACAAAGCACCAGGATGCGAAACAAAAGGGGTGAGGCAAAACAAAAAGGCACGTAGATTTTGATTGAATGTAACACATGTGCAGCCTTTCACTTGCCAGCTACCTGAGGAACACTTTGTGTCCAGAACCCACCTATTTTAGGACACAAAAGTGTTCCTCACTTTTGTGTCAGTGCTTTGTTCTCTTGAGACCTGTTTTTGCATTCTCGATACCCATTTCTGAAACCTGTTCCTGTTCCATGCTTCTGAAACACATTACATGTCCCTCTTGGGCTCTATGGGCCTGATGCAGAGCCTCCCCCGATCTGAGCTTAAAACCTTCCGATTGTCCGGGGCTCCCGTTTGAATCGTGGCTCAAATGTGATGCAGAGCCTCCGTTGGAATGGCTCCCTAACTAATCCGTCAATTTTTGGGTGTTCCTTCTTCCTTGCCATTAATGCATACCCTCTTGCGCTGTTTTTTTTTTTATTATAAGGAATGTGTGCGCACACATAAACGCACGCTCGCATACTCACATCCATGATGATGTCGTCCTGCTCCTGTGTAAAGATGGCATAGCTCCTGGTATAGCTCTGACGTCCCCCGCAGGACAGAGACATGATGCCTGTAACCCAGCCCTGGATTTCTTCACACTCAAAAGGGCTGGGTTACATGGGTTTTGGCCTGCTTTAAAACATCATGACCAAATCAGGTTAGGATGGAATAACCCACCTCCTTTACATTATTATTAAAGTAACACAGGTTCCCTCACATAAAGCAGAACAAAACCCAGAGCGGCCACTGGTCTTCCCCCTGGAAATCCCAGATCGGGATGCCCCACTGTGTGAAACCCTTTTTACTGAGACTTTACTCAGAAATGGCAGACTCCCTCTCTTAAAGCGGAACAAGCCATGATTAGTTTAATGACCTTTGCAGGCGTATATTGTAGTGCCCCACCAGTCTGATCAAGACAACGGAACCTCATCTTCAAGAGACCAAAGGCTCGCTCCACCACAGAGCGAGTCCTCCTGGGGGCAGTATTGTAGGGCTCCTAGATGGGTGCAGGATTGGGGTCAGCAGCCAGGGGAGCAAAGGATGGCCAGAGTCTCCTCCCCCCAAAAAAAAAAAAAATAACAAAATAAAAATAAAAAAAGGTGTGCATTGCAACAATAGAAAAGAGGGACAAAAAGATGAGCAGGGTAGGGTTGGAGGAAAGGACATTTGTAATGAGCCTACATGCACATCCAACCTGTACACTCATTAAAAAAGTCTGGGGAATACTACTTACATAAGAGGGCAAGAACATGACGCAATAGGGTTCTATCACTTAACCCATTTCATTTAAGGTAAAAAAAATTAGGCTAAAAATATACTAACCAAAAAATTACTAAATAGTGTGTTAAGGGAAAAAAAAAGACAGGGTGGGCAACCAATACAAGTTTCATACACATACCCAGTAAGGCGGGTGAGCTCAAATAGGTGCAGCATGGTTTCTGCCATACTCAGCAGGACAAGACCGCGGAGCTGGCGCCGCTGATGTGCTCCAACAGAGGACTGCATATTATTGCCCCAGTGCAAATACGGCTGCTCTGACTGCCCGTAAGTGAAGGCTCGGCGGCCCCGTTTGATTAGGCTGATTTCAATCGGAAATCAAGGCTCTGCATCACTGAAAAAAACGGAACAATGGATGAGGCGTCCGTTTTGCCGGGAAACAGCCTCGTGCGAGCCGACAATCGGAAAGGCGGCTGAGCGCACACCAGAGCGCATAAACGCACACTAAAATCAACGTAGCAACCTTTCCGGACCCGATCAAAGCCCAAAACCAACGGGAAAACGCACGGGAGAGCTGAACGGGGAGGCTCTGCATCAAGCCATATATCTTGGGAATCCCCTAGAAACGGCTAGTAAATCAGAAACCTTAGCAAGAGGAAATTAGTCTGGACCAGAAAAAAGATAAATAAAATCCATATATGGTGACTAAATGTGGTAATGCTGGGGACCCAATTTAATGTCTACACCAATCTCTGGTCTATTTGTTTTTTTGGATTCATAACCTTTTTGGTTACCTGTGCAGCTGGTTCAGTTTTTGTCCTTTTTGCTATGTACCCTATAAACTACGTTTAAGAAATCTGCACCTAAAGTCTTGGTTAATACTAATCATCTGTCATAATTCAGCCCAAAGCAGTGCCATCTGAAATGTTTTTAACTCCTGAGACACTTCTTCATTCAAGTTGCTTTATAAAAGGCTCGGAAGGATGCATTTCCAGACTGTTTTTATCCTTCATTCCATCACTTTAATGAAAAACATTTATCAGTTTTAAAGCAAATTGAACCAGTGCTAAAAGGAGCACTGAGACCCTCGGGACAGATGGGATGCTTTTCTGCTTTTGAAACAAAAGTTACAACGTTTTAAAAGCAAGCAATCTTGATTCACATTATTTGGTGTTTGAGCAGAAGCTATTCTTTTCTTTTGAGCCTTGACTTTAGGAGCCAGGGATTAACTAGTAATGCCACCCTAGTGTCAGAATTAGTTGTTGAAGAGGTCTGCATGTGCATGTGTCTATTAAATCCAATGAGATTGTAAATATAAAATAGCACCCATGCGTGCAGATCATGGCAATGGAACCAGTATATTATGGTGCACCGCAAGTCCTCAAAAAGTAAAGGCGTGCTCACTAATCACATTAGACCATACAATATAGGTAGATTCTGGGGTATATACTCCCCAGAAATCACCAATAAGGAAGCACAACCAATGAAAAATCTAATCAAAATGCATTCAAAAAATGTATAGTATTTACCTCTAAATAACCCACATAATATACAAAATTACTGCTTGCTCACAAAAATGATCCTAAAGACTATCCAAATAATGTGTTAAGCCATACAACCACACAATAAATATAAAAATATATAAATTTAAGGGCCTTATTCATCAAGTGATATCGTCAGCTAGTGTCTCAATAGCGCCAGGTATCGCCAGCTATCGGCGGCAACCGACTCCCGAACGCCAGGCTGCGAACACAATCACGCATTTATCACGCTAAATGAGGCTAGCGCCGGCGAAAGCGTTACCTAGCGCTGGATTCATCATGTAGCGGACTGCAACGAACAGCGCCGCTGCTAATCCCATCCCAGCGCCAGGTCAGACCTTTCGCTACCTGGCGCTCTCCCATACATTTCAATGGCAGACACTGCAATGTTTTTTTTAAGTGGTTTTTGTGTTCTTGTCTTTTGTCAAAAATTAAACACATGTTGTTTAGGATATGTTTGATTAATCTGTCTTGTTTTTATTGTTTTTTTGGTGAAATATGTAATTTTTCGACTGGAATGTTGTGAGTGAAATCTAAAATGCATCTCCTCCCACAAAACACATTAGCCTCAAATTAGCTTGCTTTCAGAACACCCATGGCTTGTAAAGCTACTTTTTAGTCAGTCATGGTTGGCGCTCACGTTCGCTCATTGAAATTGTCAGCACCCAAGCTATTCTGCAGCCCTGCCCTTGTTGAATCTGTGGTGGTCAGTGTTTGTGCAGTCGCTGTTGTGATTCGCTATGTGGCGGCGCTAGCGTCGCTGTGCTGCGCTGTGCTGTTCATACATGTGCCTTTCTGCATTTTTCCCTGAATTCACTTGCAGCGACCCCAGTCGTTCTTAATGAATACACTGTAGTTCAGAGCGTGCATATGTCCACATTCTGCAGGATTTTTTCAGGCGTACAAGCTCATAACAACCCATTATGCATTCTCCTGTGTCCCACATTATCATGTTGTTGGATAGTTATATTGTGTTCTTATTTTATTTAGGAATCAGATTTTAATTTGTAAGCAACCAGATCTGTTTTTGCTCTGACCTATGCATTACAGGATATTGAACACCCAGCTAAATCAAGCTAATAATTAATTGCGTCTTGGCCAATAGCTTGTTTTAATGAGTAAATCTCCTATTACCGCCACTTTGCTTGCACGTAGCGGATATTAGCTGGTCCCTAGTGCGCGGAGCGTGTTTTTTTTTTCGCTTTCGTCATATCCACTTCCGGCTTGCTCCTTTGCGTTTCCCAGCTAAATCAAGCTAATAATTAATTGCGTCTTGGCCAATAGCTTGTTGTAATGCGTAAATCTACTATTACCGCCACTTAGCTTGCACGTAGTGGATATTAGCTTCTTCCTAGTGCGCGGAGCGTTTTTTTTTTTTTGTTCGCTTTCGTCATATCCACTTCCGGTTTCCTCCTTTGCGTTTCCCCACCTACCTCACCTCCCCCACCTAACCCCCCTCCACCCCCTCCCCCACTGGGCCAGCAAAAAAAAAAAGGAAAAGAGTGGATAGCCGCGTAAACGGCCAGGTGGTTAAAGTGAGTATGTTTTCCTTGGATTATATGTTTAATCTGTTCTCAGTATAAATGTTTAGTCCATTGGTCTGATGTCATGTATTGATAACATTTTTTTTCATCATTTCTCATAGGATTTCTGCATCCACCAATATGACTATGCCCATGGGGGCAAGAAGCGCATTGCCCTGGAGGTGAAGGCCACAGTGCCCCGGTGCTTCCACACCAGGCTCAGTGTCCGAGCAATAATGCAGAAGTGGTCCGACTTTAAGCGCCGGGACCCTGAAGGCGTGTACCGGCTATATGATGCGTACGCTTCAGGTAAGTGAAAGTTGATGCTATGTTTATACTTCCCCTGGGGAAACGTGGGAAGGGATTCCTCCCCCGCATGAGACAGGCGGACTCAGGGGAGTCATCGGGGGAGGGTCCCTCTCGAGTGTCCTATTTAGAGGACCCAGGGGAGGAAGAGGATGATGCCCCAGAGGAGTGTGCTGCTGGGGGGCTGTCAGGATCGAGCCTCAGCTCCTCACACTCTGAATCTGAGGAGTCACTCCAGCCAAGGGGCCACTCTCAAGTGGGGAGTCCAAGTGGGGTGGAAGCTGTGGACTCTCCCACACTCCCTGAAGGAGCAGGGAGTGAGAGGGAGGAGGGTGGCCCTTTGGGTGGGGGATCTTCGGATCAGAGTGTGAGGAGCCGAGGCTCCATGCCTCCTCCTCAGAGCCCTCCCTGGGCTTCAAGTGGCAGCTCATCCCCTGGTGAGTGCAGATTTAGTCAGTGTTAGTCTGTGACAGGTTCCATATGGCCATTTGTACTTAGCCCTTGCCATTCCTCTATAATTTGAAGCGCATCATATAGCCAGCACCTCCAGGAGCTTTTGTCAACGCCTTCTCCACGGGCATAATCATGGTAAGTGTTTGTTGTTATCCCTCACATTCCATATGTTATGACATTCCTTAAAGTGGACCAACACCCATTGTTGATTGGCCGGGGAATCTATAAGCTTCCCTGCCCAATCACCTCCCTCACCCAGGGCCCCCAATCCCAAAGCCCACAAACTCCTTACCTCATTGGGGGCAGCGGAAGCCACCTCCGCCGCCTCCCGTGCGCCCCTCTAGATGTGCATGCGCCCGCGCTGTCCGTTTGTGAATGGCCTGCGCGGGCGCACGCCCTTGAAGAGTGACGTGCGGGAGGCGGCGGCGGACGGGCTATCTCTCCGATTGGGGTGCCCTGCCAAAGTTGACCAAAACCCAGGATAGTATAAATCCTGGGTCTTGGTCCACTTTTAACATACACATGTTTCCTGGTCCATAGTACAAGCTGGGTTTATAATTTACATTAACATCACAAACCCCACTACAGTGCAATCCAACTGGCAACCACCCCTATGTTTCAGCCCACACCATGATGGCGGCTAGCAAAGTTTTTCAGGCTAACACATGTTGCACACTCTACAAATAAGATTCTACACTCAACTGCAAATTAGGCCTTACCATTGCACTGTCAAGGTTATTGGCACATTAGCTTTATGTGTCCATGTTGCACCCATAAATAATTTACATGAACTCATGGACCAGGAAATATGCTAATGTCGGACAACATGTGTGTAACCATGCAAGCATTTGCATTTTTGCAGACTCCCTAACCAGATGGATGTCAAATAGCCATGTGTCATTGGGCAACTAATTTTTGGTTTCTCTTTTGCTTTCTCCTGACAGATGTGGCCACGCAGACGGAGCCGGTGACCATCCTCCCCACCCCAGCCCCCGGGACGGACTCAGCATGGGCCCCAGCCACAGCTGCGATGGTGAGTACATCCCACTTCATATGCCTAAAGACTTGGGACCCCTATGTCTTATAGTTAATTCTGGAGACATTTACAATGTACCTATGCGTTTTCGAAGCACACATCTAGGTTACTTGTATTTGTCCGACAATCCTAAATGCATGTCTGCATGCTTGATTGTTGGCTCCCATTCTTGTTTTTGCCACATAGTGTAAAATTGTGGTTTCTTCAAAACCAAATTGGCCTGCTAAGGTGGTGACCTCTAATATGCTTGGCCCAACCAGTTTAATCGTTAGGACTTAGGCCCTGATGTTTGGCTGTAACTAACCAAATGTCCACACTGGGACTTAGACCTTAATTTATTCCCAAGAGTTCAGAGTAAATGTATGCTTGGGATGTTGTAGCCACATTCAAGGCAGCCACTAGTACTCATATAATGGTAACACCTAAGGGCACAGTGGCCAACAATGTGAATGTGTGGGTCAGCTAATTTGAGCCAATTACATTACATTGCTACATCTGTGTATGTTGAGCTCACATTCTATCTTTTGAATATGTTTTTTTCTACTCTCTACAGCTTGTGAAAACCAGCATCGCAGACTGTGGCAGTTGATCCGGCGTCTTCGCCTTATGCTGCTGGCCTTGAAGAGGCATCGTTAGGGTGGGAGGGTATGGTTTGAGCCGCTGTGCGGCGGAAGGTTGGGCCTGTTGCCCGCCTTGAGGCATAATAAATATTTTGTACAGTGTGTTGTGCCTTGTCAAGCATAGTTTAAGGGTCTACCAACCCATTATTTTTAAAATGTTGGTGTACCTTTGTAGCCATTTAATGTGTAAACCATAGTAAGATATGGTCACTAGAGATGAGCGAACTTTTGAAAAATTCGATTCGACTGATTCGCCGAATTTTCCGACAAAAATCGTTTCGACCCGAATTTATTCGCG